>CM065591.1:161945078-162637321 GCA_033119425.1 Bufotes viridis
ATAAATCGTATGTTCGTCCTAATCTGGTCTCTGAATAGTTGTTGCTCTCTTTTAGGTTCAAACCAGTTGGTCGTTTGGATCATTGGTCACTCTTTCGTATTCTGGGCCGAAAGAAGGGCTGCAGAGCGTAAATACTCCCAGAGTATGGGTACCAGTTCTTTATTTATTTCTATGTGTTGGTTGGGTTTTAGGGGTTTAAGATGGAGGCAAATTATTACCATTTTGAAGGGTGAATTATTGTCTTTACCCCGTCCGCATGTTCTAATAATCCATGCGGGAGGTAATGACCTGGGTAAAATAAAGACGTTAGAATTGATTGACCAAATGAGGGCGGATTTTAAGGCTATTAAATCCTTGTTACCGGATGCTACTTTAATTTTTTCTGAAATCATCCCTCGTTTGATGTGGAAGAGTGATCAGATGGTTTTTTTGGAGAAGATTAGGCGAAGAGTGAATAGAAGTATGGAAAAATATCTTCCTAGTCTTAATGGTTGGTCTTTCAGACACACTGAACTGGAAGGGTTTATTCGTGGCCTTTATCGGGATGATTTAGTACATTTGTCCGATATTGGGCTTGACATTTTTAATTTGGAAATTCAGGATATGGTTGATAAGGCCGCGGTTTTTAGGGGGGGACTTGCGGGTTGATACCCGCAAGTCTGGTGGGTTAGTCACCCAGCTTTGCTAGGGGACTTTGTTGGTTTTTACTGATATTAATGGTGTTTGAGTTATTTAAATTGATTAATAATTATTCAATAGGTTTATTTAAATGGTTTTATTATTTAAGGTAACCCTTAATAAAAGACCGCGGCCATTTGTACCAAAAAAAAAAAATAAATATATATATATATATATATATATATATATATATAAAATTATGACACGCACACGTGCATCTACATATGTTGTTTGTGAAACTATAGAAAATTTTCCACATTATTAGTTAAGGAAAAATTCTTGAAATGATCTCACTCATTTTATTCAAATGTGTGTTCATTTGCATGCTGCCTCACACATACACTTTCTAAGAAAGTGAAACTTTAAATCTCACATTGTCATCAAGCCTGAGTGTGCTACTTCCTTCCTTTATTGCCACTGCTTTTTACAAGTGAATAATCAGAGAATGTGCCCCAGGCAGTCATTTCCATGATAATGCAACTGGTCTAGTAGCATATTTGAACATATTTCAACTTTTTGTATGGTATTGCACTTAAGAAATAAATGCTTAGCTATGCTAAATCTAGGTAGAAAAAATAAAGACATTTTATCTTATTTTATTAGTATCAGAGAGACAAAAATGAAAAAATACTTCTTAAAATCATATAACATATTATTTTGATTATTTCTATAGCATATGTTTATATTCTATTATGTCTCTATTTTGTGTTATCTATCTCTCTGATCTGCGATCATCTGGCATCCGGATATAAGTTCTTAACTTTATAGTAACCCTTTCAGGACCCTTCCATATTTCACCTTAAGGACCAAGCCGTTTTTTGGAAATTTGACTTGTCAATTTATGTGGTTATATATTTGGAATTCTATCACTTATCCAAGCCATTCTGAGATTGTTTTATCGTGACTAGAGATGAACGAATTTTTCAAAAATTAGATTCGTCAGTTTCGCAGGTCCGGAAAAATTTGCTTCGATCCAAATTAATTCCGGGCCACAGAGAGCCTTTATAGGGTTGTAGAACACTGTGCCTTGCAGTAACACGCATAGGGAGTCTACTGTGGTAGTGAAATAATACTGTCAGTCAGTGTGACATGCAGATGACAGGGGTCGCTCTTAGAATCACTGCATACTTCACTTATTTGGGCAGTCACGGAGCCAAAACTGACCAAATAACTCAAGTATCAACTCCATTTATACCCTCGTCAGCTGATTCCACATAGATGTCTACAGAACCTGTTCTATTAAACACTTATACAAGTAGAGTCCCCCTTACAGAGTGGAGAGGGTGCTAGCAGTAAGTTTGTGTTGACGTCACTGATTATTTTGCCCTTCCTCTGATCCGTCAGAACAATAACCCACAGAAAATGGATCCTGTCTGTGGAGCATACGCCTTCACTCGGTCACCATTTGCTCAAAAATCCATCAGTATTGCTAATGCAAAAAAAAAAAACAGGAGTGGATCCAAAACAGAGATGACACATGTCATGTTTTTTGTACCCGCTCCTGCTTTTGGTTACCAAATCATAAGCCAATTCTGATGGGACCATACAGGCCTTACAGCTGCTACACAGACAGAATCCGTTGTGCGTCTCATTTTTCCTTGATTCTGACAGATCAGAAGAAAGGTCAAATAAATGATGATGTCAGCAAGACCAAAAGCCAAAATAGTGGGCCCCTCATGAAGTGGGGAAAGTGGAAAAAGCATGAGAAGTCCACAGAGTGGACCTATGGCATAGTGGCGAGGTGGAAGAAGCATGAGGGGAACACAGAGTGGCCCAATGACAGGGTCTGGAGGTGGAAGCAGTATGAAGAGACCACATAGCGGCACAAGGACAGAGTCTGGAGGTGGCAGCAGCTGCAGAAGCATCAGGAGGAGGCCACAGAGTGGCACAGTGACCAAGTGTGCAGGTGGCAGCAGCATAAGAAGACCATAGAGCAGCACAATGACAGTCTGGAGGTGGCAGCAGCATGAATAGGCCACAGAGTGGCACAATAACCGTGTCTGGGGGTGGCAACAGCTGCAGCAGCATCAGGAGCAGACCACAGAGCGGCACAATGACAGAGTCTGGAGGTGGCAGCAGCTGCAGCTGCATCAGGAGGAGGCCACAGAGTGGCACAGTTACCGAGTGTACAGGTGGCAGCAGCATAAGAGACAATAGAGTGGCACAATGACAGAGTCTGGAGGTGGCAGCAGCATGAGTAGGCCACAGAGTGACACAATGACCGAGTCTGGAGGTGGCAGCAGCATGAGTAGGACACAGAGTGGCACAATGACCAAGTCTGGAGTTGGCAGCAGAATAAGTAGGCCACAGAGTGGCACAATGACAGAGTGTGGAGGTGGCAGCAGCATGAGGAAGCCACAAAATGGCACAATGACAGAGTCTGGAGGTGGCAGCAGAATCAGGAGGCCACGGAGTAGCACAATGACAGAGTGTGGATTTGGCAGCAGAATGACGAAGCCACAAAATTGAACATATAATCACAGCTTTTCACTTAGCAAAATAAACTGTGGAATATATAATATTCTTGAAGCCATGTCACCATTTTGGGAGTTATTCTACTCATTTCCATGGTTGCTATCATGTGACCGCATAGACAGGATGCGTTTGTAGCCCAGCTTGCGTTCAATTTCAAGTGCGAACACGTGATCTGTTATCATGTGAACGCCCTGTCTTCCTCCTTCGATGCGATTATGTGATTGCATCACATGTTTCTTTATGTCATGCGGAAGCTCTGCACCGACATGCACAGTTAACAAAACAGGACGCTATATCGGATCCATGCTGGTTAGTTATTGGCCCCCTCCATTATGTTTTTAATCAGTACACCTGAAAAGTTCTGAAATGATTTATCTTTGTCTAATTTTTTTTACAGCACAGAATCCTGACATTTTAACAGGGGCGTGTAGACTTTATATATCCACTGTCTATATATATTTATACACATGACAAACACACACATACATATAAAAATGTTTGTGAAACTACAGAAAATGTTCTGCATTATTTAAGGAAAAAATATTGAAATGATCTCACCCATTTTAATCAAATGTGGGGTTCATTTGCATGCTGCATTTAATTTATTTTTAATTTACCGGTTGAATTTGTATATTGCCTCAGACATAAACTTTCTAAGAAAGTGAAACTTTAAATCTTACCTCGTCATCAAGCCTGAGTTTGCTATTTCCTTCCATTGTTGCCGGTGCTTTTTACAAATGCATCATCAGAGAATGTGCCCCAGGCAGTCTTTTCCATGATGGTGCAACTGGTCTAATAGCATATTTGAACATACATGTATTTAAACTTTTTGTATCGTATTGCGTTTAAGAAAAAAATCTTAGCTATGCTACATCTAGGTAGAAAAAATGAATAAATTTTACCTTATTTTATTAGTATGAGAGAGACAAAAATGAAAAAAAAAATACTTCTTAAAAACATATTAACATTATTTTGTATATTTCTATATATTATACACTGTATATGTTTGTATCCTATTATGTCTCTATTTTGTGTGATCTGTTTCTCTGATCTGTGATCATCTGGCAAAGGGATGTAAGTTATTAACTTTATATTAAAACATAGTGGTTTAGCTTTTCATTGTAATGCGACCTATGGTGATAATGAGGTAATGATTAAAACATGATCATTACACAACAGTGTCAGTCTAACAGTCTATTATGAGTGTAAAAACTAAAATATTTCAAGATTTCTTTTGACATAGATGTGATGGAAATAAAAAGAAATCAGACATTTTTTTTTTTTATGTTTAAGGTTAACAGACAGTTGATTTAAACAGCAGGCCATTTTCTGGCAATAAGTAAGCATCACAATTAGAGATGAGAGAATTGAATCAGACGAAGTGGAATTCTATCCGAATTTCAGGAAAAATTCAATTTGCAAATAAAGCGAATCTCCTCGCGCTTCATTGTAACAAATTGCAATTTTTCCTAAAATGGCAGCCACACGCGTGAGGACTGAGGACATGGGGCAAGGAACTCTGGGAAGGTGGGATCACCAAGATTGACATGCATGAATGCAGCCAATCAGCAGGCAGCCAGTGCTGTGATGCCATTCTCCAGTGTTCTGAGTGCAGGGACAGACGTGAGAAGGCACTAGCGACAGCAATTTGAAAAAGCTAATTGTGAAAAAAAAAATGGAAAAAACGATTTACAAGTGCAGGGAAAAGATAGGGAGGAATCTTTTCACAGTATCTTAGTGAAGGGAGAGACATCAGAAGTAGAGATGAGCAAACCCCTCAATGAACTTCTCGAGCATGTTCGGGTTCGGGATCCGAACTCTACCCGAACTTTATCCCGAACCCGAACCCCATTGAAGTCAATGGGAACCCGAACCTTTAGGCACTAAAAAGGCTGTAAAATAGTCCAGGAAAGGGCTTTAGGGATGGAAAAGGCAGCTAAATGTAGATAAATGCCCTGGGAGGCGACCGGAGAGAGGTCGCATAGCAGAGAATCATGCATCATATCACCCACCACTGGAGAAGGCCTCTTTCAGTTTTTTCAGCCCCAGCACCCAGACAGAGGAGAGAGGTCCCACAGCAAGGAATAAGGCGTCATATCACCCACCTCTGGAGAAGGCCACTTTCAGTTATTTAGGCCCCAGCACCCAGACAGAGGAGAGAGGTCCCACAGCAAGGAATCATGCGTCATATCACCCACCACTGGAAAAGGCCACTTTCAGTTATTTAGGCCCCAGCACCCAGACAGAGAAGAGAAGTCCCACAGCAAGGAATAAGGCGTTATATCACCCACCACTGGAGAAGGCCACTTTCAGTTATTTAGGCCCCAGCACCCAGACAGAGGAGAGAGGTCCCACAGCAAGGAATAAGGCATCATATCAGCCACCACTGGAGAAGGCCACTTTCAGTTATTTAGGCCCCAACACCCAGACAGAGGAGAGAGGTCCCACAGCAAGGAATAAGGCGTCATATGACCCACCACTGGAGAAGGCCACTTTCAGTTATTTCGGGCCCAGCACCCAGACAGAGGAGAGAGGTCCCACAGCAAGGAATAAGGCGTCATATCACCCACTACTGGAGAAGGGCACTTTCAGTTATTTAGGCCCCGGAGCCCAGATTGAGGAGAGGTTCATTCAACTTTGGGTTGCACCGCAAGATCATGGTAAAGTTAAAAAAATGAGGATTCAATAAAGAAGTGCCCCGGAGTACAAGAATACATGGTTGAGGGGGAGGCAGTTATAATTGTCTATTCTGCACAAGGGAGGGACAGGTCTTGTGGGATCCATGCCTGGTTAATTTTTATGAACGTCAGCTTGTCCACGTTGGCTGTGGACAGGCGGCTGCGTTTGTCAGTAATGACGCCCCCTGCCGTGCTGAATACACGTTCAGACAAAACGCTGGCCGCCGAGCAGGCCAGCACCTCCAAGGCATAAAATGCTAACTCTGGCCACGTGGACAATTTGGAGACCCAGAAATTGAATGGGGCCGAACCATCAGTCAGTATGTGGAGGGGTGTGCAGATGTACTGTTTAACCATGTTAGTGAAATTCTGCCTCCTGCTAACACATTCTGTATCAGGTGGTGGTGCAGTTAGCTGTGGCGTGGAGACAAAACTTTTCCACATTTCTGATATGCTAACCCTGCCCTCAGAGGAGCTGGCCGTGACACAGCTGCGTTGGCGACGTCTTGCTCCTCCTCTGCCTTCGCCTTGGGCTTCCACCTGTTCCCCTGTGACATTTGGGAATGCTCTCAGGAGCGCGTCTACCAGCGTGCGCTTGTACTCGCGCATCTTCCTATCACGCTCCAGTGCAGGAAGTAAGGTGGGCACATTGTCTATGTACCGGGGATCCAGCAGGGTGGCAACCCAGTAGTCCGCACACGTTAAAATGTGGGCAACTCTGCTGTCATTGCGCAGGCACTGCAGCATGTAGTCGCTCATGTGTGCCAGGCTCCCCAGAGGTAAGGACAAGCTGTCCTCTGTGGGAGGCGTATCGTCATCGTCCTCCGTATCCCCCCAGCCACGCACCAGTGATGGGCCTGAGCTGTGTCGGGTGCCACCCCGCTGTGAACTTGCTTCATCCTCATCCTCCTCCACCTCCTCCTCATCCTCCTCGTCCTCCAGTAGTGGGCCCTGGCTGGCCACATTTGTACCTGGCCTCTGCTGTTGTAAAAATCCTCCCTCTGAGCCACTTCTAACAGACTGGCCTGAAAGTGCTAAAAATGACCCCTCCTCCTCCTCCTCCTCCTGGGCCACCTCCTCTTCCATCATCGCCCTAAGCATTTTCTCAAGGAGACATAGAAGTGGTATTGTAACGCTGATAATGGTGTCATCGCCACTGGCCATGTTGGTGGAGTACTCGAAAGAGCGCAACAGGGCACACAGGTCTCGCATGGAGGCCCAATCATTGGTGGTGAAGTGGTGCTGTTCCGCAGTGCGACTGACGCGTGCGTGCTGCAGTTGAAACTCCACTATGGCCTGCTGCTGCTCGCACAGTCTCTCCAGCATGTGCAAGGTGGAGTTCCACCTGGTGGGCACGTCGCATATGAGGCGGTGAGCGGGAAGGCCAAAGTTCCGCTGTAGCGCAGACAGGCGAGCAGCGGCAGGATGTGAATGCTGGAAGCCTGCGCCTGCGATCCTTGGCGGCGGAAGGACGTGCGCCAAGGAACTCGCCGCCTGCGGCGCAGCCGCCACTACATTTACCCAGTGTGCAGTTAGGGAGATAAAGCATCCCTGGCCGTGCTTACTGGTCCACGTATCTGTGGTTAGGTGGATCTTGCCACAGATGGCATTGCGCAGTGCACACTTGATTTTATCGGATACTTGGTTGTGCAGGGAAGGCACGGCTGTCTTGGAGAAGTAGTGGCAGCTGGGAACAACATACTGTGGGACAGCCTTGGACATCAGCTGTTTGAAGCTGTCTGTGTCGACCAGCCTGAATGACAGCATTTCAAAGGCCAGTAGTTTAAAAATGCTGGCATTCAGGCCCAGGGCTCGAGGGTGGCTAGGTGGGAATTTACGCTTTCTCTCCAAGGTTTGTGAGATGGATTGCTGAACGCTGCCGTGTGACATGGTGGAGATGCTTGGTGACGCAGGTGGTGTTGTCGGTGGCACATCCTCTGTTTGGTGGGCGGCAGGTGCAAACATTTCGCCCGAAGCGGAGGAAGAGGCCGAGGCAGCAACAGAAGAGGGAACAGGGGAGCCAGAGTGAGTTCCTTGCTTTTAAGGTGTTTACTCCACTGCAGTTCATGCTTTGAATGTAGATGCCTGGTCATGCAGGTTGTGCTAAGGTTCAGAACGTTAATGCCTCGCTTCAGGCTCTGATGGCACAGCGTGCAAACCACTCGGGTCTTGTCATCAGCACATTGTTTAAAGACATGCCATGCCAGGGAACTCCCTAAAGCTGCCTTTGGGGTGCTCGGTCGCGGTGGCCAGTACCAGGCGAACTCTCTTGGCGGCGGCTGTTCTGCTTTTGCCCCCTGCTCCCTCTTTTGCTACACTGTTGTCTCTGTCTCACCACTGCCTCTTCCTCTGAACTATGAAAGTCAGTGGCACGACCTTCATTCCATGTGGGGTCTAGGACCTCATCGTCCCCTGCATTGTCTTCCACACAGTCTTCCTCCCTGACCTCCTGTTCGGTCTGCACACTGCAGAAAGACGCAGCAGTTGGCACCTGTGTTTCGTCATCATCAGAGACGTGCGGACTCCGATGAGGTGGTATTCCCATGTCCTCATCATCAGGAAACATCAGTGTTTGTGCATCAGTGCATTCTATGTTTTCCACCACTGGGGAAGGGCTAGGTGGATTCCCTTGGGAAACCCTGCCAGCAGAGTCTTCAAACAGCATAAGAGACTGCTGCATAACTTGAGGCTCAGACAGTTTCCCTGATATGCATGGGGGTGATGTGACAGACTGATGGGCTTGGTTTTCAGGCGCCACCTGTGCGCTTTCTGCAGAAGACTGGGTGGGAGATAATGTTGTGAAAGTGCTGGATCCACTGTCGGCCACCCAATTGACTAGCATCTGTACCTGCTCAGGCCTTACCATCCTTAGAACGGCATTGGGACCCACCAAATGTTGCTGTAAATTCTGGCGGGTACTGGAACCTGAGGTAGTTGGTTCACTAGGATGTGTGGCTGTGGCAGAATGGCCACGTCCTCTCCCAGCACCAGAGGGTACACTAACACCACCACGACCGCGTCCACGTCCCTTACTAGATGTTTTCCTCATTGTTACCATTCACCAAGCACCACAATAAGAAAAAAAATATTTGGCCCAATGTATTGATTTCAAATTCAGGCCTTTTTTTTTTACAGGCACCTAACACTATCTGCCTATTTATTTATGTAGCGTATTACACTAATCCAGGCACAGAAGTAACCACTGATTTAGGGGAATATCTCTTTTAGAGCTAGTATTTAGGCCCTGCATGAAAGGTATCCTTTTATGGACAGATTTACACTTGGAGATGCACAGTAGCGTGAGAAAAAATATGTAGGATTATGCCTTCAGCAATTGTATTTTAACAATTTGTGTAATATACCTTTTAACGGACAGAAATACAATGGGACATGCACGGTAGCGTGTGAAGGTAATGAGGATGACCCTCTCAGCACTTGTATATACACCTTGAGTGTAATATACCCTTTTACGGACAGATTAAGACTTGGCCTGCAACAGCTGGAACACCAGATTCAGGGTATTGCTATATTTGCAATTGAATTTCACCCCATAACAAAATATATGTTTTGGCGGACACTATTATACTTTGCCAGCCACTACTGGAACACCAGATTCAGGGTATTGCAATTTTGGCAATTAAATTTCACCCCAGAACAAAATATACCCTTTTCCGTACAGATTAACACTTGGCCTGCAACAGCTGGGACACCAGATTCAGGGTATTGCTATTTTGGCAATTGAATTTCACCCCAGAACAAAATATATGTTTTGGCGGACACTATTATACTTTGCCAGCCACAGCTGTGACACTAGATTTATGGTATTGCTATTTTGGCAATTGAATTTCACCCCAGAACAAAATATATGTTTTGGAGGACTATATTATACTTTGCCAGCCCCAGCTGTGACACCAGATTTATGGTATTGCTATTTTGGCAATTGAATTTCACCCCAGAACAAAATATATGTTTTGGCGGACAATATTATACTTTGCCAGCCAGTGCTGGGACACCAGATTTAGGGGATTGCTATTTTGGCAATTGAATTTCACCACAGAAAATAATCTATCCTTTGCCAGACAGCAGACAGTATTATACTTGGCTAGCCAAAGCTGGAAAACCAGATTTAGGGGATTGGTATTTTGGCAGTTGTGTTTAACCCCTTAATAAAATATAGAAATTGCTATCCTGAGTTTCTGGGGGTGACAATAAGCACAGCCAAGCCCCTGATGTAGGATATAGCAAAAAAAAAACTAGTATTGATGGATTGATGGACTTGGTGGGAGGTTGTTCTGGTGCACCACAAGTCACAAAATGTCCGCCGATCACCCCAGAAAAAAAGTGACAGAAAAACGCTCTGTGCAGCCTAAAAACCAGTGAGCAATTAACTAGCAGAAGTTGAATCATTCACAGCTGTAGATCGATCACTTCATTAGGTGCTTTTGCTGACTTTTCCTTGCCTAATCTCGCCCTCACAGAAGCTGCGTCCTCTCCCTACACTAATCAGAGCAGTGTGACGTGCGGCGCTACGTGACTCCAGCTTAAATAGAGGCTGGGTCACTAGAGATGGCCCGAACTATTCGGCGGCGAACAGTTCCCGGCGAACATAGCTTGTTCGCGTTCGCCTCAGCGGGCGAACATATGCGATGTTCGGTCCGCCCCCTATACATCATCATTGAGCAAACTTTGACCCTGTACCTCACAGTCAGCAGACACATTCCAGCCAGTCAGCAGCATACCCTCCCTCCCAGACCCTCCCACCTCCTGCACAGCATCCATTTTAGATTCATTCTGAAGCTGCAGTCTTAGTGAGAGGAGGGACAGAGTAGTTGCTGCTGATTTAATAGGGAAATTGATAGCTAGGCTAGTGTATTCAGTGTCCACTCCAGTCCTGAAAGACTCATCTGATCTCTGCTATAAGGACAGCGTCCTGACAGCACCCCAAAAAGCCCTTTTTAGGGCTGCAACATTAGTCTGCTTTTTTTTTTTCTCCATATATATATTGCAGTTGCCTGGCCTGCCTGTGTGTGAGGAGCTGCAGGCCCACAGACTGTAGTGTTCCCCCTGCCACTGCTGCTTATCAATCATACAGTGTGGCACAGGACTTTGCATCAAACAAAGGCATTTAATTTTTACCCTTTAATCTAAGGTTAGTTGCCTGCCAGTGTGTGTCAGGCCGACTTCCACTGACTGTAGTGTGCCCACTGCCAGTGCCCACCACCACTCCTACCGTGTGGCACAGGCATTTAATTTTTACACTTTAGTCTAATTTCAGTTGCTTGCCTGCTGCCAGTGTGTGTCAGGCCGACTTCCACAGACTGTAGTGTGCCCACTGCCAGTGCCCACCACCACTCATATCGGGTGTGACAGTAAATTGCAAAGTGCAGACGCAGTGACCGTGGATTAAAACAAAAGGGAGGGAGCCAGCGTTTTTTTAACCATCTCCCCGTTCGAAAAATCAATTCAATAGATGAACCCCAGATTGGGGACGTAACAGGGATTAAACTGATGAGAATAGTACTACAGAAAATACCACTTATATCAGGTGTGACAGTAAATTGCACGGTGCAGACGCAGTGACCGTGGAATAAAACAAAGGGGAGGGAGCCAGCGTTTTTTTAACCATCTCCCCGTTCGAAAAATCAATTCAATTGACCTTTCGGGGACCCTTGGTGTTGTACGTGGCTGGGTGGAGGAAGAAACCTTCAATGACATCACCGGGACATGGCTAGCTTGGTATCCAACCTTGTGCAAATGGGGGGTTTGCGGTTGTGCAAATGGACTGTTTGCAGTTGTTTGCGGTTGTTTGCGGTGCATTAAAAGAGGAGCTTGGTATGTCAATGTCTGTGAAGCGGGCGTAACCCTTACACTACCTGATCGATACAACATCATACCTGATCGTATACACACACTGGATGTTTTAAAGCATGTTATTCCAAACAATTTAGGAATGTTACGTGATTTATGGATTAAAACCCGACTCTGCGTCCACTACGTAATTTTCCATGGGAGTTTTGCCATGGATCCCTCTCCGGCATGCCACAGTCCAGGTGTTAGACCTCCTTGAAACAACTTTTCCATCACTATTGTGGCCAGAAAGAGTCCCTTTGGTTTTTAAAATTCGCCTGTCTATTGAAGTCTATGGCGGTTCGCCCGGTTCGCCCGTTCGCGAACATTTGTGGAAGTTCGCGTTCGCTGTTCGCGAACTGAAAATTTTATGTTCGCGACATCACTATGGGTCACATGCTGCACTTGGCCAGTCACAGCCATTCCCTTAGTAGGCATGGCTGTGATGGGCTCTTAGGGCAAGAAGTAAAACGCTAGCTGATTTGCTGCTGTGCAGCCCTTCAGAAAGCGGGAAGAAATCGCCGAACAATGGACCCGAACCTGAACTTTTTTGACCCGAACTGTTCGCTCAACACTAGTCAGAAGGAGCTAGGGACAGGGCTATAAAAGCGATTTACACGTGCTGGGAAAGATAATTTGGGGATCCAAATAGCCATTATACAGCTCTGTTATTCCAGCAATTTGTTCTTGGGTTGCAAGTGCTATGTTGAAAAGCCTTTAGTGGCTTATATCTGTGGAACCATATACTCAGTTCACTTTTGCCATTATTTCTGGTAAAAGCATTTAGTGGCCTATTTCATTACAAAAAGAAAAATATAAAAATATGTACGCAGTTTACTTTTGCAGCTATATGTGCTGAAAGCGTTTAGTGACGTATTTTCTGTGCTACAAGAAAAATATATACGCAATTCACTGTTGTCGTTATTTGCGGTAAAAGCATTTAGTTGCCTGTTTCATTACAAAAAAATATATATATATGCAGTTCACTTCTGCTGCTATATGTGCTGAGAGCGTTAAGTGACGTATTTCTGTACTACAAGAAAAATATTTTCGCAGTTCACTTCTGCAGCTATATGTGGTGAGAGCGTTTAGTGGCGTATTTCTGTACTACAAGAAAAATATATACGCAGTTAATTGTTGCTGTTATTTGCGGTGAAAACATTTTGGCTACGTTCACACGACGACATTAAGTCGCGCGACAAATAGGGCACAATTTCACTGCAACATTTGTCGCGTGACATTTTGTCGCACTATTGTCGCGCAAATTTTTTTAGAATGGGAGTCTATGGTGTCGCATTGCGACGTGCGACATGCTGTGACTGCGATGCGACAGTCGCAGAAAAACCCATCTTGAATGGATTTTTTGCGACTGTCGCGTTGCAGTCGCAGCATGTTGCATGTTGCAATGCGACACCATAGACTCCCATTATAAAAATTGTCGCGCGACAATAGTGCGACAAAATGTCGCGTGACAAATGTCGTCGTGTGAACGTAGCCTTAGTGGCCTATTTCATTACAAAAAGAAAAATATATACGCAGTTCACTTCTGCAGCTATATGTCCTGAGAGCGTTTAGTGGAGTATTTCTGTACTACAAGAAAAATATATACGCAGTTAACTGTTGCCGTTATTTGCAGTAAAAACAATAAATGGCCTATTTCATTACAAAAAGAAAAATATATACACAGTTCACTTCTGCAATTATTTGGGGTTTAAAGCTTTTACTGACGTATTTATGTACTACAATAAAAAATATATGCGCAGTTTACTGTTGCCGTTATTTGTGGTGAAAGCGTTTAGTGGCCATACATATAAAAATGTTGTTTGTGAAGCTACAGAAAATGTTCTGGATTATTTAAGGAAATATTATTGAAATCATCTCACCCATTTTAATCAAATGTGTGTTCATTTGCATGCTGCATTTAATTTAATATAATTTACCGGTTGAACTTGTATATTGCCTAAGACATAAACTTTCTAAGAAAGTGAAACTTTAAGGCTAGGTTCACACGACGACTTTTGTCGCGCGACAATAAGTCGCACTATTGTCGCGTGGCAATTTTTATAATGGAAGTCTATGGTGTCGCATTGCGACATGCGACATGCTGTGACTGCAACACGATGGTCGCAAAAAATCCCTTCAAGATGGATTTTTCTGCGACTGTTGCATCGCAGTCGCAGCATGTCGCATGTCGCAATGCGACACCATAGACTCTCATTATATAAAATGTTGCAGTGAAGTTGTGCCCTATTTGTCGAGCGACTTATTGTCGCGCGACAAATGTCGTCGTGTGAACCTAGCCTAAATCTTACATCGTCATCAAGCCTGAGTGTGCTATTTCCTTCCTTTGTTGCCGGTGCTTTTTACAAGTGCATCATCAGAGAATGTGCCCCAGGCAGTCTTTTCCATGATGGTGCAACTGGTCTAGTAGCATATTTGAACATACGTGTATTTAAACTTTTTGTATCGTATTGCGTTTAAGAAAAAAAAGCTTAGCTATGCCACATCTAAGTAGAAAAAATAAAGACATTTTACCTTATTTTATTAGTATGAGAGAGACAAAAATGAAAAAAAAAAAAAAAATACTTCTTAAAAACATATAACATTATTTTGTATATTTCTATTATACACTGTATATGTTTGTATCCTTGTTTGTATCCTATTATGTCTCTATTTTGTGTGATCTGTTTCTCTGATCTGTGATACTGATCATCTGGCATAGGCATATAAGTTATTTACTTTATATAAAACATAGGGGTTTAGCTTTTCATTGCAATGCGACCTATGATGATAATGAGGTAATGATTAAAACATGATCATTAGGCCTTATTCACACGTCCGTTGTGTTTATGGATCCGCAAATTGTGGATCCATAAACACACCCGGCCGGCAGCCCCATAGAAATGTCTATTCTTGTCCGCAATTGCGGACAAGAATAGGACATGCTCTACTTTTTTGCGGAGCTGCGGCCGTAAGATCGGCGGCGCGCTCCGCAAAAACTGATGCAGAGAGCACATTGTGTGCTCTCCGCATCGTTCCGTGCCCCATTCACAGTCAATGGGTCCGCATGTATTCCGCCTTCTCTGCGTCAGTGCTTAAAAGTGTCAGAGGGACTGATTTGGATTTGGCCCAGTTGATTAGGTGTAGCAAGCGCAGCGTGTTCTCATTCCCCTGTCTGCCCGTGACAAAGCCAACCTGCTCCCTGTTTATAATGTCTGGCAGGACATCCTGGAGGCGCAGGGCTAATATCTTCGCCCACCATTTGATATCAGTGTTTAGGAGAGATATCGGGCGATAATTCCCGCATAGAGTGGGGTCTTTATTCGGTTTGGGGATAATGGTAATGTGTGCTTCTAGAGCTTGTGGTGGGAGGGTGCCGCCTGAAAAGGGGTGGTTACACAGGGTTCTGAAGTGTGGGACTAAGGTGTCTTTGAATGTCTTGTAATAAAGGATGGGGAACCCATCCGGGCCGGGGCTTTTGCCTGAGGGGATTGAGGTCAGGACTTTTATCACCTCAGCGTCAGTGACCGGTGCTATCAGTTTCGAGGATTTGTCTCCTGCAATAGCCGGAAGGGACAATCCGTCTAGGAATTCTTTTGTCTTTCCCACTACATCCAATGGGGATCTCTGGTCTGGGGGGGGGAGGTTGTACAATTGGGCATAGAAGTCGCAGAATGCCGGAGCTATGTTTGGTGTGGATTTGAGAGGTATTGGTAACGATATGGCACTCATAATCCGGAGTAAACAAAACATTTAATAGTCAATCAATAAAATTCAATAAAATACATAAATTGCAATAATGAAAATCAACATAAAATTAAAAATAAAAGCTCAGGGACTGCAAAATAGTCACGCAACAAACAGCTAAATCCAATATGATTCACAAAAACCGCATTTAATTACTGCTGTTAGTGTCCAATTGATCCCAACTGGGCACTCCCATATGCATGTGCTATAGGGAGCACTCGATAGGTTGATATTAAAAGAGGACCAGTTTATCTGTAGACATGAAGATCTTATAGGTCACTTTTGGTCAAGCAGTTTTCTGAAACAAATGTCTAACCGATGGGGCAGAGTCCATGTGCAAAAGGTGGCGTCCCACCATACAATAAGCACTCCTCGTCTTACCTCTATCTCACCGGCAGGGGCTGACTGGCAACTTTTGGCCCAGGGGGCAAGTAACACCCAGAGGCCCACTGAGCCCCCTCTACTTCCTGATTCGCTGTCACAAGAGGCTGGGCGGAGAGCTGCGGGAGGAGAGCACAGCCTCCTTTGACAGGATTGACAGCTATCTCCGCCCCCACACCTCTGTGATCTGTCACAGGAGGCTGAACATTGCGGAGAGGATAGATGTTGGCCACTCACAGCGCTCATAGCCCCCCTTCCCCTTATGTGCCAGTAGCCGTCCCCCTTATGTGCCAGTAGCCCCCCTTATGTGCCAGTAGTCCCCCCTTATGTGCCAGTAGCCGTCCCCCTTATGTTCCAGTAGCCGTCCCCCTTATGTGCCAGTAGCTGTCCCCCTTATGTGCCAGTAGCACCCCCTTATGTGCCAGTAGCACCCCCTTATGTGCCAGTAGCCGTCCCCCTTATGTTCCAGTAGCCGTCCCCTTATGTTCCAGTAGCCGTCCCCCTTATGTTCCAGTAGCCGTCCCCCTTATGTTCCAGTAGCGGTCCCCCTTATGTTCCAGTAGCCGTCCCCTTATGTGCCAGTAGCCCCCTTATGTGCCAGTAGTCCCCCTTATGTGCCAGTAGTCCCCCTTATGTGCCAGTAGTCCCCCTTATGTGCCAGTAGCCCTCCTTATGTGCCAGTAGACCCCTTATGTGCCAGTAGACCCCTTATGTGCCAGTAGACCCCCTTATGTGCCAGTAGACCCCCTTATGTGCCAGTAGACCCCTCCTTATCGTGTCCAGTAGAATCCTCCCCTCACCTTATCATGTGCCAGTAGAATCCCCCCTCACTTTATCATGTGCCAGTAGAATCCCCCTCAGTTTATCATGTGCCAGTAGAATCCCCCCTCACTTTATCATATGCCAGTAGAATCCCCCTCACTTTATCATGTGCCAGTAGAATCCCCCCTCACCTTATCATGTGCCAGTAGAATCCCCCCTCAGTTTATCATGTGCCAGTAGAATCCCCCTCAGTTTATCATGTGCCAGTAGAATCCCCCTCACCTTATCATGTGCCAGTAGAATCCCCCTCATTTTATCATGTGCCAGTAGAATCCCCCTCACCTTATGTGCCAGTAGCCCCCAAAACACTAAAAACAAACAAACAAACAAATAACACTTATACTTACCTCCAGCGATGCGATGCAGGCCTCCTCTGGCCTGTGTCCCTTGCTGTACTGCTCCGGCGGCGCGATGACGTCATCGCGCCGCCTGCACCAGCCTCTGATAGGCTGCCGGCCTAGTGCTGGCAGCCTATCAGAGGAACAGGGAGGGGACACGCCTCTCCCTGCTCTGCCGCAGCACAGCAATCTGTATCGCCGTCCTGAGGACGGTGAAACAGATGACTATGGAGATGAACGCTTCCACAGTGGAAGCGTTTATCTCCCTGTGCCCTGCCGCTGGCCGTCCCCACTTGTCACCAGGGCCGCAGCAGGGCACATCATGCCGGCCCTACGGGTGACACTACGGGGCCCGTTTACAAAGGCAACAGAGGGGTCCGGGGGGCAATTGCCCCCCTGCCCCCCTGCCCAGTCCGCCCCTGCTCACCGGTATTTCGCCACACTTGGCTGACTAGTAACTCAACACTTGGTTGGCAGCATGCCACGTGTTGGCATGGTGACGTTTCACTTTGCGAGCTCCCCGAGATCCTCCCCTGTTATGTTCAAAGGGTGGTTTGTGATAGGCGGCACCTGCCGAACGGGGCTCGATTCTTGGATTGGGAATTGGTCCAATCGGGTCCAAGGCTTTATTTTAAAGAGGACCTTTCATCACCCTAACAAATGTAAACTAAGTACACATACATGGAGAGCGGCGCCCAGGGATCTCCTGCACTTACCTATTATCCCTGGGCGCCGCTCCGTTTTGCCGGTATGTCCTCCGGTGACTTCAGCTCTGCGTCTCAACTGGGAGGAGCCTGCCCTTGTTCTCCTGGGCGTCTCCTTCTCCTGACCAACCGCAGCGCTCAGCTCATAGCCTGGGAGACGCCCAGGAGAACAAGGGCAGGCTCCTCCCAGTTGAGACGCAGAGCTGAAGTCACCGGAGCCTATACCGGCAGAACGGAGCGGCGCCCAGGTATAATAGTAAGTGCAGGGAGATCCCTGGGCACCGCTCTCCATGTATGTGTACTTAGTTTAGATTTGTTAGGGTGATGAAAGGTCCTCTTTAAGGTTCCAGCGTACGCTGATTAGGAGGTGTTTAGAGCTAAATTTTTTTTTTTTTGCCAAACGCGTTTCGAGGTCTCAATGTGTCTCTGACCTCTTCCTCAGTGGTGATTTAGCTCACATTAAAGAACCACCTTTTATATCACACATTATCAATAAATCCAGTTGCTATTGGTCGGCTTAATTTCCACTGAACACCAATCTGTATGGTCCATTTGATTATAACAAAATCCCGGACTGGACCCTATTTGTAGTTCTAGATGTAGGGTATATATCCTATGTTGGTTCTCATTTTCATGACTCCATCTCCAATAGGCACAGATTGCAGTAATTTTCTTCATCTCAACTTGCGATTTGTTTGATCTCCACTTGCGGTTAGGTTGCGGTTCCTCTGCGTTTTTTTTTTTTTGCTTTTTTTGGGGCTCATGCGTTTTCTTGTGTATTACTGCTGAAATGTTGCATAATTCAATCCTAATAAAGCAAATTCTTTTACTGTGCTTATTTCTCATTATATAGCCACATTTATATAGAAACCTATTATAGTCACATAGGTGTTACCTATCTCTCCTTAAACACATTAATTATTACATACTTTCAAACTACTGGTTCTTTACTACTAATTAGGAAGTGTAATCACTCCTCTTATCCCATTGTTAACTCTATTATAATACATCTTATAAACTTTTATATAACCCATAAGGCATAATTCGAAGGACATGAATTAAAATGTATAGAGGTGACAAGTCACAAAAGTATCCCCATAAAAGGTTCCAATTTTACAATATCATTCAGATTGTCACTTGTAGTATATACTGATAGTATATACAGCGTCAGTGACCGGTGCTATCAGTTTCGAGGATTTGTCTCCTGCAATAGCCGGAAGGGACAATCCGTCTAGGAATTCTTTTGTCTTTTCCACTACATCCAATGGGGATCTCTGGTCTAGGGGGAGGTTGTACAATTGGGCATAGAAGTCGCAGAATGCCCGAGCTATGTCTGGTATGGATTTGAGAGGCGTCCCAGAAGCGTCTTTGATGGCTGAAATGTGAGATATGTCTCTTTGTTGTTTAGCTAGGGCGGACATTAGTCTGTTTCCTCTATTGCCGTGGGCATATGTCCGAAATCTGGAGCGGAAAAGTAATTTAGCTGAAGTGATATTCAGTAGGTTCTTGAGATTGGAGCGCGCCTCGGCTAAGGCTTCAGATGTGCGTTGGGATTGGTTTCTTTTGTGTGTCAATTCTAAGTCGGAGAACTGTGAAAGGAGCGTATTAACCGCAAGTGAGCGTTGTTTTTTGACGTGTGCGCCTAAGGCTATTAGATCTCCTCTGATTGTAGCTTTGTGGGCTTCCCATATTATGGAGGGAGAGGGGGAGAGGGACCTGAACCGTTGATGACAAAGAACTCAATGAGCGTGTCTGCTACTCTGGCTTTGTGGGAGCTATTTGCTATAAGCGACTCATTGAGGCGCCAGATTCGCTCTCTGTGAGGGGAGTCAGTCAAGGAGATATGGAGGAATATTGGGGCATGGTCTTAGAGGGTGATGTTCCCTATGGTCGCTCTGGAAACTTTTTGAATGTGGGACATGGATAGAAAGAGATAATCTAACCTTTGGTAGGAGGACTTAGCATGTGAGTAAAATTAAAAATCCCTGTCTAAAGGGTGGAGGGAGCGCCAGACGTCTATGACCTTCAGCATTTTAAGGTGTAGGTTAAGCAGTCTCAAAGCTCTATGGGAGTGGGCCGAGCGCTTGGAAGAGGAGTCCAGCGTCGGTTCCATGGTGGCGTTAAAGTCACTCCCCAGGATTGTTATACCTTCTTGGAATGAAGATAGCAGGACTAAGGACTGAATGAGCCATGGAATCTGGCCTCTGTTAGGGTTATCTTTTGGTCCGCTAGAAGGCCTTTAACGAATAGGAAACGTCCATCAGGGTCAGTGACCGTAGATAGAGGTTTAAAAGGTAGCTGCTTGTGGATAGCAATACTGACTCCTCTGCTGGCCACAGTGTGTGTACTGTGGAACCAGTGTGAGAATCGTGTGGAGGACAATTTAGGGACCTTACCAGACTTGAAGTGCGTTTCCTGGAAGTAGATAATGGAGGCTTTATCCTTTTGGAGAAGCGACAGGCTTGGGAATCAGGGGAGAGGTGTAGAGAAAGGGAAAGGAAAGGGAAAAAGTAAGAGACAATACTGTGTTGACAATCGTAGATCCACGTGGCCAAAGTGTCCACTATGAAGGGGTCCAACGTCTTCTGGGGTCGTGCAATATGCAGAACGACCACTAGGTGTCAGCCTTTCTCTGCCGGTGATGTGGCTGTTGTAGAAAAGGCAGAACGTCCACTAGGTGTCAGTCTTTCTCTGCCGGTGATGTGGCTGATGTGGAATATGCAGAGCGTCCACTAGGTGTCAGGATTTCCCTGTCTGTGGTGTGGCTGCTGTAGAAGCGAACGAGCCTCCAGGTGTCGGTATTCCCCTGGTCGTTGGGTTTTCTTCAGTGAGGGAGTCCGTGGATGATCGCCAATAGGAGAAGGAGAGACATGCCTGGAACCAGGAATCTGTGCACCAGATCAGGTAAGGAGTGGGGGAGTGTTGTTTCTTCCCCTGCGGTCTGGTTTACCATATGCCACTTTCTGCCACTGGGGTCCTTTGGAGGGCAGCGGCGGGGGCACGCCCTGGTCTGCGGGCAGCCATGACAGCAAGTCCAGGGGGGGATGCCTAGTAGGTCCCACGCGGCTTTTAAGATCCATCTGAAGGGTGTGGATGAGGCTTTCAGGGCCTCTAGTAGCGGTCTCAACAAGCGCCGCTTGGCCAGTGTGGAGTTGAGGAAAGCGTAAGAGCTAGCAGATCAGACGCAGGACTGCCAGGGGCGCACTCAAACAATCAGATGATGTAGTTCAGGTTGACTTTATTAATTAGACGACGCGTTTCGGGGTAACATACCCCTTTCTCAAGTCTTAAAATTTGTTTCGTTCTTACACCACGGTCTGGGGATTGTAGGGCCTTTGTTCGATCTTTGAGAACGGGTCAGCAAGTGCTGACACGGCCGCTCAGTGTTCAAGCACGTGGAGAAGACGCCGACTTCTGGCTTGGCCAGTGTGGTAGGGGCCAGGTCCTGGAACAGTTGGATGGCGGCGCCCTCATACTTTAGGGAGTCAGCTTCCCTGTTCTTCCTCAGGATCTCAGCCGTATCAAGGTAGCTGAGGAGCCCGCATATGACATCGCGGGGGGGGGTCTGTGGGCTTGGGCCTGGGGCGCAGGGATCTGTGTATTATCTCCACCACCACCTGTGCTGCTCTTTCCGAGCCTAGAAGGGAAGAGAACAGTTCCCGCGCCATGTTGGGGAGCGCCTCCACTGCCACTGATTCAGGTAGGCCCCGGATTCAAACATTTTTCCGGCGGCTCCGGTTTTCCTGATCCTCTATTCGTATGAGCACCTCATTCAAGAGGTCTCTGTGTGCGGTAAGGATGCCGCTTGATTTTTCCTGGAATCTTAGAACTTCCTCTTGTGTATTTTCCAGCGCCATTACTCTGTGGCCCATGCTCCGCAGGTCTTCCTTTATGTCGGATAGATCCTTTTTTAGAGGTGTCAGGGCTATGTCCAGGATTTCTCTGAACACTGATGAGGAGATAGTAGGATCACTGTGCCTGGATTCAGAGATGTCTGAACAGCTTCCTGCATCTGATAAGTCTCCTGCGTCTGAATCAGGAGCCTGGCTCTCCGCCATTTTGAGCTTAGCTGAAGCAGCAGGTCTCGGGGTCCTTTTCAGGAATTTCTCCATTTCTAGCTGTTTGGTGCGACTTTGGGAGAGACCCAGTGTGTCCTTTGCCTTCTCCTTGCCAGTTTTCCCCATGCTGGTGCAGTTAGGAAGCGATTAGGAGGGTTAGTTGCCGATGAGTTGGAGGAGCTCAGACAAACGCGGCCATTCAGCAGCTCAGTCAGGCTCCGCCCCCCAGCAGGCCATTTTCTGTCAATAAGTAATCATCACAATTAGAGATGAGCAAATCGAATCAGACGAAGTGGAATTCTATCCGAATTTCAGGAAAAATTCGATTCGCAATGAATGCGAATTTCCTCACGCTTCATGGTAACAAATCGCAATTTTTCCTAAAATGGCAGCCACACGTTTGAGGACTGAGGACATGGGGCAAGGAACTCTGGGAAGGCTGGATCACAAAGATTAACATGCATGTATGCAGCCAATCAGCAGCCAGCCCTGTGATGTCCCGGCCCTATAAATAGGGCAGCCATTTTAGATTCTGCCATTTTCCAGTGTTCTGAGTGCAGGGACAGATGTGAGAAGGCGCTAGCGACAGCAATTTGAAAAAGCTAATTGTGAAAAAAAAAGAAGAAAAAAAGATTTTCAAGTGCAGGGAAAGGATAGGGAGGAATCTTTTCACAGCATTTTAGTGAAGGAACAGTGCTAGAAAAGCGATTTACAAGTGCAGGGAAAGATAATTTGGGGATCCAAATAGCCATTATACAGCTCTGCTATTCCAGCAATTTGTTCTTGGGGTGCAAGTGCTATGTTGAAAAGCCTTTAGTGGCTTATATCTTTGGAAAAAGAAAAATATATACGCAGTTCACTTCTGCAGCTATATGTGCTGAGAGCATTTCGTGACTTATTTCTGTACTACAAGAAAAATATGTACGCAGTTCTCTTCTGCAGTTATTTGGAGTTAAAAGCATTTAGTGAGGTATTTCTGTACTACAAGAAAAATATATACTCAGTTCACTGTTGCCATTATTTGTGGTAAAAGCGTTTAGTGGCCTATCACATTACAAAAAGAAAAATATATACGCAGTTCACTTCTGCAGCAATATGTGCTGAGAGCGTTTAGTGACGTATTTCTGTACTACAACAAAAATATATACGCAGGTCACTGTTGCCATTATTTGCGGTAAAAGCGTTTAGTAGCCTATTTCATTACAAAAAGAAAAATATATGCACAGTTCACTTCTGCCACTATATGTGCTGAGAGCGTTTAATGACATGTTTTTTTACTACAAGAAAAATATATACGCAGGTCACTGTTGCCATTTTTTGAGGTAAAAGTTTTTAGTGTCCAATTTCATTACAAAAAGAAAAATATAAAAGCAGTTCACTTCTGCAGTTATTTGGGGTTAAAAGCATTTAGTCAGGTATTTCTGTACTACACAAGAAAAATATATACGCAGTTCACTGTTGCCGTTATTTGCGGGAAAGGGTTTAGTGGCCTATTTCATTACAAAAAGAAAAATATAAAAGCAGTTCACTTCTGCAGTTATATGTGCTGAAAGTGTTTAGTGGCGTATTTCTGTACATCAAGAAAAATATATACGCAGTTCACTCTTGGCGTTATTGGTGGTAAATGCGTTTAGTGGCCTATTTCATTACAAAAAGAAAAATATATACACAGTTCACTTCTGCAGCTATATGTGCTGAGATCGTTTAGTGACGTATTTCTGTACATCAAGAAAAATATATACACAGTTTACTGTTGCCGTTATTTGTGGTGCAAGGGTTTAGTAGCCTATTTCAGTACAAAAAGAAAAATATATTCTTGCTTTTTGGGGTGTTTTAATTTGCTTCAAATTTATTTTGTTCAGCTAAAAGTATGTCTGACAGAGAAGTGCCAGGCCATGCACAGAGGAGTGGCAGAGGCCTAAATGTTTCTGGCACAGGCAGAGGTCCCAGCAGAATAAGGGGCGTAGCAGCAGGAGTCGCAGCGGTGTCATCTAGCGGTCGTGTCATGACCATCAACCATGCAGTTCTTGATTGGTTAACTCTGATGTCACTTGGGATAAAGTGGATGACTGACACATCCAGCCAACAGTCGGTGGGTTCGTCAGACACAACCCTTTTTTGGTATGGTCCGGGAGCAAGCCCTGTCCCCTCACCTGTCCTCAACCTGCCTCTGTCCTTTTCTGCTCCCTCACCACGAGAAGTAGCATATGCTGTAGGCTCAGCTACACTTTTCAGCAACGAAGAGCTACTAGAGGAAAGTCAGTAGCTACTGCCCAGCCAAGATCTGGTGGAGACATCTGCCGCTTCCTCCACTAGGTGAGCAAGTAGTGATGAGGAGAGTGGTGTGGGTGGGGGTGTTTCGAGAGGTCAGGCTCCTGACCCAGAGGCCGCTGAGGAGGACATCAGTGATGTGCAGACACTACTCGATGATGATGAAGCAGATCGCACTTGGAAGCCGGGTGCAGAAGGGGCTTTATCATCATCAGGAGAAGAGGATAAAAGCTTGCCCATGAGGCAGCAGCGGTATGGCCGTTTTTTTTCAAAGCGCCAGAGGAGGTGAACGTGGCCATATGTCGAATCTGTGGGCAGAAGGTGAAGCGTGGCCAGGGTGTTGGCACTACGGCCCTGCGTCAACATACGCAGCGTCGCCATACAGTGGCCTGGGAGAACCGTGGCTCCGATGTGGTGATCCAGACTGCCGCAGCAACCACTGCATCACCCAGTGGCACGCACCAGGTTTCAGGCAGTCAAGGCTCCACCACCTCAGGCGAAGGCAGCTGTCTGTCATTCCCATCTTCTGCTGGTCCAGATGCTCCTGCCAAGAGACAGCAGTATGCGTGCACGCACCCAATGGCGCAGAAGGTGAACGTGCTCCTTTCCAAATTGCTGGTGCTACAGTCCCTCCCTTTCCAAGTGGTGGACTCTGCACCTTTCATTGAACTGATGGCTTCTGCCGAGTCGAGGTGGAGAGTCCCTAGCTGTCATTTCTTTGTGAAAAAGGCAGTACCAACCCTGCACAAATATGTAGAACAGAAGGTGGGCCAGTCCTTGAGCCTGTTCATGGCAGCACCGACGTGTCGAGCTGTTACTATGGCCAGGGACAGCAAATGTTCTTTATGGCACACTGGGTTAATGTGGTTCCTGCAGAGCCACACCAGCAACTTGGCCAGGTCACGCCGCTTCCGCCTTCACGTTCTCACGCTGTTGATCCAGCAACAATGTCCGCCTCTGCCTCCTTATCCTCCACCATGTCTTTAGCCTCCACTGCAGGGACAAGACACAGTGCCCCTTCAGCATACCACATGTGCAGGGCACAGCGGTGTCACGCTTCTCTGCACCTCATTTCCTTGGGCGAACTGAGTCACACAGGGGAGGAACTGCTCTGTGTGATTCATCAAGAAATCGAATTCTGGCTTTCTCCATGACAACTGAAAATCGGAACCATGGTGACCGACAACAGGAAGAACTTTGTGTCAGCGTATCGTCCAGGAAGGCTGAGCCATGCACCCTGCATGACACACGTGTTCAATCTGGTTGTCAAGCGGTTCCTGAAGTCCATCTGCAAGACATCCTAAAAATGGCCAGGAATCTTTGCATGCACTTCAGCCACTCGTACACCGCAAAGCACACCCTCCTTGAGTTGCACCATCAGAACGGCATCCCCCAACATAGGCTGATATGCAACGTTTTCACCCGTTGTAATTCCACCCTCCACATGTTGGATCAACTATACAAACAGAGAAAGGCCATCAATGATTACTCCCCTGTGTAACTTCGATGTCAGCCAGTGGCAACATCTGCCATTTGCTCAGGCCCTTTGAGGATGCCACTTTATTTGTCAGTCGCCAGGACTACGGTATGAACGACGTCATTCCACTGATTCATATCCTGGAACAGATGGTGGTAACAATGGCTGGTCAGGGGACTGACGTGGCGCCTAGATCTCACAGCCACATGAGCCCTGTGGGGGCGGAACTGGAAGGGGAGGAGGAGGGCGAGGAGGACATTGGAGAACAGGCAATGTGTAGCGAATTGGGTGGTTTTTCTACTCAGCTGACAGGAGAGGAGAAGCAGAAGCAGCCAGAGGAGCTACAGGGCGATGAGAAAGACGAGACAGAGGACCCAGACATACTGTAGCAGTATGCAGTGGAGATGGAGGCAGGGAGTCCCTCCGAGTCACTTGCACAAATGGCCCACTGCATGCTCTCTTGCTTGCGTAGTGACAGCCGAATTGTCACCATTCAGCAGAGGGATGACTTCTGACTATCTACCTTGTTGGACCCTCGCTACGGCTGGTGAGGGGTGGGGTGGCAGGAGCAGGAGAAGCTCTATCAGCAGCAGCCTGAGGCTACAGTCGCTGAAGAGTATCTTTCTTTATCTGCATAGTGAAGAAACTACTCACCAGCAGCAGCAGCAGATAGACCTAGAACAGGACCTAAACCAGCAGGCGATGGCATACTTGGACAGCACCCTGCCAACCCACATTGAAGATCCGCTGGACTACTGGGCAGCCAAACTGGATTTATGGCCACAAGTGGCCGAGTTTGCGCTGTCCTGCCCGGCCAGTAGTGTGGCATTAGAGCAGGTGTTTGGTGCGGCGGGGGCCATAGTGACCCCAAGGAGAACTCGCCTGTCCACCCAAAATGTGGAGAGACTAACCTTTGTCAAGATGAATCAGGCGTGGACCAACCAGGAATTCCACCCACCAATTTCTGATGCATCTGATTAGATCATCCATGCTGCCTCACCCAATCCTTGAAAAAAGAGACCATTTTTGTTCTGGCTACCTGCCTCAGCTACTACTCTGATGCTGCCACCCGCCTGATGCCACTCATCTGATGCCAAGTGCTCCTTCTTTAATCCACCTTCATCAGCGGGAACTGGTATTGCCACCCACCACCCCACTCTGTCACAGAGTCAATTTATGGTATCCTGCTGCTACTGCCATCTCCACACTATGTCACCTTGCCACTCTGTGGTATCCTGATGCTGCTGCTGCCATCTTCACACTATGTCGCCTTGCCATTTTTTGGTCTCCTGATGCTGCTGTTGCCATCTCCACACTGTCACCTTGCCTCTCTGTGGTATCCTGATGCTGCTTCTGCCATCTTCACACTATCTTACCTTGCCACTCTGTGGTGTCCTGATGCTGCTGCTGCTGCCATCTCCACACTATGTCACCTTGCCATTTTGTGGTATCCTGATGCTGCTGCTACCATCTCCACACTATTTCACTTTGCCATTTTGTGGTCTCCTGATTCTGCTGCCATCTCCACACTATGTCGTCTTGCCTCTCTGTAGTATCCTGATAAGATGCTGCCATCTTATCACTATGTCACCTTGCCTCTCTGTGGTATCCTGATGCTGTCTGCTGCCTCCAGACTCTGTGATTGTGCCACTCTGGGGCCTTCTGATTCTGCTGCCACCTCCAGACTCTGTCATTGTGCCATTCTGTGGCTTCCTGAAGCTGCTGCCATCTCCACACTATCACACCTTGCCACTCTGTGGTGTCCTGATGCAGCTGCTGCCGCCATCTCCGCACTATGTCACCTTGCCATTTTGTGGTCTCCTGCTGCCATCCTCCACACTATGTCATCTTGACATTTTGTGGTCTCCTGATGCTGCTGCCGCCATCTCCACACTATGTCACCTTGCCACTCTGTGGTATCCTGATGCTGTCTGCCATCTCCAGAATTGGTGATTGTGCCACTCTGTGGCTTCCTGAAGCTGTTGCTATCTCCACACTATCTCACCTTGCCACTCTGTGATGTCCTGATGCAGCTGCTGCCGCCATCTCCACACTATGTCACCTTGCCATTTTGTGGTCTTCTGCTGCTGATGCCATCCTCCACACTATGTCATCTTGCCACTCTGTGGTATCCTGATGCTGTCTGCCACCTCCAGACTTGGTGATTGTGCCACTCTGTGGCCTCCTGATTCTGCTGCTACCTCCAGACTCTGTTATTGTGCCATTATGTGACTTCCTGATGCTGCTGCCACCTCCACACTCAGTCATTGTGCCACTCTGTGGCCTACTCATGCTGCTGCCACCTCCAGACTCGTTCATTGTGCCGCTCTGTGGTCTCCTCATGCTGCTGCTAGTGATGAGCGAGAGCTGCCATATTTGATTTAGCTATATTTCGCAAATATTCGATTGAATATTTGTCATATATTCGTCGAAATCGAATATTCGTAATTATTCTATTTATCGCGAATAATATGCGATTTAATTATTCGCGCATTGTGAATTGAACTTTGAACGGGGTATAAAGACAACTTTGCTATTGTTTTGGCTTGCTAGAATTAATGAATATAGAGAATTTAGTGCTATATTCGTTTTCTTCGCTAAGTCTAGCAAAACAATAGGAAAGTTGCCTATAGACAGCACTAAGTTGGATGCGCAATGCGAAAATATTACCTTACCTATTTTTTGCTATAAATAGAATAATGACTCAGTATTGGAATTATTGCAAAAAAATAGGTAAAGTAATATTTTCGCATTGCGCATCCAACTTAGATCTGTCTATAGGCAACTTTCCTGATGGCTTGTTTGAATTAGCGAATATAGAGAATATAGCGCTATATGCGTATTCGTCATATTCGTTAATTCTACCCAGCCAAACAATAGCAAAGTAAGTTGCATATACCCCGCTCTAAGTTAGATGCGCAATTCGATTAATATTACTTAATATTCTCACATTGCGCATCCAACTTAGAGCTGTGTATAGGCAGGTTTACTTGTATTGCTAGAATTAGCGAAGATAACGAATACGAATATAGCGCTATATTCTCTACCTTCGTTAATTCTAGCAAGCCAACCAATAGGAAAGTTGTACCCCTTTCAAAGTTTAATTTGCAGTACGCGAATATTACATAATGTAATATTCGCGTACTGCGAATTACACTTTAAATGGGCTATGACTTTCCTATTGGTTGACTTGCTAGAATTAACAAAAATAGAGATCATAGCGCTATATTCTCTATCTTCGTTAACGGTATCTTATTCTTGGGTTCTGGTTGGAAAAAAAAAAGTAAAAAAACAAAAAAAAAATGAATATTCTTTTTTACGAATATATAACACTATATTCTAAATATTTGCGAATTAGCGAAGTGTCAATATTCATAAAAAATATTCGCTATTTGAATATTTACACTAGCTGCTGCCACCTTCACACTTGGTTAATGTGCCACTCTGTGGCCTCCTGATTCTGCTACCACCTCCAGACTCTGTCATTGTGCCACTTTGTGGCCTCCTGACTCTGCTGTCACCTCCAGACTCTAGCTGCGAAATATATTAGCGCAACGTGCGCTAAATTGCGTGCAATTGTTTGGCTGCTGGTGACAGCAGCGACATTACCTGCGCAACATCTCCTGTATAACATTAGATGCTGGTTACAGCAGCGACATCACCTGCGTTACAACTACTGTATAACTTTAGCCGTTGGTGACAGCAGCGACATTACCTGTGTTACATCTCCTGTATAACGTTAGCCGCTGGTGACAGCAGCGACATTACCTGCGCTACCTCTACTGTATAACGTTAGCCGCTGGTGACAGCAGCGACATCACCTGCGCTACATCTCCTGTATAACGTTTACGTTTGTGCATCCCAAATAGCTGTGACATTCCCTGTAATTTTTTATTAACCGCTGGTGACAGCAGTGACATTACTTGCGCTACATCTCCTGTATAACGTTAGCGCATCCAAAATAGCTGTGACATTCCCTGTCATTTTTTATTAGCCGCTGGTGACAGCAACGACATTACCTGCGCTACCTCTCCTGTATAGCATTTCTGTATCCCAAATATCTGTGACATTCACTGTAATTTATTTGCGCATACACTTACAAAACCTGCGTTACTGTACGTGTGACATACTTGCAAGCATGTATACCATTTAATAAGATGAAGGCGAGCAGGAAGGAAGGGGAAGTGGCCGTTCTGCTGATGGTGAACGCAGAGGCCGTGGCCCTGGGCGCGGTTAAACTGTGCCTGCTGCCAACTCATGCACGATACCTAGCTTCATGTCCCAGTTTGCAGGGTGGTACAGAACACCACTCTCGAAGTCACACCAGTGCGACCAGGTGGTCGGTTGGATTGCAGCAGATAATGTTTTTAGTCAGTTAAGCACCACCCTGTCATCCCCAAAGTCCAGTCTCTGTAGCCAGAAGTCTGGTCAACAGAATCCTCACACTGATCCTCCTTCCTCCCACCATGGAGAGTCTTGGCAAACAAGTGATCCCACGCTCGGATATTCCGAGGAGCTCTTTTCATCGCCATTCCTTGAGTTGGCCCTTTCGTCAAGCCTGCTTGAAGAGGGACATGAGGAGATCTTGTGCACTGATTCCCAAACTCTTGAGCATCCACAGTCAGAAAAAGATGACAGTGGGGAACGGCAATTAGCGTTTCATGAGGTGGATGATGATGATGATCCACCAATAAGTCAACCACAATTAGTGTCTCAAGAGGTTGATGATGAGGATGAGACACAGTTGTCAATAAGTGAGGTTCTTGTTAGGTCAACAAGTCAGGAGGACCAGAGTGAGGAGGTGGAAGAGGAGCTGGTGGACAATGAAATTACTGACCCAACCTGGGAAGGTGGCAAGCCGAGCGAGGACAGCAGTACAGAAGGGGGAGGCATCTGCAGCACCGCAACAGGCTGGAAGAGGCAGTGGGGTGGCAAAAGGGAGAAGGCGGGCCACATCAAATAGGCCTGCAACTGTTCCCCAAAACACCCCCTAGCAGAAATCTCCCTTGCCAAGGGGTAGGTGTTCCGCAGTCTGGCGCTTTTTTGAGGAAAGTGCGGACGATAAAAGAATTGTCATTTGCAACCTGTGCCGTACCAAAACGAGCAGGGATGTGAACACAAGCAACCTCACCACCCCCAGCATGATCCGCCACATGGCATCAAAGCACCCTAGTAGGTGGGCCGAACGCCTGGGTCCGCAATCAGTGTCTGCGGGTCAAACCACTGCCTTCTCTTCCCCTGTGTTACGTGCTGGCCAGTCCCCTGTCCAAGACGCAGGCCCGGATGCCTCCCGCCCTGCACCTGGACCATCGCAAGCACCATCAGCTAGCACATCCACTTCTGTGTCCCAGCGCAGCGTACAGATGTCCATACCACAGGCCTTTGAACGAAAGCTCAAATACCCAGCCACCCACCCACCCACAGTGCTGGCCAGTCCCCTGTCCAAGACGCAGGCCCGGATGCCTCTCGCCCTGCACCTGGACCATCGCAAGCACCATCAGCTAGCACATCCACTTCTGTGTCCCAGCGCAGCGTACAGATGTCCATACCACAGGCCTTTGAATGAAAGCTCAAATACCCAGCCACCCACCCACCCACCCACAGGCCATAGCACTAGATGCACACCTTTCCAAATTACTGGCCCTGGAAATTTTGTCATTTAGGCTTGAGGACACAGAGGCTTTCCAGGCCTGATGGCGGTGGCCATCCCTTGTTACTCAGTCCGCGCCAGCCACAATTTTTCCCAGTGTGCCATCCCCGCCTTATTCCACATGTTTGTGGAGTACTCCAGGCTTTGTGAGCAGCAGAGGGCAGTAATGGAATACCAGCTGCAACATGGTCATCGCCTTTCCAGTCAGCTTTCAATCTTCACAAGTGACGAGTGGGCATGGATGTCTGACCTCTGTGAGGTTTTACACAACTTTGAGGAATCAACACAGATGGTGAGCAGCAATGCCGCTATTATCAGCGTAACCATTCCACTTATGTGTCTACTGAAACGCTCGCTGCTCATAATGAAGGCGGATGCTTTGCATTTGGAAGAGGTGGGAATGGGGGAAGACAGTACACCGGGTGATAGCCAGACCACCCTCAGTTTGTCTTCTCAGCACGAATTGGATGATGATGAGGAGAAGGAGGAGCAGGAGACGGTTGCTTCCGCTACAGAGGGTAGTACCCATAGCTGGTTTATTCCATCTGTTCAGCGTGGATAGGCTGAAGAGGATGAGAAGATTTAGAGGCATCCTCCTGATGAGGACAGTGAAGTCTTGTCTGTTGGGACTCTGGCACACATGGCTGGCTTTATGTTATGCTGTCTTTCCCGTGACCCTCGCGTTATAGACATTTTGGCCAACACCAATTACTAGTTGTTCACTCTTCTCGACCCCTGCTACAAAAAACTTCTCATCTCTCAACGCTGTTGGCGCAGTATGCAGTTCCTTGGGCAACCGAAGAGCGGAGGCGAGGGGTGCACACAGCAGTTCCAACAGAGGCAGGGAAACACTCTCCAAGGCCTGGACAGTTTCATGACACTCCACCAGCACCCTCATCCTGATGCGCGGCCTAGTGTCACAAGGAAGGAAAAGTTATGGAAGATGGTTAAGGAGTTCGTAGCAGACCGTGTCAGCGTCTTCAGTGCCTTACAACTATTGGGTGTCCAAGCTGGACATGTGGTAGGAACTGGCGTTCGTACATGGGGGCATAATAACTGATAAGCGCATCAGCCTGTCAACTGAAACTGCTGACAGATTGACTCTTATCAAAATGAACAAGGCCTGGATTGTCCCTGACTTCTCTACTCCACCAGAGGAAAGCGGCTGAACATAAAGGCACTCTAAATGTGGCTTTTATGGTGTATTGAATACACTGTATTCCCATGCACCCCTTCCACCACAAAAAAGGGTATATGGTTCAATCTTCCTTTTCTCGTCCTCCTCCTCCATCATATCAACATGCTTATTAGGCTGCCCTCACTCCTAATGTTTTAGAGTGTCACCAGCAGACCCTCACCCCTAATGGTTTAGTAGGTCAACAGCAGGCCCTTGTTCCTAATGTTTTTGAGGGTCAACAGCAGGCCATCAATCATAATTTTTCAAGGGTATGTTTGATGCCCTCCTTTATGTGTAAAAAGGATGTATTGGAGAGCAGGTTCCTTGTAATTTTTGAAAGCCCTTTCACTTAGTGAATAGGCTTTATGAGTGTAGGGGTCCCACTACCTGAACAGTTGTACCACAATGTGAATCAGGCTCTACTTTATGGGATATACAGGTTGTATAGGAGTGCCTCTTCCTTGTAATTTTTGGCAGCACTTGCACTTTATATACAAGTAAATATACAGGAAAAATTGTTTCTTAACAATTTTTTCTGCAAAATCTATTTTATCTTTGGTTTTGTGCGTATTATTGTCAGTCTGTAAAAGTGGCGTACTACTCGGACAACATCGTTTAAAGCAGCGACCTGGGAGTCCAAGATGCATCCAGACATCCTCCCCATGCTGTTCCCGAACCATTTCAGTGGTGTTTCCATCAATTTCTGACCTTTTCCTGCAGGGGGTGTCTGGTTTAAAGCTCTGGGTATACATTTGACTTCTATTGTGCTTGGGTGCTCTGTCGAGCACCCGAGCATCCCAAAGTGTTCTACTCGATGACCTGAGCACCAGAGCACTTTGGTGCTCGATCAACACTAATCTGGACTATAATGGCATATACACAGGCTGTGTCATGCGACTCCTACATCTAGGACCCGTTCCCCTGGGGCCCATCGCATGCTGCTGTGAATATAGAGGAGGCTGTGCATGTGCAGCTCTTTTCATGAACTATCATGGAATTTTTGAAAAAAATTGCCAAGCATGCTTACTCAGCTATTTTCTGAAGTCCCATTGTAGTGACTGTAGAGAGCAGTGCAAATGGGCCCCGTTCTTGAGTTAGGAGAAGGTTCCACAGGTGGGGCCCACACCTATCAGATATTTTTGGGCATATTCTGTGGATATACCATAAATATACAGATGGAAAAACCCTATTAAGTTCCTAAATTCTTACAGAGTGGTACATATGATAAAAAACGATGTCTTCTGTTTTCTATCTGTAATTATCCAGAACCGTTATTCAGTATAAAGTGTCATGCACAAGATCATATGTATTTTGCGGTCCGTAAAAAACAGATCCGCAAAAAATATGGATGACATTCGTGTGCAATCCGTATTTTGCGGAACGGAACAGCTGGCCCCTTATAGAACAGTCCTATCCTTGTCTGTAATGCGGACAATAATAGGACATGTTCTATTTTTTTGCAGAACGGAAATACGGACAAACGGAAATGCAATGCACACAGAGTAACTTTCATTTCTTTTTTGCGGACCCATTGAAATTATTTGTTCCACATACGATCCCCAAGAAAATACATTCGTGTGCATGAGCCCTAAAGCAGAGTTATCGGGAAACAAAGTGGCGTGGTAATTTCTTCAGGCAACTACCTCTTCAGTAAGACCCATGTCAGTTGCACATTAAAAGCATATTATGGTAATATACAACTAATGTCTTTACTAAGATAATCTCACTAAAAAGTGAAAGCATGTGTATTACAATTTCCCTGCAATTAAAATGCAGTTAGCAAAGCTTGGACATACTTGAATTCCTTTAAATAAAAAATGATGCAGACCAAAAATCATGAACCACCCTTGTTCTGGTAAGTGTCAAAGACATTTAAGATGATAGATAAAGATGAAAACATATTTTAAAGAGGAGTTTCCATCTGATAATGATGCAAGCTACTCTAATCACTTGCATATGTCATAATTAGTGATGAGCGAGCACGAAAGTGTTCGGGTGTTCGGTCCGAACACACCGCGATATTCATGCGCTCGGCCGAGCACCCGAGTATAATGGAAGTCAACTGGATACAACCAGGCACCCCTGCTCTGAAGAGGGGAGGGTGCCTGGTCCATTGGAAAAGGTCTGAAAGTGACACAAAAAACACTGAAAAGGATCGGGAACAGCATGGGGACGATGTATGGATGCATCTTGGACTCCCAGGTCGCTGCTGGGATCCATGTTGTCCGAGTTGTATGCCACTTTTACAGACTGACTAAAATACGCTGAGCCTGAAAAACATTATGGTTGAGGGCCTGCTGGGGAGCTGACCCTATAAAACATTATGGTTAAGGGCCTGCTGGTGAGCTGACCCTCCATAACATTATGGTTGAGGGCCTGCTGGTTAGCTGACCCTGTAAAACATTATAGTTAAGGGCCTGCTGGTGAGCTGACCCTGTAAAACATTATGGTTGAGGGCCTGCTGGTGAGCTGACCCTCTAAAACATTATAGGTGAGGGCCTGCTGGTGAGCTGACCCTCTAAAATATTATGGTTGAGGGCCTGCTGGTGTGCTGTACCTCTTTAAAAATTGTAGTGGAGGGAATATATACAATCTAGATGAGGAGGAGGAAGAGTAGAAAAAAGATTCAACCATATACACTTTTTTGTGATGGAAAAGGTGCATGGGAATACACTACAGTAGACTGACTAAACAATAAATTGAAATTGCCTTTATGTTCATCATCATCTCAGCTCTCCTCTAGTAACATAGTAACATGGTAGTACATAAGGCCGAAAAAAGACATTTGTCCATCTAGTTCGGCCTGTTATCCTGCTAGTTGATCCAGAGGAAGGTAAAAAAAAAACTGTGAAGTAGAAGCCAATTTTCCCACTTAAGGGGAATAAAAAATTCCTTCCCGACTCCAATTAGGCAATCAGAAGAACTCCCTGGATCAACAACCCATCTGTAGTAGCTATAACCTGTAAGCTTATTATACTCCAGAAATACATCCAGGCCCCTCTTGAATTCCTTTATTGTACTCACCATCACCACCTCCTCAGGCAGAGAGTTCCATAGTTCTTTGCTATTACCATAAAGAATCCTCTTTTATGTTTGTGTGCAAAGCTTCTTTCCTCAAGACGCAGAGGATGTCCCCTCGTTACAATCCTGGGGATACATAGATGATGGGATAGATCTCTGTACTGACCTCTGATATATTTATACATAGTAATTAGATCTCCCCTCAGTCGTCTTTTTTCTAAATTGAATAACCCTAATTTTGATAATCTTTCAGGGTACCGTCGTTACTCTATTCCAGTTATTACTTTATTTGCCCTCCTCTGAACCCTCTCCAGCTCTGCTATGTCTGCCTTGTTCACAGGAGCCCAGAACTGTACACAAGTACTCCATGTGTGGTCTGACTAGCGATTTGTAAAGTGGTAGGACTATGTTCTCATCACGGGCGTCTATGCCCCTTTTGATGCAACCCATTATTTTATTGGCCTTAACGGCAGCTGCCTGACAGTGGTTTTTGCAGCTTAGTTTGCTGTTTATTAAAATTCCTAGATCCTTTTCCATGTCAGTGTTAGGCCTCTTTAACACTTGCGTTCTGAGGATCCGGCGGGCACTTCCGTCCCGCCGGATCCATCAGAACGCAAGTCGCCTGAAAGCATTAGAAGACTGATCAGGATCCTGATCAGTCTTCTAATGCTTCAGGTTACTATGGCAGCCAGGATGCTATTAAAGTCCTGGTTGCCATAGTAGAGCGAGGAGCGGGGAGCGGTATACTTACAGTCCGTGCGGCTCCGGGCGCTCCTGAATGACGTCAGAGCACCCCATGCCCATGGATCACGTGATCCATGCGATCACGTGATCCATGCGTGTGGGGCGCCCTGACGTCACTCTGGAGCGCCCGGGAGCCGCACGGATGGTAAGTATACTGCTCCCCCGCTCCCCACTACATTTTACCATGGCAACCAGGACTTTAGCGTCCTGGCTGCCACGGTAACAATTGAGAAAAAGCTAAGCGTCGGATGCGCCGAAACGACGTTAAGCTTAAGGCCGGATCCGGGTTAATGCACTTCAATGGGCATTAATTCCGGATCCGGCATTACGGCATGTCTTCCGGATTTTTGGACGGAGACAAATCTGCAGCATGCTGCGCTTTTGTCAACGTCCAAAAAACGTTCACATACTGAACGGAAGACATCCTGATGCATCCTGAACAGATTGCTCTCCATTCAGGATGCATTAGGATAATCTTGATCAGTATCTTTCCGTCCTAGAGCCCCGAGGACGGAACTCTAGGACGGAAAGCAAAAACGCTAGTGTGAAAGGGGCCTTAGGATGCATTCACATCACCATTTAGCTTTCCGTTCTTCAGATCCGTCAGAAAAAGAGAGAGAAAGAAAAAAAACAGGATCCTGTAAAAAAACGGATCCTGTTGCATCAGTTGTCATCCATTTGAGCCATTTCCGTCTGAGATCGTTTTTTTAGATGGAAAGAAAAGTACTGCATGCAGTTTTTTCCCATCTAAAAAATGGATCTCAGACGGAAATGGCTTAAACGGATGACAACTGATTCAACAGTAAATTCTTTTACTGGATCCTGTTTTTTTTCCTCTCTCTCTTCTTCTGACGGATCAGAATAACGGAAAGCCAAACATTGATGTGAATGTACCCTTACCGAGTGTTTTACCATTTAGTATGTACGGGTGACTTGCATTATTCCTTCTGTGGGGAGTCGCTCTGGTAGACAGCGGTGCGGGTGCAGTATAGAGGCAACAGGGAGTCCAGAAGGTGCGGAAAACAGTGTTTTATTCACACTTGCATCAAATTAACAGCAGACAGTCACTTGGTGTTAAGTCACACACATCAGCAAACGAATGGAAAAAACAAAAAGTCCAAACACAGGTTCCATTCACCTGGGAGGTTTGAGGTCAGCCCAGCCGCAGGACAATCCACCTTCAGGCTTCCAGGACGGCTGCACGCCTCCTTGCTGGGCACGTCCTTCCAGCCCAGAGAGCTCCACAGCACTAGCAGCAGCTCCAAGACAATCACTCTCACAGCTGCTGGTGCTGGCTGAGTTTTTAAACCCAGCCCAAAACCAGGACTGGGTCGTGGGGAGCAGCCACCCACCCTACACTTTAGCTGCTCCCGGTAAGAGCCGGCCCGGATCGGCTTTGCAGCCATGCTATTAGCAAATGTGTCAGTAGCACTACCTGCTACTGACATCAACAAACGGCTCTTACCTCACCGAGGCTATGAACCTCGGTGACACGTACCTGCCATCTAGGACGGCATCCTGCACCTTACCACATACCCCCCCCCCCTTTGTTCAACCCTGAGGGGGTGGACACACGACAAACAGTGTACCCGGGAGAGCGCGTCTGCATTTTTTAACAACCGGCCCGCTCTGTGCTCCACCGTGAATTTAAAATTCTGTAGGGACAGAAACCACCTGGTGACCCGGGCATTCCTCTCTTTGGCTTAGGACATCCACTTGAGTGGGGAGTGGTCGGTCACCAGGCGAAAGCTTCTGCCCAACAGGTAATAACGGAGGGCCTCGAGTGCCCACTTGATGGCCAGGCACTCTCTCTCGACTATGCTGTACCTAGTCTCGGCTGGGGTGAGCTTGCGGCTGAGGAAGACAACGGGATGCTCCTCCCCGTTGACTTCCTGCGATAGTACCGCACCAAGGCCAACCTCAGAGGCGTCGGTCTGGACTACGAATTCTTTCCTGAAATCGGGTGTCACCAAAACTGGGGACCCACACAGGGCCGATTTCAAGGCGGAGAAAGCCTTTTCCGCCTGCTCATTCCAGCGGACCATCCCTGTCTTACGCCCCTTTAACAACTCTGTCAATGGCGAAGCAACAGTAGCAAAGTGGGGCACAAACCTCATGTAATACCCCACAATCCCCAGGAATGACTTTACCTGCCTGGTGGTGACCGGTCGGGGCCAACTCCGTATTGCCTCTACCTTATTTACCTGAGGCTTGATGACTCCCCGCCCAATGACATATCCCAGGTATTTGGTCTCTTCCAACCCAATTGCACACTTCTTTGGATTGGCGGTTAGACCAGCTTTCCCCAGGGCATCCACTACCGCCTGCACTTTGGGCAAATGGGTTTCCCAGTCGGTGCTGTGGATGATTACATCATCTAAGTAGGCCGAGGCGTACCGGCGATGTGGTCGCAGCACTATGTCCATTAACCTTTGGAAGGTGGCGGGGCGCCATGCAGGCCAAAGGGTAACACCTTGTAGTGATACAGGCCCTGCGGAGTAACAAAGCGTTTTTCCTTAGCCGACTCCGTTAAGGGTACCTGCCAGTACCCTTTAGTGAGGTCCAGCACAGAAAAATAACGGGCTTGTCCTAAATTCTCAACAAGCTCGTCTACCCGGGGCATGGGATACGCGTCAAACTTGGACACTTCATTTAACTTGCGAAAGTCGTTGCAGAACCGCAACGTCCCATCCGGCTTGGGTATTAGGACTATGGGACTGGCCCACTCACTTTTCGACTCCTCAATGACATCGAGCTTCAACATTAATTGCACTTCCTCCGCGATGGCCCGTCGTCGAGCCTCGAGTACCCGGTATGGTTTTAACCGGATCTTGGCCTGAGGCTCAGTGACGATGTCATGTCGGATGAGAGACGTGCGGCCAGGGAGGTCCGAGAACACATCCGTGTTCCGACTGAGGAACTCCCTGACTTCCTGAACTTGTTTGGAAGACAGGCTGTCTGCAATTTTACCGTGGTTACGGCTTCACAGGCCTCGAACTGTGGGGCTGGACCCTTTTCACCTAGAAGCCCTGGCCGGGGGCTGTGGTCGTCGGCCGGGTCCCTATCTTTCCACGGCTTTAGTAAATTCACGTGGTACACCTGCTCCGGCTTGCGCCGCCTGGCTGGTGTACTTTGTAATTTACTTCCCCTACCTTCTCGATCACCTCATAGGGGCCCTGCCACCTAGCTAGGAATTTGCTGTCAAGGGTGGGTACCAGAACCAACACCCGATCTCCCGGATTGAAGCCCCGTACCCGAGCCTGACGATTGTACACCCTACTCTGGGCTTGTTGCGCTGCCTCCATATGCTCCCGGACCAGCGGCAACACCCTTTCCATCCGTTCCTGCATCTGGGTGACATACTCAATGACACTTTTGTGGGGGACAGGCTGTTGTTCCCATGCTTCCTTGGCGATATCCAACAGGCCCCGAGGGTGTCTGCCATAAAGCAGTTCGAAGGGCGAGAACCCAGTAGAGGCCTGGGGTACCTCTCGCACTGCGAACATGAGATAGGGCAGAAGCAGGTCCCAGTCCTTCCCATCTCTAGACACCACCCTTTTTAACATATTTTTTAAAGTTTGGTTAAACCTCTCGACAAGACCGTCCGTTTGCGGATGGTAAACGGACGTCCGCAATTGCTTTATACGCAATAATTTACACAGTTCCCTCATAACTTTAGACATAAAAGGGGTCCCTTGGTCTGTCAGAACCTCTTTTGGCAGGCCCACACTGGAAAACATTTCCATTAACTCTTTGGCAATGAGCTTAGCTGAGGTATGTCGCAGAGGCACCGCCTCCGGATACCGAGTGGCATAGTCGAGAACTACCAGAATGTGTTGGTGGCCCCTGGCAGACTTTGGTACAGGCCCAATTAGATCCATAGCGATTCGCTCAAACGGGACCTCAATAATTGGAAGAGGTACCAGAGGACTACGGAAATGTGGCTGGGGGCTATTTATCTGACAGGTGGGACAGGACTTACAATAATTCTCTACCTCCTTGAACACACTGGGCCAATAAAACCGCTGCAGTATGCGGTCCTGGGTTTTCTGCCACCCCAAGTGTCCCCCAAGAACATGTTGGTGGGCAAGCTCCATGACCAGCTTGCGATACGCTGTGGGCACCACCAACTGTTCAACAGGCTCACCTCGGATTTGGTTCACCCGATACAACATATCCTGAAGAACAATGAAGCGCTGAAATATTAATTCAGCCCCAGGTTTCTGGGGTTTACCATCAATTATTATGACACTTTCCCAGGCTCTGGTTAGGGTTTGGTCCCGGTGTTGTGCGGTCCCAAAATTTTCCCCGGAGACATTGAGGTCTGCCAACTCAGGTCCCGGTGGCAAGTCCTCCGTGTCTCCCACCATTACACTCAGTGGGGTTGTCTCCCCCTCTACCGCTGGAGCAGTGGTCACCCCTACCGCTGGCCCTTCAGACTCGGGCTCCCAGGGTTCTGGCCTTCCAGTGGTATCAGGCCACTCTGCTAGGGTTACCCCTGTCTCAGGGCTATCAGTCACTTTCACCTCAGGCCACAGTGACGGAAAACCGGGGAAGTCTCTCCCAATTATTAGTTCATAGGGTAGCTTTGTGGAGATCGCCACTTCACAAGTCCAGGTGCCGGCCGCCGTGGACAGAGACATTACAGCAGTGGGATAGTCCTTTAAGTCTCCGTGTATGCACACCACACCAACTTTCCGGCCCGTATACTGGGTGGGCTGTACCAGGGCAGCACTTACCAGGGTTACTAGGCTCCCTGAGTCCAACAGCGCCACTGCCAGGTTATCCCCGACTTGCACCTGGCACAGATGACGATTGTCTATTGTCTCGGGGTGCCGGTCGCACACAGTCTCCGGGCATACATGGAAGCCCGGTACCCATAATTAATCTCCGTGGGTTCTCCCCACTGTGGACAGTCGGCCCTTACGTGGCCAGGCTCGTGACACCGCCAGCAGACTATCGGGGCCGGGTCTACAGGGGGTACACCCCGAGCAGGTTTCTCGGGTACCAGTCGTCGGGACTGAATGGGAGTCTTCCGGGGTTTGACCGGCCCCCTCCCAACAACACCCCCTTTCAAGTTTTGGGTGGCCTCATAGCGCTCCACCAGGTCGACCATTTCTAGAGCATTGGTGGGTGATACCTGGCCGATCCAGTGCTGAAGGGGGTAAGGCAAGGCCCTCCAGAACATGTCAGACAGCAGACGGTCCAGTATAGCAGTCGGACTTAGGATGTCAGGCTGCAGACATTTTTGCAACCTGTGCAGCAACTCATAGTACTGCGGCCTGGCGGGTTCAGCCGCTTTAAAGTCCCACTGGTGGACCCGCTGAGCCCGGACCAACACGTTTACCCCCAGTCTAGCCAGGATCTCCCCCTTCACCGTGGGATAGTCAGCAGCCTGGTCATCTGCTAAATCAAAAAAAACTTGCTGGGGTCCGGACGCCAGGAACGGAGCAACCACCTCGGCCCACTGGTCACGGGGTAACTTTTCCCTCACGGCGACCTTCTCAAAGACCGCCAGGTATGTCTCAACGTCGTCTGAGGGGGTCATTTTTGGGATCGCCGCGCGGACCGCTTTCCGGGCATCATGGACGTGGTGGGACGCTCCTGCAGCCTGTAACGCCATCACATGTTGTAGCAGTAGCTGGTTGGTCTCCCGCTGCTGCACATTAGCCTCTATGAGAGCTTTCACCGCCGCCTCCATTTTGTCAGGGAACCCAGGCTGCAACTTTGCCGGCCGAATATAGGACATCCAGACGTTCCCAGAAAAAACAAACTTCGGCGTTCACGCCAGCCTCACTGCGCATGCCCGCATCCTCCACCAAATGTGGGGAGTCGCTCTGGTAGACAGCGGTGCGGGTGCAGTATAGAGGCAACAGGGAGTCCAGAAGGTGCGGAAAACAGTGTTTTATTCACACTTGCATCAAATTAACAGCAGACAGTCACACACATCAGCAAACGAATGGAAAAAACAAAAAGTCCAAACACAGGTTCCATTCACCTGGGAGGTTTGAGGTGCGGGTTCGCACCTGGCTGTCAGCCCAGCCGCAGGACAATCCACCTTCAGGCTTCCAGGACGGCTGCACGCCTCCTTGCTGGGCACGTCCTTCCAGCCCAGAGAGCTCCACAGCACTAGCAGCAGCTCCAAGACAATCACTCTCACAGCTGCTGGTGCTGGCTGAGTTTTTAAACCCAGCCCAAAACCAGGACTGGGTCGTGGGGAGCAGCCACCCACCCTACACTTTAGCTGCTCCCGGTAAGAGCCGGCCCGGATCGGCTTTGCAGCCATGCTATTAGCAAATGTGTCAGTAGCACTACCTGCTACTGACATCAACAAACGGCTCTTACCTCACCGAGGCTATGAACCTCGGTGACACGTACCTGCCATCTAGGACGGCACCCTGCACCTTACCACACTTCCCATGTGCATAACTTTACATTTGTTAGTGTTTAACCTCATCTGCCACTTATCTGCCCAAGCCTCCAATCTATCCAGATCCCTCTGTAGCAGTATATTGTCCTCTTCAGTGTTAATTACTTTACACAGTTTAGTGTCATCTGCAAAAATTCTCTGTTGGAGTTGAGAAGTCAGGAGCAATCCAGGCCTTGTTCATTTTTATCTGAGTCAACCTGTCAGCATTGTCAGTGGACAAGCGCATACGCTTATCGGTTATAATGCCACCAGCAGCACTAAATACACGCTCAGACAAAACGCTGGCAGCAGGGCAGGCCAGCACTTCCAAGGCGTACAGCGCAAGTTCGTGCCACGTGTCCAGCTTGGACACCCAGTAGTTGTAAGGCACTGAGTAGAGTTGAGCGGACACCTGGAAGTTCGGGATCAAGAAGTTCGGCCTGAACTTCACGGAAATGTTCGGATTCGTGACCCGAACTTGACCCCGAACCCCTTTGAAGTCAATGGGGACCCGAACTTTTGGACACTGAAATGGCTGTAAAATAGCCCTGGAAAGGGCTAGAGGGCTGCAAAAGGCAGCAAAATGTGGGTAAGTGCCCTGCAAACAAATGTGGATAGGACAATAACTTAAAATAAAATAACTAAAAATGAAACAATATTAATTGGCAACTTGGAGGAGGAGGTGGAATAGGAGGTTGGGGAGGCGTCAGGTGGGAATGCCATCAGCAGCGCGTCTACCAGCATGCGTTTTGTGGTTAGTAGTCACGCATCTTTTGATCAGTAACATACCTTTTTACAAAATTTGGTTTCCTGCCATCAATGCACAACTGTGGCTTATCACTGGCAAAAATGGGTTAATGTCACCCACCAATGGAACAGGTGATATTCAGAAATGTTAGGCCCCTGGCACCCAGACAGAGGAGAGGTCAATGCTCGGCAAAACAGGCTTTATGTCAACGACCAATGCAGCAGGCAATTATCAGAAATGTAGGCCCCTTGCACCAAGACAGAGGAGAAGGCAATACACGGCAAAAGAGGCTTCATGTCACCCAGCAATGGAACAGGCCATTTTCAGTAATTTAGGCCCCTGGCACCCAGACAGAGGAGAGAGGTCACGTAACAGCAAAACAGGTATCATGTCACCCACCAAAGCAGCAGTCAATTATCATAAATGTAGGCCCCTGGCACCCAGACAGAGGAGAGGTCAATGCACGGCAAAAGGAGGTTAATGTCACGCACCATAGCAACAGGCGATTATCATAAATGTAGGCCGCAGACATCCAGACAGAGAAGAGAGGTCAATGCACAGCAAAACAAGCTTCATGTCACCCACCAAAGCAACAGGCCATTTTCAGTCATTTAGGCCGCAGGCACCCAGACAGAGGAGAGGTTCATTCAAATTGGGGTACCCCCGAAATAATGGTACAAATAAAAAAAGGATTCAATGAATAAGTGCACTGGAGTACAAGAATGTATGGTTGAGGCAGTTATAAATGTCTATTCTGCACAAGGTATGGACAAGTCCTGTGGGATCCATGCCTGGTTCATTTTAATGAACGTGAGCTTGTCCATGTTGGCTGTGGAAAGGCAGTTGCGTTTGTCTGTAATGATGCCCCCTTCCGTGCTAAATACACGCTCAGACAATACACTGGCTGCAGGGCAGGCCAGCACCTCCAAGGCATAAAGGGCAAGCCCAGGCCATGTGGACAATTTGGAGACCCAGAAGTTGAATAGGGAAGACCCATCAGTCAGTACGTGGAGGCGTGTGCACACAGTACTTGTTGGTTAAATGCTGCCTCCTGCTAAGACATTCCATATCAGCTGGTGGTGCAGGTTGCTGTGGTGTGGTGACAAAACTTTTCCACATGTTGGCCATGCTAACTCTGCCTTCTGAGGAGCTGGCCATGACACAGCTGCACTGGCGACCTCTTGCTCCTCCTCCTCCTCTGCTTTCGCCTTGTGCTTCCATTTGCCCTCAGGAATGCGTCTACCAGCATGCGCTTGTACTCGCGCATATTCCTAACACGCTCCAGTGCGGGAACTAAGGTGAGCATGTTGTCTTTGTACCGGAGATCCAGCAGGGTCGCAACCCAGCAGTCAGCACAAGTTACAATGTGGGCAACTCTACTGTCGTTGCGCAGGCACTGCAGCATGTAGTCGCTTATGTGTGCTGCCCAGAGGTAGGGATAAGCTGTCCTTTGTAGGTGGTGTATCGTCTGTGTCCTCCGTATCCCCCCAGCCACGCTCCAGTGATGGCCCTGAGCTGCGTTGGGTGCCACCCTGCAATGAACCCGGTTCCTCCTCCTCCTCTACCTCATCCTACTCCTCGTCCGCCAGAACTGTGCCCTGGCTGGCCACATGTGTACCTGGCCACTGCTGGTTCAAGAACCCACCCTCTGAGCCACTTCGGAATGACCGGCCTGAAACCCTGTGAAATGCCCCCTCTTCCTCCTCCTCCTCTGCCACATCCTCTTCCATCATCAACGTAATTGATTTTTTAAGGAGTCATAGAAATGGTATTGTAATGCTAACAATGGTGTCATCAGCACTGGCCAAGTTGGTTGAGTACTCAAAAGACCGCAACAAGGTACACAGGTCTCGCATGCAGGCCCAGTCACTGGTGGTGAAGTGGTGCTGATCCGCAGAGCGACCCGTGCGTGCTGCAGCTGAAACTTCACTATCGCCTGCTGCTGCTCGACACAGTCTCTCCAGCATATGCAAGGTGGAGTTCCACCTGGTGGGCAAGTCGCATATAAGGCGGTGAGCTGGGAGGCCGAAGTTACGCTGCAGCGCAGACAGGCGAGCATCAGCAGGGTGAGAACGCCGAAAGCAAGCACAGACGGACCACACTTTCAACAGCATCTCTGACATGTCTGGGTAGTTTTTAAGAAACTTCTGCACCACCAGATTCAGCACATGCGCCAGGCAAGGGATGTGACTCAAACCGGCTAGTCCCAGAGCTTCAATGAGATTTCACCCATTATCGCACACTACCAGGCCGGGCTTGAGGCTCACTGGCAGCAACCACTCATCGGTCTGTTGTTCTATGCCCCTCCAAAGCTCCTGTGCGGTGTGGGGTTGGTCACCCAAACACATGAGTTTAAAATCGCCTGCTGACGTTTACCCCTGGCTGTGCTGAAGTTGGGGGTGAGGTTCTTTCGATGACCGGATGTGGGGGTGTTAGAAGAGGAGGAGGAGGATGCGGAGTAGGAGGCAACAGGAGGCAAAGAATAATGCACTGCGATCCTCAGTGGTGGAAGGACTCGGTGGTGGAAGGACATGCGCCAAACCGCTATCCGCCTCGGGCCCAGCCGCCACTACGATTACCCAGTGTGCAGTTAGGGAGATATAGCGGCCCTGGACATGCTTACTGGTCCATGTATCTATGGTTATGTGGACCTTGCCACAGATGCCGTTGCGCAGCGCACACTTGATTTTATCCTCCACTTGGTTGTGCAGGGAAGGGACGGCTCGCCTGGAAAAGTAGTGGCGGCTGGGAACTACGTACTGTGGGACAGCCACTGCCATCAGCTGTTTTGAACAGTCCGTCTCCACCAGACGGAATGACAGCATTTCAAAGGCCAGTAATTTTGAAATGCTGGCATTCAGGACCATTGATCGAGGGTGGGTAGGTGGGTATTTTCTCTTTCTCTCCAGTGTTTGGGAGATGGAAAGCTGAACGCTTGCCTGTGACATGGTGGAGATGCTTGGTGATGGTGACGGAGGTGGTGGTGGTGTTGGTGGGACATTCTCTGTTTGCTGGTTGCCAGGTGCCACATAGATGCCATAGGTGAAGGAAGAGGCCAAGACAGCAGCAGAAGACTGAGCAGGAGAAGCCTGAGACCTTTCATGGTTTTTAAGGTGTTTACTCTACTGCAGTTCGTGCTTAGCATGTAGATGCCTGGTCATGCAGGTTGTGCTCAGGTTAAGAACGTTTATGCCTCGCTTTAGGCTCTGATGGCACAACGTGCAAACCACTCATGTCTTGTCGTCAGAACATTGTGTGAAGAACTGCCACGCCAATGAACTCCTTGGAGCAGGCCTTGGTGTGCTCAGTGCCTGGGTGCGGTGGGCAGTAGCAGGTGTACTTTCTATGGAACAGCTGATCCGCTTTTGCACCCTGCTCCCTCTTTTGCTGTGCTGTTGCCTCTGTGCGACCACCGTGTCCTCCTCAGAACTGCACACCTCACTAGCACAACCTTCAGTCCAGTCTGGTGCTAGGACCTCATCATCCTGCACATCATCTTCCACCCATTCATGACCACTGCCCTCCTCGTCGGTCTGCACATTGCAGAAAGCCACAGCAGTTGGCACCTGTGTTTCGTCATCATCAGAGACGTGCTGCGGCGGTCTTCCCATGTCCTCATCCCGCAACAAAAGTGGTTGGGCATCATTGCATTCAAGGTCTTCCATTTCTGGGGCAGGGCTAGGTGGATGGGCCGGGGAAACCCTGTCGACAGAGTCATCAAAAAGCATAAGAGTTTGCTGCATGACTTGGAGCTCTGACTGCTTGGCTGATTTGCAAGGGGATGAGGTGAAAGACTGATGAGCATGGGCTGCTGGTGCCAACTCTGAGCTTTCTGCAGAGGACTGGGAGGGAGATTACATACAAAAACCAGCTCACCTGCTACCTCTATCCCGTTTTGTAACTTCCTGGTGCACGGAAACTTAGGTAAGACCACAAGAATATGAAGGAATAAAGACGGATCCAGCACCGCAGCTTTGGTTGAATCGTGTGTTCCTTTATTAATCGATAAAAGATCCATACAGCAACAGCATAACCTCAGTGTTCCAGGAGTCTACGCGTTTCAAACATACATGTTCTTAATCATGACTGTCTAGAGATTTCCAAAGAACTGCTATATAGATGTAAACCACTGTTACTCCTCCCATAGTCAGGTGTTGAATGACGGAGGTAGATTGGTGGAACACAGCCAACAGGTGCTCAAATTAGGGAAGGTCTAGATAACATTGGTTGTTTAACAAACATAAATAGTGACCGTATGGATACATGTTAAAATATGTGATTGTTCAGACCCTCCACTTAAATCCCAAGTGAGATTTCACAAAGTGGACAATCCTAATCATGAAAAAATACTATTTGGTTGAAATAAAAAAAGGAAATAGTCCACAAAAATGGGAAAGAAAAAACCGCACATGGTCTGAACAAGCACGTAGAATGTTAAAACAACAAGACAAACAAAATATGGCAAGACTGACATACTGGAATCGGTACATAATGGTAAATGCAAAGGGAGATGAAAATGAAAGCAAAACACAAGATCCTAATAAATATACAATATTTCCTTTTTGACATTGAGACCAGCTGGATGTCTAGTATTTAGACGGAATATCCAAAAGGCCTCTCTCTGCAATATACGTTTGTGGAGGTTGCCCCCTCGTATTGGTAAAGAGACTTTTTCTATAGCAAAGGCAGTAAAGGATCGCAAGTTCCTGTCATGCATTGAAATAAAATGTTTGGCTACACTCGAAATATTAACACAAGATGGATTTGACACATAATTTAAGTGCTCAAGGATCCTGTTTTTCAGTTTTCTGGTCGTGCTACCAACATAAGATAAGTCACATAATGTGCATTATATAATATAAATGACTCCTGTAGTGTTACAATTGATGTAAGACTGTATAGAAAAATGGGAGGAAAGATCAGAATCCTGGAACACCTTAGTCTGTGTGACAAATCCACAAGTTTTGCAAGGATGGCTTCCACATCGTGAGAACCCCTTATATTTAAGCCAAGTCTTATTTTCCATGTTGATGGGAGTAGAGGTGAACAGTGAGGGTGACAAAGACATGGCCAGTGTGGGGGAGCGTCTAGCTGATACCCTGAATCCTTCCGACAACACCTCACAAAGGATATCATCCTCATACAGGATAGATATACATTTTCTCATCACCTGCTTGACTTGTTGGAATTGATTACTATATGTAAGGACTAAGGTGGGTTGATTAACAAATACTCTGTCTTTGTTTTGATAACTAACATTATTCTTATTTATATTCATATTAGTATTTTTGTTTTTGTTTTTGTACCAAATAATAGTAAACTGCGGTCCTTCATTAGAGCTATTTTTTCTGCTCTTAGAATCATCCATTTTGGATAATTTCTGGCCTGTAATCAGGCAGCTACGATGCGACACTCTGTCATGAAGGTCGCATCATCACTGCAGTTCCTTCTGGCACGTACCATTTCACCAATGGGTATGGATTTAATGGTGTGAATGGGATGATGGCTATCTGCCCGTAAAACCGCATTGCCAGAAATGGGTTTGTGGTAGTTAGATGTATGTATGATCTGGTTGGAAATGCCAGTAAGGGTTAAATCCAAAAATTTAATGGTGGACGAATCCTGCTAATTGGTGAATTTTAAATTGTAAGGATTGTCATTTAGATAGTGTACAAAGGATGGTATGGCAGGCACATCGCCGCTCCAAATTAGGAGCAAATCATCGATGTACCTGCCATACCATTCCAATGACCCCATAAATGGATTCTCAACCGAGTAAATATACCTCTCCTCCCAATAAGACATTGTTATATTTGCCAGGGATGGGGAAAATTTGGCCCCCATAGAAACCCCTCGTATTTGCAGATAATAATGGTCATCAAAAGAGAAATAATTGTGTTTTAACAAAAAATCAGTGACTTCTATAATGTAATCCACAAACATATTTCCATAGAAGCTGTATCTGTGAAGGTGATATTCCAACGCAAGTAGAGCCACATCATGGGGAATGGAAGGGTACAGAGAGGACACGTCACAGGTAAGCCATGTAAAATTGGGTGGGTGGGAGACACTGTGAAGGAACTCGAGGCACTGTCAGTTAACCAATAGGCATTCGGGCCTACCAAATAACGCTGCAGGTTCTGTCGCCTACAGGAAGATTTTTCACTTGGACCGGTAGTTGGCGCTGAACGGCCACGCCCTCTTCCAGCAACAGGAGCTCCACCAACACCACCACGACCATGCCCACGTCCCTTATTTGATCTTCTAATTATTTGCGTTTACCCACCAAGCTGAAAGATGGTTTCCCTCCGGTGTTAATTTACCTGCCAATTGTCAACAATTAAGTTTACTAAGGCAGTGCCCGTGTCATAAAAATGCTCTGTGGACCAAGAATAAAGTATTTATGGCCTAAACACACTGATTCTCAATTTCACTGCAGAAATGTAAAATATGTATTTGTACGCTGTATGCACAACTGTTTGGTGAACCCAGAACACGTTGTTTTTTCTTCAGTAAAACACAGTAAAGCACTATTTTCGTGCTGCAATTTAAAATTGGTATTTGTACGCTGTATACACAAGTGGTTTGTGAACCAAGAACAAGGATTTTTGTAATAAAACACAGAAAAGTAGTATTTCACTGCTATTAATAAAACTTAGCTATTTCTACGGTTTATGCAAAAGTGGTTTGTGGACCCAGAACACAGATTTTTTAAATAAAACACAGAAAAGCAGTATTTAACTGCTATTAATAAAAGGTTGGTATTTCTACGCTGTTTGCACAAGTGGTTTGTGGACCCAGAACAAGTATTTTTTAAATAAAACACAGAAAAATGTTGGTATTTCTATGCTGTATGCATAACTGCTTCGTGAAGCAAGAATATCGCTTTTTTCCCCACCAAAAAAATAATAATAATTTATTCACTATTTCACTGTAGAAATGTCAAATGTGTATTTGGGTGGTGTATTTGGAACTGCTTTGTGGAGTAGGAATAATGTTTTTTCCCAGGAAACACACTGATGCACTATTTCCCTGCAGAAATATTAAATATGTATTTATACGCTGTATGCACAACTCCTTTGTGAAGCAAGAATATTGCTTTTTTCCCACAAAAATAAAAATGATTCAGTAGGAATACTTCTTTCCCAAAAATACACTGAGGCTCTATTTCACGGCAGAAATGTCAAATGTGTATTTGGGCGGGGTATTTCAAACTCTTTTGTGGACCAGGAATAATGTTTTTTCCCAGGAAACACACTGATGCACTATTTCCCTGCAGAAATATTAAATATGTATTTATACGCTGTATGCACAACTCCTTTGTGAAGCAAGAATGTTGCTTTTTTCCCACAAAAATAAAAATGATTCACTATTTTACTGCAGAATCGTCAAATGTGTATTGAGGACCAGGATCACAGCTTTTTATCACAAAAATACTGGAGAAATTGTATATACGGTTTAGTGCATTGTATACACAAGTGCTCTGTGGCACCAAAGGTCCCAGACTAGACAAATGGACTATGTCACCCCTTAATTATACCAAAGGTAATGTAGGGGACTTGAGCAGCCAGAAAAAAAAGCATTTTATCCTTCACTAAGCTACCAAAAAGGATAAGGCTGATGCCCCTGACAGGCTGGCAGACATGCAGTACACTGCAGTGGCTTAAATGGCCGCTGACCCCCACCTCAGTAACAGATGGATTTAAAAGAAAAAATTCCTTGGCAGTGGCTGGTACAGAATTGTAGGATTGCTGAAGCTCCCTACCTCTCTATTTGCTGTATCTTGTGGATTAATGTACAACAGGTTCTGCAGATTTCTTCCCTAATCTGTCCCTCACAGAAGCGGCAGCATCCTATCCCTACACTGAGAACAGCAGAGTGACGAGTGGCGCTACGTGATTCCAGCTTAAATAGAGGCTGGGTCACATGCTGCACTCAGCCAATCACAGCCATGCAATTAGTAGGCATGGCTGTGATGGCTTCTTAGGGCAAAGTAGTAAAACGCTTGCTGATTGGCTGCAGCCCTTCAGAAAGCGGGAAGAATCGGCAAACAACAGACCCGAACTTTTATGAAAATGTTCAGGGTTTACTCAACCCTAGCACTGAGGTTTCATTTAGGATGCTGACACGGTCTGCGATGTATTGCTTCACCATCTTCCAAAACTTTTTCCTTCTCGTAGCACTAGGCCGCGCTTCAGGGTGAGGTTGCTGGTGGGGTGTCATGAAAGTGTCCCATGCCTTGGAGAGTGTTGCCCTGCCTCTGTTGGAACTGCTGTGTGTTGCCTAAGGAAGTACGGACTCTGCTGGCCGTGTTGTCAGATGGAACATTTTGGAGCAATCTCTCAACAAGTACCTTCGGGTATTGCACCATTTTACTCGTCCTCTCCACCACAGGAATGAGAGATGAGAAGTTATCTTTGTAGCGGGGTCGAGAAGGGTACCAACAGGCAAGATGTCAATGTCAACATCAGGATGACTCTCCATCCTCTCATCCTCCTCCTCCTCTGCCCATCCACGCTAAACAGATGGAATTAAAGTTCCATGGGTACTACCCTCTGTAGCAGAGGCAACTGTTTTCAACTCCTCCTCCACTTCATGGCCCAATTCGCTCTGAGAGGACAAATTGTGGGTGGTCTGGCTATCACCCTGTGTAATGTTTTCCCCCATTTCCTCATCTGCCACATTCAGAGCGTCCTCCTTAATTGTGATCAGCGATCGTTTGAGTAGACCCAGCAGTGGGATGGTTACGCTGATAATAGCGTTTTCACCACTAACCATCTGTGTGGATTCATCAAAGTTTGTTAAAACCTCATAGAGGTCTGACATCAATACCCACTCCTCGCCTGGGAATAGTGGCAGTTGACTGGAAAGGAGATGACCATGTTGCAGCTGGTATTCCACAACTGCCCTCTGCTGCTCACAAAGCCTGGCCAACATGTAGAACGTAGAGTTCCAGCACCTGCTCACATCGCACAACAGTCGGTGAGCTGGAAGCTGCAAGAGCTGCTGCAACATTGACAGACCGCCAGAAGCTGTGGGTGACTTGCCAAAATGGGCACACACATGGCGCACCTTCACTAGTAGCTCTTGCAAATTGGGGTAGGTGTGTCAGGTTGCCGAGCTCCAAAGCCGCCACCAAGTTATGGCCATTGTCAGACACAACCATGCCTGGTTGTAGGTTGAGTGGTGAGAGCTACAGCTTGGTCTGGTCCCTTATACCCTGTCACAGCTCTGCGGCGGTGTGCTGTTTGTCCCCTAAGCAAATCAGCTTCAGCACGGCCTGTTGACGCTTACCCACAGCAGTGCTATCAACTAGCGACTGATGGCTGACTGCTGTTGGAGGTGGAAGTAGAAGAAGAGGCTGCGGAGGAGGAGAAGTGGGGGTTGGAGCCAGTTACATTGCTGCTGGCGGAGACCCTGGTGGACGTAGGGCCCACAATCCTGCTCGTGGGTAGCACCTCTGCCATCCCAGGGTACGACTCAATCCCAGCCTCCACAACATTCTCCCAGTGTGCGGTCAGGGAAATGTAGCGTCCCTTGCCACCAGCACTTCTCCATGTGTCCGTGGTGAGGTGGACCTTCCCAGTAAGTGCGTTGGTCAGGGCACGGGTGATGTTCTGGGACACATGCTGGTGTAAGGCGGGCACGGCACACTGTGAAAAATCGTGGCGGCTGGGGACTGCGTACCAAAGGACGGCCGCCGACATCAGGCTGCGGAAGGCCTCAGTGTCCACAAGCCTAAATGGCAACATTTCAAGGGCCAGTAATTTCGAGTTTAGTGCCATGGCCTGTGGGTGGGTGGGTATTTGTGCTTGTGTTCAAATGCCTGTGTTATCGACATTTGGATGCTGCACTGGGACAGGGAAGTGAATGTTGTTGCTGACAGTTAATGCAAAGGTCCAGGTGCAAGGCAAGGGGCATCCGGGCCTGCACCTTCGATAGGGGATTGGCCGGTAGTGCGTAACACAGGGGAAGAGGAGGCAGTAGTGTGACCCGCAGACCCAGATTGTGGACCCAGGCATTCGGCCCACTTATTAGGGTGCTTGGATGCCATGTGGCCGATCATGCTGGTGAGGTTGCTGGCGGGGTGTCATATAAGTGTCCCATGCCTTGGAGAGTGTTTCCTTGCCTCTGTTGGAACTGCTCTGTGTTCCCCTTGTCTCTCTTCTTCAGTTGCCTAAAGAAGTACGGACTCTGCCGGCTGCGTTGTCAGATGGAAAATTTTGGAGCAATCTCTCAACCATTTTGCACCATATTGCACCATTTAACTCGTCCTCTCCACCACAGGAATAAGAGATGAGAAGTTACAGATGCAAGAAAAATTATGTGAACCCTTTGGAATGATATGGATTTCTGCACAAATTGGTCATAATATGTGATCTGATCTTCATCTAAGTCACAACAATAGACAATCACAGTCTGCTTAAACTAATAACAAATAAAGAATTAAATGTTACCATGTTTTTATTGAACACACCATGTAAACATTCACAGTGCAGGTGGAAAAAGTATGTGAACCCCTAGACTAATGACATCTCCAAGAGCTAATTGGAGGTAGTGTCAGCCAACTGGAGTCCAATCAATGAGATGAGAATGGAGGTGTTGGTTACAGCTGCCCTACCCTATAAAAACCACACACCAGTTCTGGGTTTGCTTTTCCCAAGAAGCATTGCCTGATTTGAATGATGCCTCGCACAGAAGACCTCTCAGAAGACCTACGATTAAGTATTGTTGACTTGCATAAAGCTAGAAAGGATTATAAAATTATTTCCAAAAGCCTTGCTGTTCATTAGTTCACGGTAAGACAAATTGTCTATAAATGGAGAACGTTCAGAACTGCTTCTACTCTCCATAGGAGTGGTCATCCTGTAAAGATGACTGCAAGAGCACAGCACAGACTGCTCAATGAGGTGAAGAAAAAACCCAAAGTGTCAGCTAAAGACTTACAAAAGTCTCTGGCATATGCTAACATCCCTGTTAGTGAAATTACGATACGTAAAACACTAAACAAGAATGGATTTCATGGGAGCATACCACAGAGGAAACCACTGCTGTCCAAAAAAAACATTGCTGCATGTTCACAGTTTGTACAAGAGCACCTGGATGTTCCACAGCAGTACTGGCAAAATATTCTGTGGACAGATGAAACCAAAGTTGAGTTGTTTGGAAGAAGCAGAAAAAGAGGCACAGCACACCAACATTAAAACCTCATCCCAACTGAGAAGTATGGTGGTGGGGGCATCATGGTTTGGGGCTGTATTTCTGCCAAGTTAAGACATTTTTCAGGAGAACTTAAGGCCATCTGTCCACCAGCTGAAGCTCAACAGAGGATGAGTGTTGCAACAGGACAACGACCCAAAGCATAGAAGTAAATTGTTAAGGGAGAATATTAATTATCAATACTTATGCAAATATTGATAATTAATATTCATAAATAGGCATAGTCGTCTACTGATGACTCCGCCTATTTATACCTTAAAATAAAGATAATATCAATTACTTTGCCTTACACTAATCGCCAAACTAGCTGCATGCGCCATACTGAACTAGCTACTGCTAGTAAAACAAACTACACAGTAGGTACAAATAACACAAATATTTATTAATACCTACAAAACACGATGCACACAATACAATGACGACACGGCACAGAAAATACAATTCTAACTACACTACACACAATCCCACGTTCCACCCACCCACAAACTAACTAATACAAATTACACACACACAAACTTTAGCCGCCCACCCCACCTGACGCTAGACTGTCCCCAGGGGGGGGTTACAAAAAGGGAGAAACAGCAGTGAAGGGGTAATACTGCCACAAGGGTGGCAGGCGGCAGTACGGACAGCAGTATTGCAGTATGTTACAGGCCAAGGGGTTAACTGCAATACAGCTGGTATAGGATTATGGGTATATGAATATGGGCAGTGGTGAATGGGGTGCAGGGGTTCTGCAGGGAGGCTGGGTAGGTAGGGGTAAAGCAGAGCTGAAGGGGTTAATTCAGGCCAGTAGGGGCCAATATGATGCAGTTTGCAGGGGTTGGTATGCAAGGGTTCTCAATAGTTCGTGGTAGAGTGGCTGGGTCTGAAGGGGTTGATATACCGTTGGTGGTATAATGGTTATTGCAGGGGAGCAATAAGGGGTTATACCCTTGGTGGTATAGTGTGGTTAATGCAGCAGTAGGGCATTGGTAGATAGTGGTGAGGGGCTCAGGGGTTCAGCAGGGGAAGCAGAGGGTTAATGTGGGGCTGAAGGAGTTATACTCAGCCATCAATATGCTCGTTGCAACTAGGGGTTGCTCGTCCTGTACAGAGGATGACTCTCTTCTTAAAGGGAACCTGTCACCTATAAATCGTCTTTTAAACTGCTGAAAGTACCTTATAGTGCCCCATAGTCGTGTCCTAAAGTACTTTTGCGTCCTATTCCACGATGTAAATTCATTGAGAAATCGCTATTTTATTCCTCTGCTGCCCGTGCTTCAAGTAATGCTTGAAGTCAAGGGGGCAGCGGCCTGGGCGTCTGCAATCCAGCTCTCCCCGCCTCCCTGCGCCTTGATTGACATGCCCCATTTCCATGCCGGGACTGCGCTCTCACCCTACATGCGCAGTAATGGCTGAGTGTACGAGCCGGAGCCAGGATTGCGCTACAGCAGACCATTACTGCGCATGCGGGGTGAGAGCGCGGTCCCGGCATGGAAATGTGGCGCGTCAATCAAGGCGCAGGGAGGCGGGGAGAGCTGGATTGCAGACGCCCAAGTATGACTTGAAGCATGGGGCAGCAGAGGAATAAAATAGTGATTTCTCAATGAATTTAAATTGTTGAAAAGGACGCAAAAGTGCTTTAGGACACGACTATGGGGCACTATAAGGTACTTTCAGCAGTTTAAAAGCCGATTCCTAGGTAACAGCTTCCCTTTAAGTGGGCGACTCGACTTTTCTCTCCTGGAGTGCAGGGGCCGCCCACGCTGTGATCTCCCGCCTGCAGCGATTTGCATTCCAGGCAGCGCAATAGTAATTGTAATATACACAGTGTTTTCAGATTCAGTTCAGTATGGGATACAAAAACCCACAGATTGTGGACACTTTACTAGGCTGGGATTAATGGAAGTTGTAATATACACAGTGTTTTCAGATTCAGTTCAGTATGGGATACAAAAAGCCACACATTTTGAACACTTTACTAAGCCCAGATGAATGGAATTTGTAATATAGACAGAGTTTTCAGATTCAGTTCAGTATGGGATACAAAAACCCACAGATTGTGGACACTTTACTAGGCCTAGATTAATGGAAGTTGTAATATACACAGTGTTTTCAGAGTCAATCCAGTATGGGATACAAAAAGCCACAGATTGTGGATACTTTACCAGATTAATTGAAGTTGTAATATACACACTTTTTTCAGATTAAGTTCAGTATGGGATACAAAAACCCACAGATTGTGTACACTTTACTAGGCCCAGATTAATGGAAGTTGTAATATAGACAGAGTTTTCAGATTCAGTTCAGAATGGGATACAAAAACCCACAGATTGTGGACACTTTACTAGGTAATATACACACTTTTTTCAGATTCAGTTCAGTTTGGGTTACAAAAAGCCACAGATTGTGAATAGAGTTGAGCGAACACCTGGATGTTCAGGTTCGAGAAGTTCGGCCGAACTTCCCGAAAATGTTTGGGTTCAGGATCCGAACTCGACCCGAGCTTCACCCCGAACCTCATTGAAGTCAATGGGGACCCGAACTTTTCAGCACTAAAAGGCTGTAAAATAGCCCAGGAAAGGGCTAGAGGGCTGCAAAAGGCAGCAAAATATAGGTAAATACCCTGCAAACAAATGTGGATAGGGAAATGACTTAAAATAAAATAAAATAAAAATTAACCAATATCAATTGGCAACTTGGAGGAGGAGGAGGTGGAATAGGAGGTTGGGGTGGCATCAGGTGGGAATGATATGGGAGTTGAAGTTCTCATCACAGCCAAAAAGGATTTATGTCTGCCTGCAGTGCCACAGGCCTCATTCACAGACTCAGGGCCATGGCACCCGCAAAGAGGCGAGCAGTCCCGTAACAGCAAGACAGGCTTAGGTCAACCTGCAATGGAACAGGCCATTATCATTTATGTAGTCCCCTGACAACCCGGACAGAGGAGAGGTCATTTGACAGTAAAAAGAGTTTAATGTCTCTCACCCAGACAACAAATGATTAAACTACATATAGGCCCCTGACACCCAGACAATGGGGCGGTCATTAGACAGTAAAAAGAGTTTGATATCTCCCACCAAGACAGCAAATTATTAAACGACATGTAGGCCCCTGACACCCAGACAATGGGGCGGTCATTAGATAGTAAAAAGAGTTAAATGTCTGCCACCAAGACAGCAAGCAAGTACGTGAAAGTTAGGCCCCTGACACCCAGACAAAGGAGAGAGGTCCCATAGCAGCAAAAGAGGCATCATGTCACCCACCAATGGAGAAGGCCACTTTTAGTTATTTAGGCCCCAGCACCCAAACAGAGGAGAGTGGTCCCAAAGCAGAGAATCAGGCTTCATGTCACCCACCAATGGAGAAGGCCACTTTCAGATATTTAGACCCCTGGCACCCAGACAGAGGAGAGGTTCATTCAACTTTGGGTTGCCCCGCAAAATAATGGTAAAATTAAAAAAGAGGACTCCATAAAGAAGTGCCCTGGAGCACTGGCGGATCCAGAGCCTGGTCTCGGGAGGGGCACTTTGGGCGATTGATACGCCCCAGCTCCCATCACTACAGAAATACAGCCCCACTTACCTCTTCCATCCAGTGACGTCTCCTGTGATGTAGATGTTCTCTTTCCTCATCTTCTCCTTTCAGACCTTCAGACCAGACCGACAGGTTTCGTCTCTGCAGTTTGACAACAAAATAAATCTCAGTTACTACTTTTCCATCATCCTCCCATATTCTGGACAAATTATTCTACTACCCCCATATAAAATACATCAGTAATGTCCCCATAGTGCCCCCCGGAGTCTCCTCTCTCCCCATCATGTCCCCCCCAAAATCACGTGCAGGCTCCTTCCCCTCCCCCAAAATCATGTGCAGGCTCCTTCCCCCAAAATCATGTGCAGGTCCTTCCCCTCCCCCAAAATCATGTGCAGGCTCCTTCCCCTCCCCCAAAATCATGTGCAGGCTCCTTCCCCCTCCCCCAAAATCATGTGCAGGCTCCTTCCCCCTCCCCCAAAATCATGTGCAGGCTCCTTTCCCCCTCCCTCCCTCCCTCCCTCCCTACTTACCTCCTTGCAGCGCTGGATGCAGGCCTCTTCCGGCCTGTGTCCTGTTCTGTCCTCTGCTCAGGCGGCGCGATGGCGTCATCGCGCCGCCTGAACCGCTCTGATAGGCTGTCGGCACGAGGCCGGCAGCGTATCAGAGGAGCAGGGGAGGGAGACGCCTCTCCCTCCCCTGCCGCACTGCACAGTGATCTGTATCGCTGTCCAGAGGACGGCGACACAGATCGCTATGGAGATGAACGCTTCCACAGTGGAAGCGTTCATCTCCTGTCACTGCCGCCGGTGCTGCCACAATATCGGGGGGTGCCCCGTTGCCCCCCCCCTGGATCCGCCACTGCCCTGGAGTACAAGAATATATGGTTAAGGGGAGGTAGTTATAAATGTCTATTCTGCACAAGGGATGGACAGGTCCTGTGGGATCCATGCCTGGTTCATTTTTATGAAAGTCAGCTTGTCCACATTGGCTGTGGACAGGCGGCTGTGTTTGTCAGTAATGACGCCACCTGCCGTGCTGAATACACGTTCAGACAAAACGCTGGCCGCCGGGCAGGCCAGCACCTCCAAGGCATAAAAGGCTAGCTCTGGCCACGTGGACAATTTGGAGACCCAGAAGTTGAATGGGGTCGAACCATCAGTCAGTACATGGAGGGGTGTGCACACGTACTGTTCCACTATGTTAGTGAAATGCTGCCTCCTGCTAACACGTTCCGTATCAGGTGATGGTGCAGTTAGCTGTGGCGTGGTGAGAAAACTTTTCCACATCTCTGCCATGCTAACCCTGCCCTCAGAGGAGCTGGCCCTGACACAGCTGCATTGGCGACCTGTCGCTCGTCCTCTGCCTTCGACTTGGGCTTCCACTTGTTCCCCTGTGACATTTGGGAATGCTCTCAGAAGCGCGTCTACCAACGTGCGCTTGTACTCGTGCATCTTCCTATCACGCTCTAGTGCAGGAAGTAAGGTTGGCACATTTTCTTTGTACCGGGGATCCAGCAGGGTGGCAACCCAGTAGTCCGCACATGTTAAAATGTGGGCAAAACTGCTGTCGTTGCGCAGGCACTGCAGCATGTAGTCGCTCGTGTGTGACAGGCTGCTCAGAGGTAAGGACAAGCTGTCCTCTGTGGGAGGCGTATCGTCCTCCGTATCCCCCCAGCCATGCACCAGTGATGGGCCCGAGCTGCGTTGGGTGCAATCCCGCTGTGAACATGCTTCATCCTCATCCTCCTCCACCTCCTCCTCATCCTCCTCGTCCTCCAGTAGTGAGCCCTGGCTGGCCACATTTGTACCTGGCGTCTGCTTTTGCAAAAACCCTCCCTCTGAACCACTTCTAAGAGACTGGCCTGAAAGTGCTAAAAATGACACCTCTTCCTCCTCCTCCTCCTCCTCCTGGGCCACCTCGTCTTCCATCATCGCCCTAAGTGTTTTCTCAAGGAGACATAGAAGTGCACCTAACACTATCTGGCTATCTATTTATGTACCTTATTACACTAATCCAGGCACAGCAGTAACCACAGATTTAGGGGAATATCAATTGTGGGCCTAGTATTTAGGTCCGGGATGAAAGGTATCCTTTTACGGACAGATTTACACTTAGAGATGCACAGTAGCGTGTGAAAAAATATATAGGATTATGCTTACAGCACTTGCATTTTAACAAGGGTGGTTATTAACGGTACACACTCAGATTGGGTCACGGTCACTAGTGGGGTACCTCAGGGTTCAGTATTGGGCCCTATTCTCTTTAATATATTTATTAATGATCTTGTAGAAGGCTTGCACAGTAATATATCAATTTTTGCAGATGACACTAAACTGTGTAAAGTAATTAACACTAAAGAGGACAGTTTTCTGCTACAGTGGGATCTGGATAGATTGGGGGCTTGGGCAGAGAAATGGCAGATGAGGTTTAACACTGACAAATGTAAAGTTATGCACATGGGAAGGAATAATGCAAGTCACCCATACATACTAAATGGTAAAACACTCAGTAACACTGACATAGAAAAGGATCTAGGAATTTTAATAAATAACAAACTAAGTTGTAAAAACCAGTGTCAGGCGGCTGCTGCCAAGGCCAATAAGATAATGGGTTGCATCAAAAGGGGCATAGATGCCGTGATGAAAATATAGTCTTACCACTTTATAAATCACTAGTCAGACCACACATAGAGTACTGTGTACAGTTCTGGGCTCCCGTGAACAAGGCAGACATAGCAGAGCTAGAGAGGGTTCAGAGGAGGGCAACTAAAGTAATAACTGGAATGGGGCAACTACAGTACCCTGAAAGGGTATCAAAATTAGGGTTATTCACTCTAGAAAAAAGACGACTGAGGGGAGATCTAATAACTATTGTGGGGAGTCGCTCTGGTAGATAACGGTGCGGGTGCAGTACAGAGGCAAAAGGGAGTCCAGAAGGTGCAATAATCAGTGTTTTATTCACACTTGCATCAAACAAACGGAAAACAGTCTCTTGGTGTTAGTTCACACATATCAGAAATCCTGAGGCAAAACAAAACAGTCCAACACAGGTTCCAGTCACCTGGGAGGTTTTAGGTGCAGGTTCACACTTAGCTGTCAGTCCAGCCGCAAGACAATCGACCTCAGGCTTCCAGGCCATCTGCACTCCTCCTTGCTTGGCTCTTGCTTCCAGCCCAGTGAGCTCCACAGCACTGAATGGATCAGAACTCCCAAACTCAGATGATTCCACAGCCTAACACCAGCTTTAGGATAATCACACACACACCTGCTGGTGCTGGCTGTGTTTTAAAGGCCCGGGAAAGTCCGGCCTGGACCGTGGGGAGTAGGCACCCACCCAACTCTTTGCCTACTCCCAGTAAGAGCCGGCCCGGATTGGCTTTGCAGCCAAACTAACTATAAATGTCAAGCAGCACTAGCTGCTGCTGACACATAAAAATCCGGCTCTTACCTCACCGAGGCCAGGAACCTCGGTGACACGTACCTCCCGTCGACCACAGTACCTTGCACCTTACCACATACCCCCCTTTGTTCAACCCTGAGGGGTGAACACATGTGAGGCAGTGGACGCGGGACAGGGCATCTGCGTTACCCTGCAAGCGGCCTGCCCTGTGTTCCACGGAGAACTTGAAGTTCTGTAGGGATAGGAACCACCTGGTGACCCGAGCATTCCTCTCCTTGGCCTGGCTCATCCACTTGAGAGGGGAATGGTCGGTCACCAGACGGAACCTCCTCCCTAACAGGTAGTAGCGGAGAGATTCGAGTGCCCACTTGATAGCCAGGCACTCCCTCTCCACTATGCTATACCTGGTCTCGGCGGGACTGAGCTTACGGCTCAGGAAGACAACGGGATGTTCTTCCCCGTTGACCTCCTGAGACAGTACAGCACCGAGGCCCACCTCCGAGGCGTCGGTCTGTACTGACGAACTCCCTGTTGAAGTCGGGTGTCACCAAAACCGGGGACCCACACAGGGCCGACTTCAACGCGGAGAAAGCCTCCTCCGCCTTCTCACTCCAGCTAACCTTCCCAGACTTTCGCCCCTTCAACAGGTCTGTCAACGGCGCTGCTATTGTGGCAAAGTGGGGCACAAACCGCATGTAGTACCCTACAATTCCCAGGAAGGACTTTACCTGCCTGGTAGTGACCGGTCGGGGCCAGTTACGTATGGCCTCTACCTTAGTTACCTGCGGCTTGATGACTCCCGCCCAATAACATATCCCAGATATTTGGTCTCTTCCAACCCAATCGCACACTTCTTTGGATTGGCGGTTAGTCCAGCTTTCCTCAGGGCATCCACTACCGCCTGCACTTTGGGCAAATGGCTTTCCCAGTCGGTGCTGTGGATGATTACATCATCTAAGTAGGCCGAGCGTACCGACGGTGTGGTCGCAGCACAACGTCCATTAACCTTTGGAAGGTGGCGGGGCGCCATGCAGGCCAAAGGGTAACACCTTGTAATGATACAGGCCCTGCGGAGTAACAAAAGCGGTTTTTCCTTGGCCGCCTCCGTTAAGGGTACTTGCCAGTATCCTTTAGTGAGGTCTAGCACAGAAAAATAACGGGCTTGCCCTAAATTTTCAACAAGCTCGTCTATCCGGGGCATGGGATACGCATCAAACTTGGACACTTCATTAAGCTTGCGAAAATCGTTGCAGAACCGTAGCGTCCCATCCGGCTTGGGTATTAGAACTATGGGACTTGCCCACTCACTTTTCGACTCCTCAATGACATCGAGCTTCAACATTAATTGCACTTCCTCCGCGATGGCCCGTCGCCGAGCCTCAGGTACCCGGTATGGTTTTAACCGGATCTTGGCCTGAGGCTCAGTGGCGATGTCATGTTGGATGAGAGACGTGCGGCCAGGGAGGTCCGAGAACACATCCGTGTTCCGACTGATGAACTCCTGACTTCCTGAACTTGTTTGGAAGACAGGCTGTCTGCAATTTTACCGTGGCTACCGCTCGCAGGCCTCGAACTGTGGGGCTGGACCCTTCTCACCCAGAAGCCCTGGCCGGGGGCTGTTGTCGTCGGTCATGTTCCTATCCTTCCACGGCTTTAGTAAATTCACGTGGTACACCTGCTCCGGCTTGCGCCGCCTGGCTGGTGTACCTTGTAATTTACTTCCCCTACCTTCTCGATCACCTCATAGGGGCCCTGCCACCTAGCTAGGAACTTGCTGTCAAGGGTGGGTACCAGAACCAAAACCCGATCTCCCGGATTGAAGTCCCGTACCCGAGCCTGACGATTATACACCCTACTCTGGGCTTGTTGCGCTGCCTCCATATGCTCCCGGACCAGCGGCAACACCCTTTCCATCCGTTCCTGCATCTGGGTGACATACTCAATGACACTTTTATGGGGGACAGGCTGTTGTTCCCACGCTTCCTTGGCGATATCCAACAGGCCCCGAGGGTGTCTGCCATAAAGCAGTTCGAAGGGCGAGAACCCAGTAGAGGCCTGGGGTACCTCTCGCACTGCGAACATGAGATAGGGCAGAAGCAGGTCCCAGTCCTTCCCATCTCTAGACACCACCCTTTTTAACATATTTTTGAGAGTTTGGTTAAACCTTTCGACAAGACCGTCCGTTTGCGGATGGTAAACGGACGTCCATAATTGCTTTATACGCAATAATTTACACAGTTCCTCATAACTTTGGACATAAAAGGGGTCCCTTGGTCTGTCAGAATCTCTTTTGGCAGGCCCACACGGAAAACATTTCCATTAACTCTTTGGCAATGAGCTTAGCCGAGGTATGTCGCAGAGGTACCGCCTCTGGATATCGAGTAGCATAGTCCAGAATCACCAGGATATGTTGGTGACCCCTAGCAGACTTCGGTGCGGGTCCGACCAGATCCATGGCAATGCGCTCGAATGGGACCTCAATTATTGGGAGAGGGACCAGGGGACTTCGGTAATGCGGCTGGGGGCTATTTACCTGACAGGTCGGACAGGACTTACAGAATTCCTCTACTTCCTTAAAGAAACCGGGCCAGTAAAATCGCTGTAGTATGCGGTCCTGCGTTTTCTGCCACCCCATGTGTCCCCCAAGAACATGTTGGTGGGCAAGCTCCATAACAAGCTTGCGATATGCGGTGGGCACCACCAACTGTTCAACTGGCTCACCTCGGACTTGGTTCACCCGATACAACATATCCTGAAGGACAATAAATCGTGGAAACATTAATTCAGCCCCAGGTTTCTGGGGTTTACCATCAATCATTACAACACTTTCCCAGGCCCTGGTTAGGGTTTGGTCCCGGTGTTGTGCGGTCCCAAAATTTTCCCCTGAGACATTGAGGTCTGCCAACTCAGGTCCCGGTGGCAAGTCCTCCGTGTCTCCCACCATTACACTCAGTGGGGTTGTCTCCCCCTCTACCGCTGGAGCAGTGGTCACCCCTACCGCTGGCCCTTCAGACTCGGGCTCCCAGGGTTCTGGCCTTCCAGTGGTATCAGGCCACTCTCCTAGGGTTACCCCTGTCTCGGGTCCATCAGACAGTTTTATCGCCCGGCCACAGTGCCGGGAAACCTGGGAAGTCCCTCCCAAGTATCAGTTCATGTGGGAGTTTAGCAGCGACAGCCACCTCGTGGGTCCACTTACCAGCCGCTGTGGACAAAGTCACTAGTGCAGTGGGGTAATCTTTTAGGTCTCCGTGGATGCACAGGACCCGATTTTACGGCCGGTATACTCCGCAGGCCGTACTAGGGCAGCTCTTACCAGGGAGACTAGACTCCCGGAGTCCAGCAGGGCCACCGCCAGAGACTCTCCCACCTCTACCTGACACAGGTGGTTATTATCCTGCACCTCACGGGTGCCAGTTGCGCACAGCTTCCGTGCATACAGGGAGTGGCGCCCCCATAGTTCACATCCATCGGCTCATCCCGATGCGGACAGTCGGCCCTGATGTGGCCTGGCTCCTGACACCTCCAGCATACCACGGGAGGCGGATCCGCAGGGGTACATTCCGGGCAGGCCTCTCTGTCGCCGAACGTCGGAACTGGGGCGGAGGCCTCCGGGGTTTGACTGACCCCTTCCCAGCAAGACTCCCCTGCAGGTTTCTGGTGGCCTCGTAACGCTCCACCAGGTCGACCATCTCCAGGGCATTAGTGGGGGATACCTGGCCAATCCAGTGCTGAAGGGGGTAAGGCAGGGCCCTCCAGAACATGTCGGCCAGCAGACGGTCCAGCATAGCAGTCGGACTTAGAACATCAGGCTGCAGCCACTTTTGCAACCGATGCAGCAACTCATAGTACTGCGGCCTGGCGGGTTCAGCCGTTTTATAGTCCCACTGGTGGACCCGCTGAGCCCGGACCAACACGTTTACCCCCAATCTGGCCAGGATCTCCCCTTCACCGTGGGGTAATCAGCAGCCTGGGCATCTGCCAAGTCAAAAAAACTTGCTGGGGCCCGGATGCCAGGAACGGAGCGACCACCTCGGCCCACTGGTCACGGGGTAACTTTTCCCTCACGGCTACCTTCTCAAAGACCGCCAGATATGTCTCAACGTCGTCCGAGGGGGTCATCTTTGGGATCGCCGCACGGACCGCTTTCGGGCATCATGGTCGTGGTGGGACGCTCCTGCAGCTTGTAACGCCATCACGTGCTGTAACAGTAGCTGGTTGGTCTCCCGCTGCTGCACGTTAGCCTCTATGAGAGCTTTCACAGCCGCCTCCATGTTGCCAGCAATTCCTACTTGTAGCTTTGCTGGCTTAATATATGCCATGCACTTGTGCCCAGCAAAACAAACAAACTTCGGCGGTCACGCCAGCCTCACTGCGCATGCCCGCATCCGACACCAAATGTGGGGAGTCGCTCTGGTAGATAACGGTGCGGGTGCAGTACAGAGGCAAAAGGGAGTCCAGAAGGTGCAATAATCAGTGTTTTATTCACACTTGCATCAAACAAACGGAAAACAGTCTCTTGGTGTTAGTTCACACATATCAGAAATCCTGAGGCAAAACAAAACAGTCCAACACAGGTTCCAGTCACCTGGGAGGTTTTAGGTGCAGGTTCACACTTAGCTGTCAGTCCAGCCGCAAGACAATCGACCTCAGGCTTCCAGGCCGTCTGCACTCCTCCTTGCTTGGCTCTTGCTTCCAGCCCAGTGAGCTCCACAGCACTGAATGGATCAGAACTCCCAAACTCAGATGATTCCACAGCCTAACACCAGCTTTAGGATAATCACACACACACCTGCTGGTGCTGGCTGTGTTTTAAAGGCCCGGGAAAGTCCGGCCTGGACCGTGGGGAGTAGGCACCCACCCAACTCTTTGCCTACTCCCAGTAAGAGCCGGCCCGGATTGGCTTTGCAGCCAAACTATCTATAAATGTCAAGCAGCACTAGCTGCTGCTGACACATAAAAAATCCGGCTCTTACCTCACCGAGGCCAGGAACCTCGGTGACACGTACCTCCCGTCGACCACAGTACCTTGCACCTTACCACACTATGTATAAATATATCAGGGGTCAGTACAAAGATCTCTCCCATCATCTATTTATCCCCAGGACTGTGACTGTGACGAGGGGACATCCTCTGCGTCTGGAGGAAAGAAGGTTTGTACACAAACATAGAAAAGGGTTCTTCACGGTAAGAGCAGTAAGACTATGAAACTCTCTGCCTGAGGAGGTGGTGATGGTGAGTACAATAAAGGAATTCAAGAGGGGCCTGGATGTATTTCTGGAGCGTAATAATATTTCAGGCTATAGCTACTAAAGATGGGTCGTTGATCCAGGGAGTTATTCTGACTGCCTGATTGGAGTCGGGAAGGAATTTTTTCCCCTTAAGTGGGGAAAATTGGCTCTACCTCACAGGGGTTTTTTGCCTTCCTCTGGATCAACTTGCAGGAAACAGGTCGAACTGGATGGACAAATGTCTTTTTTCGGCCTTATATACTATGTTACTATGTTACTATGTTACTTACTGTAATATACCCTTTAACGGAAAGAAATACACTTGGAGATGAACGCTGAGTGTAATATACCCTTTTACGGACAAATTTCCACTTGGCCTGCAACAGCTGGAACACCAGATTTTGGGTATTGCTATTTTAGCAATTGAATTTTACCCCAGAAAATAATATATCCTTTGACGGACACTATAAAACTTGTCCAGTCACAGCTGGAACACCAGATTTGCGGTATTTCTATTTTGGCAATTGAATTTCACCCCAGAAAAATATATATCCTTTGCCGGACACTATTAAACTTGGCCAGCCACAGCTGAAACCACTGATGTACGGTATTGCTATTTTGGCACAGGGGGAATTTAGAGATGGAGTGAATGGAACAGCCTGTGCGTCTGCGTACCTGGTGCCCCGTATCGTTGTATCCGTGGGCACTATCAGTACTGTTTGAGCCATGTATCGTAATTGGCAGCAGGTGACAATTGCAACTGGACCTTGACAGAGTCCTTTTCACTGAGTACTCTGCGGTCTGTATCCATTCTTTATCCCCTTGATGTCTGCAATTTGGGCGTGTGTCGTATCACTAGCACGCTATTTTTGAGCGCTCTCAACTAAGAGTGCGGCACTTATTGTTGTGCGTGACATGTATCTATATGCTTGACATTTAATTGTGTCCTCCTGATGAAGCCCTGCTCCTAATTGCAGGGGGGAAACGCGTTGAGGTTTCACCTCACATGAGGTTTCATATCATTGTGTCTTGATTAGAGCTCATTTGAGCTCTGGGCTGACTTTATATGCCCTTGAGTACCCTGGCTGTTATATCAACACGTGGGGTACCATAAGTGTGACTATTCTGGTGCATACACGCTATAATTTATGTATTTAGAATCTATTGTATCTTAGATAGCATCCTTTATGTGTACACCAGACTATGCACAGTTGACACCTGCCACCTGTTTTTTACTCTCTGACTGCTAGACCCAACACAGGGACCAGCAGGGTCAGTGAGATAAGGCACGAGGACAGGGAGTCCCCACCATCAGGGGAGGTCCCTGGGCTGAGACTATAGTCAGGGACAAGTTAGGGATATTTTTCCCGTCCTGACCTAGTTCCCATCCCTGCAGGTGGCCGGTGTCCTAAGGTGTGCTAGGATGGTTCTTTTGTATGTGTGAGTCCAGGGGTATTGGCCCCGCTCTTTTAATTTAAGTATTAAAGGTTATGTTTTAGGGGATTTTCTTTTGCTGGATTTCAATTGAATTTCACCCCAGAACAAAATATATCCTTTGACGAACACTATTAAACTTGGCCAGCCACAGTTGAAACCACTCATTTACGGTATTGCTATTTTGGCAATTGAATTTCACCCCAGAAAAAAATATATCCTTTGCCGGACACTATTAAACTTGGCCAGCCACAGCTGAAACCACTGATTTACGGTATTGCTATTTTGGCAATTGAGTTTCACCACAGAAAAATATCTATCCTTTGCCGGACAGTATTAAACTTAGCCAGCCACAGCTGGAACACCAGATTTAGGGGATTGCTATTTTGGCAATTGAATTTCACCCCTCAATAAAATATAGAAATTTCTATCCTAAGTTTCTAGCGGTGACAATAAGCACAGCCAAGCCTCTGATGTAGGATATAGCAAAAAAAAAAAACTAGGATTGATGGATTGATGGACTTGGTGGCAGCTTGTGCTGGTGCATCACAAGACACAAAATGGCCACCGATCACCCCAGAAAAAAATTTACTAAAAAACGCTCTGTGCAGCCTAAAAACCAGTGAGTAATTAACTAGCAGAAGTTGAATGATTCACAGCTGTAGATCGATCACTTCATTAGGTGTTTTTGCTGAGTTTTCCCTGCCTAATCTCGCCCTCACAGCAGCTGCATCCTATCCCTACACTAATCAGAGCAGAGTGACGTGCGGCGCTACGTGACTCCAGCTTAAATAGAGGCTGGGTCACATGCTGCACTTGGCCAATCACAGCCATGCCATTAGTAGGCATGGCTGTGATGGCTTCTTAGGGCAAGAAGTAAAACGCTAGCTGATTGGCTGCTGTGCAGCCCTTCAGAAAGCGGGAAGAAATCGCCGAACAATGGACCCGAACCCGAACTTTTTTGAAGATGTTCAGGTCCGGGTCCATGTCCCGAACACCCCAAAATTCGGTACGAACCCGAACTATACAGTTCGGGTTCGCTCAACTCTAATTGTGAACACTTTACTAGGCCCAGATTAATGGAAGTTGTAATATACACAGTGTTTTCAGACTCACTTCAGTATGGGATACAAAAAGCCACAGATTGTGGACACTTTACCAGATTAATGGAAGTTGTAATACACACACTTTTTTCAGATTAAGTTCTATATGGGATACAAAAACCCACAGATTGTGGACACTTTACTAGGCCCAGATAAATGGAAGTTGTAATATAGACAGAGTTTTCAGATTCAGTTCAGTATGGGATACAAAAACCCACAGATTGTGGACACTTTACTAGGCCAAGATTAATGGAATTTGTAATATACACACTTTTTTCAGATTAAGTTCAGTATGGGATACAAAAACCCACAGATTGTGGACACTTTACTAGGCCCAGATTAATGGAAGTTGTAATATAGACAGAGTTTTCAGATTCAGTTCAGTACGGGATACAAAAACCCACAGATTGTGGACACTTTACTAGGCCCACATTAATGGAAGTTGTAATATAGACAAAGTTTTTAGATTTAGTTCAGTTTGGGAAGCAAAAACCCACAGATTGTGGACACTTTACTAGGCCCAGATTAATGGAAGTTGTAATATACACAGTGTTTTCAGATTCAGTTCAGTATTGGTTACAGAGAACACCACAGATTATGGACACTATATGTGACCCAGATTATAAAAAGAGTCGGTCTGCGGATGATGTACAGCATATGTCACTAATAGTTATAAAATAAAAATATCTTGCTGCTGTGAAACACACACAGTAGCCCTTAAAAGGATTTTGAGTTCTTTGAAAAGCTTTTGGTATTAAATACAGCATATTTCTCTCCCAGCACTGTCCCTTCCATAGCTCGGATGTCCCTGACACTGCTGTTGAATATATTATATATCTGTTAAATATATCATCTAAAACACACACACAGAGTAGTCCTTAACTCCTTAAGGACACATGACGTATGGGTACGTCATGTGTCCAGTCCCTGAAGATGGCGCCCGCTCCTGGCCGCACCATCGCTGCGGGGGTCCGGCTGATTCCTGTAGCTGACCCCCGCAGCTGATGATCGCGGTCGGCAGCGCTGCCGACCGCGATCATTTAGCCCCGCAGATGCCGTGATCAATCCTGATCACGGCATCTGCGCGCGCTAAAACTGAAAGTAAAACTTTCAGCAGCGCTCAGGCTCCCCCTAGTGGTGATCAGGGGAATCGGAGCGCTGTAAGGGAGAGCCTTAAGCCTTTCATTCAGCTTAAGGCTATCACTTACTATTTCCTATGGAGCCCTTGTTAGCAATAGGGCTTCATAGGAAAGTAGTAAAATGCTCATAAACTCCAATACAAGTGTATTGGAGTTTATGATAGAAGCAATCAGGTAACTGATTTATATAGGTCCCTATGGGATCTATATAAAAGTGTAAAAAAAAATATATAAAAAATAAAAAAATTAATAAAAAAAACCTAAAAATTTAAATCACCCCCCTTTCCCCAAATTTAAAATAAAATAATAAAAAAAATAAAAAAATACACATCATGGGTGTCGCAATGTGTGAAAACGCCCATAGTATAAAAATATAAAAATATATTTCCCATACGGTAAACAGAAAAACGGAAAAAAGCACCCAAATGGCCGATTTGCCGTTTTGGGCGCTTCATTTCCTCAAAAAAATTAAATAAAAGCGATCAAAAAGTCCTACACACCCCATGATGGTATCAACTAAAAGTTAAGATCGCCCCGCAAAAAATAAGCCCCCATACAACGCCATACACTTATTTACAAATACATTATAGCGGTCAAAACATGGCGACAAAAAAAAATAATTATTTTTCCCACTTTTGAATTTTTTTTCACTATCAAAACGCAAGAAAAGCTATACATATTGGGTATCGCCGGATTCGTACTGACCTGTAGAATAAAACTAAATGGTCAGTTTTATCGCAAATCAAACGTCGTAATTTAGAAACCCGTAAAACTGTGGTGAAATTGCTTTTTTTTTAACGTATGCATTATTAAATGATGGTGTTGGAAAGTACAACTTGTCCCGCAAAAAATAAGCCCTCATATGGCCATGTGAATGGAAAAATAAAAAAGTTATGGCTCTTGGAAGGCATAGAGCGCAAAACGAAAACGCAAAAATGAAAAAACCCTGTGTCCTTAAGGGGTTAAAAGGACTTTTGGACCTTTGAAAAGCTTTCTGTAACTAAAATTGCTGAAATTCGCTCCCTGCTCTGTCTTTCCCTTCTTACCCGATGCTCTCCCTGACTACATCTGATCCGAACATGCATCATCGGGTGCTATATAACCTCAGATGACGCATTCCGGCCAGCCAATCACTGTAATGCCAGCAGCTAACATGACTACTGGCATGACAGTGAGGGCAGTACTTACATGCTTCTTTATTGGCTGCTTAAAACCTGTGAAACGTGTGGGGTGGAGACTCGAGCATTCCGCCATGTGCCAAGCATAGCGATGCTCGAGCCGAACAGGTACTCGGCCCAGCATGTTTGCTCATCACTAGTCATAATCTGGTTGCAGCTCAGTGTCCATTCATATGTCCGTAGGTGTTTTGCGGTCTACAAATTGCGGATCCGCAAAATATGGACACCGGCAATGTGTGTTCCGCATTTCGCGGACCCCACATCGCCGGCACGATAATAGAAAATGCCTTTTCTTAAAAATAACCTAAGAAACGGGGGCACACCAAAATGAAACAAAAGTGTCGGCGCACAGTATTAAGTATGCAATCGCACCAAAAAGAGAAAAGAATACCGAGATACCAGCCGCACATCTAAAAAATATATTAAATTTATTGAGAACAACAGACACAACAAGGACAGATTAAAACCATTGTATACATTGAGTCATGGCAGTGTGGACTGAATACGTACAGCACGCCACCTTGACACTACCACATATATAGGAGCACAGTCCCACATACAGTTGTGTTCAAAATTATTCAACCCCCACTGAAATTGAGTGTTTTGGCCAGTTTGACATTGATTTTGATCATTTCAGTCATCTTGTTTACAATTAAATCAAAGAGGCACTTGTAAGTCAGACAAAGATAACATAACATTTATAATGAAATAACCACAAATGTCTTTTCTGTGCTCACATCATTATCAGTTTTATTCAATCCCCAAGGGACATTCATAGTGATGTCGCAAACATAAAATTTTCCATTCGCGAACAGCGAACGCGAACTTCCGCAAATGTTCGCGAACGGGCGAACCGGGCGAACCGCCATAGACTTCAATTGGCAGGCGAATTTTAAAACCCACAGGGACTCTTTCTGGCCACAATAGTGATGGGAAAGTTGTTTCAAGGGGTCTAACACCTGGACTGTGGCATGCCGGAGGGGGATCTATGGCGAAACTCCCATGGAAAATTACGTAGTGGACGCAGAGTCGGGTTTTAACCCATAAAGGGCATAAATCAACTAACATTCCTAAATTGTTTGGAATAACATGCTTTAAAACATCCAGTGTGTGTATACGATCAGGTATGATGTTGTATCGATCAGGTAGTGTAAGGGTTACGCCCACTCTACAGACATTGACAGACCAAACTCCCCTTTTAATGCACACGCAAACAACCGCAAACAGTTCATTTGCACAACCGCAAACTCCCCATTTGCACAAGGTTGGATACCAAGCTAGCCACGTCCCGGTGATGTCATTGAAGGTTTCTTCCTCCACCCAGCCACGTACAACACCAAGGGTCCCCAAAAGGTGAATTGAATTGATTTTTCGAACGGGAGATGGTTAAAAAAACTCTGGCTCCCTCCCCTTGTTTTTATCCACGGTCACTGCGTCTGCGCCGTGCAATTTACTGTCACACCCGATATGAGTGGTATTTTCTGTAGTACTATTCTCATCAGTTTAATCCCTCTAACGTCCCCGACTCCCCAATCTGGGGGCCATTTATTGAATAGATTTTTCGAACGGGGAGATGGTTAAAAAAACGCTGGCTCCCTCCACTCTGTTTTAAACCACGGTGACTGCGTCTGCGCCGTGCAATTTACTGTCACACCCGATATGAGTAGTATTTTCTGTAGTACTATTCTCATCAGTTTAATCCCTCTAACATCCCCAATCTGGGGGCCATTTATTGAATAGATTTTTCGAACGGGGAGATGGTTAAAAAAAAACGCTGGCTCCCTCCACTCTGTTTTAAACCACGGTCACTGCGTCTGCGCCGTGCAATTTACTGTCACACCCGATATGAGTGGTATTTTCTGTAGTACTATTCTCATCAGTTTAATCCCTCTAACGTCCCCAATCTGGGGGCCATTTATTGAATAGATTTTTCGAACGGGCAGATGGTTAAAATAACGCTGGCTCCCTCCACTCTGTTTTAATCCACGGTGACTGCGTCTGCGCCGTGCACAGGGGCGTAGCTATAGGGGGTGCAGAGGTAGCAGTCGCTACCGGGCCCAGGAGCCTGAAGGGGCCCAAAGACACTTGTGCTGCATAAGAAGACACACAAAGCACTGAGGGAAGGGGGGCCCAAGCTGAACTCTTGCACCAGGGCCCATGAGCCTTTAGCTACGTCTCTGGCCGTGCAATTTACTGTCACACCTGATATGAGTGGTATTTTCTGTAGTACTATTCTCATCAGTTTAATCCTCTAATGTCCCCAATCTGGGGGCCATTTATTGAATAGATTTTTCGAACGGGGAGATGGTTAAAAAAACGCTGGCTCCCTCCACTCTGTTTTAATCCACGGTCACTGCGTCTGCGCTGTGCAATTTACTGTCACACCCGATATGAGTGGTATTTTCTGTAGTACTATTCTCATCAGTTTAATCCCTGTTACGTCCCATATCAGGGATTGCCTTTTGTGAAAAAAAATTTAGGCCGGGTACCTTCGACTGCCTTCACAGTGACAGACCAAACTCTCATACACCAAACTGAATTGATTTGAGGAACCGGGAGATGGAAAAAGCAACTTGGTCGCTCCTCTTACTCCCAAATTGGGGCACTGCGCGTGCACAGAGCAAAGTGCTGTGACACCCTATATGAGTGGTGTCTTAACTAGTACTATTCCTATCAGTTTAATCCCTGTTACGTACCCTATCCGGTCGAATTGATTAACCATTGTCGAATTAGCGAACCATTACGACATCATGAAATAATTTAGTTCTGAGCTCTGTACTTGCTTTGTATTGGAATTGATGGGTATTTTTTTAATTGTCTGCATCATTTCTAATAAACTATTAAGAGACTTTATTATGATTTTTTATTTTATGTATTAAAAACCCATACAACATATAAAAAAAAAGGTAAATTTATGTTTTTTCTATGAAATATTATCCAGCCATCCGATCGCTTTTGGTCTGACCATAATGAAGCAACGGCCTTATCATCTGGGGTGTGGCAACATTGCCACCACACTCATAGAGGTGATGATTGCTTCATTGTGATACACAAGCCCCTTCATCAAGCGCCTCACTGGCATGTTGTTTCGCCGCTGAATATCGGAAAAGTGCGCCATGGCCGTGTAGGAACGCCTGAAATGGCCACACACCTTCCTGGCCTGCTTGAGGACGTCCTGTAAGCCTGGGTACTTAGACACAAAACGTTGTACGATGAGATTCAACACATGTGCCATGAACGGCACATGTGACAACTTGCCCAAGTTTAATGCCGCCAACAGATTGCTTCCATTGTCACACACCACTTTGCCGATCTCCAGTTGGTGCGGGGTCAGCCACTGATCCACCTGTGCGTTCAGGGCGGACAGGAGTGCTGGTCCTGTGTGGCTCTCTGCTTTCAGGCAAGTCAACCCCAAGACAGCGTGACACTGTCGTATCCGGGATGTGAAATAACCCCTGGGGAGCTGAGGGGATTCAGTTGATCTGCAGCCAGACGCCGCAGCAGAAGAGGACTCAGCCGAGGAGGATATCGAAGAGGATGGAGTAGGAGTAGAGGAGGTGGCAGTAGGTCTGCCTGCAAGTCGTGGTGGTGTCACCAACTCCGCTGCGGAGCCACGCATTCCATGCTTGTCAGCCGTCAGCAGGTTGACCCAATGCGCAGTATACGTGATATACCTGCCCTGACCGTGCTTTGCAGACCAGGTATCAGTGGTCAGATGGACCCTTGCCCTAACACTGTATGCCAGAGATGCCATGACTTCCTTTTCAATGACATGGTAGAGGTTTGGGATTGCCTTTTTTGAAAAAAAATTTCGTCCGGGTACCTTCCACTGTGGTGTCCCAATAGCGACAAATTTTTTGAAGGCCTCAGACTCTACCAGCTGGTATGGTAAAAGCTGGTGGGCTAAGAGTTCCGTCAAGCCAGCTGTCAGTCGCCGGGCAAGGGGGTGATTCTGTGACATTGGCTTTTTACGCTCAAACATGTCCTTGACAGACACCTGACTGTGGGCAGATGAGCAGGAACTGCTGAAGGTGAGAGATGGAGTGGCGGGTGGTTGAGAGGGGGCAGGGAGGACAGCAGTGGTTGACGTGGCTGAAGATGCTGGACCAGGAGGAGCATGGTGGCTTTGAGTTTGTGTGCTGCTTGTACTCATGTGTTGATCCCATAGGCGTTTTTGATGTGAGATCATGTGCCTTCGCAAAGCAGTTGTACCAAGGTGGGTGTTGGACTTCCCACGAATCAGTTTCTTTTGGCACAGGTTGCAAATGGCATTGCTGTTATCAGAGGCAGACACACAAAAAAAATGCCACACTGCTGAGCTTTGCAATGACGGCATTCTGGTGGTGGCAACAGCATGCGTTGACTGGCGTGCTGTCTGGCTGACCCCAGGTGCCGATACATGCTGTCTGACTGTGCCACTAACTCCTTGCGACGACCTCCCCCTGCTTCCAACTCGTCTCCTCATTCTCTCTGTCTCCCCTTCTGAACTTTCCCCCTCTTCTTCTCTTCGAGCAGGCACCCACGTGGCATCCGTGGACACATCGTCATCATCAACCGCTTCACTTGTATCTGACACCTCAGCAAAGGAAGCAGCAGCGGGTACAACATCATCATCATCATCATCACACTGTACGTCCATGTGTGTAATCCTGCCTGACTGAGACATATCCCCGTAATCTACATCATCTGGCAATAATAGTTGCGCATCACTAATTGCATCCAACTGATGTGTAAATAACTCCTCTGACGGATCAAGTGAAGCGGCTGTGGTGGCTGTGGTCGTAGTGGTGGTGGTGGCGGCGGGCGGGTGCGTGGTAACTTGAGAGCAGGTGACCGAAGCTGAGCTGGAGGAGGATGGTGCGTCAAGGTTCTTAGCGGAAGCTGTTGAAGATTGGGTGTCCTGTCTAAGCCAGTCAACTACGTCCTCAGAATTTTTCGGGTTCAGGGTACGTGGCCTCTGAACACTGGGCATTATTCCAGGGACAGTGGAAATCACAGCACCACGACCACGACGGCCCCTGCGGGGTGGCCTGCCTCTGCCTGTCATTATTTTTTAGATAAGTGGTACTACGCGTGTTAGGTACTGTGCCACCCGGTATCAGTGGTGGGCACTGGCAGTGGGCACACTACAGTCAGTGGAAGTGGGCCTGACACACACTGGCAGCTGGCAAGCAACTGAATTTAGACTACTGTCTAAAAATTAAATGCCTTATTTATCGGCAAGCTACTGTGCCACCCGGTATCAATGGTCGGCACTGGCAGTGGGCACACTACAGTCAGTGGAAGCGGGCCTGACACACACTGGCAGCAGGCAAGCAACTGAATTTAGACTACTGTCTAAAAATTAAATGCCTTATTTATCGGCAAGCTACTGTGCCACCCGGTATCAGTGGTTGGCACTGGCAGTGGGCACACTACAGTCTGTGGAAGTGGGCCTGACACACACTGGCAGCAGGCAAGCAACTGAATTTAGACTACTGTACTAAAAATTAAATGCCTTATTTATCGGCAAGCTACTGTGCCACCCGGTATCAGTGGTTGGCACTGGCAGTGGGCACACTACAGTCTGTGGAAGTGGGCCTGACACACACTGGCAGCAGGCAAGCAACTGAATTTAGACTACTGTCTAAAAATTAAATGCCTTATTTATCGGCAAGCTACTGTGCCACCGGGTATCAGTGGTTGGCACTGGCAGTGGGCACACTACAGTCTGTGGAAGTGGGCCTGACACACACTGGTAGCAGGCAAGCAACTGAATTTAGACTACTGTCTAAAAATGAAATGCCTTATTTATCGGCAAGCTACTGTGCCACCCGGTATCAGTGGTTGGCACTGGCAGTGGGCACACTACAGTCTGTGGAAGTGGGCCTGAGACACACTGGCAGCAGGCAAGCAACTGAATTTAGACTACTGTCTAAAAATTAAATGCCTTATTTATCGAGCAAGCTACTGTGCCACCCGGTATCAGTGGTTGGCACTGGCAGTGGGCACACTACAGTCTGTGGAAGTGGGCCTGACACACACTGGCAGCAGGCAAGCAACTGAATTTAGACTACTGTCTAAAAATTAAATGCCTTATTTATCGGCAAGCTACTGTGCCACCCGGTATCAGTGGTTGGCACTGGCAGTGGGCACACTACAGTCTGTGGAAGTGGGCCTGACACACACTGGCAGCAGGCAAGCAACTGAATTTAGACTACTGTCTAAAAATTAAATGCCTTATTTATCGGCAAGCTACTGTGCCACCTGGTATCAGTGGTTGGCACTGGCAGTGGGCACACTACAGTCTGTGGAAGTGGGCCTGACACACACTGGCAGCAGGCAAGCAACTGAACTTAGACTACTGTCTAAAAATTAAATGCCTTATTTATCGGCAAGCTACTGTGCCACCTGGTATCTAGTGGTTGGCACTGGCAGTGGGCACACTACAGTCTGTGGAAGTGGGCCTGACACACACTGGCAGCAGGCAAGCAACTGAATTTAGACTACTGTCTAAAAATTAAATGCCTTATTTATCGGCAAGCTACTGTGCCACCCGGTATCAGTGGTTGGCACTGGCAGTGGGCACACTACAGTCTGTGGAAGTGGGCCTGACACACACTGGCAGCAGGCAAGCAACTGAATTTAGACTACTGTCTAAAAATGAAATGCCTTATTTATCGGCAAGCTACTGTGCCACCCGGTATCAGTGGTTGGCACTGGCAGTGGGCACACTACAGTCTGTGGAAGTGGGCCTGACACACACTGGCAGCAGGCAAGCAACTGAATTTAGACTACTGTCTAAAAATGAAATGCCTTATTTATCGGCAAGCTACTGTGCCACCCGGTATCAATGGTTGGCACTGGCAGTGGGCACACTACAGTCAGTGGAAGTGGGCCTGACACACACTGGCAGCAGGCAAGCAACTGAATTTAGACTACTGTCTAAAAATGAAATGCCTTATTTATCGGCAAAGCTACTGTGCCACCCGGTATCAATGGTCGGCACTGGCAGTGGGCACACTACAGTCAGTGGAAGCGGGCCTGACACACACTGGCAGCAGGCAAGCAACTGAATTTAGACTACTGTCTAAAAATGAAATGCCTTATTTATCGGCAAGCTACTGTGCCACCCGGTATCAGTGGTTGGCACTGGCAGTGGGCACACTACAGTCTGTGGAAGTGGGCCTGACACACACTGGCAGCAGGCAAGCAACTGAATTTAGACTACTGTCTAAAAATGAAATGCCTTATTTATCGGCAAGCTACTGTGCCACCCGGTATCAGTGGTTGGCACTGGCAGTGGGCACACTACAGTCAGTGGAAGCGGGCCTGACACACACTGGCAGCAGGCAAGCAACTGAATTTAGACTACTGTCTAAAAATTAAATGCCTTATTTATCGGCGAAGCTACTGTGCCACCCGGTATCAGTGGTTGGCACTGGCAGTGGGCACACTACAGTCTGTGGAAGTGGGCCTGACACACACTGGCAGCAGGCAAGCAACTGAATTTAGACTACTGTCTAAAAAATGAAATGCCTTATTTATCGGCAAGCTACTGTGCCACCCGGTATCAGTGGTTGGCACTGGCAGTGGGCACACTACAGTCTGTGGAAGTGGGCCTGACACACACTGGCAGCAGGCAAGCAACTGAATTTAGACTACTGTCTAAAAATTAAATGCCTTATTTATCGGCAAGCTACTGTGCCACCCGGTATCAATGGTTGGCACTGGCAGTGGGCACACTACAGTCAGTGGAAGTGGGCCTGACACACACTGGCAGCAGGCAAGCAACTGAATTTAGACTACTGTCTAAAAATGAAATGCCTTATTTATCGGCAAGCTACTGTGCCACCCGGTATCAATGGTCGGCACTGGCAGTGGGCACACTACAGTCAGTGGAAGCGGGCCTGACACACACTGGCAGCAGGCAAGCAGCTGAATTTAGACTACTGTCTAAAAATGAAATGCCTTATTTATCGGCAAGCTACTGTGCCACCCGGTATCAGTGGTTGGCACTGGCAGTGGGCACACTACAGTCTGTGGAAGTGGGCCTGACACACACTGGCAGCAGGCAAGCAACTGAATTTAGACTACTGTCTAAAAATGAAATGCCTTATTTATCGGCAAGCTACTGTGCCACCCGGTATCAGTGGTTGGCACTGGCAGTGGGCACACTACAGTCTGTGGAAGTGGGCCTGACACACACTGGCAGCAGGCAAGCAACTGAATTTAGACTACTGTCTAAAAATTAAATGCTTTATTTATCGGCAAGCTACTGTGCCACCCGGTATCAGTGGTTGGCACTGGCAGTGGGCACACTACAGTCTGTGGAAGTGGGCCTGACACACACTGGCAGCAGGCAAGCAACTGAAATTAGACTGTCTAAAAATGAAGTGCCTCATTTATCGGCAAGCTACTGTGCCACCTGGTATCAGTGGTTGGCACTGGCAGTGGGCACACTACAGTCTGTGGAAGTGGGCCTGACACACACTGGCAGCAGGCAAGCAACTGAATTTAGACTACTGTCTAAAAATGAAATGCCTTATTTATCGGCAAGCTACTGTGCCACCCGGTATCAGTGGTTGGCACTGGCAGATGGGCACACTACAGTCTGTGGAAGTGGGCCTGACACACACTGGCAGCAGGCAAGCAACTGAATTTAGACTACTGTCTAAAAATTAAATGCCTTTTTATCGGTAAGCTACTGTGCCACCCGGTATCAGTGGTTGGCACTGGCAGTGGGCACACTACAGTCTGTGGAAGTGGGCCTGACACACACTGGCAGCAGGCAAGAAACTGAATTTAGACTACTGTCTAAAAATTAAATGCCTTATTTATCGGCAAGCTACTGTGCCACCCGGTATCAGTGGTTGGCACTGACAGTGGGCACACTACAGTCTGTGGAAGTGGGCCTGACACACACTGGCAGCAGGCAAGCAACTGAATTTAGACTACTGTCTAAAAATGAAATGCCTCATTTATCAGCAAGCTACTGTGCCACCCGGTATCAGTGGTTGGCACTGGCAGTGGGCACACTACAGTCTGTGTGTCACGATCCGGGCTGGTAGCAGGAGGCGGTAGTGGAAGTGGATCCTCTGTGTCAGTGAGGGATTGGCGTGGACCGTACCGGGGAACCGGTTCTAAGTTGCTACTGGTTTTCACCAGAGCCCGCCGCAAAGCGGGATGGTCTTGCTGCGGCTGTAGCAACCAGGTCGTGTCCTCCGATAGCGGCGCAAGCTCACTGACTGCTGAGACAGGCGTAGTACAGAGGGAATAGGCAGAGGCGTAGTCGGATCTAAGCAAAAAGGTCAGGACAGGCGGCACAGGTTCAGAGGCGGTGGTCGAGCAACGGGTATGGCAACAGGCAAAGGGTACACAGAAGACGCTTTCTCAAGGCACATGAGGCAACAAAGATCCGGCAGGAGACTGTGGAAGGGGATGGTACTTATAGGCAGTGCACAGGTGAAGCCTAATTAAGGCCAAACAGTACTGCCTCTCACAAAGCTTAACCCTTGATAAACCAGTTTGGACCAGGCACAAATCACCTGTGCACTGGTCCTTTAGATCTAAGAGTCCCGGTGCGTGTGCGCCCTAGAGAGTGGGGAAGAACACGCCGAGACGCTGGAGCGCTGCCTGGGGACACACGCTGTGAGCGCTCCGAGGCCAGCAGAGGGCCCGGAGCGCTCAGCGTAACACTGTGGAAGTGGGCCTGACACACACTGGCAGCAGGCAAGCAACTGAATTTAGACTACTGTCTAAAAATTAAATGCTTTATTTATCGGCAAGCTACTGTGCCACCCAGTATCAGTGGTTGGCACTGGCAGTGGGCACACTACAGTCTGTGGAAGTGGGCCTGACACACACTGGCAGCAGGCAAGCAACTGAAATTAGACTGTCTAAAAATTAAATGCCTTATTTATCGGCAAGCTACTGTGCCACCTGGTATCAGTGGTTGGCACTGGCAGTGGGCACACTACAGTCTGTGGAAGTGGGCCTGACACACACTGGCAGCAGGCAAGCAACTGAATTTAGACTACTGTCTAAAAATTAAATGCCTTATTTATCGGCAAGCTACTGTGCCACCCGGTATCAGTGGTTGGCACTGGCAGTGGGCACACTACAGTCAGTGGAAGTCGGCCTGTACACACACTGGCAGCAGGCAAGCAACTGAAATTACACTACAGTGTAAAAATTAAATGCCTTATTTGATCGCAAAATCCTGTGCCACACGGGATGACTAGGGGTGGGCACTGGCAGTGGGCACACTACAGTCAGTGGAAGTCGGCCTGACACACACTAGCAGCAGGCAAGCAACTGAAATTACACTAAAGTGTAAAAATGAAATGCCATTTTTTGATGCAAAGTCCTGTGCCACACGGGATGACAGGGGTGGGCACTGGCAGTGGGCACACTACAGTCAGTTGAAGTCGGCCTGACACACACTAGCAGCAGGCAAGCAGCTGAAATTACACTAAAGTGTAAAAATTAAATGCCTTTTTTATGCAAAGTCCTGTGCCAGCCGGTATGAGTGGTGGGCACTGGCAGTGGGCACACTACAGTCAGTGGAAGTCAGCCTGACACACACTGGCAGGCAACTAACCTTAGATTAAAGTGTAAAAATTAAATGCCTTTTTTGATGCAAAGTCCTGTGCCACACTGGATGACAGGGGTGGGCACTGGCAGTGGGCACACTACAGTCAGTTGAAGTCGGCCTGACACACACTGGCAGCAGGCAAGCAGCTGAAATTACACTAAAGTGTAAAAATTAAATGCCTTTTTGATGCAAAGTCCTGTGCCAGCCGGTATGAGTGGTGGGCACTGGCAGTGGGCACACTACAGTCAGTGGAAGTCAGCCTGACACACACTGGCAGGCAACTAACCTTAGATTAAAGTGTAAAAATGAAGTGCCTTTTTTGATGCAAAGTCCTGTGCCACATGGGATGACAGGGGTGGGCACTGGCAGTGGGCACACTACAGTCTGTGGGCCTGCAGCTCCTCACACACAGGCAGGCCAGGCAACTGCAATATGTATATGGAGAAAAAGAAATGCAGACTAATGTTGCAGCCCTAAAAAGGGCTTTTTGGGGTGCTGTCAGGACGCTGTCCTTACAGCAGAGATCAGATGAGTCTTTCAGGACTGGAGTGGACACTGAATTCACTAGCCTAGCTATTGATTTCTCTATTAAATCAGCAGCAACTACACTCTCCCTCCTCTCACTAAGACTGCAGCTTCAGAATGAATCTAAAATGGATGCTGTGCAGGAGGTGGGAGGGTCTGGGAGGGAGGATATGCTGCTGATTGGCTGGAATGTGTCTGCTGACTGTGAGGTACAGGGTCAAAGTTTGCTCAATGATGATGTATAGGGGGCGGACCGAACATCGCATGTGTTCGCCCATTGAGGCGAACGCGAACAAGCTATGTTCGCCGGGAACTGTTCGCCGGCGGATAGTTCGGGCCATCTCCACATTCAATCTTAGTACATCGTACAACATCCTTTTCCAGTTATAACAGCTTTTAAATGTGAAGCATAGCTTGACACAAGTGTCTTGCAGCGACCTACGGGTATCTTCGCCCATTGTTCATGGGCAAAAGCCTCCAGTTCAGTCATATTCTTAGGCTTGCGCGCTGCAACTGCTTTCTTTAAGTCCCACCAGAGGTTCTCAATCGGATTTAAGTCTGGTGACTGCGATGGCCATTTCAAAATGTTCCAGCCTTTAATCTGCAACCATGCTCTAGTGGACTTGGAGGTATGCTTGGGATCATTGTCCTGTTGAAAGGTCCAACGTCTCCCAAGCCTCAGGTTTGTGATGGACTGCATCACATTTTCATCCAATATCTCCTGGTACTGAAGAGAATTCATGGTACCTTGCACACGCTGAAGCTTCCCTGTACCTGTAGAAGCAAAACAGCCCCAAAGTATGATTGCCCCCCCGCCATGCTTCACAGTAAGCAAGGTGTTCTTTTCTTCATAGGCCTTGTTCTTCCTCCTCCAAACATAGCGTTGATCCATGGACCCAAACAGTTCTAATTTTGTTTCATCAGTCCACAGAACACTATCCCAAAACTTTTGTGGTTTGTCCACATGACTTTTGGCATACTGCAGTCGACTCTTCTTATTCTTTGGAGACAGCAAGGGGGTGCACCTGGGAGTTTTGGCATGCAGGCCTTCATTACGCAGTGTGCGCCTTATTGTCTGAGCTGAAACTTCAGTACCCGCATCTGACAAATCTTTTTTCAGTTCCTCAGCAGTCACACAGGGACTTTTCAACACTTTGCGCTTCAGGTAGCGCACAGCGTCGAAGTCAGCATCTTCTTTCTGCCACGACCAGGTAGCTTTTCAACAGTGCCCTTTGCCTTAAATTTGTGAATGATGCTTCCTATGGTGTCTCTTGGTATGTTTAACATCTTTGCAATCTTCTTATAGCCATTGCCCTTCCTGTGAAGAGAAATCACCTCTTCTCTTGTCTTCCTGGACCATTCTCTTGACTTCATCATGTTTGTAAACACACCAGTAAATGTCTAGAAGGAGCTGAGTATCACAGTCATTTTAAATCTGCCTAATTGGGGCTTATTATGCTCGATTGCTGCTCCTTGACATCCACAGGTGTTTTCAATACCTGATCGAAAACACTTGAATGAACCTCTGTTCTTAAGAGTGGTAGTCTTTAAGGGTACGTTCACACGACGACAATTGTCGCGCGACAAAAAGTCGCACTATTGTCGCGCGACAATTTTTATAATGGGAGTCTATGGTGTCGCAGTGCGACATGCGACATGCTGCGACTGCGACACGAAAGTCGGAGAAAATCCATTCAAGATGGGTTTTCTGCGACTGTCGCGTCGCAGTCGCAGCATGTCGCATGTCGCACTGCGACACCATAGACTCCCATTATAAAAATTGTCGCGCGACAATAGTGCGACAAAATGTCGCGCGACAAATGTTGCAGTGAAGTTGTGCCCCATTTGTCGCGCGACTTTTTGTCGTGCGACAATTGTCGTCGTGTGAACGTACCCTAAGGGGTTGAATAATTGTGTCAATGAAGAAATCACAAAAAAAAATTTAATACTGTATTACAAAAACAATTGATGTCATTTTAGTTGCATTTGGTTCTTTAAAAAGTCCTTGTAAGATTTCATTCTGAACACAGTTACAAATGTACACTAAATTCCCTAAAACCCTTTACAGCATTGGGGGTTGAATAATTTTGAACACAACTGTAAATAAACAATAAGTAAAGTGCATAAGATCCATCAACATTGAATAGTATGAAGGTAATACTTATTATAAAAATGGCATAGTGGAAATGTGCATGGTAGGCAGGGAAAAACCCAACGCGTATCGCCAGGCTCTGCTGGCTTCCTCAGGGTTGCCTGTTCAAAATCCCAAGTGAACTCATATATATATAGGCATAATAATGAAAGTAATATTAATCACCTGCAGGGTAGGCATACAAGTGGTCCATGAGTGGAGACTCCCATAAAAAGGGAGGTGTCGGCAGATGGTGCACACTGACCACATAGGAGAAAGTATTTTCGCGCCGAGGATTCTGCGGGCGGAACTACCATGTGTGCATGCGCTGGACCAAATGAATCAAATAAGCGCATGAGTCTGCCCACAGGCAGGATTGCCCGATGCGCATGCTTGAAGACGTATAACGCGCTGCACTCCAATAGCCGGAAGCAGTGTCACACGTTAGATCAAGGCACGCGCGCCGCGTTCCAAAGACCGGAGGCTGCATTGCGCGATGTTTAACCGCTTGCCGACCGCCGAACGCACGGATGCGTCCAGGCGGCAGCAAGTTTATTCCTCCTGGACGCATCCGTGCGTCATCTCGCGAGAGCCGAGATCTGCTGTGAGCGCGCGCGCGCGTTCACAGCAGAGCGCGGCTCTGCAGTTACTACAGCCTGCCAGCGATGATCAATCGCTGGCAGGCTGTAAATGTAAAATAAATGAGATCAGTGGTATATCAGACGCTGTGTTGCTAACAGCGCCTGATATACTTAATACCTGGTCCTCTGGTGGTCCCATTTACTGGGATCGACCACCAGAGGACCAGGTAACAATGTAAAGTTGCACCAAACACTACACTAACCCCACCCCCACCCCCTCACTTTATAACCACTATTAACCCCTTGTTAACCCCTGATCACCCCATATAGACTCCCTGATCACCCCCTGTCACTGATCACCCCCTGTAAGGCCTCTATTCACATGTCCATATGTGTTTTGCGGTTCCGCTGATCCACAGATCTGTGCCACGGATCCGCGGCGCGGATCCGCAAAACACGGACACCGCCAATGTGCTTTCCGCATTTTGCAGATCCGCACATTGCCAGAACTATATAGAAAATGCTTTTCTTGTCCGCAATTGCGGACAAGAAAAGGGCATGTTCTATATTTTTGCGGAACGGAAATGCAGACTCAGTAAGCGCGGATCCGCAATTCGATCCGAGCGGGACAAAGTCTGTCCCCATAGAAATGAATGGGTCCGCAATTCCGCTCCGCAAACAGAATTTCGGACGTGTGAATGGGGCATAAGGGTCCCTTATCACCGCCAGTTAGCTAGCTACTTGTTAGGTAGCTAGCGCCCAGCCCACCGCACCGCAGTCACTGATTTGGCAGAGATTTTTCATCCACATTGATCAATGCGAATGAAAAAATCTGTGCCGTTCATTTTTATTTATTTTTTCAGCCCAGAGGCTGAACGGAAAAATCTCATTACCCGTATGCTCAATATAAGGAGAATCGCAGAAACTCCTAATGCTGGCCATACGTGTAATGATTATGGAGACCTCAAATGCCAGGGCAGTACAAAACCTCACATGTGACCCCATTTTGGAAAGAAGACACCCCAAGGTATTCCGTGAGGGGTATGGGGAGTTCATGTAAAATTTTATTTTTGTCACAAGTTAGTGGAATATGAGACTTTGTAAAAAAAAAAAAAAAATCAATTTCCGCTAACTTGTGCCAAAAATTTTTTTCTGTGAACTCGCCATACCCCTCACGGAATACCTTGGGGTGTCTTCTTTCCACAATGGGGTCACTTGTGGGGTATTTATACTGCCCTGGCATTTTAGGGGTCCTAAAGCGTGAGAATCCAAATGCGCAAAAATGCCCTGTGAAATACTAAAGGTACTCATTGGTTTTAGGGCCCCTTTGCGCATCTTGGCTGCAAAAGTGGCACACATGTGGTATCGCCGTACTCAGGAGAAGTAGGGCAATGTGTTTGGGGTGTATTTTACATATACCCATGCTGGGTGAGAGAAATATCTCTGTAAATGACAACTTTTTAAATTTTTTTATACAAAGTTGTCAATTTGCAGCGATATTTCTCACACAAAGTATGGGTATATGTAAAAATACACCCCAAAACACATTGCCCTACTTCTCCTGAGTACGGCGATACCACATGACTGACACTTTTTGCAGCCCGGGTGCGCAAAGGGCCCAAATTCCAACGAGTACCTTTAGCTTTACATGGCTGCTCACAATTTAGCCCTCGCCCAAAATGCCAGAACAGTACAAAAACCCCACATGTGACCCCATTTTGGAAAGAAGACACCCTAAGGTATTCGCTGAGGGGCATAGTGAGTCCATGAAAATTTAACTTTTTGTCAAAAGTTAGCAGAAAGGGAGACTTTTTGAGAAAAACAATAAAAATCAATTTCCGCTAACTTGTGCCAAAAAATCTTCTGTGAACTCGCCATGCCCTCATGGAATACCTTGGGGTGTCTTCTTCCAAAATGGGGTCACATGTGGGGTATTTATACTGCCCTGGCAATTTAGGGGACCTAAAGCGTGAGAAGAAAAATGCATAAAAATGCCCTCCTAAAAGGTACTCATTGGTTTTAGGGCCCCTTTGAACATCTTGGCTGCAAAAGTGCCACACATGTGGTATCGCCGTACTCAGGAGAAGTAGGGCAATGTGTTTTGGGGTGTATTTTTACATATACCCATACTGGGTGAGAGAAATATCTCTGTAAATTGACAACTTTGTATAAATTTTTTTAAAAAGTTGTCATTTACAGAGATATTTCACACCCAGTATGGGTATATGCAAAAATACACCCCAAAACACATTGCCCTACTTCTCCTGAGTACGGCGATACCACATGAGTGACACTTTTTTGCAGCCAAGATGCGCAAAGGGCCCAAATTCCAATGAGTACCTTTAGGATTTCACAGGGCATTTTTACTCATTTTGGATTCTCACGCTTTAGGGCCCCTAAATGCCAGGGCAGTATAAATACCCCACATGTGACCCCATTTTGGAAAGAAGACACCCTAAGGTATTCTGTGAGGGGCATGGCAAGTTCACAGAAATTTATTTTTTTGGCACAAGTTAGCGGAAATTGATATTTTTATTTTTTTTTTTACAAAGTCTCATATTTCACTAACTTGTGACAAAAATAAAATTTTACATAAACTCACCATACCCCTCACAGAATACCTTGGGGTGTCTTCTTTCTAAAATGGGGTCACGTGGGGTATTCATACTGTCCTGGCATTTTAGGGGCCCCTAAAGCGTGAGAAGAAGTCTGGAATCCAAATGCGTAAAAATGCCCTGTGAAATCCTAAAGGTACTCATTGGTTTTAGGGCCCCTTTGCGCATCTTGGCTGCAAAAAAGTGGCACACATGTGGTATCGCCGTGCTCAGGAGAAGTAGGGCAATGTGTTTGGGGTGTATTTTTATATATACCATACTTTGTGTGAGAAATATCGCTGTAATCGACAACTTTTTAAATTTTTTTAAACAAAGTTGTCAGTTTACAGAGATATTTCTCTCACCCAACATGGGTATATGTAAAAATACACCCCAAAACACATTGCCCTACTTCTCCTGAGTACGGCAATACCACATGAGTGACACTTTTTTGCAGCCTGAGTGCGCAAAGGGGCCAAAATTCCAACGAGTACCTTTACCCTGAGTTCAGACCTGAGCGTTCTAAAAACGCGCTTCTACGCGCGTTTTTGTCGCGCGTATTTCAGCGCGTTTTTGCAAATAGGAACGCTGCGTAAACGCCGCGTTCTTGTGATTGACTACTGTGGTGTCAATCACAAACGCGCGTCAAACGCCCCCAAAAGAAGCTCAAGTACTTGTTTATGCGTTGGGCGTTTTACAGCGCGTTCAAACGCGCTGTAAAACGCTCAAGTGTGAACCACTCCCATAGGGATGCATTGGTTTTAATCTGTTGAGCGTTTTACAGCGCGTTTGAACGCGCTGTAAAACGCTCAGGTGTGAACCCAGGGTTAGGTTTTACATGGCTGCTCACAATTTAGCCCCGCCCAAAATGCCAGAACAGTAAACACACCCCACAAGTGACCCCATTTCGGAAAGTAGACACCCCAAGGTATTCACTGAGGGGCATAGTGAGTCCGTGGGAGATTTCATTTTTTTTTGCCAGAAGTTAGCAGAAATGGAAACTTTATTATTTTTATTTTTTCCTCAGAAAGTGTCATTTTCCGCTAACTTGTGAAAAAATGAAATGATACATGAACTCACCATGCCCCTCCATGAATACTTTGGGGTGTCTTCTTTCTAAAATGGTGTCATTTGGGGGTATTTATACTATCCTGGCATTCTAGCACCTGAAGAAACATGACAGGTGCTCAGAAAGTCAGAGCTGCTTCAAAATGCCGAAATTCACTTTTTTGCACCATAGTTTGTAAACGCTATAACTTTTACCCAAACCAATAAATATACACTTATTGTATTTTTTTAATCAAAGACATGTAGAACAATAAATTTTGCGAAAAATTTATATAGAAATGTAGTTTTTAAAAAAATTACAACAGAAAGTGAAAAATGTCATTTTTTTGCAAAAATTTCGGTAATTTTTGATTAATAGCAAAAAAAGTAAAAACATCAGCAACAATGAAATACCATCAAATGAAAGCTCTATTAGTGAGAAGAAAAGGAGGTAAAATTCATTTGGGTGGTAAGTTGCATGACGGAGCAATAAACGGGTAAAGTAGTGTAGTGCAGAATTGTAAAAAGTGGCCTGGTCATTAAGGGTGTTTAAGCTAGGGGGGCTGAAGTGGTTAAGCGGATGAGGGCACGGCACATGCGCAGAGGAACAATGTGAGCGAGAGGGCAGAAGGGAAGGAAACAAGCAGGGGATATAACATACAAAATAACACAGAAGGAAAATGAAAAATTTATAAATAACCATAACCACCATCAAACTTGAGAACAAGTTATAGGCCGGTAAACAGGCAAAAGTGCAAAGTGTGCATATATAAAGTGCATAAAAACACAAAAAAACACAAACATGATAAAGTGCCTAAATCATATCCATTATTCTATGCAATTCACGTGAACTTTACGCTAAATATTTATTTATTATATTTTAATATTATTTGTTTTTTTTTATTTTTTATACATTATTTATAAATTAAATATATTTTATAATTTTTATACTATATTTTTTGTGTATTTTTATTTATTACTTTTTTATATATTATTTATATTTTTGCGTTTATTTTATAAAAATATATATTCTGTATTCAAATATTTCATCTTCTAAAACTATTCTATATCTTTTTGTTATTTTTATTTTGTAGTACATATTTCTTTTGGTAAAAAAAAATAAAAATGGGAGAGGGAAGGGAAAGGAAGCATTGCATATGTTTACCAGCCATATGCAATGGCACATTCAATACATTATTTCTGTGATTCTTGTCTTATATGTATTGAATGTGCCATTGCATATGGCTGGTAAACATTGTGTTGCACCTGGAAGCCGGTGTCACATGGTCTGTTGTAGGTGTAGCTTGCGGCCTCATTTGTTCCCCATTGCATTGTTGGTCCTGCAATGCAGGTGAGTGGGAGGGGGCTGTAGGCTGCTTAATAACTTTTCAGACCTTGTTCACACACCATAGGTAGTCTAGTGGTAGGACCCCATGTCATGCTGAGATACCGTGAAGTGGTGCTTGAAGGGGCTCCGATATGTTCCTGATTGGAAATATTGGCGAATCTCTCAGCTTTTAACATCCGAGTGAGGGATTAGCCAGTGTTGTCAGTTGCTTATCCATGTGGTGCATCTTTTTCTGTGAGTTATGTGTTTATATATTTTCATCCGCACATGTTTTATTTTGTGTAGGATGTTTGTGTGGTGCTTGTGGTTCGCGCCGGTATCCTCCATTGTATGCAATTTTGCTGGGGATAGCCGCTCGCTGCGAACCACATGCGGAGGAACTGCCCCCCCAGTTAGAAACACGCCACAGTGTTTGGAGTTTGGAGCAGTCCCACCCATTTAGGCCACGTTTATTTCTGTGATTCTTGTCTTATATGTATTGAATGTGCCATTGCATATGGCTGGTAAACATTCTGTTGCACCTGGAAGCCGGTGTCACATGGTCTGTTGTAGGTGTAGCTTGCGGCCTCATTTGTTCCCCATTGCATTGTTGGTCCTGCAATGCAGGTGAGTGGGAGGGGGCTGTAGGCTGCTTAATACCTTTTCAGACCTTGTTCACACACCATAGGTAGTCTAGTGGTAGGACCCCATGTCATGCTGATATACCGTGAAGTGGTGCTTGAAGGGGCTCCGATATGTTCCTGATTGGAAATATTGGCGAATCTCTCAGCTTTTAACATCCGAGTGAGGGATTAGCCAGTGTTGTCAGTTGCTTATCCATGTGGTGCATCTTTTTTCTGTGAGTTATAAACTGGTGAACAGTTTCAATATTATTTGCTTGTTCTTTTCCCTTATCTTTTATTGCCCCTTTATAGTTTTTTTCAAATAAAAGTTTTTTTTAGAGTCAATCTCCTCATAACCTTCTAGACTCCTATAAAGGCTTCACACTTATTAAAAACCACAGTGGGAGCAAATTTGAATCCCTTTTTCAGGAAACATTGTTCTCCCTTAGTGAGCACATGTCCACCTCTATATGATCATTTCTCATTTGTTGTTTCTTCTTTTTGGTGAATTCCCCCCCATCCCCTTTTATGTTTACATTTTTTCTGACCTGGAAAAAAATCTTTTTATTATGGATTTCCTCTTTCCTTCACCCGCATTTCCTCTTGGACTTTTTATTTCTCCTCTATTATCACATCTCTTATCATCTCCCCTTTTCTCCTGTGTTTCTTCCCTATTACCTCTCATGGTTACCTCCTCTGCATTTTATGTATCTCTCACCACTCGCGAACCCGAACTTACTCAAATGTTCGCGAACAGGCAAACCGCAATAGACTTCTATTGGCAGGCGAATATTAAAACCCACAGTGACTCTTTCTAACTACAATAGTGATAGAAAAGTTGTTTTAAGTTGACTAACTAAAGGGCATAAATCACCTAATATTTTTAAATGGTTTAAAATAACCTATTTTATGACATCTAAATCTACTCTAACATTTTATTTTCTAACCTACTTTTAAATGCTAATTTAATTATTTAACATTCTTCTATTACTTGTAAAATAAAATAAAAAAAATCACTCTACACCATGTCAAAAGCCAGGTATGTGCAGGCTGACTATCTATCCATAAAACAGGGTGTCAGCATACCTTAGAATGACAGGTTTGAGCAATTTAGACAAACAAACATAAGCTCTCAATCCAAAAGGAGAGAAACTGGTTAGCATTTGTTGGCTATCTAGAGGGACCTGGTCCCTAGACCATTATCATTAGGGCGACAAAAATTTTAAATTTTTTTTTATATGCCAGCCTAACTCCTCTCTCACCGCCTAAGAGAGCTGCATAAAAATTTTCCAATATTTAACTGTCCTAAGGTTAACTTAATAAGTCTTGGATTGTCATATAAACTCATTTGCATACACATGGCCAAGAAATGCTAATGAGCAATATAGAAGTATCTGCCTTGTTTGTAAACTGAAACACGATTTGCATGGCTTTCCCATAGTCCCATGTTATGCAAATGAGTTTATATGACAAAACAGAATAGAAAGATTATAAAATTAGCCTTTGGACAATTGCAAAACAAAACAAAAAAAACTATGCAGCCTTCCTAATCATTGAGATGAGAGCTAGGTGGCATATTAAAAAAAAATAAAAATTTTGTCACCCTAATGATAATCATCTATGTGCACAGGTCCCCCTAGATACCTAACACTAAACAGACAATTTTCCTTTTGGAAAAACTGGTTAAAACCCAGGCTGCCTTTCCAAGGTATGCTGATGATCTGTTGGATAAATGGATTCTTGGCCTTGCATATACCTGGTGCTCTGCAGCCATAAGGGAGAGCTGTTCTGTGTTGTTAATTGGATGTTTTATGTAATAATACACAACAACAATAATAATAATTTTGTCTGTTTTATAAAGGACAAAAATTAGGGCTTCATTAACTATTGTACCATGTGTTTGATTATTACATCTTAAAGGGATACTGACTACCTGTTCCTGCTGTGCCATCCACTTCCTGGTGGCGGGCTTAGTTTTGTTTGATTGAAGTGTATAATTCTGCCGTGCTGTGCATGCACCTAGGAAGTTTATTCTTCACTAGGAATAAGTCACCATAGTGCATGCACATTCAGGACAGCACATGGTACAGACAGGAGAAAATGAGTCAAGCACGGCCAGCAGAATCCCTGACAGAGGAAAATTATGAATAAAAATGTTTTATAGACATTATGCAAAGACAGTGTTTGATGATAATAGCATAGTTTTTCTGAGATCAAGGATCCTAATACAGGAAAATATATATATATATATATATATATATATATATATATATTTCTATAGGGTAAAACAGCCTGTCCCTTTAAGGTATAATACTCAATCAAACATGGTACAATAGTTAATTAAAAAAAGTAATCTTTGTATTTTATAAAACAGACAAACACAAAGACAGACTTACAGATATTTACCCTAACCTACCTATTATAAAATCTTATTATTTGTATTATTACATAAAACATTCAATTGACAACACAGTACAGTTCTCCCCTATGACCACCAAGCACCAGGTATATTCAGGACCCACAATCCATCAGACAGACAGATCATCAGCATACCTTAGCAAGGCAGCCTGGGTTTTAACCAGTTTTTCAAAAAGGAACATTGTCTGTTTAGTGTCAGGTATCTAGGGGGACCTGTGCACATAGATGATTATCATTAGGGTGACAAATTTTTTTTTTTTAATATGCCACCTAGCTCTCATCTCAATGATTAGGAAGGCTGCATAGTTTTTTTTTGATTTTGCAATTGTTCAAAGACTAATTTTATAATCTTTTTATTCTGTTTTGTCATATAAACTCATTTGCATAACATGGGACTATGGGAAAGCCATGCAAATCATGTTTCAGTTTACAAACAAGGCAGATACTGCTATATTGCTCATTAGCATTTCTTGGCCATGTGTATGCAAATGAGTTTTAAATGTTGGGAAATGTTTATGCAGCTCTCTTAGGCAGTGAGAGAGGAGTTAGGCTGGCATATTAAAAAAAACAATTACAATTTTTGTCGCCCTAATGATAATGGTCTAGGGTCCAGGCCCCTCTAGATAGCCTAGCAAAGCCAAGCAATTTCTCTCCTTTTGGATTGAGAACTTATGTTTGTATGTTTTAAAACTCACGAGTATGCTGATGCCATGTCTTATGGATAGATAGTCAGCCTTCACATACCTGGCTTTTGGCATGATCTGAGTGGTTTATGTTAAATGTAATAGAAAATGATCATTAATAATATATCATTTTTAGAAAGGGCATTTCTTAGTTTGAGGGTTGGGGTGGACAGAGGACACTAGTTAATACTCTCCCTGCTCTAACACTGCAGCTTTAAATTGGATTCACTATGCCTGGCTTTGGTAGGAAGGTAAGTTGAATGTAAGAATGCAGGGCAAATCGAACATAGCATAATGTTGGCTTGCAGAAGCGAACGCGAACAAGCAATGTTCGCAGGGAACTGTTCGCTGTCGAACAGTTCGGGACATCTCTATTGCTGTATGTACACCATTGTTAATCTGACCCTGGAGCCACTTGTTAACCTCCCTAATCTTCTGCTACCTTTCGGATGTGGCTCATGGTACAGATAGTATTTTCTGAAGTGAGGTCCTTGCCCTGAGCTTGCGACCTAAGCCCCTGAAATTATTTTTAAGGACCTTCAACCTATTTATAACTTTGTTTTTGGTTCGAATGTGCACCGTGACTGCTGGGTCTTTGCCAGCCCCTCCCAGTAGTCTGTAAACAGGGCCGGTGCAAGGATTTTTGCAAACACAAGCGAAGCTACATTTTGGCACCCCCCCCCCGGCAGCTCACCTGGTCCTGGTCCCGTCTACAGCAGCTGGCTTCTCCTCTATGTGGTCCTGGTATTTTCGCTCTTCAGACAATCGCTGCTTTGAGGACCGTATTTTTCGCCCTATAAGACGCACCGGGTCGTAATACACAGGTTTTAGAGGAGGATAATAAGAAAAAGACCAGCAATCAGACCCACAATGTTAATCAGACCTCAGCTCACAGCCCCAATCAGACCCCCTGATGTTAATCAGACCTCAGATCAGACCCTCAATGCCTCAGATTAGCCCCCAATGTCCGCCATCAGCCCCCATATCAGCCATCAGCCCCCAATGTCACATTTCTCCCCCTCCGTGTTACAGTTCTCCCCCTCAATGTCACATCACCCCCTCCTTTTTACACCCCCCCCCCTTGATGTCACATCAATCCATCATGATCAGTGACCCCCTATTGTGTCACATTTCTCTCTCCCCCTTGGGACATCATCTCCCCCTCCATGTCACATTTCTCCCCCTCAAGGCCTCAACATCACATTTCACCCCCTCCATGTCACATTTCTCCCCCCCCCCATGTCACATTTCTCCCACTACATGTCACATTTCCCCCCCCCCTCCATGTCACATTTCACCCCCTCCATGTCACATTTCTCCCCCCTCCATGTCAAATTTCTCCCCCCTCCATGTCAAATTTCTCCCCCTCCCATGTCACATTTCTCCCCCCCCCCATGTCACATTTCTCCCCCTGGGGGCGGGGCTGGCGCCATGTGGCGCTGCAGCAGCTCGAAAGTAAGACACAGTAAGTGATTTAATAAAAAAAAAAAAAGCAGTTCATTTTTGGCACCCACTCCTTCTCCGCACCGGAGGCGCCCTAAGGCAGACGCTTGGTCTGCCTTATGATAGCGCCGGCCCTGTCTGTAAACCCGATCTGCGATATATCAAACATGAGCGGCTGCTAGGCAACACACTGTTCGACGATCTCTGTCTTTGTGATGATTGTAATGATTGAGTCTCCCAGGAGATGGTGCTATACAGATGGAGTTCTTTAAAATAACTCAGTAGTCATAATACATTTTTAATTACATTCAATTACAAAAGTATTCAGACGCTGGTTTGAAATCTGTAGAATATTTTTCTTTGTACAACCCCTTTAACAGGTTTGACCAGGGGCATACACAAATCTCATAGGGCTCTATAGCAAAAAGTAGTATGCCCCCCATCCACCCGGTTTCCAAGTACATACGCATCAAACACTCCCATACAATGCAGAATGCAAAGCACTATGCCCTAGATTTCTGATGAATTTACAATTTTGTTTTAGGAGAAGGAAATGTTTATGAAACAAAATGTAATAAAACAAATAGGTTGCCATCTGACTGAACCACTTTACAACTTTTATGTCTGAAAAAGCAGAAAGGTGTTTCCTAAATATGGTGCTTATTGTAAGCACCATCTTTTTTAATGTATTTAAACTAGACAACTGTCATAAATACTTTGATAAATCTCCTTATACAGTTCTAAGTCTGCTGCTTCACTCATACAGTGTATTATAAAACTATTTAGGTGAAGCCACCAATAGGGGGATCTCAATGCATAGGATTTTATACTACAGTATATATATCTTTGCATAGATCTCCCTCTAGTGGTGACTGTGTAAAAATGCAGTGTTTCCATGTTGCGACAAGAAAAAGGAGTTCAGTGCCCCTTCCCACCAGACTCCATAGCAGTCGCCTGGTCTCCCTACAATAAAGGTAAACCACTGGGTATAGAGAAAAAGGTTATCCAATGGGAATTCCTAAAACATGTATACACCAGTATCTGTTTTAAAATTGAAGATTTTCCTAGCTTTCAGTTAAATTTTATGAAAGACAGGAGACGAATATTATGCTAATAAATCTTTCTTTTACTCCCAGCAGCAGAATAGTTACACGTGTTACAGAAAAAATGTACATAAATATGCAAACATGGTGTAATCAGTAGCCAATAGCAAGGTATCCCAGGTGATAAATGGCCTCTGCAGTCATGTGACTCCCATCTTTCTGGAGACAAATAAGGTAGGTCCAAAAACGAACTGACGGTAACTAAGGAATAAACTCAATGAAGACGAATTCTCAGAACTTGAAGACGAATAGGAAACTTTGCCATTGTCGTCGCAAACCGACATTTCTGATGTGATGCGGTGTCCTAATTTCTCATAACTGAGTAAGCTGGCCCTGGGCCACAATATGGAGACACATACAAGTTGTGTTTCTCATAATGACCTTCTTTATTGCAATGAGCAGTACACATATTTATACACAGACTTACACAATAGAAACTGTCCTATTGTACACAAGCTTCAAGTTTCTGTGTTTGGTTTTCAGATAAAAAGAAGAATACTCAGCAAAGGGGGAGTTGGGTCCCATTGTGTAATTTGTACTTTGTCCTTCCAAGGGCAAATCCCCTTCTTATGTAATCGTGGGTTATATATATGAATATACAAGGAATACAAAATGGACGCCTTATAATTTCCCTCACAAATCCCCCCTTTTGTGAATGATTTCAGGAATTGCTCAGGAGGTACATTGACATATGCTAATCACACATCCAGGACTTGGTATCTCTTCACCTGATTCCCTCCTGAGCATCCTGCAAATTACATCACAATTACACTTGCTGAATCTTTCCAGTGGGAGATCTTGCTTGATGGAATATCCGACTGTAACAGTTTTCCATTTCTTCTTACACAGTTTTCTTATGACCCAAAAACTTACTATTACATATATGATTAAAAGAACTTGAACTATACTTCAAAACCATCTTTCTCTCATTTCCTTAACAACTTTTGTTTTAGGGCCCTAACCTGAAGATTTCCCTATCGGTCGATATAGTGGCCCAATAATTTGGCAGATATCCCCCATCTTTTGCTGTCGACTAATCTAGCACTATTAGTTCCTAATATAAGATGAGCCTGTACAGTACTAGTCTGAGCATCCCCAAAACCTCACAAATTTCGATATTCTAAGTAATCTTCCACTAATTTCTCCCATATCTGCATCATCCAGGATATAAGAACAGTTTACTGACAAATCTGTTTGTTTCTTCCATTGACACTACATGTGGCCTCTCTCTTGGTCTGAGGTGATTCTCAGCTGCCCTCTAAAGAAAAGAACCTGTTGTATTCCCATGACTGGTTGTGGAGAGTACTGACTAGCCCCTGCATACTTCCTCCGTTTGTGCCTACCTACCCCTTCTAAAAGTCCAAATGAGACCTGGACAGTGAACCATAATTCTCCTAAATGAAGGTACCTTTTTCCTACCCCACTTCTGTCCATCAAAATCCTATACCCGTATTGTTCCATCCTTCTAAGCAGTGACATTTGCTTGCCATCAAGGGACCTCTACCCACCCAGCTACAGGGAAGGCTACTGCTGTGGAATTATATTTTTGGTCATCCTGTCTCTCCTTTTGTGAGATAAACTACCACTAATGCAATATTTGGTGATGTTTAAGAAACTTATTGTCCCAGTTCTCCTTCAGCATCTCAATAAGAGTCCATATTCTTTGCACCAAAATCAATAGCCACACAAGGGGAATGAGAGGCATCTCTTCCAGTCTCGACACTCAAAACTTTCTTGTAATGGATGGCATGGACCCAATTTGTTTTTGCTTGCAATTCTCTGAAGTGGTAGTTGTCAAAAGGACTTGGATGGGATCATCAAATTGGGGGTCGAGGTTTTCCTGACAGTCTCATCAGGACCACCCAGTCTCCTGGTTCCAAAGCTCCTTTCAGTACTATTGGGATCTGGAATAGATGCAAACACTTGTTTATGTACCTTATGCAATTGTGCCTGTAGGGCCTGCACATATTCTGACAAGGAACCATGTTCCATGACCAATACTTGTGGAAAATACAGACCATTACTAGGGGCAGGCTCAAAGAGGATTTCATAAGGGGTCAATCTAGTTTTTCTACATGGAGTGTACCTGATTGAGAACAAAACTACATGTAAGCTGTCAACCCCATTCTTCCCTGGTCTCCTCCATGGCTATTTAAACCTTCAATTTAAGTGTGTCATTTGTTCTTACGACTTTTCCTGATCTTTGGGGGTGGTATGAAACATGGAATGCTTGTTGGATGCCTAAGGCCTCTGTCACTGCTTTCATGATTTCCCCTGTGAAGTGTGTACACCCAATTTCTATTACATCCAGGACCCCATATCTGCACACTACTTCAGCAGTTTCTGAGCGGTGGCTTTTGCAGCAGCATGCGTCACCGGCCAGGCTTCAGGCCATCCAGAGAACAAGTCTACTCAGACCAAGACACACACATAATTACCCACCTTAGGCAGCTGTATGTAGTCCATCTGCAATCTCTGAAACGGGTAATCTGGTCTCGTGCTTTTCCTGAGTACTCGGGTAGGCTTTCCAGGGTTATGCCTTGCACATTTAAGGCATACCTGTACAACTTTTTCTCAGCCATATTCTGAAACCCTGGGGCAAACTAGTTATGCAACTGAAGTTATCAACCACTGACTGAAACAGGGCGGCCATCATTGAAAACAAACAACAGGGCAGACAGACCTTAGTGTGTATACGCCAGGACCTTCCTTCTCCTTGTATGGCACCTCCCTCCATTCATACATTTTTACCTATGGGGGGGATGTCTGGTTCTGGAGGGTCTGTGGCAGTTCTACTTCTACTGCAGGCATGGCCGATGGGACAGCCACCATCAAGGGGAGTAATGCTGTCTTTCTGGCTGCCTGATCTGACAATGTACTCAGAGTTTCAGGGGTCTGCTCTTTGGTGTGTGCTGACACCTTCACCATGGCTGCCCTTTTATTTAATATCCGTCAAATATCTGTCGTACAGCCTTAGCATTCTAAGTTTACCTACAAAGTTCCAGAAACTACAGCTCCGCCAAATGGCTCCAAAGTCATGTGCTACACCAAACGCATACCTCGAGTCCATATGGATGTTCACCTCCTTTCCTTCATGCAGATTACACGTTGCAGTGATTGCCTTCAGCTCCACATCTTGTGTCTAACAACTAGACGGGAGTGGTTTCTGTATCACTGCCTCACCATTATGGACTACAGCATACCCGGTGACGAATTGTCCTTGGTCCTTGTTCCATGATCTCGAGCCATCTACAAAATACTCAGCAGACAGATTATTGAGTGGTACAAGAGGAATATTTGCCAACCTCTCGTCATCATATTTTGTTTTTCTCATGATAACTGGGCATTCCTCGCTTGGAATGCCCTAGTTGGGAAATTAGAGACTGGATTTCACATTGTTCTCCTATTTCTCCATGCCCTCCCCCCTTTTCCAAATATACGAGCAGCAAAGTAGTTGGATTCAGAATATTGTAACACTTCACAAGATTAGAGAGTAAGAAGTGAAACCACATATCTGATGAATCCAACCTTGGAAAAGTGTCTGGGTTAGCTGTAGACAGGTGTCTAGTTTGATAAAACTTTAGACACCACATGGGGAGCTTGCAGCTTTGTAACAAGTTGAGCTACACCTACAACTGTTCATGCACAAATATAGATCCTATGGTTACAGGGTGCAGGACCACTGAATAATACCCCAACAGACTATGCCTGCCTCCATGGTCTTGGTGGAGAGGGGCACAAGCAACCAAACAGGACAGTTGACACCGTCTGTAGAGAGGGAGAAAAGCATCAAAACAATCAATGCATATTTCAGATCATAAAATGCATCTATTTCCTCTGTAATTTTGTTGGTCCTACATGGGCTATTGTAAATATCCAGAAGCCTCCCACCTAGTGAACAGGAAGCTTAGCTGTTCCCTCCCTTCTATCATCTAGGTCCATCTTTCTTGGTTGGACTTTTGGGACCTTTCTCTCCTAGTTAGTTTTCTATTTGGCAAGAAAGGGATGAAAATTAGCTCTTAATAAGCTCCTCCTCTGATGCCACCAGATATAAGGCAGCTATCCTATAAGTCAACTCTTTAAATAGGCCTTGAGATATGACTTGTTATGTAGGCCAGCACCTCATCTGCAGACAGCTGGTCTGGGGTGATTGGCTCTCAAGCCAATTAAAGCACTGTTTCCCCAAGGAGAGATGGAACCCCCAACCTTTTTTTTTTTTTAGCAACACCTGAGGTCAGAACTTAGTTTCACACAAACATAACAAGGAACAGACACAACATTTAACATATAACCGACATAGAAACATCATCTGGGGACAGACACAAAGAAACTTCCCAATATATTAACACACACACACAGGTTCTTGAACACATAAGGATAAGCAAATGGACAAATAACAAACAAAAGGTTTTCCTGGAGCTCCATAAAAACACACAAAACATACATAAGTGATTCTAATCTCTCTCCATACACTCAGTGACTTATCAACCATTCACATTTGGCCTTGGCTACAAACTGCACACATTCAAAGAATCAATTTACAACAGAAACACTTTAGGCTACACATTCCATTACCCCTTTTCAGGGTCACTCCACTCACAGGTACGGCCCCCACTGTCTCCCTTTATACAAATACACAGCTTTCCTAAAACTCAACAATCCATTTACACACAGATATTCAGGGAGAAAGAAACATATTAAAAACACAATTTCTGGCTAATAATGATCATTCTTCTTATCTTCTCTCCTGCAAACAGAAACATATAACAGATACAAATCAAATCATTCAAGACAAAACCTTAAAAATGCATATAACAAGATAAACAAACTGAATACAATGCCACGTGGACTTACTGATACATATAAAGGATATCCCAAACTATATACAAACATCATCATTAAAATCACTTATCAGTTAGGTATACATATCAAAGTACAGTTTAGTTCACATTGCGCATTCCCCTTAAAAAAAAAAGAATTAGAAATTGGGAAAGAAATAGTTAATCATCACTCCGATTCTTCTTGTTTACACTCCGTAGCAAACACAATAAGGACAGTTCATAGCCATCACTTTAAACCTCAGTTTAACCACTTCATTCACTATATATATATACACCTTTCCTATACATAACTAACCTACATACTGTACTTGGACAAAAGTGGATACACCAAGAGTCTGATGAACTCTTTAACTTCTGGAGTCTCATTTATTGAGACTGACCTAAGTCTACCCAGGCATATGACACTCACAGGGAGAGTCTTAATTCAGGTTAATCTGAATGCAAGATATCCCTTTAACTGTGTCATCTATTTTATTCAACTTCCAAACTTCCATTTTATGGCATTCTAGCCTTTTCAACAACTTGCTATACCCTTTCACTGCATCTCTACCTTCTCTTAATATTTTGTCTGGCAGTATTCCTCTTTCGGTCCCCGGACTTACTTCCTTTGGTCCCCATGGTCTGTCTCAGTCCAATCCTAGGATTTGGGTCTGGCTCACAAGGCACTTTAACACCCCAAATCCTAAATTGATTTGCCGGCCGGGCTTTCCCTAGGTCCTCCTACCTCGGATTATACCAGGAGACTTCTTGATCCACTTGCACCAGCAAGCAGAGCTCACCTCCATCAGCAGGAATCCTTCTGGTACACCTAGTCAAACTCTAGGTCCTCCTACCTCAGACAGTCCTTCTGGTTCACCTAATCTAGACCCTCCTCCCTCAGACTATCTTTCTGGTTCACCTAGTCAGGACTTACGCACAGACCACTTTGGGACCCACCAGGTCTCTTAACTTCAGTACGGGGTGTCCCTTTAATTTTTCCAGCCAGACAACTAAATTATCAGTACATATAACACTATAGCAACTATCTCTAATTCCTCTTACTATTATTACTTCTATCCTTCCCTAGATCTTTTCTATATATTCCTGGGGATGTTTTTACAATCTGCAGAGTTCGATCTCATAGTTTTTCCCTCTGATTTGGGAATCCCGCTCGCTACCAGACACTCAGGCCAAACAACTTTCACTCCTATTCTTTGGGGTTGTCCCTGACTGCTATGCTGGATCCCCTGGCTTCATTCACCCATGCGCCACATGATGAGTCTAAGGTGTGTTCAGGATAAAGTCTCTTTTGACACCCTTCTTCATGGAAGGTTCCCTTATCAATTTCCAAAGACTTCACCATGTCCCCAGTGTACTTTTTCACCATGTAAATGTCCTGCTGGTTATATTTCTTACACACATCCTTCTACTTCTGTCTCCTTAAGGGAGACAGACTCATCTTGTCACATACAAGATGTCACACCTACTGGAATCCCTCATCAATCAGGGACATCTTCTTTTGTCCCTCACAGATCATTTACACTCTTACACCTTCTCATTCAGGGATTCTCATAACACAACATGCAGTCTATATCTATTCAAATATAGATTACCTGACCTTATAGTTTTCTTTACCACTATTTCATTGCAACCCACTAACAAGAAGAATCCCCTACTTACATTACTATGTATAACCCTAAAAGATGTCTTACAAATCTAACAATTATATACAATACATACAGTTGTGAGACATGATACCAGTTGCCCATGACAAACCCTAATCTGTGGAGACTGTCTCAACTCCACATTGGCAGCATAACATTAAACCAACATCACATCAATATCACAGTTCTTTGGACAGGACAATTATAACATGTAAGACTCACCCAGATCTTAGCAGTCAACACAGGGAGGGACAGAGGGTCATTTTGTAAGAATAAAACTTCTTACCGTGCAGCTGCGTTATGGTCTGTCCGTCCCGGTGGAGCACATGCCGTTGTTGATCCGAATGGCCTTACTCGATGTCCTGTCCCTGTTCCGGGCGCCAATTTCTGTCGTCGCAAACCGACATTTCTGATGTGATGCGGTGTCCTAATTTCTCATAACTGAGTAAGCTGGCCCTGGGCCACAATATGGAGACACATACAAGTTGTGTTTCTCATAATGACCTTCTTTATTGCAATGAGCAGTACACATATTTATACACAGACTTACACAATAGAAACTGTCCTATTGTACACAAGCTTCAAGTTTCTGTGTTTGGTTTTTTAGATAAAAAGAAGAATAGTCAGCATAGGGGGAGTAGGGTCCCATTGTGTAATTTGTACTTTGTCCTTCCAAGGGCAAATCCCCTTCTTATGTAATCGTGGGTTATATATATGAATATACAAGGAATACAAAATGGACGCCTTATAATTTCCCTCACACCATACATATGGAAGTAGATTATACTGAAAGAGAAGAAGAAACATATGGGCGGGTTATTAGGGAGGGATAATATTCATCTCCTGTCTTTCATAAAATCTATATTTTCATTCACTGAAACCTAGGAAAATCTTCAATTTTATTTCAGGGCAGGAGAATCCATTATGAATGTTTAAAGCTTATACTTCTAAAAAATGAAATCAACAATAACAGTTAAGAAAGACAACATAAGACTAGCATCAGTCAAATAACACCATGGACACATGAGGGTCGGGGTGGAAATAAAAGGTTCTGAAGACATATTCAGAAGCCCAGTTGGCTGCCTTCAGAACATCAGCAAGAGAGCTTCCTGCCTGCCCGACTTTAGTGGACATGGCGCCCCTGGTGGAGTGGGCTCTAAAGATGGAAGCATCAATACCAGCTAGAAACATAGTCCGAGATATCCATCAGGATAAAGTAGAAGCAGAAACTGGAGCATGGGGCTTGTTGGGAAAACATCGTGTAGAACACTGAAGAAATATTGGTCTTGGCGACGGACGATAGAGAACTTTACTCCCTGAGTTAAGTATTGACTGTGAGCAATATCTAGGGCTCCAATACCTGAAACTCGCTTAACAGAAATTAGACATAGGAGCATAGCGTGTTTGAATGGCAAAAATTTTAGGGATAGAGAATCATTATTCTCCCAGGAATTAAATAGATTGAGTACAAGACTGACATCCCATGTGAACTGATATCTAGGAAAAGGAGGTCTGCGGAATCGAAATCCTTTCATCAGTTTACAGACCAAGGGTGTTTGCCCACAGGTAAAGATTGAATGGGAGAATGATAGAAAGAGATAGCAGATCGATAGACGTTAATCGTTCAGTAGGCTTTCCGTGCTTCAAAAGAGGCAGAAAGAAAATTTAATACTTGGTATAGAGGTGCATGTACGGGATCCAGATCCTGTTCATTGCACCAATCAGACCAAATTTTCCAGGCTGATCAGTAAGAAGATCAGCTACCTGGAGCCCAGGTGTTAGAGAGGATGCTCTGAGTAACATGTGAAAATTCGAAATCAGAGTTTGTTGGCCAGAGATAAGCCAAGCAACAAGGGACAAGGTCTCTGCTTGCACCAGGGGGTGTGGATTCCCCAATGGGTCCAGAAGAATGGAAGAATGAGATGGAAGGATGCGCGGAAAGTCTACCGCCATCTCCAAGATCTGGGGAAACCAGGTCTGCGTCGGCCATAAAGGAGTGATCAACATCAGGGTTGCCTTCTGAATTTTTGTCAGAAGAATAACTTGCGGGATTAAGGCAAAATAAGGGAACGCGTACAGAGTCCCCAAGGGCCAAATTTGGAGGAGAGCATCGGTGCCCAGAGCTTCTGGGTCAGGGCACCAGCTGAAGAAATGTGAGAGTTGCCGATTCAGACGGGATGCAAAAGGATCCATCTGAAAAGGACCCCAAAGAGATTGAAGATGTTTGAAGAGGAGAGGATCCAGTCTCCAGTCGCTATTGTCGGCCAGGAAGCGTGAATTCCAATCTGCAATAGAATTTGAAAGGCCCGGAAGATATTCTGCCTTGAGAATGATGTTCTTGTCTAGGCAAAAGTGCCAGAATTCTTTGGCAATGTTGGCCAGATGCTCTGATTTGGTGTCCCCAAGGCGATTGACATATTGCACTGCTGAGATGTTGTCCATCCTCAGGAGAATGCAACAGTGTGACTTGTCCCTTGCGAAACTCTTCAGGGCAAAGGATCCGGCCAGAAGTTCAAAGCAATTGATATGAAGAGAGGCCTCTTCAGCGGACTACTTCCTTCCTGTGGAAAGGGAGCCACAACGAGTGCCCCAGCCCTGGAGACTGGCGTCTGACTCTATTATCATGTCCGGCACTGAATTGAAGATAGCCTTCCCATTCCAGGCCTGGATATGCTATAACCACCACAGGAGTTCCTCCTTGGTGTCTGGGGTTAGGGCTATCTCGTCGGAATACAGTAAACCCTCTTGTAAGTGGCGAGTCTTCAGACGTTGAAGAGCCCTGTAGTGTAGTGGTGCCGGAAATGAAGCTGACAACAAGCCCACTACCTGCAGTCCTAGAAACATAGTCCGAGATATCCATCAGGATAAAGTAGAAACAGTAGAGGACTGCAGTGAAGCCAAAGAAGGGGCGGGTTAGCACAGCATCGCCTTTCCTCCAGCAGACGCGAGATTTGTGAGGGAGAGTAGGAGGTAATAATAGGAATGGAGGGCGGGCCAGAGGGGTGAAAGAGGTGTGGATTTCTGGGCACATCGGCAGTAACGCCGCACCTGGGCACCTTCCGGACCTAATTACCATAAGTTTTAAAAGTCTTTTTTGGAACATCTCGTTGAGGGACTAGACAAGTAAAAGTACCATGACCGAGACTGATCTATGATGAGAATGTCATCTAGGTAAATAATTAGACGAACACCTCAGTACCTGAGCATGGTGACCACTGGTTTTTATAGCTTTGTAAAGCACCAGGGAGCCAAAGAGAGACCAAATGGTAGACTTTAGAATTGGAATTTCTGACCTTCCCATCTGAATTGGAGGTAAGGTTGGGATAGAGGGTGCATAGGCACCGTGAGGTAGGCATCTTTCAGGTCTACCTTGGCAAGCCAATCATGTTGTATTAGTAGGTCTCTCAATAGATAAATACCCTCCATTTTGAAGTGGCGGTAGAAAACAAAATCATGGGGGAGCTCTTAGGTTGATGACTGGTCTGTGACCTCCGTCTCACTTTTTGTCAAGAAAAATATTGCTCAAAAAACCCTGGGATTTCGAAGGGATTTGTGTAATTGCATGTTTTTTTTTTGTTGTTTTTGAGAAAAATATAGGATGGGGTCTCTGTGTTTGCACTGGAGGACATATGAAGTCTATTTGATAACCCACTACAGTGTTTAGAATACACGAATCTGTGTTTATCATAGCCCAAACTTGGATAAAATTAACGATTCGGCCTCCCAAGGGAAGATGGGAAAAAACTGGAAGAAGAAACTTGCTTACCTGTAGCGGGTCTGGACCTTGAGAAGACCCTCTGTCCTCTTGCCCTCCATGGGTGTCCTATGGTGGGGAAGAAAGGAGCTGTTGTATAGGAGGCAGATGGGATAGAGAATCTATCTGCACAGGGGAGTGGGGGCAAGGTAATATTGATTTCCTTGGGGTTGGCGGCAGGGAAACCAGCCCCTTCGTTTTCCAGCCCTGCCAAAAACATGTCCTTGAAATACACGTTTCAAAGACGTCTGAACCTTTTCTAAGGATGAAAACAGCCCTACATATTTGTTGATTTCTCTAACAAAGCTATCTCCAAAGAGAGAGCCATCGAATGGAGGAGGAATCTCAGAAGTGGCCAAGTGGATCACTTGTGGATCCAGGCGCATGAGGATTGACCTCTTCCTTTCAGCGCAAATGGATGCATTGGCATTCCCTAACAGACAAACTGCCCTCTGGGCCCATCCTTTAAGGGTCGGGGGATCAATGGATTCACCAGTGGTAGAGGCGATCTCAGAGGGGTCCAGGATTTTTGTTAACGGGCCTATCACGTCAAGGAGTCTATCCCGGATGGTTTTGAAAGAATGATCCGCCCCATTTTTGGGGTTCTTCCCTGACTTAGATAAAAGTTTTACTAAAGTTGGGTCCAACTCTGGGGTGTCTGATATCTTTAGTGGGAGAGTGGGCCTGGAGCATTCGGAATGCAATTTGTTTCTAGCTGTTCTGTCCAACAGCTTTTTTAGCCACAAGGATAAAAATTTGGATACTTGTGTATGGGGGACCCACTCCCCAGATCTGGGATGTTTTATCATCCCAGGGTCGGAAAAAGGTGTACCTGACCACAGGGGTGTATCTATCACAAGGGAAACAAGGCGTTAGCCTAGGGCGGCACTTGCCAATGGGGCGGCAAAATGTCTTGTTTGCTTAGTGATAGTTACCGTATTTTACCGTAAAGACGACTTTCTAACACTAAAAATTATATTCTATACTCCAGCCAGGCGTTCCCATGGTGATGGGGACGCTTGCCTGGGGCTTATAATATACCATCGGATCTGAGTTTTTACGATCCCAGTGAGATTGTAAAAACTCAAATCCAATGGTATATTCTAACCCCCAGGCGTTCCCACTGGGGGTTAGAATATACAGGGCCCCGCCATGTGACGTCAGTGAGTGAGCGACGCCCGCACTGCTGCCTGTTACCGGAGCTGAGAGTACGATACCCTGTTAAAGAGACAAGCACTCATTTAAAGTTACAGATTACAGTTAATAAATGTATAATCCTGTGAGCGGCGAGGAGGGGGATCTGTGGATGGCACGGTCATGTGGGGGGGGGGGATCTGTGGATGGCACTGTCATGGGTGGGGGATCTGTGGATGGCACTGTTATAGAGGGGTCTGTGGATGGCACTGTTATGTGAGGGATCTGTGGATGGCACTGTTATGGGTGGGGGATGTGTGGATGGCACTGTTATGGGGGGGATCTGTTGATGACACTGTCATGGGGAGGGGGATCTGTGGATTGCACTGTTATGGGTGGGGGATCTGTGGATGGCACTGTTAAGGGTGGGAGATCTGTGGATAGCACTGTCATGGGTGGGGGATCTGTGGATGGCACTGTTATGGGGGGGGATCTGTGGATGGCACTGTCATGGGGAGGGGGATCTGTGGATGGCAATGTTATGGGGGATCTGTGGATGACACTGTTATGGAGTGGGGGATCTGTGGATGGCACTGTTATGGGGATCTGTTGATGACACTGTCATGGGAGGGGATCTGTGGATTGCACTGTCATGGGGGGAATCTGTGGATGGCACTGTTAAGGGTGGGGGATCTGTGGATAGCACTGTCATGGGTGGGGATCTGTGGATGGCACTGTTATGGAGGGATCTGTGGATGGCACTGTCATGGGGGGATCTGTGGATGGCACTGTTATGGGTGGGGGATCTGTGGATGGCACTGTTATAGAGGGATCTGTGGATGACACTGTCATGGGGAGGGGGATCTGTGGATGGCAATGTTATGGGGGGGATCTGTGGATGACACTGTTATGGAGGGGGGGATCTGTGGATGGCACTGTTATGGGGGGGATCTGTTGATGACACTGTCATGGGGAGGGGGATCTGTGGATTGCACTGTCATGGGGGAATCTGTGGATGGCACTGTTAAGGGTGGGGGATCTGTGGATAGCACTGTCATGGGTGGGGGATCTGTGGATGGCACTGTTATGGGGGGATCTGTGGATGGCACTGTCATGGGGGATCTGTGGATGGCACTGTTATGGGTGGGGATCTGTGGATGGCACTGTTATAGAGGGGATCTGTGGATGACACTGTCATGGGGAGGGGGATCTGATGGAGTCTGGCAATGTTATGGGGGGATCTGTGGATGACACTGTTATGGAGGGAGGATCTGTGGATGGCACTGTTATGACGGGATCATGTTATGGGGATCTGTGGATGACACTGTCATGGGGGGATCTGTGGATGGCACTGTTATGGGGGGTGTCTGTGGATGGCACTTTTATGGGGGATCTGTGGATTGCACTGTTATGGGTGGGGATGTGTGGATAGCACTGTTATGGGGGGGATCTGTGGATGACACTGTCATGGGGAGGGGGATCTGTGGATGGCACTGTTATGGGGGGCATCTGTGGATGACACTGTTATGGAGGGGGGGGGAGATCTGTGGATGGCACTGTCACACTGTCATGGGGGGATCTGTGGATGGCACTGTTATGGGGGCATCTGTGGATGACACTGTTATGGAGGAGATCTGTGGATGGCACTGTCACACTGTCATGGGGGGGATCTGTGGATGGCACTGTTATGGGGGGGATCTGTGGATGGCACTGTTATGAGGGGGATCTGTGGATAACACTGTTATGGAGGGGGATCTTTGGATGGCACTGTCATGGGGAGGGGATCTGTGGATGGCACCATCATGGGTGGGGGATCTGTGGATGGCACTGTTATGGGGGGTCTGTGGATGGCACTGTTATGGGGGGATCTGTGGATGGCACTGTTATGGGTGGGGATGTGGATGGCACTGTTATTGGGGGATCTGTGGATGACACTGTCATGGGGAGGGGATCTGTGGATGGCACTGTCATGGGGGGGGGTCTGTGGATGGCACTGTTATGGGTGGGGTATCTGTGGATAGCACTGTCATGGGTGGGGGATCTGTGGATGGCACTGTCGTGGGGGGGATCTGTGGATGGCACTGTTATGGAGGGGATCTGTGGGTGACACTGTTATGGGGGGGGAAATCTGTGAATGGCACTGTCATGGGGGGGATCTGTGGATGGCACCTGTCATAGGTGGGGGATCTGTGGATGGCACTGTCATGGGTGGAGGATCTGTGGATGGCACTGTTATGAGGGAGGATCTGTGGATGACACTGTCATGGGGAGGGGGATCCGTGGATGGCACTGTTTAGACGTCTTTCTAACACTAGAAATTATATTCTAACCCCCAGCCAGGCGTTCCCATTATGATGGGGACGCTTGCCTGGGGGTTAGAATATACCATCGGATCTGAGTTTTCATTAATCCGATGGTATATTATAACCCCCAGGTGTTCCCATGGTGACCGGGAAGCTTTCCTGGGGGTTAGAATATACAGGGCCCTGCCGCTCACAAGATTATACATTTATTAACTGTAATCTGTAACTTTAACTTTAAATGGGCGCTTATCTCTTTAACAGGGTATCGTACTCTCAGCTCCGGTAACAGGCAGCAGTGCAGGTGGTGCTCACTCACTGATGTCACGTGCCTGCTCCTCCCACAAGGTGGCGCAGGAGCGTGACGTCAGTGACTGAACGCCGCCCGCACTGCTGCCTGTTACCAGAGCTGAGAGTACGATACCCTGTTAAAGAGACAAGAGCTCATTTAAAGTTAAAGTTACAGATTACAGTTAATAAATTATATTCCTGTGAGCGGCAGGGTGGGGGATCTGTGGATGGCACTGTCATGGGGGGGGGGGATCTGTGGATGGCACTGTCATGGGTGGGGGATCTGTGCATGGCACTGTTATGGGGGGAGTCTGTGGATGGCACTGTTATGGGGGGGATCTGTGGATGGCACTGTCGTGGGGGGGATCTGTGGATGGCACTGTTATGGGTGGGGGGGTCTGTGGATGACACTGTCATGGGGGGGATTTGTGGATGGCACTTTCATGGGGGGGGGGGATCTGTGGATGGCACTGTCATGGGGAAGGATCTGTGGGTGGCACTGCCATGGGTTGGGGATCTGTAGATGGCATTGTTATGGGGGGATCTGTGGATGACACTGTCATGGGGGGATCTGTGAATTGCACTGTTATGGGGGGGGGGGAATCTGTGGATGACACTGTCATGGGGGGGAGGATCTGTGGATAGCACTTTCATGGGGTGGGGCTGTGGGAGGCACTGTCATGGGTGGGGGATCTGTGGATGGCATTGTTATGGGGGAGGATCTGTGGATGACACTGTCATGGGGAGGAGGATCTGTGAATTGCACTGTTTAGGGGGGATCTGTGGATGGCACTGTTATGGGGAGGGAGATCTGTGGATCTCATGGATGACTGATCTTTGTAAAGTGTTTAAATTCACACTTTATATTATTATATCTAAAGATTCTCTTTAAATAATAGATGCAACATTTGGTACAGAAAGCACAAAATATTGGCCTTTGTTATTCACTTTTAAATACAGAAAGGAAGTTGTGAAGCTCTAACAGGAAAGGGTGGAGCCTAAAGAGGAAGGTGTGGGGTTTACAGAGGAAGGGGTTTGGCCTTGACAGGAAGGGGTGGGTCAAAGTTATATTAGGGGGTGCCCGAGTTTAGTCTCGCCTAGGGCAGCACAAAACCAAGATATACCACTGCCTGACCCATCCAAAAGTACAGGGTTCTCAGACCCTTCTTCCAAAAAATCGTCTCCGTCATCTGAGATGTCCTCATATAGTGAGTCTGTCTCTAGGTCCAAACCAACTGAATCAGTGTCAGAGGAGTCTGGAGCAGGGTTAAAAGAATCAGACTTGACCCTGAAAGCCTTATTAGCCCGTTTCACGTGTACCTCCTCAGGGGCAGAGAAAGATTTATTAGCATAATGGAGTCTCCTGCCTTGAAATAAAATTAAGTTTATCATGACATTCACCTTGCAGAATCAACTAACAGGATATTTGCTAAACATTCTTTTGTAGGACCCAGTTTTAACAAAAACATTTATATAAAATAACACATCTTACTTTTAGAAATGCACTAACTTTGCAATCCCCAGTCAATGAAATACTGTAAATCAAATTGTCAATGTTGCCTACTATTACTGGAGAGGAATTTGATGTCAAATCATTCATTCACGCATAGGAGGCAGCTCCCATCAAATCTGAACAAAGATACATAGTCCATAGTCCATACACTCCATAGCATTTCCTGTCATTATGCAACCTGTTACCAATATAAGGGGGCATTCACTCAACCGTATCAGTTTTGCGGCCACAAATCATGGATCCACAAAATACGGATGTGGTCCATGTGCATCCTGCACTTAAAAAGAAATGGACAAAAATAGGAAATGTGCTATCATTTGCAGACAGCACTCGGATGACAACCGTTTGTTGTTTGTTTTTTTTGCAGATCCGTTGAAATGTATTCGTCCTCATCCAATCCACAAAAAATGTGCAGTTGTGTGAATAGGCCCTAACCCTGAGTTTTTTAAACTGGCCCCTATTGCATAAAAATAAGTAACAATGGAATGTCAACTTTAGAGGAGACATTTCTGATCTGTAAAATTAAATAATGATCTTAATAAGATCAAAATGACAGTCTGATTTATACATTCTGCATTTTCAGACCTTGCCTACTTTTTTTCCTCATTGCGTGCACTTAATGATCCTGCAGGGAGGAATTGTTTGTTTCACAGTGATTTTCTTTTCTTTCCAGTAAATTGGCCCAGAGACAGAGTTGTCAGTTGGAAGCAGCATGAGGAGACCACAAAGTGGCCCAGTGACATAGTGTTGAGCTAGCAGCAGCATGAGAAGACCACAGATTGTTGATTTTGCAGCAGCAGAACCACATTTACCAGTGGGCCATAAATGACATGTATTGTCCCTGACCGTAGTTACAGCTCCACACGTTGGAGCTGACGTGCACTTTGGCAGACACAGACAGGCTCAAGGACTGGCCCACCTTCTGTTCTACACAGTGGCGTAACTAGAAATGACTGGGCCCTACAGCAATTTTTTAATGGGGCTCCCTCCCCCAGTAATTTTTTCACAACCCCTTCCTTTCATGCCGCCCCCTTTCCTGTGGTTAGTAAAGATCACTCTCTCAGACCAGGCCCGGCAGCTGTTCCATCCGTTTTCTACACTGTCTATACTGCCACTGTATATAATTTCATTGTGTAATAATGTTGAGGGGCCCTGACAAAATCTTTTAGTACTTCTCCTCCTCTTGGATGGGCCCCTTCTGGGTCAGGGCCCCAAAGCAACCGCTTCCCCTGCTTACCTTATAGTTACGCCCCTGGATCTACATATTTGTGCAGGGCTGGTACTGCCTTTTTGGCAAAGAAATGATGGCTTGGGACTCTCCACCATGGCTCGGCACAAGCCATCAGTTCTCTGAAAGTTGCAGAGTCCACCACTTGGAAAGGAAGGGACTGCAGTACCAGCAACTTGGCCAGGAGCACATTAAGGTTCTGCGCCATAGGATGACCACACACGTATTGCTGTCTCTTGGAAATTGCTTCAGTGATCGACTGCTGACGAAATGAGCGACGAGGAGTAGGAGGACGAGGTGCAGGAACATCAGGCAGTAGATGATGGGAAGGACAGACAGCTCCTTTCACCTGAGGTGGTCGAGCCTTGACTGCCCGAAATCGGGTGCGTGCCACTGGGTGATGCAGCGGTTGTGGCAGGCTCGATCACCACATCGGAGCCACAGTTCTCCCAGGCCACTTGATAGTGACGCTGCATATGTTGACCCAGGGCCATGGTGCGCACTATTGGCACCCTGGCCACGCTTCACCTTCTTCCCACAGATTTGGCAAATGGCCATGTTTACCTCTTCTGGCAGGTTAACAAAAAACTGCCACACTGCCAAGTAGGTGATTTTACCTCCAACACTCCGCACTGACTGACTGCTATGGGCGCCGCCTCCTTGAACCAGCACGGGGAGGATGTCTGGATGCATCTTGGACTCCCATGTTGCAGCTGGGACCGCTGTTGTCCGAGTAGTACGCCACTTTTACAGACTGACAATAATATGCACAAAACTGAAGATAAAATCGATTTTAGAGGACAAATTGTTAGGAAGCATTCTTTCCTTTATATTTACTTGTATATAAAGTGCCAGTGCTGCCAAAAATTACAAGCAAGAGACACTCGATACAACCCGTATATCACATAAAGAGGTCCTCATTCACATTGTGGCACAATTGTTCATGTAGTGGGACTCCTACACTTAGTCATAAAGCCTATGCACTAAGTGAAAGGGCTGCCAAAAATGACCGGCACTCCTATACACCCTTTGTTACATATATAGAAGGGCATCATACACACCCTTGAAAAATTATGATTGATGGCCTGCTGGTGACCCTCAAAAACATCTGAAGAATTGTAGGTGAGGGCCTGCTGGTGAGCTGACCCTCTAAAAGGTTGTAGGTGAAGGCCTGCAGGTGAGCTGACCCTGTAAAACATTATATGGGAGTGCCTGCAGGTGAGCTGACCCTGCAAAAGATTGTAGGTAAGGGCCTGCTGCTGAGCTGACCCTCTAAAAGGTTGTAGGTGAGGGCCTGCAGGTGAGCTGACCCTGTAAAACATTATATGCGAGTGCCTGCAGGTGAGCTGACCATGCAAAAGATTGTAGGTGAGGGCCTGCTGGTGAGCTGACCATCTAAAAGATTGTAGGTGAGGTCCTGCAGGTGAGCTGACCCTGTAAAAGATTGTAGGTGAGGGCTTGCTGGTGACCTGACCCTGTAAAACATTATCTGTGAGGGCCTGCAGGTGAGCTGACCCTCTAAAACATTATATTCAAGGGCCTGCTGGTGAGCTGACCCCAGAAAAGATTGTAGGTGAGGGCTTCCTGGTGAGCTGGCCCTCTAAAACATTATATGCGAGGGCCTTAAGCTGAGCTGACCCTCTAAAACATTATATGCGAGGGTCTGCAGGTGAGCTGACCCTTTAAAACATTAGATTCGAGGGTCTGCAGGTGAGCTGACCCCGTAAAAGATTGCAGGTGAGGGCTTGCTGGTGAGCTGACTGTGTAAAAGATTGTAGGTGAGGGCCTCCTGGTGAGCTGACCCTCTAAAACATTATATGCGAGGGCCTGCAGCTGAGCTGACACTCTAAAACATTATATGCGAGGGCCTGCTGGTGAGCTGACCCTGTAAAACATTATATTCAAGGTCCTGCTGGTGAGCTGACCCTGTAAAAGATTGTGGGTGAGGACCTGATGGTAAGCTGACCCTTTAAAACATTATATGCGAGGGCCTGCAGGTGAGCTGACCCTTTAAAACATTAGATTTGAGGGTCTGCAGGTGAGCTGACCCCGTAAAAGATTGCAGGTGAGGGCTTGCTGGTGAGCTGACTGTGTAAAAGACTGTAGGTGAGGGCCTCCTGGTGATCTGACCCTCTAAAACATTATATGCAAGGGCCTGCAGCTGAGCTGACAGTCTAAAACATTATATGCGAGGGCCTTAAGCTGAGCTGACCCTCTAAAACATTATATGCGAGGGTCTGCAGGTGAGCTGACCCTTTAAAACATTAGATTCGAGGGTCTGCAGGTGAGCTGACCCCGTAAAAGATTGCAGGTGAGGGCTTGCTGGTGAGCTGACTGTGTAAAAGATTGTAGGTGAGGGCCTCCTGGTGAGCTGACCCTCTAAAACATTTATATGCGAGGGCCTGCAGCTGAGCTGACACTCTAAAACATTATATGCGAGGGCCTGCTGGTGAGCTGACCCTGTAAAACATTATATTCAAGGTCCTGCTGGTGAGCTGACCCTGTAAAACATTATATTCAAGGTCCTGCTGGTGAGCTGACCCTGTAAAAGATTGTGGGTGAGGACCTGATGGTAAGCTGACCCTTTAAAACATTATATGCGAGGGCCTGCAGGTGAGCTGACCCTTTAAAACATTAGATTCGAGGGTCTGCAGGTGAGTTAACCCCGTAAAAGATTGTAGGTGAGGGCTTTCTGGTGAGCTGACCCTCTAAAACATTATATGCGAGGGCCTGCAGCTGAGCTGACCCTCTAAAACATTATATGCGAGGGCCTGCAGGTGAGCTGACCCTCTAAAACATTATATGTAAGGGCTTGCAGGTGAGCTGACTTTGTAAAACATTATATTCGTGGGTCTGCATGTGAGCTGACCCTATAAAATATTATATACAAGAGCATATATGCAAGGGCAATATATGCTACGAATAAGCATGTTGATATGATGGAGGAGGAGGAGGAGGATGAGAAAAGGAAGATTCAACCATATACCCTTTTTATGGGTAGTGGAAGCCGTGCATGGGAATACAGTGTATTCAGTACATTTTAAACAACACATTTAAAGTGCCTTTATGTATCATCAGCTTTTCTCTGGTGGAGTGGAGTCAGGGACAATCCAGGCCTTGTTAATTTTTATGAGTCAACCTGTCAGCATTTTCAGTTGATAGGCGGATACGCTTATCTGTTATAATGCCACCAGCAGCACTAAATACACGCTCAGACAAAACGCTGGCGGCATTATAACAGATACGCCACTTGGACACCCAGTAGTTGTAAGGCACTGATAGATCATTGAGGATGCTGACACGGTCTGCTATGTACTCCTTCACCATCTTCCAAAATTCTCCTTGTGACAGTAGGCTGCACATCAGGGTGAGGGTGCTGGCGGGGTGTCATTAAACTGTCCCAGGCTTTGGAGAGTGTTGCCCTGTCTCTGTTGGAACTTGTGTGTGTTCCCCTTGTCCCCATCTCCTCCTCCTTTTCATCTTCCAATTTGCGCTGAGAAGACGACCTGAGGGTAGTCTGGCTATCACCCTGTGTAATGCCTACCCCCATTTCCACCTCTTCCACATGCAAAGCATCATCCTTATTTGTGAGCAGCGAGCATTTGAGTAGACACAGAAGTGGGATGGTTACGCTGATAATAGCGCTATCGCGGCTCACCATCTGTGTTGATTCCTTAAAATTTCTTAAAACCTCACAGAAGTCAAACATCCATGCCCACTCCTCGCTTGTGAATAGCGGAAGCTGACAGGAAAGGCGACGACCATGTTGCAGCTGGTATTCCACTACTGCCCTCTGCTGCTCACAAAGCCTGGCCAACATGTGGAACGTTCAGTTCCAGCGCGTGTTCATGTCGCACAACAGCCGGTGAGCTAGCAACTGCAAGCGCTGCTGCAGTGTTGACAGACCGGCTGAAGCTGTCGATGACTTGCGGAAATGTGCACACACGCGGCGCACCTTCACCAGTAGCTCAGGGAAATTGGGGTAGGTTTTGAGAAACCGCTGAACCACTAAGTTTAAGACGTGGGCTAGGCATGGGATGTGTGTGAGCTTGCCGAGCTCCAAAGCCGCCACCAAGTTACGGCCACTATGAGACACAACCATGCCTGGTTGTAGGTTGAGTGGCGAGAGCTGCAGCTCAGTTTGGTCTCTTATCCCCTGCCATAGCTCTGTGGTGGTGTGCTGTTTGTCCCCTAAGCATATCAGCTTCAGCACGGCCTGTTGCCGCTTCCCCACTGCAGTGCTACACTGCTTCAAGCTACCGACTGATGGCTGACTGGTGCTGCACGTTGATAATTTGGAGGTGGAAGTGGAGTAGGAGGCGGAGGAGGTGAAGTGGGGGTTGGAGCCACTAACATAGGTGCTGGTGGAAACCCTGATCGACGTAGGGCCCGCAATCCTTGGTGTCAGTAGCACCTGTGCCATCCCAGGGTATGACTAACTCCTGGCCTCCACAACGTTCACCCAGTGTGCCTTCAGAGAAATGTAGCGTCCCTGGCCAAAACCGCTTGTAATATTGCTGTCGCAACCGCCTAATAAGAATTTACACTGAATGAATGTCACTGATATTTTTGGATGTGAACACGTTATACAGGAGGTATAGCACAAGTAATGTCACTGCCGCCACTGCCTGAAAAAAATTACACTGAATGAATGTTACTGATATTTTGGATGCATACACATTATACAGTAGGTATAGCCCAAGTAAAGTTGCTGCGCCACCGCCTAATAAAAAATTACACTGAATGAATGTCATTGATATTTTGGATGCGCACACGTTATACAGGAGGTATAGCACAAGTAATGTTGCTGCCGCCACTGCCTAATAAAAAATTACACTGAATGAATGTTACTGATATTTTGGATGCACACACATTATACAGTAGGTATAGCCCAAGTAAAGTTGCTGCCACCACCGCCTAGTAAGAAATTACACTGAATGAATGTCACTGATATTTTTGATGCACACACGTTATACAGTAGGTATGACCCAAGTAATGTTGCTGCCACCACCGCCTAATAAAAAATTACACTGAATGAATGTCATTGATATTTTTTTGCGCACACCTTACACTGGAAATGTACCCCAGGTAGTGCCGGTCAGAAACGGACACAGTCTATTAAAAAAGTACACTGTATGTCACAGATACATTTTATCAGCACACGCGTTAGACTGCAGATGTGGCGCAGCTAATGTCACTGTTGCAGCGGACACCATCTATGGAAAAAAGTTCACTGGATGTCACAGATACTTTTGGGATGTGCTCACTTTACGCAGGAGATGTGGCACGGATAATTTAAACTATCAGCAGCATACACCGTCTACAGAAAAAGTACACTAGATATCACTGATATTTTAGGGATGCGCACACTTTAAACAGGAGATGTGGCACCGATAATTTAACTGTCCAAGGCGGACACGGTCTACGGAAAAAGTACACTGGATGTCACTGATATTTTAGGGATGTGCACACTTCACACAGGAGATGTGGTGCGGATAATTTAATTGTCCACAGCGGACACCATCTATGGAAAAAGTACGCTGGATGTCACTGATATTTTAGGGATGCGCACACTTTATACAGGAGATGTGGCACAGATAATTTAACTGTCCGCAGCAGACACCGTCTGCGGGAAAAAGTATACTGGATGTCACTGATATTTTAGGGATGCGCACACTTTACACAGGCGATGTGGCGCGGATAATTTAACTGTCCGCAGTGGCCTATTAGACACTATTTAGCGCAGGATGTGCTAAAAATATATATTGCTGCTGTTTCACACACAATAGTCCTTAAAAGTACTTTTGGGTCTCTGAAAAGTTTATCTAATAAAAATCTTCCAATAACACTCCCTACACTGTCTGTCCCATCCTATGCACAGCTCTCCCTAAGACTGAGCAATTTAGCACAGGTTGCGATACAAACATATATTGCTGCTGTCACACACAATAGTCCTTAAAAGGACTTTTGGGTCTCTGAAAAGTTTTTCTAATAAAAATCTTCCAATAACACTCCTTACACTGTCCTATGCTCAGCTCTCCCTGACTAATACTGAGCCAAACACGTGTCTTTAGGTGTTATATAGCACCCAATGATGCGTTCCGGCCAGCCAATCACTGTAATGCCAGTAGCCAACATGGCAACGGCATTACAGTGCGTGCCAGTACCTCCCTGCAAATTTATTCGGCTGAGCATGCTCGCTCAACACTACTGTCTGCTTGTCACTGATGTCCTCTTCAACGGTCTCTGAGCCAGGAGCCACCCCACTGGCAACACCAGCTCCCACACCACTTTCCTCATCACTACTTGCCAGCCTAGCGGAGGAAGCGGCGGTTGTCTCCTCCAGATCTTGGCTAGGCAGTAGCTGCTGACTGTCTTTTAGTAGCTCATCCTTGCTGTATAGTGGAGCTGAGCCCACATCATGTAATACTTGTTTAGCTGAGGGAAGAGAAAACAACAGAGGCAGGTTAAAGACAGGTGAAGGCACAGGGTCTGCTCCCGGGCCAACTAAGGGTTGTGTCTAATAAACCCACCGAGTCTTGGCTGGGGGTGTCTGATGTCACTTGGGACAAAGTGGATCACCGAGTCAACCATTCAAGCACCGCTTGGTTGCGGGTCAAGACACCGGGAGCTCAGGCCTCTCGAAGTGACCCCTGCTACCACATCCCCTTACTCTGCTGCGACCTGTGCCTGCGCCAGAAACATTTAGGACTCTGTCCCTCCCCTGTGCAGGGCCTGTCACTTCTCTGTTTGACATACTGTTAGATCAAATAAATAAATAAAAAGGAAATGAATACACCACAAGAAAGGCTGTCAATTTGTCACTTCCCTGCACAACGGCTAATAAGCCTTTTTTTCCACTAATACATCACAAAAAAGACTTTAGAACATATAACTGCACTGCTGAACGGCTAATAACACTTTTTTTCCACTAATACACCACAAAAAGGCTGTAAAACATATAACTGCACCGCTGAACAGCTAATAGCACTTTTTATTCCACTAATACACCCCCAAAAAAGGCTGTAATTTTGTCACTTCACCGCACAATGTCAAATAAGCCCTTTTGTCCACTAATATACCACAAACAAGGCTTGGCTCATCTCTAGTTGTGGACCCAGTGTGCCACAGAATAGATTTGGGTTGGGGCTACTCCCTAGGGTGTTGTCAAGGTGGATCCTGCTTTTCAACCTTTTACCTCCTTATGGTGATCTGCCAGGGCCACCTGGAATTTTCCTCTAGAACTAGTCTCTGTTCAGAGACTGCTGGCCCAGGTAGGGAAAGAGAAACGAGTGTGTGGCACCAAAAGGATAAGCAAAAGCATAGTTAGAGGGCAACTGGTCAAGGCAAGAAGATTTCATGAAATACTGCAGTCAAACAAAAGGCAAAGACAGGGAGCACAGAGGTCAAGACAGGCAACACAGGGTCAATCCATAAACAGACAGAGGTCAAGACAAGACACTTGTTTTTCGAAGACCTAGTCAAGCTAGGAACCTATAGTTCAGGCACCTTTACATAGGGGAAGGAGCCCTTTATACCCTAGAGCAGTGATGACTACAGTTGAGCGAACACCTGGATGTTCGGGTTCGAGAAGTTCGGCCGAACTTCCCAAAAATTTTCAGGTTCGGGATCTGAACTCGACCCGAACTTCATCCCGAAAACTATTGAAGTCAATGGTGACCCGAACTTTTGTGCACTAAAAAGGCTGTAAAATAGTCCAGGAAAGGGCTAGAGGGCTGCAAAAGGCAGCAAAATGTAGGTAAATGCCCTGCAAACAAATGTGGATAGGAAAATGAATTAAAATAAACTAAAATAAATAAAAATTAAGCAATATCAATTAGAGAGAGGTCCCATAGCAGAGAATCAGGCTTTAAGTCACCCACCAATGGAGAAGGCCACTCATTTATTTAGGTCCCATCACCCAGACAGAGGATTGAGGTCGCATAGCAGAGAATCAGGCGTCATGTCACCCACCAATGGAGAAGGCCACTTTTAGATAATTAGGCCCCTGGCACCTAGACGGAGGAGAGGTTCATTCAACTTTTGGTTGCACTGCAATATAATGGTAAAATTAAAAAAAGAGGATTCAATAAAGAAGTGCCCCGGAGTACAAGAATATATGGTTGAGGGGGAGGCAGTTATGAATGTCTATTCTGCACAAGGGATGGACAGGTCCTGTGGGATCCATGCCTGGTTCATTTTTATGAACGTCAGCTTGTCCACGTTGGCTGTGGACAGGCGGCTGCGTTTGTCAGTAATGACGCCACCTGCCATGATGAATACACGTTCAGACAAAACGCTGGCCGCCGGGCAGGCCAGCAGCTCCAAGGCATAAAAGGCTAGCTTTGGCCACGTGGACAATTTGGAGACCCAGAATTTGAATGGGGCCGAACCATCAGTCAGTACGTGGAGGGGTGTGCACATGTACTGTTCAACCATGTTAGTGAAATGGTGCCTACTGCTAACACATTCCGTATCAGGTGGTGATGCAGATATCTGTGGTGTGGTGACAAAACTTTTCCACATTTCTGCCATGCTAACCCTGCCCTCAGAGGAGCTGGCCGTGACACAGCTGCGTTGGCGACCTCTTGCTCCTCCTCTGCCTTCGCCTTGGGCTTCCACTTGTTCCCCTGTGACATTTGGGAATGCTCTCAGGAGCGCGTCTACCAGCGTGCGCTTGTACTCTCGCATCTTCCTATCACGCTCCAGTGCAGGAAGTAAGGTGAGCACATTGTCTTTGTACCGGGGGTCCAGCAGGGTGGCAACCCAGTAGTCCGCACACGTTAAAATGTGGGCAACTCTGCTTTCGTTGCGCAGGCACTGCAGCATGTAGACGCTCATGTGTGCCAGGCTTCCCAGAGGTGAGGACAAGCTATCCTCTGTGGGAGGCGTATCGACATCATCCTCCGTATCCCCCCAGCCACATTTGTACCTGGCCTCTGCTGTTGCAAAAAAACTCCCTCTGAGGCACTTCTAACAGACTGGCCTGCAAGTGATAAAAATGACCCCCCCATTCTTCTCCTCCTCCTGGGCCACCTCCTCTTCCATCATCGCCCTAAGTGTTTTCTCATGGAGACATAGAAGTTGTATTGTAACGCTGATAACGGAGTCATCGCCACTGGCCATGCTGGTGGAGTACTCGAAAAGGCGCAACAGGGCACAAAGGGCACAAATGAAGGCCCAGTCATTAGTGGTGAAGTGGCACCTTTACATAGGGGAAGGAGCCCTTTATACCCTAGAGCAGTGATGACTACAGTTGAGCGAACACCTGGATGTTCGGGTTCGAGAAGTTCGGCCGAACTTCCCAAAAATTTTCAGGTTCGGGATCTGAACTCGACCCGAACTTCATCCCGAAAACTATTGAAGTCAATGGTGACCCGAACTTTTGTGCACTAAAAAGGCTGTAAAATAGTCCAGGAAAGGGCTAGAGGGCTGCAAAAGGCAGCAAAATGTAGGTAAATGCCCTGCAAACAAATGTGGATAGGAAAATGAATTAAAATAAACTAAAATAAATAAAAATTAAGCAATATCAATTAGAGAGAGGTCCCATAGCAGAGAATCAGGCTTCAAGTCACCCACCAATGGAGAAGGCCACTCATTTATTTAGGTCCCAGCACCCAGACAGAGGATTGAGGTTGCATAGCAGAGAATCAGGCGTCATGTCACCCACCAATGGAGAAGGCCACTTTTAGATAATTAGGCCCCTGGCACCTAGACGGAGGAGAGGTTCATTCAACTTTTGGTTGCACTGCAATATAATGGTAAAATTAAAAAAAGAGGATTCAATAAAGAAGTGCCCCGGAGTACAAGAATATATGGTTGAGGGGGAGGCAGTTATGAATGTCTATTCTGCACAAGGGATGGACAGGTCCTGTGGGATCCATGCCTGGTTCATTTTTATGAACGTCAGCTTGTCCACGTTGGCTGTGGACAGGCGGCTGCGTTTGTCAGTAATGACGCCACCTGCCATGATGAATACACGTTCAGACAAAACGCTGGCCGCCGGGCAGGCCAGCAGCTCCAAGGTATAAAAGGCTAGCTCTGGCCACGTGGACAATTTGGAGACCCAGAATTTGAATGGGGCCAAACCATCAGTCAGTACGTGGAGGGGTGTGCACATGTACTGTTCCACCATGTTAGTGAATTGCTGCCTACTGCTAACACATTCCGTATCAGGTGGTGATGCAGATATCTGTGGTGTGGTGACAAAACTTTTCCACATTTCTGCCATGCTAACCCTGCCCTCAGAGGAGCTGGCCGTGACACAGCTGCGTTGGCGACCTCTTGCTCCTCCTCTGCCTTCGCCTTGGGCTTCCACTTGTTCCCCTGTGACATTTGGGAATGCTCTCAGGAGCGCGTCTACCAGCGTGCGCTTGTACTCGCGCATCTTCCTATCACGCTCCAGTGCAGGAAGTAAGGTGAGCACATTGTCTTTGTACCGGGGGTCCAGCAGGGTGGCAACCCAGTAGTCCGCACACGTTAAAATGTGGGCAACTCTGCTGTCGTTGCGCAGGCACTGCAGCATGTAGACGCTCATGTGTGCCAGGCTTCCCAGAGGTGAGGACAAGCTATCCTCTGTGGGAGGCGTATCGACATCATCCTCCGTATCCCCCAGCCACATTTGTACCTGGCCTCTGCTGTTGCAAAAAAACTCCCTCTGAGGCACTTCTAACAGACTGGCCTGCAAGTGATAAAAATGACCCCCCCATTCTTCTCCTCCTCCTGGGCCACCTCCTCTTCCATCATCGCCCTAAGTGTTTTCTCAAGGAGACATAGAAGTTGTATTGTAACGCTGATAACGGAGTCATCGCCACTGGCCATGCTGGTGGAGTACTCGAAAAGGCGCAACAGGGCACAAAGGGCACAAATGAAGGCCCAGTCATTAGTGGTGAAGTGGTGCTGTTCCGCAGTGCGACTGACCCGTGCGTGCTGCAGCTGAAACCCCACTATGGCCTGCTGCTCGCACAGTGTCTCCAGCATGTGCAAGGTGAAGTTCCACCTGGTGGGCACGTCGCATATGAGGCGGTGAGCACGAAGGCCGAAGTTATGCTGTAGTGCAGACAGGCGAGCAGCGGCAGGATGTGAACGCCGGAAGCGAGCACAGACGGCCAGCACTTTATGCAGCAGCTATGACGTGTTGGGGTAGTTGTGAATGAACTTCTGCACCACCAAATTCAGCACATGCGCCAGGCAAGGGATGTGCGTCAAACCGGCTAGTACCAGAGCTGCGACGAGATTTCGCCTATTATTGCACACCACCAGGCTGGGCTTGAGGCTCACCGGCAGCAACCACTGGTCGGTCTGTTGTTCAATAACCCACCACAACTCCTGCGCGGTGTGGGGCCTGTCCCCCAAACATATGAGTTTCAGAACGGCATGCTGACGTTTACCCCGGGCTGTGCTGAAGTTGGTGGTGAAGGTGTGTGGCTGATTGGATGAGCAGGTGGAAGCAGAGGAGGAGGAAGCTGAGTAGGAGGAGGAGGCTACAGGTGGCAAAGAATGATGCCTGCGATCCTTGGCGGCGGAAGGACGTGCCTGGGGCCCAGCCGCCACTACATTTACCCAGTGTGCAGTTAGGGAGATATAGTGTCCCTGGCCGTGCTTACTGGTCCACGTATCTGTGGTTAGGTGGCCCTTGCCACAGATGGCGTTGCGCAGTGCACACTTGATTTTATCGGATACTTGGTTGTGCAGGGAATGCACGGCTGTCTTGGAGAAGTAGTGGCAGCTGGGAACAACATACTGTGGGACAGCCATCACCATCAGCTGTTTGAAGCTGTCTGTGTCCACCAGTCTGAATGACAGCATTTCAAAGGCCAGTAGTTTAGAAATGCTGGCATTCAGGCCCAGGGCTCGAGGGTGGCTAGGTGGGAATTTACGCTTTCTCTCCAAGGTTTGTGAGATGGAGAGCTGAACCTTTTACGGACAGATTTAAACTAGGCCTGCAACAGCTGGAACACCAGATTCAGGGTATTGCTATTTTGGCAATTAAATTTCACCACAGAAAAAAATATACCCTTTTACGGACAGATTTAAACTAGGCCTGCAACAGCTGGAACACCAGATTAACTGTATTTCTATTTTTGCAACGGTTTTCACCCCAGAACAAAATCTATCCTTTGACGGACACTAGGGAAATTGTCCAGTCACAGCTGGAACACCAGATTCAAGGTATTGCTATTTTGGCAATTAAATTTCACTCCAGAACAAAATCTATCCTTTGACGGATACTATTAAACTTGTCCAGTCACAGCTGGAATACCAGATTCAGGGTATTGCTATTTTGGCAATTAAATTTCACCCCAGAAAACAATATACCCTTTAAGGACAGATTTAAACTAGGCCTGCAACAGCTAGAATACCAGATTAAGGGTATTGCTATTTTGGCAATTAAATTTCACCCCAGAAAAAAATATACCCTTTTACGGACAGATTTAAACTAAGCCTGCAACAGCTGGAACAACAGATTTGCGTTATTGCTATTTTGGCAATTAAATTTCACTCCAGAAAATGATCTATCCTTAGCCGGACACTATTAAACTTGGCCAGCCACTGCTGGGACACCAGATTTACGGTATTACTATTTTGGCAATTGAATTTCACCCCAGAAAATTATCTATCCTTTGCCGGGCACTATTAGGCCTCTTTCACACGGGCGTTGCGGGTGCACTCCGTCAAACAGTGCGGGTGCGTTGCGGGAATCGCCGCGATTTTTCCCTGCGAGTGCAAAGCGCTGTCATGCGCTTTGCACGCGCGGAGAAAAATCGGCACTTTGGTACCCAGACCCGAACCTGCACTTCTTCACAGAAGTGCATGTTTGGGTCAGAAATTAATCCCGCTGGTATTATTTCACATTATAACATAGTTATAATGTAAAATAATACCCTTGGCCATCTCCCTAATGTTTAAACTGGTGCAGAATGAGTTAAAATAATAAACTAATAATTACTTACCTGTTCCATTTGATCGCTAAGCCCGGCCTCCTCTCCGTTAGCTTGAAAGATGTAAGGACCTGTGATGATGTCACAGCATCACATGGCCCAATCACCTGCTCCATCACTATGGTGATGGAGCATGTGATTGGTCCATGTGACCATGTGACATCATCCAAGGTCCTAACCACTATCCACAGCCTGAGGATAGTGGTTAAGGACCTTGGATGATGTCACATGGTCACATGGACCAATCACATGCTCCATCACCATAGTGATGGAGCAGGTGATTGGGCCATGTGATGACGTCATCACAGGTCCTTTAGATCATAGATGCTGCAGGAAAGAGAGGACAGATCGCGACTACGCGATCAAGTGGCTAAGGTAAGTTAACTTTTATTATTTTTAACCCCTTCCTCATCATTTAACAATGCATTCTTTATTAAGAATGCTATTATTTCCCTTATAACCATGTTATAAGGGAAATAATGAGATTGGGTCCCGTTGTTAAGCAACAATGCGGAAAATCGCAACGCATCCGCACTTGGTTGCGGATGCTTGCGATTTTCCCGCATCCCCATTCACTTCTATGGGGCCTGCGTTGCGTGAAAAACGCAGAATATAGAACATGCTGCGATTTTCACGCAACGCAGAAGTGATGCGTGAAAATCACCGCTCATGTGCACAGCCCCATAGAAATGAATGGGTCCGGATTCAGTGCGGGTGCAATGCGACCTCCTCACGCATTGCACCCGCGCGGAAAACTCGCCCGTGTGAAAGGGGCCTTAAACTTTTCCAGGCACTGCTGGGAAACTAGATTTAGGGGATTGCTATTTTGGCATTGAACTTCACCACAGAAAAAAATCTATTCTTTGCCAGACAGCAGACAGTATTACACTTGACTAGCCAGAGCTGGAACACCAGATTCAGGGTATTGCTATTTTGGCAATTAAATTTCCCCCCAGAACAAAATCTATCATTTTACGGACAGATTTAAACTAGGCCTGCAACAGCTGGAACACCAGATTCAGGGTATTGCTATTTTGGCAATTAAATTTCACCCCATAAAAAATATACCCTTTTATGGACAGATTTCAACTAAGCCTGCAACAGCTCGAATAACAGATTTACTGTATTTCTATTTTTGCAACTGAATTTCACCGCAGAAAATAATAAATCCTTTGACGGACAATATCAAACTTGGCCAGCCACTGCTGGGACACCAGATTTACGGTATTGCTATTTTGGCAATTGAATTTCACCCCAGAAAATTATCTATCCTTTGCCGGACACTATTAAACTTGGCCAGCCACTGCTGGGACACCAGATTTACAGTATTGCTATTTTGGCTATTGAATTTCACCCCAGAACAAAAAATATCCTTTGCCGGACACTATTAAACTTTGCCAGCCACTGCTGGGACACCAGATTTGTGGTATTGCTATTTTGGCAATTGAATTTCACCCCAGAAAATAATAAATCCTTTGCCGGACACTATTAAACTTGTCCAGTCACAGCTGGAACACCAGATTTACGGTATTTTAATTTTTGCAACTGAATTTCACGGCAGAAAATAATATATCCTTTGCTGGACACTATTAAACAATTTATTAATACAAAAGCCAACAGTGGTGGGTATACCCTCACAAAAAATGTCAATGTCTTAATAACTTGTCATGTGGCAGTGAGCATCAATTACAGCTTGAGAACAACGTCTCATGCTGTTCACAAGTCAAATTGTTGTCTTCTGAGGCATGGCATCCCATGGCAGCCCTCAGGTGATTGAGGTTCTGGTGTACAGTTTCAATCCTCTACACAGTGTCTACAGCTGCTGTCCCCTAATGATGCATCCTCGATTAGCTGGCGCACTGTCATCCATGAAGATGAAATTAGGCCTGTGTTGTTCATAAAGAGGCACAATGACTGGATTAATTATGTTATTCAAGTAGTATGGGCTTGTCACTGTACCATTCACAAAGTGTAGGGCAGTTCTATATTGACTAGACACACCTGACCACACTGTAACACCACCACCACCAAAGGCTTTTCTGGTGACAACAGTTAGCGCTCTCTTTGATGTCTCCAACATTGTTGGCGGCCATCATTTCTGCTCACAATACTGAGACCCACAGGTCCCTTGTCCACCTTAGATGCTCCTGGGCCCATGCAAGATATTGCCTGTGCCTGGTGGTGTGGTCAGGCACCCTTGCAGGTCATCGAGCACGCAAACCACGCTGATGTAAACAGTTTTGAATGGTCTGATGTGACACTCACCTCCCTTAAATGTGCCTGGAGTTGTGTGGCATTCATCATCCAGTTCCGCAGGGCATTGTTCATAATGAAGCAGTCATCAGTGTGGGGTGTGGGGCTCCACATTTATTTTGCATATTACTGTTTCCCATGGAGCTTTGCACTTTGGATTGCTGTGTTGAGACTCTTAAATGAGGCTCCGCTGTGTTTTCTGTAGCTGGCCTCTCTGAGATCAGCTATTGTTTTGTTTGAGTAGTCGCCAAGGCATTGCTCCCAGTTAGCCAGAATCCTACTCCACACTGATGAGGGGCAACATCCTGAAACAGTGGTCTGTGGATGGAGAACTGGCTTAGGTTTTCCCTGTCACATCCTTAAAGCTTGTAAAAAAGTGGGATCTTGACATAGGGGCCACTTAATATGGTGGATTTGGTGATCTCTGTAATGGAGACACCCCTTTGCTCGGTTTTCCTTCCTTTGAGGGATAGCTGGCTTTCATTGTGTTGTAGACCCAATACTGGGGCTCCACATTTATTTTGCATATTACTGTTTCCCAGGGAGCTTTGCACTTTGGATTGCTGTGTTAAGACTCTTAAATGAGGCTCTGCAGTGTTTTCTGTAGCTGGTCTCCCTGAGATCAGCTATTGTTTTGTTTGAGTAGTCTCCAAGGCATTGCTCCCGGTTAGCCAGAATCCTACTCCACACTGATGAGGGGCAACACCCTGAAACAGCTGTCTGTGGATGGATAACTGGCTTAGGTTTTCCCCGGCACATCCTTAAAGCTTGTAAAAAAGCGGGATTTTGACATAGGGGCCACTTAATATGGTGGCTTTGGTGATCTCTGTAATGAAGACACCCCTTTGCTCGGTTTTCCTTCATTTGAGGGATATCTGGCTTTCATTGTGTTGTAGACCCAATACTGGGGCTCCACATTTATTTTGCATATTACTGTTTCCCAGGGAGCTTTGCACTTTGGATTGCTGTGTTGAGACTCTTAACTGAGGCTCCGTGGTGTTTTTGTGGCTGGTCTCCCTGAGATCAGCTATTGTTTTGTTTGGTTACACTATTAAACTTGGCCAGCCACTGCAGGGACACCAGATTTACGGTATTGCTATTTTGGCAATTGAATGTCACCCCAGAACAAAATATATCCTTTGCGGGACACTATTAAACTTAGCCAGTCTCTGCTGGGACACCAGATTTACGGTATTGCTGTTTTGGCAATTGAATTTCACCCCACAACAAAATATATCCTTTGCCGGACACTATTAAACTTGGCCAGCCACTGCTGGGGCACCAGATTTAGGGGATTGCTATTTTGGCAATTGAATTTCACCACAGAAAAAAATATATCCTTTTCCAGACAGCAGACAGTTTTACACTTGGCTAGCTACAGCTGGAACACCAGATTTAGGGGATTGCTATTTTGGCAATTGAATTTAACCCCTTAATAAAATTTTGAAATTTCTATCCTGAGTTTCTAAGGGTCACAATAAGCACATCCAAGCCCCTGATGTAGAATATAGCAAAAAAAAAAAACCTAGTATTGATGGATTGATGGACTTGGTGGAAGCTTGTGCTGGTGCACCACAAGACACAAAATGGCTGCCGATCAAAGTGACAAAAAAACGCTCTGTGCAGCCTAAAAACCAGTGAGCAATTAACTAGCAGAAGTTGAATGATTCACAGCTGTAGATCGATCATTTCTTTGGGTGTTTTTGCTGACTTTTCCCTGCCTAATCTCGCCCTCACAGAAGCTGCGTTCTCTCCCTACACTAATCAGAGCATAGTGACGTGCAGCACTTATTGACTCCAGCTTAAATAGAGGCTGGGTCACATGCTGCACTTGGCCAATCACAGCCATGCCATTAGTATGCATGGCAGTGATGGCTTCTTAGGGCAAGAAGTAAACGCTAGCTGATTGGCTGCTGTGCAGCCCTTCAGAAAGCGGGAAGAAATCACCGAACAACGAACCGGAACTTTTTTGAAAATGTTCGGGTCCGAGTCTGTGTCCTGAACACCCTAAAATTCGGTACGAACCCAAACTATGCTCGAACTGTTCGCTCAGCCCTAGTGATGACGAACCTTTTACAGACCGAGTGCCCAAAATTGTTACCCAAAACCCACTTATTTATCGCAAAGTGCCAACACGGCAACTTAACCTGAATAATAGAGTCCAATAGTATATCTTCCATGCACTTTATCATTTAGCTACAATAGCCTGCCTACATTCAATGAGCTGCCTGTGCCGTTCAAAGCACGCCCTGTGGTTATGAATAGCAGGCAAAGTCTAAGACATATTGGCACACTTTAGACTTTTTCCAGGACACTGGTGCCCACAGAAAGGTTTCAGAGTGCCCCGTTTGGCACCCGTGCCATAGGTATGGCACCACTGCCCTAGGGAATACAGCCATAGGCTGAGGACGGATAAGCCTATGCATGCTTTGGCTCTTTTAGAGCTGAGAAAACATGTGTTTGTGCCCTATGGGACCCACACAGATCAGATACTGATGACCTACCCTGAGGATAGGTTATCAGTATCAAAATCTTGGAAAACCCATTTAATTCCTATGAAACACCTAAAGAGTTAACAGGATTTCTAAATGCAATTTTAAATACTTTATGGGGTGCATATAAAAGAAAAATAGACTGATTTATGAGAGGTTTCAAATATATAGGCCTCTGAAAGCCATTTCAGAACTGAATTGGTCACTATAAAAATAGGATTTGTAAATTTTATTGAAAATTTGTAAAATTGCTGCTATACGTATAAGCTCTTTAACGTCTCCAAATGAACTTGATGTCCAGTTATCTGTTGTTGTGACCCAAAGGGAGCAGGTCACCGTTGCAATTTGTGATTGGCTGTAGAGGTCACATGTCCCCCCCATTGATAAATATTGATTTCAGCGCAGCAGGGAGGAAAAGAGCCCGCATGGAACCGTCAAATATCAAACTCATTATTGGGGATCAGTATGATATCCACCGTGGGTCAGCCACTCTGGGAGGTCTGTCTTATTCTTGAATACCCTTTAAAATATGTCTGGTGAAAAAAAGAGGGAAGTGACCCAGTATTGAATTAGTTAAAAAAAAGAAATTCCAAACAGGGAAATGTAATGGGCTATATATTCAGTACAATATTTTACAGTTTGATATATTATTTAAATCGGTAATTTTCCCATATGTAATTTGTTCACAGGTAATGATCATGTGAAACTAACACTATAGCAGTCACCATATAGCTTGCCTTTTCTCCTTAGACCAACAGCTAATTACTATTCCATAATTAGTTTCATTCTTACTGACAAAGAAGTGTGAAGCTATCTTAAAGAGCTAAGACATTCCTGTAAAGATTTTACTAGATGTTTACAAGAATAACTGTTCTGATCTGTGGTTATAACAGAAGATAAGAAAAAAAGAAAACCTCATGTTATTGTCTGTGGTCATATACTACTAACCATGTTAGTGCTTGAGAATGTATAAACATCTATGTTTAAAACAGTCAAAAGAATTCCCTGTCTTGGCTGGTTAGTATAAATAATGTTCCCATATCATATGTATATTCCTTTTCTCTCCTTTCAGGGATTTCACTTTTCATTATTTTTTATATTTAGATAGAAGGGATTTTGTATCTTAAAAGAAGAATACTCTGGTTTTAGGAAATAAAGGTCCTTGGGTTGGGTTTCCCCTTTCCATCACCAATGCCAGGCACACTGTGCCTATAGACATTTCCACCTTTCTGTCCTAGCATTAAAAACTGTGTGTTAAACATTTCCCCTTGTCAATGGGCTGTGTCTAGACTCCCTACAGCCTGACAGTGTCCAGTTACTGCTGACAGTAGCAGACTGTGTAGGATCACATCCTTTTGAAAAAACTAATGGTAAAACCCAGAGACTTTTTTGGAATGCTAGGATTCAATCACTATAACATACATGTAACATAAGCTCCTCAATAAATCCTGTGACTAAGAGGTGTCATCCTCTCTGATTGCAGACATTTTCTTTTTTCCTGATGACCACAGAATTTGCTGTCAAGACACCTCTAGCTGCTCGCTGCTGCAGCCAGCCTGAGCCTCTATAGCAACACAAAAAATATATGGGGTCATTTATTAAACTGGTGTAAAGCAGAACTGGCCCATAACAATCAATCACATTCTATCTTTCATTTTCCAAAGGAGCTGTCAAAAATCAATGGCAGAATCTGATTGGTTGCTATGGGCAACTAAGCCAGTTCTACTTTACACCAGTTTGATAAATGACCCCAATAGTCCTCATTAGGGGTGAGCAAATTTCATGTTATGAAATTAATTTGCACTTCTTTTGGTGGTAAAAGCATATCTGCGTTATGTATTCCGTTACCATGGACTTTAACTCAATTCTATAACGGAATGTATAACGGAATGCCTTTAGAGGCATTCTGTTATTTATTCCATCATAATAAAAGTCTATGGCCTGCGTAATGGATCCTTCACCTTTCCGTTATGCTAGCGTCCTCTCTTGCATAGCGGAAACAGGACAACCCCTTATTTCAGCTTGTGGTTTTATAAATTGCACCATCAAAAAATAGAAGTGCCCTGCCCATTCATGATGCGGGGTTCATGTCCAGAATTCCCATTCAAAATGGGAAGGAATGAAAATCCACGCCAAAACTGCATCAAAAAGTGTGTTAGAAAATGCGTCAGAAAAAAACACATCCAAAAAACCCTGATGTGGATTCTGCATTAGGTTTTTTTAAGCACAGAAAATACTCTGTGTGAACATACCCAAAGAGGCTACAGGATCAGCAGCTAAAGGGAGATAATGTGACATTCTACATCAGCTGCTGTCCCTACAAAGTCCTGTCAGATTGCTAGTCGAATATTTCAAGATTTGAGTCCCCACTTTTAATTTTGCCCAGGGCCACACTTTGACTAAAACCGGCCCTGGAGCAGAACCAGCAGGTGGTGGCATACTTGGAGTGCACCCTGCCACTCCAGATCCAAGATCCCCATGACTACTGGACAGCCAAACTTGATTTGTGGACGCAACTGGCAGAGTTTGCACTGGACAAGCTTTCCTGCACAGCCAGTAGTGTGGCATCACAGCGGGTGTTTAGGGTGGCAGGGGGCATAGTTACCCCAAAGAGAACTCACCTTTCAACACAAAATGTTGAGAAAATGACCTTTGTTAGTATGTCCAGTGCCCCCTCGCAGTAGTTCTGTCCACCTTTGCGCCCCTCAAAGTAGTTAAGGCCATCTTTGTGCCCACTCACAGTAGGTATGCCCATCTGTGTGCCCCTCACTGTAATGAGATGCTGCAATTCCAAAACCTAACCTCATCATGACTGCATCACAAGCACACGTATTGTGGCTGTACCCTAAAGGCTTTTTCAGACAAGTGGATGCCGTGTGTGGAATTCACTGCGTGAAAGAGGGCCAAGCCCGGTTCCGGACAGCAGTGACACGGAGCATTAACATGATTAATAATGCTCTTTGCCTCTCTGTGACCTTTTTTTGTTTACTACAAAATCACAGTGACAATTTTATCTCACTGTGATTTTGTAGTAAAAAGATCAGATAGAGGCACAGACATTATCAATCATGTTAATGCTCCTTGTCTCTGCTGTCTGGAACAGGGCTTGGCTCTCTTTCACGCAGCGGATTACCTGCACGGCATCTGCTCATGTGAAAGAGCCCTAACATCCCTAAGTATGCATCAGTCTCCTATAAAAAAGGAACAAATTCCAGCTTCCCAATAAAAGCGATGGTCTTTATTAAATAAGCAATAAAAACTCCCATAGAAAAAACACTTTTATCTATACCTTTCGGATTGAAACGTTAGAATCCTTACTTATGACAAGTGCAAGTGTATATAACCCACATTGACATACCAGACTGCCTCCAATCTGAAATGAGGAACAGCATATCAGGTGTTGTCAATATCAAGATAAGATACAAAAAGTGGAGTGAAGTCTATATCATGGAGAGTAACATAGTAACATAGTACATAAGGCCAAAAAAAGACATCTGCCATCCAGTTCGGCCTGTCATCCTGCTAGTTGATCCAGAGGAAAGAAGTACTCCCTGGATCAACGACCCATCTCTAGTAGCTATAGCCTGTAATATTATTACACTCCAGGAATACATCCAGGCCCCTCTTGAATTCCTTTATTGTACTCACCATCACCACCTCCTCAGGCAGAGAGTTCCATAGTCTCACTGCTCTTACCGTAAGGAATCCTCTTCTATGTTTGTGTACAAATCTTCTTTCCTCCAGAGGCAGAGGATGTCCTCTTGTCACAGTCACAGTCCCGGGGATAAATAGATGATGGGAGAGATCTCTGTACTGACCCCTGATATATTTATACATAGTTATTAGATCTCCCCTCAGTCGTCTTTTTTCTAAAGTAAATAACCCTAATTTTGATAACCTTTCAGGGTACTCTAGTTGCCCCATTCCAGTTATTACTTTAGTTGCCCTCCTCTGTACCCTCTCCAGCTCTGCTATGTCCGCCTTGTTCACAGGAGCCCAGAACTGTACGCAGTACTCCATGTGTGGTCTGACTAGCGATTTGTAAAGTGGTAGGACTATGTTCTCATCACGGGCGTCTATGCCCCTTTTGATGCAACCCATATCTTATTGGCCTTGGCGGCAGCTGCCTGACACTGGTTTTTGCAGCTTAGTTTGCTGTTTATTAAAATGCCTAGATCCTTTTCCATGTCAGTGTTACCGAGTGTTTTACCATTTAGTATGTACTGGTGACTTGCATTATTCCTTCCCATGTGCATAACTTTACATTTGTCAGTGTTAAACCTCATCTGCCCCCTCTGCCCAAGCCTCCAATCTATCCAGATCCCTCTGTAGCAGTATATTGTCCTCTTCAGTGTTAATTACTTTACACAGTTTAGTGTCATCTGCAAAAATTGATATTTTACTATGCAAGCCTTCTACAAGATCATTAATAAATATATTGAAGAGAATAGGGCCCAGTACTGACCCCTGAGGTACCCCACTATTGACAGTTGCCCAATCTGAGTGTGTACCGTTAATAACCACCCTCTGTTTTCTGTCACTCAGCCAGTTACTTACCCATTTACAGACATTTTCTCCCAGTCCGAGCATCCTCATTTTATATACTAACCTTTTATGTAGTACAGTATCAAATGCTTTTGAGAAGTCCAGATATACGACATCCATTGATTAGCCACTGTCAAGTCTAGAACTTACCTCCTTATAGAAACTGAGAAAAAAGAAAAAAAAAAGGATTCTAATGTTTCAATTTGAAACGCGTAGATAAAAGTGCTTTTTCTATGGGAGTTTTTATCGCTTGTTTAATAAAGACCATCGTTTTTATTGGGAATCTGAAATTTGTTCCTCTTTTTTAGATTTACCTTTGGTGCACCTCGGTGCCTTCAAAACGATGAGCAGGTGAGCGCTGTGCCTATATTGTATATCAGTCTCCTATGTACTGCACAATATTAAAAATCCAAATGCGCAAATTGGCTTGTGAATATACTGAATGACCAACAGGTGGCAGATACACATAAAAATAAGAGAAAATCAAACTGCAACATGATAAATAACCACAAGATGGCATTTACCATTTACATAGGTTTGTGAAATGGAGAAAATTGTGGACAGCAGCTATATACTGTTCTTCCCAAACTATTAAAGATATCAAAACCTAGGTCAATCTATCTATCCTCAACATAGACTTTCAAAAAGAGAAAGTCATGGAATTATGGAAATCACAGGATTGATATACGTGTTACTGATTTGCAAATTATAAAAAAATGAAAACAAGATATCCAAAACATCTTGATTCTTGAATTATTCAGTATAGAGTATGAGTACCATGCAGAAATACACACACTTACAGACTTGGCATGCTATCAATTAGGTTACTAATGGTTGCCTGAGGAATGTTCTGCCACACTGAATGCATTTGGGCACGAAAATTATCAAGTTCCGCTGCTGGAAGCTCCCTATGCATTTGGCAACTAGAGATGAACGAAGTATTCAAAAAGTTTAATACGCTGCTTCGCGAACTATACAAAAATATTTGCTTTGTGATTAATTACTTCGTCACAAAATCTCGCACAGCTCGTGATGATGTCATCACGTTGGTTGGCGTGGTGACGTCAAATGTCACTGTGCACGGGATTTCGTGCCAGATCTTCAATCGAGATGGTGGCGGTAGGCCCATTGTGAGCAAATGGATGAGGTAAGTATGATTTTGTTTGTTTTTTACAGCCATTTAGGGAAAATCAATTCACTACGACCAAGCACAAGGAAATTCGGCTTCACAGTAAATCAAATTTTCCCTAAAATTCGGATTGAAGTCCACTTTATGGACTTTGATTCGCTCAACACTATTGCCAACCAATAGCGTCCCAGATGTAGTAAATGGGAGAAAAGTCCAGAGATTCTGCAGGACATGGTAGCACATTTATGCTATGCAGACTGCTCATGAGCAATATGTAGCCTGGCACTGTCCTGTTAAAAAGCTAAAGGCTACTTAAAAGCTTAGGCTACTTTCATATTAGCGTTTTTGCAGATCCGTCATGGATTTCCAAAAACGCTTCCATTACCATAATACAACCCCATGCATCTGTCATGAATGGATCCGGTTGTATGATGTCTTCTATAGCCATGACGGATCTGTCATGAACACCATTGAAAGTCAATAGGGGATGGATCCGATTTCTATTGTGTCAGAATAAAACTGATCGGTCCCCATTGACATTGTGTGTCAGGACGGATCCGTTTTACTCCGCACCACATCGCGGGCAGAAAAACACTGCTTGCAGAGTTATTCTGTCCGTGATGGGAATGCAACCAACCAGAACAGAATGCATTTTGGTGCATTCCGTTTCAGTTAGTTCAGTTTTGTCCCCATTGACAATGAATGGGGACAAAACTGAAGCGTTTTCTTCCGCTATTGAGATCCTATGACGGATCTCAATAGCGGAATTTAAAAAGCTAATTTGAAAGTAGCCTTAGAGTTCTCCTAAAATACAACACCCCTATCATGGCAGTATGCTCCTGATAAGAAATTATTGGAAAGCTGATACAAATTATGAAACTGAAACTTGTAGGAACATGTACTGTAGGTGTCATGATTAAAGATTTTCCACACATGGTGATGCTACTGTGTTTGGGGGATGGGATCTTTCTAAAGGAAAGTTATTATATAATAATAAATGTCTGAAAATAAAAAGGTAGAAGACCACCTTGTTGCAGTATGTTTTGATCTACACGACGGAAATATGCAGTATCGTCCTTGGGGGAAGCAGGAGCGACATGGATGCCGGGGAGCGGGATAAGTATAAACTGACTTGTTTGGTGTGTCCATTAGCTGATGGACAAGTTAGACCGCTACATATGCTTGCACATCCAGGAGTGGAGCAGCCATTAAGTCCACCCTCTGTGCACTATTGATACCAGATTATGAATGTGATGATCACTTTTTCTCTTCGTTTGGCCCCTTGTCCCCTGAGTCTGGGGAAACTTATTAAGATGAAACACATCTGAATGTTTTTTGGATACTATGTATTGTTTTGTTTGGGGCTCTGGGCCCACATCTCCCCCACCACAACCTTCCTTGCTAATAGGGATTTTTAGAGCTTGGTAATAGGGCTAGGTTCCAGACGGGGCTGCCCTTGTTAGGGCGATGACTCCGTATTTAGGAGGCTATTAGGGCTTAACAGACCTGACAGGGCAATTTAGGGAACGGTTCAAGTGACTTTTTCACCCCCCTCCTCCCCCCTGTGCCCCAACAGCCCGCTATTCAAGTCTAACGATTTATCTACACGCTTGTAAGACCATTCCATTATTTAATTTAGGGCGGCAACTAACTATTATTTGAACAATCGATTAGTTTTCGATAATTTCATTGATTAATCAGGAAAAAACACCAAAATGACAAAAAAAGGGGGTTTATATGATTTTACTTGAAAAATGGTGTTCAAAGGCCATATTAAAACAATTTTAGGAGTTAGATATTTTTGCATTAAAATGTAAAAAAGACAACATGCCCACATGGTCACTTGGATGACACTGTTATGGGAAATCTGCGGATGACACTATTATGGGGGATCTGTAGATGACACTGCTATGGAGGTGATCTGTGGATGGCACTGTTATGGGGGATCTGTGTATGGCATTGTTATGCGGAGGGGGATCGGTGGAAGGTAGTGGCACTATTATGGGGAGGAGGATCTGTTGATGGCACTGTTATGGGGAGGCGGATCTTTGCACTGTTATGGGGAGGGGGATCTATGGATGGCACTGTTATGGGGAGGGGATCAGTGGATGGCACTGTTATGGGGAGGGGGATCTGTGGATGACACTGCTATGGGGGATCTATGGATGACACTATATAGCATCTTATACTATATGTGTCATCCACAGATCTCCCCCATAACAGTGTCCCCCAAGCGGGTGGCGGCGTAACGCAACTCACTCACGTGACGCGCCTGCTCCGCTCACTTTATGAATGAAGCAGGCGGACGTATGGTCCGAGGGCCCGGCCGGGAAGGGGACCCGGCGGCTGCCCACTCAGTACAGAGAAAAGAGATCGCGCGCGGCAGGGAATATCAGGACGGGAGATGAGCGCTTGCATTGCACTTCCATTCTCCCGTGACGGAGCAGCAGCAGAGGAGGGAGAGGCGTGTCCTCTCTCCCTGTTCCTCTGATAGGCTGCCAGCACTAGGGCTGGTGCAGGCGGCGCGATGACGTCATCGCGCCGCCGGAGCCGTACAGCTCAAAACACAGGCCGGAAGAGGCCTGCATCGCATCGCTGGAGGTAAGTATAAGTGTTCTTTTTTTTTTCTTGGGGCTACTGGCATTAAAGGGGCTACTGGCACTAAAGGGGCTACTGGCACTAAAGGGGGCTACTGGCACATAAAGGGGCTACTGGCACTAAAGGGGCTACTGGCACATACAAGGGGCTACTGGCCCTAAAGGGGGCTACTGGCACATAAAGGGGCTACTGGCACATAAAGGGGACGGCTACTGGCACATAAAGGACGGCTACTGGCACATAAAGGGACGGCTACTGGCACATAAAGGGGACGGCTACTGGCACATAAAGGGGATGGCTACTGGCACATAAGGGGGACTAATAACACATAAGGGGAACGGCTACTGGCACATAAGGGGAACGGCTACTGGCACATAAGGGGGACTAATGGCACATGAGGGGGCCTAATGGCACATGAGGGGGGCCTAATGGCACATGAGGGGAGCCTAATGGCACATGAGGGGGGCCTAATGGCTCATGAGGGGAGCCTAATGGCACATGAGGGAGCCTAATGGCACATGAGGGAGCCTAATTGCACATGAGGGGGCCTAATGGCACATAAAGGGGCGGCTACTGGCACATAAAGGGACGGCTACTGGCACATAAAGGGGACGGCTACTGGCACATAAAGGGGATGGCTACTGGCACATGAGGGGGACTAATAACACATAAGGGGAACGGCTACTGGCACATAAGGGGAACAGCTACTGGCACATAAGGGGGACTAATGGCACATGAGGGGCCTAATGGCACATGAGGGGGCCTAATGGCACATGAGGGGACTAATGGCACATGAGGGGGCCTAATGGCACATGAGGGAGCCTAATGGCACATGAGGAGGCTAATGGCACATGAGGGGCCTAATGGCACATAAAGGGGACGGCTACTGGCACATAAAGGGGATGGCTACTGGCACATAAAGGGACGGCTACTGGCACATGAGGAGGGACTAATAACACATAAGGGGAACGGCTACTGGCACATAAGGGGAACGGCTACTGGCACATAAGGGGGACTAATGGCACATGAGGGGGCCTAATGGCACATGAGGGGGCCTAATGGCACATGAGGGGAGCCTAATGGCATATGAGGGGGGCCTAATGGCACATAAGGGGAGACGGCTACTGGCACATAAGGGGAGACCGCTACTGGCACATATGGGGGGTGGGGCTACTGGCACATATGGGGGGGGCTACTGGCACATAATAAGGGGGGGGCTACTGGCACATGGGGGGAACCACAAGAGAGGCACTTGTTACTAGCACATGTGGTGCCATGGAGAGGCACGTGTTACTGGCACATTATTATGGGGCACTATGGGGGCTTCTACTGAGGCCACAAAGAATGGGTATTTTATATGGGGGGCTCTGTGTGGTACTAGTATTACCAGGGGTATTATCTGTTTCTGCAGTGTAGTATTGGGGAGCACAGCGGCACAGTATTGGGGGTAGTAGGATGATTTGTCCAGAAGATGGGAGGATGATGGAAAAGTAGTAAACTAAGATTTTTTTTTGTTAAACTGCAGAGATGGAAAATGGCGACAACATGGTGGTCTGGTCTGAAGGTCTGAAAGGAGAAGACGAGGACAGAAAACATCTACATCAAAGAAGACGTCACTGGACGTAATTGGTAAGTGCCCTGTATTTCTGTAGTGATGGGATCAGAGGCATAACGATGGCGGTGTGACCAGGTAGTGGAGGCGGGATATAGGTGTGGCTGGAGGTATAACATGGGCGTGGCTGGAGGTAGGGCATGGGTGGGGCCTGGAAGGGGGCCCTTGATTTATTTTGCCCGGGGGCCCTGAGGGTTCTCAGTCCGCCCCTGTCTGGGAATATGGAAATACTTAAATATTACTTTATTATAAATATATTCCCAAATACCTTGCATTAGTTATAATGGCTTGTTTTGTCTAGGATGCAATCTTCAGCGGAATATAATTGCTGCTGTCATATTTGTACACATAAAACCTGTCCTAATCACACGGGAGGACAAGTTACTTCACAACACTGAGCTAAGGAATTGCCTCATCCTTCTCTCCAATTTGTCAGGGAGTATAATTCTGAATACAGTTTAATAAGATCTTCAGCTGAATCTCTGTAGGAATTGAGCTCATGAAAATGAAGTACAGAGAGGAGGTGGGGGTGTGTATAATGAGCAGCAGCATTTGCATGCAGTCGGACCATTACCACAGCCCCACATTACCATGGTCTGTCCTGTCCATCTTCTCTGTACTTTAGCTTTCTCCTCATGAACTTCATTCCCACACAGATTCAGCTGAAGATCTTATCAGCTGTATTCACAATAATCCCTGACAAGTAGAGACAAGGATAAGGCAGCTCTTTAGCTCAGTGTTGTGAAGTAACTTGCACTGCTGTGTTATTAGGACAGGTTTTGTGTGCACTAAACGAACGGTGGCCATTTCATTTTTCCTAATGATTGCTCCCTAGACAAAATGAGACACTATAACTAATGAAAAGTATTTGGGAATATTTTTATAATACAGTAATATTTAAGTATTTTCCTTTTCTTAATTCCCAGATAACCCCTTTAAGCTCTTGTGTATTGAATTCATCATGTTTGTTCCTTCTGGTTTTAACCCTGTTCGCTGACTCCTTTTTTAACTCCCTGATCATTTTGGAAGGTTAACTACTAGTGTGCCCACACTAGTATTCTGTTATCAACTCCATAGGTGTATCTTGAGTCTCTAATAGCCAAGTCCATCCTGCCTGCAATGTGCCCTGGTGAAAAACCTAGGGGTAGCCTTAGTCTCAAACTACCCAGAATGGGTTTGGAAGACTGGTAGCAGTTTTGGGGTACACTGGCTGTGGTCCAGAGGGTGACTTTAGTGCTCACTAACAGTAAGTTTAGCTTTGCTATTGGAAGCCAGGTAGAATTTTCCAGTTTGTTCATATAGTGAGGATCTCTACCCTTTATGTATTAAAAACACTTATTATATGTTTTAGAAGCCGGTCTTAATAACCCAGTTTTTTTTATAACTGGGATACGTGGCGTGGATGGGCAAACAGTTGCAGACTTGCCTGCAGATCCCCATTTGTGACCCAATCTGCAACACATATACACCAAAAATTGCCATATATCTATTCATAAATTACCCCGTTAAATATCTGCAAACAGGTGAACAGCTTACCACATTGGACACAGTAAAAAGATTACATTGCTAGTCCAACAGGAATTATTCATTTTTGTTGTGGCTTCAGTAAAACCTTTACATGTCTAAAAGTGATAATTAGTGTGTTCCTCGAGGTGCAACACTTGTTATGTGACTACTATTGTCTTCTCATCCTCCTCCTACTGGAGAAAATGTAGGTCACTTTCCTCTTCTAGAAGCTTCTGCAGAGTGGGCAGATACAAAGAGAGGCTAAAAAGGCATGCCAATTGCATCAAAGCTGAGTAAATGCCTGTTCTAGATGAATTACTGAGTCTGTGTCCATCATTGCATAATCCTTACCTAGGGCCCCAAAAGATACATGCCAATGTAACCCATGGGGACTAACCCCGCCCCTTACAGAAAATGTGAAATGACAAAATGTGTGGAAAATGGTTTAATGTTTTTTTTTACTGTTAGGTAACAGGAAAGATGATTAGTTCTGGGCTTGGCCTTGTCATTTAAGCTTATCCTTTCCCTTAATCACTACCAAAATAGTAAATGCTGCACTTTAGGAAACAGGATTTAACATTTCCAATAAAAGTTGTTTTTATAAAATTGCAATTCTCCTTGAGCAGCAAGGTGCACACCACAGTGGACACCTGGAGCAGCTGTTATGGGCTAGGACAGTACATCATCATCATCAATCATTGTTTTTTGCAGGAAGGCATCCAGAAGGCCTAAAGAAGGCCAGGTCCTATTGACACCTACATGGTTGTGTCTGGTTCCCATATCAGTCGCTTGTCCGCCTCTTCCATATCTTTCTCCATGGACTTCCTTCTGTCCCCTGCAGAAGCAGGAGAGAGCATCACTTCCACACCTTCCTATCACATGTGTAAAATGAAGCGCTGCCATGCAGTGTTTAAGCTGATCAGCCTGAGCAACAGTACCACACAGCTGATCAATTGCTAAAGTGCATCAAGCAGCACACATCCCACAGGCTGTCCCCCGCCAACTACAACTGGGCAAGGTGGTCAGTAACAATGGCAGGAACATTGTGGCTGTGCTGCATATGGGGAAATAACATATGCTACCTGCAAGTTGTGCAGGCCATGTCTAGGAGGCTGTCCTCCCATTTCAGCCATTTTTAGGTGGTAAACTGGTAACGAATTCCCATCAGAGATGCATGTCATATACTCAGGCCCTTCAAAAAAGACACCTAATTTGTCAGTAGTTAGAACTGCAGCATCAACAATGTCATCCCTCTCATATTTATCTTAGAGCAGACTGTCATGATGAAGTAGCAAGGAATGGTGGACGAAGAACAGCTCACGTATTTTGCTGGTCTCCCTGTAGCTACTGTGGACTCTCATGGAAAAAATTCCCATGGAAAAGGAAATGGAGGATGAGGATGAGAATCTACCACCAGAGGAAGAGGATTCCATTATGCAAAAAGACAGCTGATGATGATAATGATAAAAACACAGGACTATAATGACTAATCATCTCACTGAGGAGCTAGAAAGAACTGGGTCCTCAGGTACACATGCGAGAATGGCAAGCTATATGGTTGCTTACATAATAACAGGCGTATCCTTACCATCAAGAAACCTGATGATTACTAGATAGCAATGTTTTAATCCCTTGCTATAAAATCAAGATACACTGTCTACATAGTTTGCCTCATATTTTGTCAAGCAGACACCTGCTGTCCATGTGTCTGAATGGTAGGCTCTTCTCAGGCCCCCCACCAGTCACTCACCTTCTGTCGCCTCCACTACTGCAAACAGCAGAAGCCGCAGCATCAGCCAGTTCAGTATCATCAACATGATGAAGAAATTTTTTCATATGTTGCACCAGGCTGACACAAATCAGCAAATGGAGATGTACCACTTCCGGTTCCTGTTCCATTATGGTGAGACCTGAGTAAGAGAAGCTCCATGAAATTGATTCTCAAACTCACTACTTACTCCCTTCATACAGGTACAGACGTTTTACAGCAGTCTATGTACCGCTTTATAGTAAATATGCGGAGCAAAACTAAACCCAAAGGGCAAGCCAAGGCTGGCAAAGGTCCGGTAAAAGAGACTGTAATGGTGGAATACTATCTGATTCTTTTTGCTTCCCAGGCATCCAGAGCACAGTCGGACATGGCATTCTTGGAATCAGATGGCAAAGGGGGAGACATGCACATTGACTACAAAAGGTTAGCCATTGAAGTCGCCAGCAGAATATTACTTGATCTCCATGAATCGCTCTCCTCCATGGTAGGGGCATCCTTTTAGATCCTGCAGACAGAGCTGAACGGTCACAGTCAATGGCTGGATGAGGTGGAAATGAGAGTTTAAATTCCAGAAGACACATGGAATACCACATGCACTCACCATTCCACCCTACGAGAAAACTAGTTATTAAATGAAAAGATGAATGATCTTGAAAATAATTCCCGGGGAAATAATCTCAGGATAATTCCTGAATCTGTCACACTGGAAAAACTTCTAAATCATCACCAGCCCTAACCGCAAACCAAGCCCAGGATTTACGTGATTCCTGATCAGAAGAGATCGACACCTCTGACTTACTGTGCTACCATGCAAGGGAACCGAAGGAGTAGAGTAAAAAGACATCTGGTCGTGCAGAAACTGAAAGGACTTGAGGGTACAGTGCCATAGTAACTGGATTCTAACAGGGCATCATGGTGCTGGTATTATGTGGAGACTATAATATATACTGCATTACCAGTTTCTGCCCGCTGACTATCACTGTCATTGTTAAGTGGAGAGTGTACTACATGATACATGATTTTACCAATAACATGTATTACTGTTTATTTGAGATATAGCTGTTATTTTCTCTCTCATTTCTCTCTTAAAAAAAATAAAGTTCTCAAAAGCCAATTATTGAGAGGGATAATGTTTATTTTCTCCATCTGATTGGGCTTTACATTTATTAGGGTTATTGTTCTTTTTTTTTTGTGGGTAGGGGGGGTGGAAGGTATTTGCAGACAGTTAGAGATGGCCCGAACTATTCGCCGGCGAACAGTTCCCGGCGAACATAGCTTGTTCGCGTTCGCCTCTGCCGGGCGAACATATGCGATGTTCGGTCCGCCCCCTATACATCATCATTGAGCAAACTTTGACCCTGTACCTCACAGTCAGCAGACACATTCCAGCCAATCAGCAGCATACCCTCCCTCCCAGACCCTCCCATCTCCTGAACAGCATCCATTTTAGATTCATTTGGAATTTGCAGTCTTAGTGAGAGGAGGGAGAGTGTAATTGCTGCTGATTTAATTGGTGAAATCGATAGCTAGGCTAGTGTATTCAGTGTCCACTCCAGTCCTGAAAGACTCATCTGATCTCTGCTGTAAGGACAGCGTCCTGACAGCACCCCAAAAAGCCCTTTTAGGGCTGCAACATTAGTCTGCTTTTTTTCCCTTTATATACATATTGCAGTTGCCTGGCCTGCCTGTGTGTGAGGAGCTGCAGGCCCACAGACTGTAGTGTGCCCACTGCCAGTGCCCACCCCTGTCATCCCGTGTGGCACAGGACTTTGCATCAAAAAAGGCATTTAATTTTTACACTTTAATCTAAGGTTAGTTGCCTGCCAGTGTGTGTCAGGCTGACTTCCACAGACTGTAGTGTGCCCACTGCCAGTGCCCACCCCTGTCATCCCATGTGGCACAGGACTTTGCATCAAAAAAGGCATTTAATTTTTATACTTTAATCTAAGTTTAGTTGCCTGCCAGTGTGTGTCAGGCTGACTTCCAGTGACTGTAGTGTGCCCACTGCCAGTGCCCACCACTCATACCGGCTGGCACAGGACTTTGCATCAAAAAGGCATTTAATTTTTACACTTTAGTGTAATTTCAGCTGCTTGCCTGCTGCTAGTGTGTGTCAGGCCGACTTCCACTGACTGTAGTGTGCCCACTGCCAGTGCTCCACCCCTGTCATCCCGTGTGGCACAGGACTTTGCATCAAAAAAGGCATTTAATTTTTACACTTTAATCTAAGTTTAGTTGCCTGCCAGTGTGTGTCAGGCTGACTTCCAGTGACTGTAGTGTGCCCACTGCCAGTGCCCACCACTCATACCGGCTGGCACAGGACTTTGCATCAAAAAGGCATTTAATTTTTACACTTTAGTGTAATTTCAGCTGCTTGCCTGCTGCTAGTGTGTGTCAGGCCGACTTCCACTGACTGTAGTGTGCCCACTGCCAGTGCCCACCCCTGTCATCCCGTGTGGCACAGGACTTTGCATCAAAAAAGGCATTTAATTTTTACACTTTAATCTAAGTTTAGTTGCCTGCCAGTGTGTGTCAGGCTGACTTCCAGTGACTGTAGTGTGCCCACTGCCAGTGCCCACCACTCATACCGGCTGGCACAGGACTTTGCATCAAAAAGGCATTTAATTTTTACACTTTAGTGTAATTTCAGCTGCTTGCCTGCTGCTAGTGTGTGTCAGGCCGACTTCCACTGACTGTAGTGTGCCCACTGCCAGTGCCCACCCCTGTCATCCCGTGTGGCACAGGACTTTGCATCAAAAAAAGGCATTTAATTTTTATACTTTAATCTAAGTTTAGTTGCCTGCCAGTGTGTGTCAGGCTGACTTCCAGTGACTGTAGTGTGCCCACTGCCAGTGCCCACCACTCATACCGGCTGGCACAGGACTTTGCATCAAAAAAGGCATTTAATTTTTACACTTTAGTGTAATTTCAGCTGCTTGCCTGCTGCTAGTGTGTGTCAGGCCGACTTCCAGTGACTGTAGTGTGTCCACTGCCAGTGCCTACCACTCATACCGGCTGGCAGAGGACTTTGCATCAAAATAGGCATTTAATTTTTACACTTTAGTCTAATTTCAGTTGCTTGCCTGCTGCCAGTGCGTGTCAGGCCCACTTCCACTGACTGTAGTGTGCCCACTGCCAGTGCCAACCACTGATACCGAGTGGCACAGTAGCTTGCGAATAAATAAGGCATTTCATTTTTACACATTAGTCTAATTTCAGTTGCTTGCCTCCTGCCAGTGTGTGTCAGGCCCACTTCCACAGACTGTAGTGTGCCCACTGCCAGTGCCAACCACTGATACCGGGTGGCACAGTAGCTTGACGATAAATAAGGCATTTCATTTTTACACATTAGTCTAATTTCAGTTGCTTGCCTGCTGCCAGTGTGTGTCAGGCCCACTTCCACAGACTGTAGTGTGCCCACTGCCAGTGCCAACCACTGATACCGGGTGGCACAGTACCACTTATCGGAAAAAAAATGACAGGCAGAGGCAGGCCACCCCGCAGTGGCCGTCGTGGTCGTGGTGCTGTGATTTCCACTGTCCCTGGAATAATGCCTAGTGTTCAGAGGCCATGTACCCTGAACCCGAAAAATTCTGAGGACGTAGTTGACTGGCTTAGACAGGACACCCAATCTTCAACAGCTTCCGCTAAGAACCTTGACGCACCATCTTCCTCCAGCTCAGCTTTGGTCACCTGCTCTCAAGTTACCACGCACCCGCCCGCCGCTGATAGGAATAGTACTAGTTAAGACACTACTCATATAGGGTGTCACAGCACATTGCTCTGTGCACGCGCAGTGCCCCAATTTGGGAGTATGAGGACCGACCAAGCTGCTTTTTCCATCTCCCGGTTCCTGAAATCAATTCAGTTTGGTGTATGAGAGTTTGGTCTGTCATTGTGAAGGCAGTCGAAGGTACTAGACCTAAAAAAATTTTCACAAATGGCAATCCCTGATATGGGATGTAACAGGGATTAAACTGATGAGAATAGTACTACAGAAAATACCACTCATATCGGGTGTAACAGTAAATTGCACGGCGCAGACGCAGTGACCGTGGATTAAAACAAAGTGGAGGGAGCCAGCGTTTTTTTAACCATCTCCCCGTTCTAAAAATCTATTCAATAAATGGCCCCCAGATAGCGTGACGTTAGAGGGATTAAACTGATGAGAATAGTACTACAGAAAATACCACTCATATCGGGTGTGAGAGTAAATTGCACGGCGCAGACGCAGTGACTGTGGATTAAAACAGAGTGGGAGGAGCCAGCGTTTTTTTAACCATCTCCCCGTTCGAAAAATCTATTCAATAAATGGCCCCCAGATTGGGGACGTTAGAGGGATTAAACTGATGAGAATAGTACTACAGAAAATACCACTCATATCGGGTGTGACAGTAAATTGCACAGCGCAGAAGCAGTGACCGTGGATTAAAACAGAGTGGAGGGAGCCAGCGTTTTTTTAACCATCTCCCTGTTCGAAAAATCAATTCAATTGACCTTTCGGGGACCCTTGGTGTTGTACGTGGCTGGGTGGAGGAAGAAACCTTCAATTACATCACCGGGACGTGGCTAGCTTGGTATCCAACCTTGTGCAAATGGGGAGTTTGCGGTTGTGCAAATGGACTGTTTGCGGTGCATTAAAAGAGGAGTTTGGTCTGTCAATGTCTGTGAAGCGGGTGTAACCCTTACACAACCTGATCGATACAACATCATACCTGATCGTATACACACACTGGATGTTTTAAAGCATGTTATTCCAAACAATTTAGGAATGTTACGTGATTTATGCCCTTTATGGATTAAAACCCGACTCTGCGTCCACTACGTAATTTTCCACGGGAGTTTTGCCATGGATCCCCCTCCGGCATGCCACAGTCCAGGTGTTAGTCCCCTTGAAACAACTTTTCCATCACTATTGTGGCCAGAAAGAGTCCCTTTGGTTTTTAAAATTCGCCTGTCTATTGAAGTCTATGGCGGTTTGCCCGGTTCGCCTGTTCGCGAACATTTGCGGAAGTTCGCGTTCGCTGTTCGCGAACTGAAAATTTTATGTTCGCGACATCACTACAGACAGTGTCTTCAGTTGCAACAATATGAGGTTTATACATGTCTTAAATACTTATTAGAGTTATCAACTGGAATGTAAAGGGACTTAAATCCCATAATAAATGGAAGATGGTGCTTCAACACTTGAAACGTTTGAGGACAGTTGTGGCATTACTGCAGGAAACACATTTAACAGAAGGTGAAATGGTGGTGGGAAGAATACTTACAACATAACCGGGAAACGGAGGACGTTCAGCTTTTATGGGCAGCAGATAAGGCAATTCTCCGCGGTAAACTGATCTCTTATATGGCAGGGTTAACAAAGGAATTGTTGTCAGCACTAACTATATACAGTAATACCCTCAGAAACACCTACACTGCATATCAGACCTCTCCTCCTCCCCTTAATAAGAATGCTTGGGACCTGGCTAAAAAGAATTGGCTTCAACGTTAGGAAAACATAGAAGGGATAGCGGTGGTAAATGTGGAGTTACGTCATCCGTTCTTTGCGGATTACCTCTTCTTGTTTCTGGAGTACCCTGAAAGAGACCTACTTAACTTGTTTCATTTTCTTTCACAGTTTAGGTCCTTCTCTGGTTTTAAAATTAACATATCCAAATATGAACTCCTAGACTTATCTCCACAAACATGATATATGGACTGGAAAGCATTTCCCATAATAGCGCCCACCTCAGAAAAATATTTGGGAATAAATATAGGCAGGATGCCAAAATCAATCTACAGTCGTGGCCAAAAGTTTTGAGAATGACACAAATATTAGTTTTCACAAAGTTTGCTGCTAAACTGCTTTTAGATCTTTGTTTCAGTTGTTTCTGTGATGTAGTGAAATATAATTACACGCACTTCATACGTTTCAAAGGATTTTATCGACAATTACATGACATTTATGCAAAGAGTCAGTATTTGCAGTGTTGGCCCTTCTTTTTCAATCAACTTCTGGGCCAATTCCTGATTGATAGCAACCCATTCTTTTATAATCACTTCTTGGAGTTTGTCAGAATTAGTGGGTTTTTGTTTGTCCACCCGGCTCTTGAGGATTGACCAGTTCTCAATGGGATTAAGATCTGGGGAGTTTTCAGGCCATGGACCCAAAATGTCACTGTTTTGGTCCCCGAGCCACTTAGTTATCACTTTTGCCTTATGGCACCGTGCTCCATCGTGCTGAAAAATGCATTGTTCTTCACCAAACTGTTGTTGGATTGTTGGAAGAAGTTGCTCTTGGAGGGTGTTTTGGTGCCATTCTTTATTCATGGCTGTGTTTTTGGGCAAAATTGTGAGTGAGCCCACTCCCTTGGATGAGAAGCAACCCCACACATGAATGGTCTCAGGATGCTTTACCTTTGGCATGACACAGGACTGATGGTAGCGCTCACCTTCTCCGGACAAGCCTTTTTCCAGATGCGCCAAACAATGGGAAAGAGGCTTCATCGGAAAATATGACTTTGCCCCAGTTCTCAGCAGTCTATTCACCATACTTTCTGCAGAAGATCAATCTGTCCCTGATGTTTTTTTGGGAGAGAAGTGGCTTCTTTGCTGCCCTTCTTGACACCACGCCATCTTCCAAAAGTCTTCGCCTCACTGTGCGTGCAGATGCGCTCACACCTGCCTGCTGCCATTCCTGAGAAAGCTCTGCACTGGTGGCACTCCGATCCCGCAGCTGAATCCTCTTTAGGAGATGATCCTGGCACTTGTTGGACTTTCTTGGATGCCCTGAAGCCTTCTTAACAAGAATTGAACCTCTTTCCTTGAAGTTCTTGATGATCCTATAAATTGCTGATTGAGTTGCAATCTTAGTAGCCACAATATCCTTGCCTGTGAAGCCATTTTTATGCAACGCAATGATGGCTGCACGTGTTTCTTTGCAGGTCACCATGGTTAACAATGGAAGAACAATGATTTCAAGCATCACCCTCCTTTTAACATGTCAAGTCTGCCATTTTAACCCAATCAGACTGACATAATGATCTCCAGCCTTGTGCTCGTCAACATTCTCACCTGAGTTAACAAGACGATTACTGAAATGATCTCAGCAGGTCCTTTAATGACAGCAATGAAATGCAGTGGAAAGTTTTTTTTGGGATTAAGTTAATTTTCATGGCAAAGAAGGACTATGCAATTCATCTGATCACTCTTCATAACATTCTGAAGTATATGCAAATTGCTATTATAAAAACTTAAGCAGCAACTTTTCTAATTTCTAATATTTATGTAATTCTCAAAACTTTTGACCACGACTGTATAACTTAAAGGGGTTGTGTCACTTCAGCAAATATTTATCATTTATAAATATCTTTTTTCATTTATAAATATCATTTTTCCATCAACTTATACACTGCTCATTTCCATGGTTATGACCACTCAGCAATCCATCAGCGGTGGCCATGCTTACACACTATACAGTAAAAAAAAGCACCAGCCTATGTGAGCTCCCACGGTCCCGGCCAGAAAGGCCAAAGCTTTTTCCTGTAGTGTGCAAGCACAGCTGGTGGTAACCATGGAAACAAGTTGTCACAACGGTGTCACGACCTATCGCTGATTCTGTTTGGCCTGGAGTCAGAAGGTCGCAGAGGGTGGCTACGTGCTCAGTTACTCATGGGATCGTTCCATGACCTTATGGTGAGAATGTATTCCGGTCCAGGTTTTCCTGCTTAGGTTTGCAATCTAAGCAGGAATCTGTAGCTTTTCCTTTCAGCTGTTCTCTGTCAGCCACTCCCAGCTACTATATATTCCCCCTTCTACTCCCTCTCCCTAGTGAAAAGGTACTCCTCTTCCATGATCACCACACGTCAGATGTGAGACAAGCAGTGTATAATGTGATGAAAAAATGAACCAGCCAGCAACGAAAGAAATATGAATAATAACCATACAACAGTAGGTGCCTTGGATTAACTTTCTCTACATAATAAATGCAACTTGCTGAAGTGACACAAACCCCTTTAAATTACCCATGCCTTATTCAGTGCATACTGTCAGATGTGGAGCGAAGTATGCCTCTTCTTTAGAGATGAGCAAACACCTGGAAGTTCGGGTTCGGGAAGTCAATGGGAACCCGAACTTTTAGGCACTAAAAAAACTGTAAAATAGTCCAGGAAAGGGCTAGAGGGCTGCAAAAGGCAGCAAAATGTAGGAAAATACCCTGCAAAAAAATTTGGATAGGGTAATGAATTAAAATAAAATAAAATACAAATTAACCTATATCAATTGGAGAGAGGTCACACAGCAAGGTATCATGCGTCATTTTACCCACCACTGGAGAAGGCCACTTTCAGTTATTATGGCCCCAGCACCCAGACAGAGGAGAGAGGTCCCACAGCAAGTAATAAGGCGTCATATCACCCACCACTGGAGAAGGCCACTTTCAGTTATTTAGGCCCCATCACCCAGACAGAGGAGAGAGGTCCCACAGCGAGGAATAAGGCGTTATATCACCCACCACTAGAGAAGGCCACTTTCAGTTATTTTGGCCCCAGCACCCAGACAGAGGAGAGAGGTCCCACAGCAAGGAATCATGCGTCATTTCACCCACCACTGGAGAAGGCCACTTTCAGTTATTTCGGCCCCAGCACCCAGACAGAGGAGAGAGGTCACACAACAAGAAATAAGGCGTCATATCACCCACCACTGGAGAAGGCCACTTTCAGTTATTTCGGCCCCAGCACCCAGAATGAGGAGAGAGGTTCCACAGCAAGGAATCATGCATCATATCACCCACCACTCGAGAAGGCCACTTTCAGTTATTTCGGCCCCAGCACCCAGACAGAGGAGAGAGGTCCCACAGCAAGGAATCATGCGTCATATCACCCACCACTGGAAAAGGCCACTTTCAGTTATTTCGGCCCAGCACCCAGACAGAGGAGAGAGGTCCCAAAGCAAGGAATAAGGCGTTATATCACCCACCACTGGAGAAGGCCACTTTCAGTTATTTCAGCCCCAGGACCCAGACAGAGGAGAGAGGTCCCACAGCAAGGTATCAGGCGTCATATCACCCACCACTGGAGAAGGCCACTTTCAGTTATTTTGGCCCTAGCACCCAGACAGAGGAGAGAGGTCCCACAGCAAGTAATAAGGCGTCATATCACCTACCACTGGAGAAGGCCACTTTCAGTTATTTAGGCCCCATCACCCAGACAGAGAAGAGAGGTCCCACAGCGAGGAATCAGGCGTTATATCACCCACCACTAGAGAAGGCCACTTTCAGTTATTTGGCCCCAGCACCCAGACAGAGGAGAGAGGTCCCACAGCAAGGAATCATGCGTCATTTCACCCACCACTGGAGAAGGCCACTTTCAGTTATTTCGGCCCCAGCACCCAGACAGAGAGAGAGGTCACACAACAAGAAATAAGGCGTCATATCACCCACCACTGGAGAAGGCCACTTTCAGTTATTTCGGCCCCAGCACCCAGAATGAGGAGAGAGGTTCCACAGCAAGGAATCATGCATCATATCACCCACCACTGGAGAAGGCCACTTTCAGTTATTTAGGCCCCAGCACCCAGACAGAGGAGAGAGGTCCCACAGCAAGGAATCATGCGTCATATCACCCACCACTGGAAAAGGCCACTTTCAGTTATTTCGGCCCAGCACCCAGACAGAGGAGAGAGGTCCCAAAGCAAGGAATAAGGCGTTATATCACCCACCACTGGAGAAGGCCACTTTCAGTTATTTCAGCCCCAGGACCCAGACAGAGGAGAGAGGTCCCACAGCAAGGAATAAGGCGTTATATCACCCACCACTGGAGAAGGCCACTTTCAGTTATTTTGGCCCTAGCACCCAGACAGAGGAGAGAGGTCCCACTGCAAGGAATCATGCGTCATATCACCTACCACTGGAGAAGGCCACTTTCAGTTATTTAGGCCCCAGCACCCAGACAGAGAAGAGAGGTCCCTCAGCAAGGAATCATGCGTCATATTACCCACCACTGGAGAAGGCCACTTTCAGTTATTTCGGCCCAGCACCCAGACAAAGGAGAGAGGTCCCACAGCAAGGAATCATGCGTCATTTCACCCACCACTGGAGAAGACCACTTTCAATTATTTCGGCCACAGCACCCAGACAGAGGAGAGAGGTCACACAACAAGGAATAAGGCGTCATATCACCCACCACTGGAGAAGGCCACTTTCAGTTATTTCGGCCCCAGCACCCAGACAGAGGAGAGAGGTCCCACAGCAAGTAATAAGGTGTCATATCACCCACCACTGGAGAAGGCCACTTTCAGTTATTTAGGCCCCATCACCCAGACAGAGGAGAGAGGTCCCACAGCAGAGAATCATGCGTCATATCACCCACCACTGGAGAAGGCCACTTTCAGTTATTTCGGCCCAGAACCCCGACAGAGGAGAGAGGTCCCACAGCAAGGAATCATGCGTCATATCACCCACCACTGGAGAAAGCCACTTTCAGTTATTTCGGCCCCAGCACCCAGACAGAGGAGATTCCTCTGTTCCTCAATTGAATTTCACCCAGAACAAAATATATGTTTTGGCGGACACTATTATAGTTTGCCAGCCAGTGCTGGGACACCAGATTTAGGGGATTGCTATTTTGGCAAGTGAATTTCACCCCAGAACAAATTATATGTTTTGGCGGACACTATTATAGTTTGACAGCCACAGCTGTGACACCAGATATATGGTATTGCTATTTTGGCAATTGAATTTCACCCAGAACAAAATATATGTTTTGGCGGACACTATTACAGTTTGCCAGCCAGTGCTGGGACACCAGATTTAGGGGATTGCTATTTTGGCAAGTGAATTTCACCCCCGAACAAAATATATGTTTTGTCGGACTCTATTATAGTTTTCCAGCCACAACTGTGACACCAGATTTATGGTATTGTTATTTTGGCAATTGAATTTCACCCCAGAACAAAATATATGTTTTGGCAGACACTATTATAGTTTGCCAGCCAGTGCTGGGACACCAGATTTAGGGTATTGCTATTTTGGCAAGTGAATTTCACCCCAGAACAAAATATATGTTTTGGCGGACACTATTATAGTTTGCCAGCCAGTGCTGGGAGACCAGATTTAGGGGATTGCTATTTTTGCAAGTGAATTTCACCCCAGAACTAAATATATGTTTTGGCTGACACTATTATAGTTTGCCAGCCAGTGCTGGGACACCCAATTTAGGGGATTGCTATTTTGGCAAGTGATTTTCACCCCAGAACAAAATATATGTTTTGGCGGAAACTATTATAGTTTGCCAGCCACAGCTGTGACACCAGATTTATGGTATTGCTATTTTGGCAATTGAATTTCACCCAGAACAAAATATATGTTTTGGCGGACACTATTATAGTTTGCCAGCCAGTGCTGGGACACCAGATTTAGGGGATTGCTATTTTGGCAAGTGAATTTCACCCCATAACAAATTATATGTTTTGGCGGACACTATTAAAGTTTGCCAGCCACAGCTGTGACACCAGATATATGGTATTGCTATTTTGGCAATTGAATTTCACCCAGAAAAAATATATGTTTTGGCTGACACTATTAAATTTTGCCAGCCACAGTTGTGACACCAGATATATGGTATTGCTATTTTGGCAATTGAATTTCACCCAGAAAAAATATATGTTTTGGCGGACACTATTATAGTTTGCCAGCCAGTTCTGGGACACCAGATTTAGGGGATTGCTATTTTGGCAAGTGAATTTTACCCCAGAACAAAATATATGTTTTGTCGGACTCTATTATAGTTTGCCAGCCACACATGTGACACCAGATTTATGGTATTGTTATTTTGGCAATTGAATGTCACCCCAGAACAAAATATATGTTTTGGCAGACACTATTATAGTTTGCCAGCAAGTGCTGGGACACCAGATTTAGGGGATTGCTATTTTGGCAAGTGAATTTCACCCCAGAATAAAATATATGTTTTTGCGGACACTATGAATCTTGGCATGCAACACCTGGGTCACCAGATTCAGGGGATTACTATTTTGGCACTTGAATTTCACCCCAGAACAAAATATATGTTTTGGCGGACACTATTATACTTTGCCAGCCACAGCTGAAACCACTTATTTATGGTATTGCTATTTTGGCAATTGAATTTCACCCTAGAACAAAATATATGTTTTGGCGGACACTATGAATCTTGGCCTGCAACAGCTGGGACACCAGATTCAGGGTATTCAGGGTATTCAGGGTATACAAAATATAGAAATTTCTATCCTGAGTTTTTAGGGGTGACAATAAGCACAGCCAAGCCCCTGATGTAGGATATAGCAAAAAAAAACTAGTATTGATGGATTGATGGACTTGGTGGCAGCTTGATCTGGTGCACCACAAGTCACAAAATGGCCGCCGATCACCCCAGAAAAAAGTGACAGAAGAACGCTCTGTGCAGCCTAAACACCAGTGAGCAAGTAACTAGCAGAAGTTGAATCATTCACAGCTGTAGATCAATCACTTATTAGGTGCTTTTGCTGACTTTTCCCTGCCTAATCTCGCCCTCATAGCAGCTGCGTCCTCTCCCTACACTAATAAGAGTGACGTGCGGCGCTACGTGACTCCAGCTTAAATAGAGGCTGGGTCACATGCTGCACTTGGCCAATCACAGCCATGCCATTAGTAGGCATGGCTGTGATGGGCTCTTAGGTCAAGAAGTAAAATGCTAGCTGATTGGTTGCTGTGCAGCCCTTCAGAAAGCGGGAAGAAATCGCCGAACAACGAACCCGAACTTTTTTTTAAAATGTTCGGGTTCGGGTTCGTGTCCCGTACACCCCAAAATTGGGTACGAACCCGAACTATTCTCAAACTTTTCGCTCAACACTACTCTTCTTATCTTGGTGTTGGGCAGATGTCATTTAGTTAAAATGGTATGCTTTTATACCCTGTTCAGAATATCACACTGTTGTTGAAACATTCTGACTGATGTCAACACTTTTCAGAGAGACTTTAGATACTTTGTTAGGTCACCTAGAAAACCAAGCATTTCTATGGCAAAATTAATGTTGAGGAAGGAGGAGTGGGAAGCGGGATTTAAAGAAAAGCATGCTCATTAGAGATACATTGGCAGCTTAAAAGGCAGTGCGAAAGGTTTGTGCCTTTTTTGGGGTCAAAGTACTTGTACAGTCCCTTGGCAGCATCTGGAGTTTCCTGCAGGGTCACTTACTAAACAATTCACTAGATTAAACTGAGTACAGGACCTCTGGAATGTACAACAGGAGAGGTACTATACTTTCATGGAATTATGTGATACATATAACTTTGGTTTCTCGCACTATATAGCAAATCATCAGATCTTGGGATTTCTCAAAAGCCAACTGGTTAATATCTTGAATGAATTCTCTTCAGATGAGTTTGATCCCATTCTTTGAAATCAGCAGGAAAAACGATCATTCTACCAATTATACGGATTTCTCCATCAGGTTGTCTCTTTAAGGGATGGAGAGGGCTTTTGGTACTCAGACTTTGACTGAAGTAATATAACAGCCACACTAGTCAGTGTTGTTTTAGATATAGACCCCAGCAGGTGGAGGTAAAATCTGCAAACTGAATAGGATGACTGAAGGGAGTTAAACCATTGTTATTGTTGAAATTGCCTACAAAGACCACATAGTATGATGTATCTACCTTTTTACTTTATTGTTCATTGATGGCAACATTTGGAAAAATCTATCAATAAAGTTTGTTTAAAAAATAAAAAAGAGACATACCACCTGAACACCCAGGTTCTGTCCTACCTGGACTCCTGTCTTTCTTCGGTGCATACCGTGTTCCCTGACCCCATAGACTTTTGGGTAGCCAAACTGGAACAGTGGCCCAAGCTGGCCCAAAATGCTCTCTTGGTATAATCTTGTTCAGCCTCCAGTGTTATCTTAGAGAGGGTTTATCTCAGTGAAGCAAGTGGCATCGTCACACACAAACGGACAAACGTGTCCTCTGTTAGTGTATAAAACATCACTTTTGTCAAAATTAATGTGGCATGAATTCATAAGGATTTTCACACACCTCCTGCTGAGGTTGATGAATAGAAGGTGCTGACCGTGCACCATCTTGCCACTGCTGCTGTCTGCCTGCCTACAATCATGTCTCAAAGGAAAATTACCCTATAAAACGTAACTTTTAATATATAATTAACAAGATAGAGCTAAAAATAACCCCAAGTGATAAATAGATATTCAATGATTGGGTCCACATAGCAGAAGTACCCGATATATATGTAAAACATAGGCTTGCAACATAGACTACCTCAACAAACACACATATGGTCACAAAAATTGGTCAAAGCAACAACGATTTTTTGGTTTACTCACGATACCGATGACCAAAGGATTCATTATGTGAGGAGGGTTTTGGAGAGTCAGCACACCGGAAGAGATGGTTAGTCGGGATGATATAAATAACAACCCGTTAGGGTTCCAAGTTCAACTGTGTATACAGAATAACCGCCCAAATATAAACACTCAACTATCAATAGAAAAATAGGGGGTCTTTTCAAAACTTAACTTTTAATAAATATTAATTAAAATGCCGTTTATGGTACAAAATATCATGTATTGACAATTCTAATGGCTGGATAATTGTGATAGACCAGATGCTCACATAAACTAGTGCAAGGGGAGGAGCAACGTGCTGGGAATAGGGAATACTGGGTCTATGACCCTATAATGTGTCCCTATGTATAGCTACCCTCACTGTTGCGTGGTGCCTCCTAATTAGCCCTTATCCTGTGCCCTAAGTTGTGCTTGACTGCCCAGTTTCGTCCTGAAACACAAGGAGAGTTGGGAAAGGGGGCCCTAGGCAAGCATGCAGTCCATCCAAAACAAAAAGTCAAAGTATGAGCACATTCACATGCTCACACTACCACCAGCATAGACAAAAACGGACCAAACAATAACACACATAAACGATCCTATAGTTTACACATATAACCGACGCGTTTCCCTGGTGATGATCCAGTTCATCAGGGGTGATACAACATATGCAACAATATACATTTCAAGTTAGTCAAAGTGCTCAGGAGTAAACGTGCACTAGTTAAAAGACAGATGTCTTATCTCAGTGAGGCCGCGGTGTTGTTAGCCACCGGCTAACAAAAAGCCCACCAGTCGGGATGATGTTTTTCCTAGAGTCACCCTGCGGGCTATCCCTGCCTACAAGCAGAGCAAACGCCCCGAAAGGGGCGACCCCACTTCTCGGTGGCTAAACCCTGTATCGCTAACCCTATTGATGCCCTGTAACAATCTTGGTCCCGACGCTTTTCCCCAGAGTTGGTTCATCAGGGGACATAAGCCAGAGCTGATAGCGTGATCTTAGAGGATAATGGCACCCATTGATGTGAAGGTGCCTTGTCTATGTCGCAAACAGGAGGAGGGATCTGCCCCGTTAATGCGTCAATGCTTGGTCCCAACAAGCCACTGTGTTTAATCACCATCTCAATATGGGATCATTACTGGAAGGTTTAAAAATAAAAAAACATAGCATATGCGACAGCACAGTGTTTTTGAACAGGCTGTTTGTTAACACTGTCAGCCATGTATTTACCCATAGCTACATATGTCAGTGTCATTCTTACATTATTTGCTATTGCTTTCATTGCGTTCAAGAGCTTAACCCTTTCTGGACCTGCTCCAGGTTTCAACTTTTTATGTAATTTATGCATGTGTCTTGATGACAGGAGATTTGAGGAACCTGTTTTGAGCACCATGTACTGTGTCTGTTTTTTAAATTGTTTCAATTGACTTAGTAATAGTATGCATTCTGTACGTACGGTATTGACTTCCCCTTGAAATTTTCACTTTTAGTAGAGCTGCTTCTTAGTAAACACAGGTTATTGCAGTCGCAAATTATAAAAAATTGACTTTTACATTTTTAGAATTTCTATATCTATTTTATTTTAAGTTTGTAGTCATAATTTATTTTGTAATTTTCCCGATATGGTTTAAAATGGATATTTATTTAGCAGCCTAGTTAATGTGTAGCTATTTTAACCCTTTCAATGCCAGGAGTGCTTGGACATTTTGCACCTCTGGTAGCCAGAATATTTTTTCAGTTTTAAAATATACCAAAAGGAAACAAAATGAAATTACAAAATAAAACAAAACATATTAACCCATATATTTTCTGAACGTTGACACCCAGCACTTATCAAAATGCCTCCTGGCACTTTAAACACACAGACACCTTCATGCAACTTTGCATCAAAGTGTAATTTTTCATAAAAATTGAATAAAAGTTGATATTAGTGGGTAAAAGTGCAACCCATGCAGAAAGTTATATTGACCAAACCTCTTATAAATAAACATTCAACATGTGCAGTTCATTCATACAATTTAGTCTTACATGTAGTATTTTAAGTTAGAAATGTTAAAAACCAGAACAACTGTAAAACACAGGGTTTACACTCCTTGAAAAGTAAGTGCACTCCTGGCCTGTGGACCACCATGTCTACCTTCAGGTAACTCTGAATTATTTAAGTAATGCATTAAAATAAACATTTGCACCTAAATGCATATGTAAGCAGAGGTTAACACATGAAAAGGTAAATTTAATACGAACGTCTATACATCAACAATAGCTTATGCTAAGTCACCAAAATCTACAGAGCGCAAAGCATACTGTATATAAAAATATAACCTAAGAATTAATAAATACAACCACCTTCATGCAACTTTGCAGCAGTGATTATTAGCAAAAAATGGACAAAAATTCAAATTTGCGACTAAAATGCATACTCTAGCAGAGACCTTATGTAAATAAAATATAGTCTGCATAAAACTGTAAGATAGAAGGAGTTCATACATTCCACACATGTCTATATTCAGTGCTGCATGTGTTAAAGAAATGAAAAAACTGCAGGAATACACCAATCAACTTTGCATGCAAGTATTGGTTTTTTGAATAATATCAATTTTCTATCTTTCCTATACCTAACTGTAATCCTAAATTAATGATAAATTCCAAAACCTAATATAATGCATTATCTAAGACAGCCTTCAGACAGCTATATTATGGGTGCTTTATTGCTTCTGTATTATGGACTGAATACCTGACCCTACTGTAGTCCATCATAAAATGAGCTAGGGTGTCATACTTCTGGTTCTGATGAACCGCAGGAGGTCTGGTGTTGCACACTTAATATGGGCACAATCAAAGCCTTTAAATTGTACCTATGAAAAGTGGAAGAATACTAAAGCGGATGAATACTGTACGTGTTGTGTTTGGCGACACTGTGATCCGGATGCTGTTCCGGATGCTGTCATGGCATGAATAAGCGGTCTAATTAAGCACAGAGAGACGATTAGATGAGCAAGCGCGCATCTTCTCATTCTTTCTCTAAAAAAATTATAATAATAATAATACATATGTGACAAAGATCAAGTAGGTTTTCTGATTGATGGCTGAAGGGAGTTGATAACATTCGTCGTTATCCTCCCCCTGAGTACATGTTCAAGTACACAGAGGAAAGAGAAGGCTCTGTCTCTTTTTCATCTGTAAAAATAGAAAAGTATACGGATGGGTAGCACTACTCACTGCTTACCAGCAGACTTCCAATTAGTGGCGGTGCTTGTCAGTCTCCGGCCTCAGGGACTCAGATTCATGCAGCAAAACGTAGAAAAAATACCAGCACTCCTTAATCTTCAATTATCTTCTTTTATTCCACCAAAAAACGACAGCAACGTTTCAACCCGAAGGTCTTTATCAAGCTCAACCATACAATCACATAGTGCCTTTAAATAACCCCCAATCTCTTCTGATTGGTCCCCACATTTATCACTTAATTAACACTTTAAAACATGTCCTAGAACCAAAATTTTCACATATCCCAATACATTATAGCACACTTACATATTTCGCACTGGATCACCATAAGTTCCACCTTTAATCGCTTCAATAATCGCCAAATTATTACTTGGCGTTATTCCCTTGCTACTGCGCATGTCCGGAACTGTATACGTCATTACAATTCAACCACTCACTGTACGTTGTTTTCAGATGACCTCTATGCATCACGTATGCGTTCCACGTGTGCGTGCCACTGACGTCACTTCCTTCTCCAACTTCCGCGACCGCATCAAGAGCAGGAGGAGGCGCAACATCACGTGACTTGGTCACATGACCGGAGGAATTTCAAAATATCACGATTTAAAGGTTTTACAATGGTGTTCCTATTATATTATTAATTGGAGGATAGTTCTGTGGGGGTTCACGGAGTATATTGTACACTTATCTCGTATATTTCAACAAAAATTCATTAAACGTAGTGGGATGCACTGATTGCAGCAAAAATTCGAGTCTTACCCCTACTTTGTCATTCTCGCAGAGTACTATATATTCTGTCACTAATGGTAAAGATAGTCACCGAAATAAACATTAAAAATCAATTTAAGCCTCACCCTTAAATCATCATGATACTTCATTGATACTTCAATACCAAAAGATTCGCCACTGATGGTAAAATTGATCGTCAAAAAATAGCGAACATTCAATTATCCAATACAGACATTAAAGAGTAAACAACCATTACTCATATCATTTCAAATGGGCAACAAAGGTCCTATATTATATACAATCTAAATAATGCCCACCTCTGGCGAATATATTGGAGAAGTAATAACAATGCACTTTAATGCCTACATAACCATGATACATGATAAACATATTATTTCCAATCACATTTCTATCAGAACATCCAACCTTATTACTCATTACCAAGTCATGGGTGGCCCTTGGTTTACTGCAATCAAGGATCCCCTCGCATGTACAGTTAATGGTGTACACTATCCGTGTCCCTACCACAAAGTCCATCCTCCCATGATACATTTCTGTATTGGGTCTCAGATGTTGCTCCTCCTAGTGCAAAAAATAGGAAAAAGGACACGAAATTAATAACTTCACGGCTATTAGCCGGGCAACATTACTTAGGGTATACATATAGAGCACATATCCTTACTGTTTCAATACAATGTACCCACTTTGAACTCCCTATTTAACCCTTTCGGTTCCAGTGTATCTAACTCAAAGATCCATTTGAGCTCCTTCCTTTTCAAAATTCTTTCTCTATCGCCTCCTCTCCTTAAGGGCAGTACTCCATCAATTATTCTGAACCTCATTTGTGCGATGTTGTGGCGACATCTCACAAAATGCTCTGGGACTGGTAATTCTGTTTCCACAAATCTCTCTGTTTCATTTTTGCCATAAGTTTACGTATATTATAGCGGTGCTGGTTGATCCTGTTTTTACATGCCTGTGTGGTCTCCCCACATAGAGGAGTCCACACGGGCATTGAATAATATAGATAACAAAATCTGATGCACACGTGAAGAACTCCTCTATTTCATATTTTTACCGGTTCTAGGATGACAGAAAGAGCTACCCTTGATTAGGCTCCCACAATTGCAGCAGCCCAAACATGGGTAACACCCCTTCTTTTAGGGCGTAGCTTTGGTTTTTGTGTCAGTTCTTATCAATATGTCACCCAGACTTCTGGGACGACTGTAAGACATTAGGGGCGGATTCTTAAACTCATCTATATCTGGAAACGACTTCGTCAAAATCTGCCAATTACTTCTGAGAATGTTTGCAATATCTCCACTCGCCTCTGAAAATTTAGACACAAATGGTATCCTCTTTATTTGTTTTTCTTTGGCCTGACTTCCTTTGAGTAGTTGTTCTCTATTCTTATCTTCCACTTCATTCAATTGTTTCTCTATCAGCTTTTTAGGGTATCTTCTCTCTTCAAATTTCTTGGCCATATTTTCTAGTCTCCCTTTCAATCTGGCTTCCTCTGAAACTATCCTTTTTACCCTCAAAAATTGACTATATGGGAGGGACTCTTTAGTTCTTTTAGGGTGTGCACTCTGATAGTGCAACAAGCTGTTGCGATCTGTAGTTTTAATAAATAAATCTGTCTCTAGTTTGTTATTATTCACATATACCATCGTATCCAGAAATTGTAGAGAATCCTGTGATTGAACCATGGTAAACTTTAAATCGTTATGAATCTGGTTAATAAAACCATGAAGCTCTAACAAGTCATCATCCGTACCTCTCCAAGCGAGGAATATGTCATCTATGTACCACATCCACCCCTCACAAATTGGAAGAGGGTGGATGGGTACACATGACATTCCTCGATGGATGACATATATATATTCGCATATGTCGGGGCCATATTAGACCCCATGGCCGTACCCCTACACTGTACGTAAAACGTATCCTCAAATAAAAAATAGTTGTTCAACAATAGAATCTCCAACAGAGATAAAAGGAATTCTTTTTTATCAGGATCCTGCTCAGTTTTATTAAGGGCCCATTTCACCGCTTCAAGACCCAGTTCATGGTTTATACTGGTGTACAGACTGGTGACGTCAAATGACACCAGTCTGTCGCCAATACTAAACTCGACCATTTCCAGTTTATTCAAAAAATCTGTGGTGTCCTTAACATAGGACTCAGTCCCTATGGCTAATGGTCTCAGTATTCTGTCCAGATAGATAGCAGCTCCTGAAAAGACTGAGTCCGTGCTAGCCACTATTGGACCCCCTGGTGGATCCACAAGACTTTTGTGAATCTTAGGCAGGACGTACAATAGTGGCGTGATCGGGTGACTGGGTATAAGGTAGGAGTGGAGCTTTTCATCAATGAGGTCAATTGCAAATGCATTATCCACCAACAATTTAATTTTCCTTAGTATGTCCCATTTAGGGTCTTTGCTCAGAGGTTTATATACCTCTATGTCTTGTACCTGTCTCATTACTTCTGCCTTGTACTTATCGGTATCCATCACAACGATGGCACCCCCTTTATCCGCTTTTTTAATAGTTAATTCCTCTCTTTTCTTAAGCGAGGACAATGCTCTTTTCTCAGATCTATTTAATTTCGTCTTTTCTCCTCCTTCAACCATTTGTTTCCTCAAATCCTCTATCTCTTTCTTCACCAGGGAGGAAAAGGTATCAACAGCACAGTTATTTACAGGTGGTTGAAAACCACTCTTTATGAAAAGACCACTTTCTTTAAGTGTCAACCTATCCCCTCCTGGTGATACCTCATCAACATTTCCTGTTCCCTGTTCACCAAAAAACACTCTTAATTTAACTCTTCTAGGAAAATTATGCATGTCCATTTCAACCTGAAACCAGTCACTGGGTGCTGACGGGCAGAGCGATAATCCCTTATTTAATAGAGACAGTTCATCTAAAGACAGTTCATGAGAAGATATATTTACCACCAAGGATTTTTGTTGTACCTCTCTGTGTATGTCCCTCATTGTGTCTCCCGTTGCACCATCTGACTGTTCCCACTCGGTGGCTTCTTTGATCTCGTATTTCTCTTTTGTGCATCCTCTTTGCTCACTTTGTCTCTTTTGGAGCCTCCTTCCTCCCCTTCTGGTCTTCCTCCCTCTGCTTGTCCTAAAAAATCCCGTTCAGTGCTCTGCTCCCGTGAAGAGTCTGTATCAGTCCAGTTTTCTCTCCATTTCTTCGTCTTATTAATTTTTTGTCGTTGCGTGTTGATTCGATCCATATTTAGGAGTTATTTTATAAATGTCGCCTTTATTATAGTCCTCCAGGTCTCTATTCCATTTCTGTCTCTTTGTACTTTGTATATTCTCTCGATATTTTTTGAAATCGACCATCTTATCCTCCTTCATTTTCATGAATTCCTGTTTACCTAACATTTTTTGTAACTGGTTTTCATACTCCAAAATTTTCGCTTGGATCTCAATCGTATCCTTCTGTAAATATTCCATGTTCAAGAGCATCATATCGAAGGCAAATCGATTTGCTAAGAACGTAAATTTTTTCAGGAATTCACTATTCTCAGGGAACAGAATAGGTCTAAGATGAGTCCTGAGACCTCTTGGAATACGTTCTACCTTATAGTATTCACGTAAGGTTGATAGATGAAGTTCTATATTAATCAATTGCTTTTGCTCTTGTTCCCATTTCTTCTTTATATAATCACTGGTAGGCTGGTTCAAAAAGGTACCTTCATCGATGTTACCTTTCAGGATATGTGCAATCTGGTCACTTGTATATAAAAGGCTTTTTGGTGAAGCCATTTCGTTTAGAAGAGCCACTTCGTCACTGCATTCTATGTAACTCGATATGCAGCGTGAGTGTGCTAAACCCCAGGCCTCTTGAACAAATAGAAAAGTATACGGATGGGTAGCACTACTCACTGCTTACCAGCAGACTTCCAATTAGTGGCGGTGCTTGTATTGTCAGTCTCCGGCCTCAGGGACTCAGATTCATGCAGCAAAACGTAGAAAAAATACCAGCACTCCTTAATCTTCAGTAATCTTCTTTTATTCCACCAAAAAACGACAGCAACGTTTCAACCCGAAGGTCTTTATCAAGCTCAACCATACAATCACATAGTGCCTTTAAATAACCCCCAACCTCTTCTGATTGATCCCCACATTTATCACTTAATTAACACTTTAAAACATGTCCTTGAACCAAAATTTTCACATATCCCAATACATTATAGCACACTTACATATTTCGCACTGGATCACCATAAGTTCCACCTTTAATCGCTTCAATAATCGCCAAATTATTACTTGGCGTTATTCCCTTGCTACTGCGCATGTCCGGAACTGTATACGTCATTACAATTCAACGTACGTTGTTTTCAGATGACCTCTATGCATCACGTATGCGTTCCACGTGTGCGTGCCACTGACGTCACTTCCTTCTCCAACTTCCGCGACTGCATCGAGAGCGGGAGGAGGCGCGTCATCATGTGACTTGGTCACATGACCGGAGGAATTTCAAAATATCACGATTTAAAGGTTTTACGATGGTGTTCCTATTATATTATTAATTGGAGGATAGTTCTGTGGGGGTTCACGGAGTATATTGTACACTTATCACGTATATTTCAGCATAAACCATGAACTGGGTCTTGAAGCGGTGAAATGGGCCCTTAATAAAACTGAGCAGGATCCTGATAAAAAAGAATTCCTTTTATCTCTGTTGGAGATTCTATTGTTGAACAACTATTTTTTATTTGAGGATACGTTTTACGTACAATGTAGGGGTACGGCCATGGGGTCTAATATGGCCCCGACATATGCGAATATATATATGTCATCCATCGAGGAATGTCATGTGTACCCATCCACCCTCTTCCAATTTGTGAGGGGGTGGATGTGGTACATAGATGACATATTCCTCGTTTGGAGAGGTACGGATGATGACTTGTTAGAGTTTCATGGTTTTATTAACCAGATCCATAACGATTTAAAGTTTACCATAGTGCAATCACAGGATTCTTTACAATTTCTGGATACGATGGTATATGTGAATAATAACAAATTAGAGACAGATCTATTTATTAAAACTACAGATCGCAACAGCTTGTTGCACTATCAGAGTGCACACCCTAAAAGAACTAAAGAGTCCCTCCCATATAGTCAATTTTTGAGGGTAAAAAGGATAGTTTCAGAGGAAGCCAGATTGAAAGGGAGACTAGAAAATATGGCCAAGAAATTTGAAGAGAGAAGATACCCTAAAAAACTGATAGAGAAACAATTGAATGAAGTGGAAGATAAGAATAGAGAACAACTACTCAAAGGAAGTCAGGCCAAAGAAAAACAAATAAAGAGGATACCATTTGTGTCTAAATTTTCAGAGGCGAGTGGAGATATTGCAAACATTCTCAGAAGTAATTGGCAGATTTTGACGAAGTCGTTTCCAGATATAGATGAGTTTAAGAATCCGCCCCTAATGTCTTACAGTCGTCCCAGAAGTCTGGGTGACATATTGATAAGAACTGACACAAAAAAACCAAAGCTACGCCCTAAAAAGAAGGGGTGTTACCCATGTTTGGGCTGCTGCAATTGTGGGAGCCTAATCAAGGGTAGCTCTTTCTGTCATCCTAGAACCGGTAAAAAATATGAAATAGAGGAGTTCTTCACGTGTGCATCAGATTTTGTTATCTATATTATTCAATGCCCGTGTGGACTCCTCTATGTGGGGGAGACCACACAGGCATGTAAAAATAGGATCAACCAGCACCGCTATAATATACGTAAACTTATGGCAAAAAATGAAACAGAGAGATTTGTGGAAACAGAATTACCAGTCCCAGAGCATTTTGTGAGATGTCGCCACAACATCGCACAAATGAGGTTCAGAATAATTGATGGAGTACTGCCCTTAAGGAGAGGAGGCGATAGAGAAAGAATTTTGAAAAGGAAGGAGCTCAAATGGATCTTTGAGTTAGATACACTGGAACCGAAAGGGTTAAATAGGGAGTTCAAAGTGGGTACATTGTATTGAAACAGTAAGGATATGTGCTCTATATGTATACCCTTAAGTAATGTTGCCCGGCTAATAGCCGTGAAGTTATTAATTTCGTGTCCTTTTTCCTATTTTTTGCACTAGGAGGAGCAACATCTGAGACCCAATACAGAAATGTATCATGGGAGGATGGACTTTGTGGTAGGGACACGGATAGTGTACACCATTAACTGTACATGCGAGGGGATCCTTGATTGCAGTAAACCAAGGGCCACCCATGACTTGGTAATGAGTAATAAGGTTGGATGTTCTGTTAAAAATGTGATTGGAAATAATATGTTTATCATGTATCATGGTTATGTAGGCATTAAAATGCATTGCTACTACTTCTCCAATATATTCGCCAGAGGTGGGCATTATTTAGATTGTACATAATATAGGACCTTTGTTGCCCTTTTGAAATGATATGAGTAATGGTTTGTTTACTCTTTAATGTCTTTATTGGATAATTGAATGTTCGCTATTTTTTTGGCGATCATTTTTACCATCAGTGGCGAATTTTTAGGTATTGAAGTATAGGATGCTTTGCAATCATGATGATTTAGGGTGAGGCTTAAATTGATTTTTAATGTTAATTTTGGTGACTATTATTACCATTAGTGTTAGAATATATAATACTCTGCGAGAAGGATAATGTAAGGGTAAGGCTCGAATTTTTGCTGCAATCAGTGTATCCCACTATGTTTGATGAATTTTTGCTGAAATATACGTGATAAGTGTACAATTTACTCTGTGAACCCCCACAGAACTATCCTCCAATTAATAATATAATTGGAACACCATCGTAAAACCTTTAAATCGTGATATTTTGAAATTCTCCGGTCATGTGACCAAGTCACATGATGACGCGCCTCCTCCCGCTCTCGATGCAGTCGCGGAAGTTGGGGATGGAAGTGACGTCAGTGGCACACGTGATGCATAGAGGTCATCTGAAAACAACGTACGTTGAATTGTAATGACGTATACAGTTCCGGACATGCGCAGTAGCAAGGGAATAACGCCAAGTAATAATTTGGCGATTATTGAAGCGATTAAAGGTGGAACTTATGGTGATCCAGTGCGAAATATGTAAGTGTGCTATAATGTATTGGGATATGTGAAAATTTTGGTTCTAGGACATGTTTTAAAGTGTTAATTAAGTGATAAATGTGGGGACCAATCAGAAGAGATTGGGGGTTATTTAAAGGCACTATGTGATTGTATGGTTGAGCTTGATAAAGACCTTCGGGTTGAAACGTTGCTGTCGTTTTTTGGTGGAATAAAAGAAGATAATTGAAGATTAAGGAGTGCTGGTATTTTTTCTACGTCTTTTTCATCTGTGCCACCATTCAGCACTTCCCCACTGGCCCCTCCTCCTCCTGCTGGCCATGATAAATTACAAGTTATAGCACTTAAAGAAAGAAAGATACAGACACCATTCTATTCTAAGGGCTCTAACTCGAGATATATTGTGGATAGGCTGGGAAGTGCTTTTATTATTTTATCAGGTTCCCATGTTAGGAAATTGGAATGGTGAATCATCTTTCTGGAAAAACTATGAAAAAGCAATAATAACATTTTTGTATAATTTGATTAAATTTTGTTTCTGTGTTTTGTTTCTTTTAGGTCCATATTGTGTTGAATTCAGTTGTTTTGTTTTTTAAGGATTAGTACAACAGATATATGGATCAGTTGGAACATGCTGTATATTGGAAAAACTCATATACTTAAAATAAACACATACAAAAAAAACAGAACCATGAATTAAGCCATCTCTTTTAAATATTTTTTTATTACCATTTTGAAAGGCAAAATATGTTCGTCACAAGCAACTGTACATAAGAAGGAGTAGGTAAATATTATTCCCTTCATAATCTAGACATATGAGCTGCAGATTAAATACATATGCATGATCGTGTTGTAAAATACAGATATAACAGACATCCATATCATTGCGAATAAAGTGTCCACTGAATAAACCTCAGTCTTCAGTTTTCATCACTCATCACGGCATTTTGTTATATATGACAGTGGAGCCGCTGTATCATAGTGAGTACATGGACTGATTGGAATTTGAGTAGGCAAAATATAAACAGGAAGGAGAGAGGGGTGATAAGGTGAGAGGCAGGTTGGGAGGGGTGTAGTGTAGGCAACCATCCTGATCAAAAGCTCATATCTGCTTAAGGCAATATAATGGAGCTTGCATCAGCAAAGTCTCCATATGCCAGAATGGTGAGCCATTGACTTTATACAAATTGCCTACATTTCATTAATGGAGACCAGATGAGTCTGAAAAACTTGTAAAAAGAAGGCTGCTGCATGGAAGTGCAGGAGTGGGGGCTGGACCCTGGAGCCCTGGGACATATGCCAGGGCTCCTGGGTATCAGGGCGCACAGGAGGCCTGAGCTGCCTTTGCCAAGGAATTCACTTTGGCTGTGGGCTTCCGGATCTGGTATTGTGACTACATTTTCTGGCTTCTGGCGATTTGGTCTTGTATTGCTCTCCTAGTTTTCAAATTTAGAGCGCCTGGCTTTCCCATTTGCTTTTGGCATTTTTGGCACTTTTTTGATCATTTGGCTTTTGACCCTCATACCGTATGACTATTTTTTGTGTCTGTTTGTTTGTTCCCTGTTTGTATGCTGCTCCCTCACATACAGTGTATAAGAACCATTGGGTGACCGTGCAAATAGGCAGGGATAGTGGGTCTGGAAAGTTTTAGGGGTACACTATCCTTCTTTTTGCAAATTCTGTGTTGTCAGACCCTGACAATAGCATCTTCTTACCATTCTGCTGTAGGCGAACGCATCTGCATGCTAATTTAAGTGCAACTAGCATTTGCCATTTTTGGTTGTCGGTCAAAGTTAGTTGAAGATCTATTTCCCATTTAGAGACGAAGCTTAGGTCTTTAAGATTCTGTAGGTCACCAAACAAAGCTTTGTAAGTTAGTAAAATAATTTTATGGGGGAAGAGCTGCCTGCTGGGCTGCAACCATGTAGGTTGACTATTATAAGCCACATGTTAAATCCTCAGGATTTGAGAGAATTTATTATAGTTTATAATGTTTATCTGTGGGAGACCAAATTAACGTGATTGCTCCTCAGCAGTCAGGATACTCCCTGAGTCCACTAATACACCATATGGCTGAAAATCTGAGATTATGAATTAAATAATTTCTATTGGCTAGTTTTTTTTTTTTATAAACTGTTATAATATACAAAAGTTTCATGTTCTTGCTCTCATTTTGCAAAGGCTTGAGTGTCCTGAAAGCCGACAAATTATGTCTCCTAAGGTTGGTTTCAAGCTGTTTTTTTTTTTTAATAAATTTGTCATAGTTTTTTGAGCCAAAGCCAGTAGGAGCGAAATGTATAATATCTTTCTTTTTATTTCCCATTCCTATTGAAGCCACTTCTGGCTCAACAAGCTGCATAAAAAACTACAGCGCTTTACAAAAATGATGTGAGTGAAATCACCCTAAAAGGTTCTCTGTGTGTCATATCCCTATCCAACATTAATTGATTTCTTGAGTGCCCCACCCTGGAAAGTTATGAAACATGTAACAAGTATTGTGGCACCAATTTGCCATTCTAATATAAAGACTTATGGCTGCTTGCAGTATCATATGCTACATTTATGTAAAAGTAATCTAAGGTAATGTACAGTATGAAAGCTCTGTAAAGATAAACTGCTTCATCTTGGTAAGTACCTTATAAAAATAATTTCTACTAAGCATTATTTGTATTGGATATACGCAATAGTAATACATAATAATCTTACATTGTTTTATGTCATATAGCTAGAAAAAAGACATATGTCCAAGTTCAGACAAAGGAAAGGGGATGAGGATTTATTGTGTTAAAGGGGTTAATCCATAAAAAAGTAGTGAAAGGCAGGATAAAACAAACTTTTTTATTGGTTCACATTAAAACATGCCAATCAGCAGGAAAAGCCTACATGTTTAGAACCTGAATGATGCTTACTCATAGCTGATGAGAATTTTAGCAATAAAAACATTTAAAATCAATACTTAATTCCAATGCTGTTCCTGATGATTGCCATGAAAATTAGTCTTGGATTAGTGTTGGATTTCATTATGTTTCCTATGGCTTGCTATTCACCAAGTGATGTGTGCACCAGAACCTCACAAGTTGCAGATGGTATATACTGCTCATTTGGGTATCCTTATTTTCTACATGTTTTATTGCCAAGGGAGTACTCTAAGATAGTGTCCAAAACCAAGAATTGCAGTAAAATAATAAAAGAAGCTACAGTATCCTTATCATATTAATCCTTCTATTCCCCACTCAGGTCCTCTCTGCCAGGCTCTGTTTACTTGGCTGCAGACTGATAAGACATGCTTGAACATGTGGGTTATACAGGTACCTTATCACTGTAAACAAATTCTGGTGGGGTAGGATCAGAGCTGTGGAGCTGGAGGTCGATTAAACTGCTGAGTGTACCATTTTATATCAACACAATGTCTGACTTTAGGATTGTATTTGAATAGCTCGGAGAACATTTTTAATTTCTTTAAAATTAAATGTGCTTGTAAAATGTGCCTAAATCTCTTTCTTTAACAATTGTTTTGAATTGACTTTGTGTGTGTGTATAGTCAGGAGTGTGGGATAAGGTGGCAATCTGTCCTAAGTTTCCATTCAAATGCCTTGCCCTGGCACAGCTGGTATAGTACTGTGTGTCTCTCCTAAACTAATGGCAAGGATGGCTGTTTTTGAAGCATACTTCAGAACTGTTATGGCCAGCTGTGCATGCACAATCATATAGGTGGTGCTATCATAGAGTGAGGACATGTATGTTTCCACCAGCCCTGGCACCCTGATTGTCTGGGCTGATATCTTATACTTGTGGTCTTAAACCTAACAATGCAACCAGTCAGTAGTGTCTAATTACAATGCCTGTCAAGGTATACCTTAGGTACACGATAACATAGAAAATAATGTAATAGCACAACGAAAGATGACATCACATGATATATAACAAGAAGTTTAAAAATCCTCTGATGCAGCAATGAAAGTTAAAATAGAACAATTAAAAAATTAATCTTTATTAAGTAAAAGAAGTAAAAGCAATAAAGAAAACATATACATGTTTAAAATATCCAAATCAGTGAATGTGCATTGCTGTGTCATTTAATGTGAGTGGAATGTGGTTTCAAAAAAGTACTATGCCTAAAACTATATATCCCATGTCACAAAACACAAGTCCTCAAATTGCTACATTGACCTAAAAATAAAATAAATTGTGGTTGATGTAATGCTAGCAAACAAAAAAAGACTTCTGGTTTCTCAAGGCCAGAAAGGGGTTTGTCCCGACATTTAAGCTACTTTACCTAACTAGAGCAATTCTGGTAACATTAGTGGGACGACAGCAGATATTATTTTCTACAAACTGTGGCACTTACTACCACATGATTGCACACACGTAATATACATTTTACTTCTGAGAAAGGAAATATCTGAGTTTCCTGAAACTCATCATTAATGGTAAAATACCTGGGTGGTAGACATTGTCTGTCTTCAGTTATCAATTAGTGCTTCAGAAATGACAACACTTTGACAGTAATGCCATACCCCATGTGCAATAATAATAAATGCTGTGCTGAAGCCTGAAAACCACATTCATGTAAATGCAATTGGTTTCATTCCATTAATTTTTTATTTTTTGCAGAAAAAGAGAAATAGAATGAATTACAATGTCAAGCATAATGGCACTCTAGATTCAAGGGGAACAGATAGAAATAAACAATATTAAATTATCAGTGCCAATCAGGGCCAGGATGAGGTATTTCAGTGCCCTAGGCGGAGCAGGCAAATTGTACACACCCCTCCCCCCCGAATCTATTTAAAGTGAAGTTACTTCCTAAGGGCTCAAGTACATGACCGTATGTATTTTGCGCAAAATGCGGACCTGCAAAAATGACTTATGTCTGACCGTGTGCATTCCGTATTTTGCAGATCGGAACAGCTGGCCCCAATAGAACAGTCCTATCCTTGTCTGTAATTTGGACAATTATAATAGGATATATTCTATTTTTTTGCAGAACAGACCTACGAAAATAGAATGAAAACAGAGTAATTTCCGTTTTTTAGCGGCCCCATTGAAGCGAATGGTTCTGCATATGGGCCGCAAAAACAGAACGGAAATGGAAACAAAATACGTTGTGTACATGAGCCCTAATAATGAGATTTAACACATTTAGGCTACATGCACACGAGCGTTGGTGTTTTGCGGTCCGCAAACCACGGATCTGCAAAACACGGAAGCTGCTCCGCGTTCCGTTCCGCAATTTGCGGCCCATTATAGAAATGCCTATTCTTGTCTGCAAAATGGACAAAAATAGGACATGTTCTATTTTTTTTGCGGGGGCACGGAATGGAGCTGTCCGCATCTTTTGCAGCCCCATTGAAGTGAATGGGTCCGCGCCCGAGCCGCAAAATATGCGGCTCGGACGCGAACCACAACAACGGCCGTGTGCATGAGGCCTTGAGGCTGGGAACACACCTAGGCGTTTTTGGATCAGGCGTTTTTTTGAGCGTTTTTTCCGCGGAAAGCGCGTGTTTTTTTCGGCGTTTTTGCATTTTTGCAACGCGCGTATTTGGGGCGTTTTTTTGATTGACAGCTTACAATTTGCAGAAAAAAAGAATCCCCACCCAGCAAAGGTGGGTGGAGATTCTGCCTTTCTGCTGGGTTTTACTACAAAAACGCGCGATCATATGCGCGTTTTTGAAGCGGAAAACGCGCATATTTTCTTATATGCGCGTTCCCATGCTTTTCAATGGGTGCAAACGCTTGGGCAAACGCCCCAAAGAAGCTCATGCACAAGCGTTTGCGTTTGGCGTTTTTCAGCGCGTTCAAACGCGCTGTAAAACGCTCAAGTGTGAACCATGTCCATTGGAATAGATGGGTTTTCACTTGTTGTGCGTTTTTCAGCGCGTTTGAACGCGCTGAAAAGCGCTTAGGTGTGTTCCCAGGGTAAAAGAAGAAGTCTGGGGCAGATCCAGTGACTTAAGGTGGGTTTACACGGGCGGGTGGAGCGGCCGAATGTTAGGAAGGAAACGTTCCTTCCTGGCACTCCACTGCTCATTCAGTGAAGGAGACCTCCGTATTTATATGCAGCAAACTCCTTCACAGTTTGGGAATGAGGGATTGCTATTAAGAGCACTCGAGCACAATGAAAGTCAATGGGAGAACCAGAGCATTAAACCAGGCATCCCCTGTTCTGAAGAGGAAAGGGTGTCTGGTTCACAGGAAAAGGTCAGCAATTGATGAAAACACCACTGAAATGGTTCAGAAACAGCATGGGTAGGATGTCTGGATGCATCTTGGACTCCCAGGTCGCTGCTGGGAACGATGTTGTCCGAGAAGTACGCCACTTTTACAGACTGACAATAATACGAACAAAACCAAAGATAAAATAGATTTTAGAGGAAAAATTGTTAGGAAAATTCTTTCCTGTATATTTACTTGTATATAAAGTGCAAGTGCTGCCAAAAGTTACAAGGAAGAGGCACTCTGATACAATCTGTATATCACATAAAGGAGGGCCTCATTACCATTCTGGTACAATTGTTCAGGTAGTGGGACTCCTACACTCATAAAGCCTATGCACTAAGTGAAAGGGCTGACAAAAATTACAAGGAACCGGTACTCCAATTTTACCTTTTATTACACATAAAGGAGGGCATCATACACACTCTTGAAAAATTATGATTGATGGCCTGCTGGTGATCCTCTAAAAAATTAGGGGCGAGGGCCTTCTGCTGATCCGACCATCTAAAACATTAGGGGTAACGGTCTGCTGCTGAGCTTACCCTCTAAAACATTAGAGGCAAGGGCCTGCGGCTGATTTGACCATCCAAAACATTAGGAGTGAGGGTCTGCTGCTGAGCTGACCCTCTAAAACATTAGGGGCGAGTGCCTGCTGCTGAGCTGACCATCTAAAACATTAGGGGTGATGGCCTGCTGCTGATCTGACCATCTAAAACGTTAGGAGCGAGTGCCTGCTGCTGAGCTGACCCTCTAAAACATTAGGGGCGAGGGCCTGCTGCTGATCTGACCATCTAAAACCTTATGGGTGAGGGCCTGCTGCTGATCTGACCATCTAAAACATTATGGGTGAGGGTCTACTGCTGATCTGACCCTCTAAGACACTAGGAGCAAGGGCCTGCTGGTGACCCTCTAAAACATTAGGGGCGAGGGCCTGCTGCTGATCTGACCCTCTAAAAAATTAGGTTTGAGAGCCTGCTGCTGATCTGACCATCTTAAACATTAGGGGTGAGGGTCTGCTGCTGAGCTGACCCTCTAAAACATTAAGGGCGAGGGTCTGCTGGTGACCCTTTAAAACATTAGGGGTGAGAGTTTGCTGCGTAGCTCACCTTCTAAAACATTAGGAGCGCGGGCAGCCTAATAAGCATGTTGGAGGAGGAGGAGGACGAGAAAAGGAAGATTGAACCATATACCCTTTTTTGTGGTGGAAGGGGTGCATGGGAATACAATGTATTCAATACACCATAAAAGCCACTTTTAAAGTTCTTATGTTCAGCAGCTTTCCTCTTGTGGAGTGGAGAAGTCAGGGGCAATCCAGGCCTTGTTCATCTTGGTAAGAGTGAAGCCATTAGCATTTTCAGTTGACAGGCGAATGCGCTTATCAGTTATTATGCCCCCAGCAGCACTAAATACCATCTCTGACAAAATGCTGGAGGCAGGGCAGGCCAGCATCTCCAAGGCGTAGAGTGCCAGTTCGTGCCATATGTCCAGCTTGGACACCCAATAGTTGTAAGGCACAGAGGGATCACTGAGGACGCTGAAACGGTCTGCTATGTACTTCACCATCTTCCACTAGGCAGTGCATCAGGGTGAGGGTGCTGGCGGGGTGTCATGAAACTGTCCCAGGCCTTGGAGAGTGTTGTCCTGCCTCTGTTGGAACTGCTGTATGTTCCCATCGTCTCCCCTCCTCGGTTGCCCAAAGAACTACGTACTCTGCCGCCAGCGTTGTCAGATGGAAATGTTTGGAGCAATTTTTCCACAATGACCTTTTGGTATTGCACCATTTTGGTAGTCCTCTCCATCACAGGAATAAGAGATGAGAAGTTCTCTTTGTAGCGGGGGTCGAGAAGGGCGAACAATCAGTAATCGGTGTTGACCAAAATGCGTATAATGTGAGGGTCACGGGAAAGGCATCATAGCATAAAGTCAGCCATGTGTGCCAGAGTCGCAACAGACAAGACTACTCATCTAGTCATCCTCTTCCTCCTCTTTGGCCCAGCTTAACAGATGGAATAGACCGTCTATGGGTACTACCCTCTGTAGCGGAGACAACCGTCTCCTGCTCCTCCTCCTCATCATCATCCTATTCACGCTGAGAAGATGAACTGAGGGTGGTCTGGCTATCACCCTGTGTACTGTCTTTCCCCATTTCCACCTCTTCCAAATGTAAAGTGTCCGCCTTTATTGTGAGAAGCGAGTGGTTCTGTAGACTCAGAAGTGGGATGGTTACGCTGATAATAGCGGCATCGCTGCTCACCATCTGTGTTGATTCTTCAAAGTTGCATAAAAACTCACAGAGGTCAGACATGCCTGCCCACTCGTTGCTTGTGAAGAGTGGAAGCTGACTCGAAAAGGTGATGACCATGTTGCAGCTGGTATTCCACTACTGCCCTCTGCTGCTCACAAAGCCTGGCCAACATGTGGAACGTGGAGTTCCAGTGCATGCTCACGTCACACAACAGTCGGTTAGCTGGCAATTTCAAGCGTTGCTGCAGTGTTGCCAGACCGGCGGCTGCTGTAGATGACTTTCGGAAATGGGCACACAAGCGGCGCACCTTCAGGCAAATTGGGGTAGGCTTTGAGAAACTGCTGAACCACTTAATTTAATATGTGGGCTAGGCATATTATGTGTGTGAGCTTGCCGAGCTCCAAAGCCGCCACCAAGTTATGGCAATTATCAGAAACAACCATGCCTGGTTATAGGTTTAGAGGCGAAAGCTACAGCTCAGTCTGGTCCCTTATACCCAGCCACAGCTCTGCGGTGGTGTGCTGTTTGTCACCTAAGCAAATTAGTTTCAGCACGGCCTGTTGCTGCTTCCCCACTGCAGTGCTACACTGCTTCCAGCTACTGACTGATGGCTGACTGGTGCTGCAAGATGATAATTCAGAGGTTGAAGTGGAGGAGGAGGAGAAGGGGTGGAGGGTTGCAGCCACTAATGTAGGTGGTGGTGGAAATCCTGATGGAATATTTGCTGTCGGTAGCACCTGTGCCATCCCTGGGTACGACTTGCTCCCGGCCTCCACAACGCTCAGTGTGCCATCAGGGAAATGTAGTGTTCCTGGCCAAAAGCACTTGTCCACGTGTCAGTCGTTAAGTGGACCTTCCCAATAACTGCATTGGTCAGGGAACGGGTGATGTTACGGGACACATGCTGGCATAAGGCGGGGACGGCAAACTGGGAAAAATAGTGGCGGCTGGGGACTGAGTAACGAGGGACGGCCACTGCCATCAGGCTGTGGAAAGCCTCTGTGTCCACGAGCCTAAATGGCAACATTTTCAGGGCCAGCAATTTGGAAAGCTGCGCATTTAGTGCTATGGCCTGTGGGTGGGTGGCTGGGTATTTCTGCTTGCGTTCCAAGGCCTGGGGTATGGACATCTGTATGCTGCGCTGGGACACAGAAGTGGATGTGCTAGATGATGGTGCTTGCGAAGGTCCAGGTGCAGGGCGGGAGGCATCCGGGCCTGCGTCTTGGACACGGGATTGGCCAGCACGTAACACAGGGGAAGAGGAGGCAGTGGTGTGACCCGCAGACACTGATTGTGGACCCAGGCGTTCAGCCCACCTATTAGAGTGCTTTGATGTCATGTGGCGAATCATGATAGTGGTGGTGAGGTTGCTAGTGTTCACGCCCCTGCTCATTTTGGTACAGCACAGAACGCGGAACACCTACCCCTTGGCAAGGGAGATGGCCACAAGGGGGTGCTCCAGGGAACAGTTACGGGCCCCTTTTGCCACCCCACTGCCACCCCACTGCCTCTTCCAGCCTGTTGCGGTGCTGCGGATCCCTCCCCCTCTGTACTGTTGTCCTCACTCAGCTTCATATGGTATAAGAACATAGGAACGTCAGATTGTAAATTTGTAATAACACTTTAAATTGCATTCACCCTTACACAGTGACACTATTATGATATCCCAGAGCAGGGATACATCTGAGAATGAAAGTAGGATGTATACTCACTTCACCTAGGAGGAGAGATGGGGGATAAACTCAAAACACCCCCAAACTCTACCTCCTGCGCCTAGTTGGCTTATAGAGTATTAGGAATTAACGGCAGTCCTGGAAACCAGTACGTCTGGTCAAATCCTTCATTCCAAAATCAGGGTGGGGTGAGGAGGAGGCCCAATGCGTTTCGGGGATATAAAAATCCCCTTCATCAGGAGCATGTTGAATATGAACCGTACACATCAATATATACATAATGAGAGCATTTTTTTGCGCCAAAAAGAACCTGTGTGACGTCACTTCTGGTTTGTTACCTGCGTTCCAGCTTGGAACGCAACCAGGAAGTGACGAGACATTTTCACATAAATAAAAAATCAAAATACATAATTGTACATGTCAAAATATGTTCCATAGGTGTGGAAAACAATATAGTAAGGTTATCAGGGATTAACAAAAAACGTATTAGCATTACCACATGGAATCATATGCCGAGCGAGACCGGAAGTGACCTTACTTCCGGTCCGCGATACGCAAGGTGGTGAATATTAATAAAATTAGGTCACAAACGGAAAGGCGACTCTACTCTGACTGAATGGAAAAAAACTTTTCTTAAGGCTGGGTTCAGACTAGAGACTTTTACAGCGCGTTCCTACGCGCTGTAAAGCTCTCAACAGGCGAAAACCCATGTTTCCCTATGGGCGTACGAAGGCGCTGTAAAACGCCCTACGCCCAAAGAAGTACAGGAGCTTCTTTGGGGCGTATTGTCGCGTGTATTGTGATTGACGCCACAGTGGTCAATCACACAAACGCACGTATGACGCGCATTTCCTATTTCCAAAAATGCGCTGTAATACGCGTGACAAAAACTCGCGTAAAACGCGCGTATCAAATACGCTCAAGTCTGAACCCAGCCTAAGCGGCAACTTATAGGTGAAAAGAAGGTTATATCCATACCGCGGGTTGGGAATGTGTGTGACGACACATCCGGTGAGGACGTCATATCCTGTGAATGGAACGCATTTAAAGCGGAAGTGTGAAGATCGCTAGGTGGCGTGTACTGCGCATGGGCATTCAGGAGAAAGATGAAACGGTACAGGGAGGGGATAAAAAAGCTAAAAAGAGACTGGACTGTCACTCATAATAAAAGATAGAGAAACCAAATCATATCTACTAGGCTTATATGGGAATATAAATGGTGTTACGTCATAAAACCTGTTCTGCTACAAACCTATATAAAAGTATAGTTACGAAAATATATATTTTTGTACATTTGTGTGTACATAAAAACCAAAAACTTTTTTATATAAATATATATAAAAATATATATAAATATATACAAAAGACCCAATGGATAAAACAGGATAAAACCGCTGTATGTCTATATGGGAATAAAAATGTATATAAAACCAGCATTTGTGGCATGAAAAATAAATAGATAATAAATATGAGTCAATGTATAAATATCAGTGGAGGACTGGTCTGGAGAAATAAATATGTATGTATATAGCCTTAAATGGAGATATAGCCACATATTCATAGATTGCAAGATCACCATTGTCCTTAAAGTGTCGGACTTTATCAGATAAAGGGTATTATATAACTGTAGGGAAAGTATTTTTCTAGTTGGGGACACCTGACTAGCAGCACTGTATATCAGTAATTGGTGTATTCTAATGCCTCATTCAGCCCATGGGGGAATAATGTGTTCAGGCGAAAGATCCAGCGCATTTCTTTTCTGCACAATGATTGATATGATTGTGTTACATGTTCTAGGGGGTCACTTTCAAAAGGGCGCTGTTGCTGTTGGGTCGTTCCAAAAAATGTCTCGAGACGCTGTGTGTGGTTATCCCCCGCTTGATGTTGGACCTGTGTTCCTTCATTCTGTCCCTTAATGCCTGTGTCATTCTCCCAACATATCTTGTGCCACAGGGACCGGTTAGAAGATATATAACGTATTTGGTGCTACAATTGATGTCTTGTCTGTATTTATTTTTCATGCCACAAACGCTGGTTTTATATACATTTTTATTCCCATATAGACATACAGCGGTTTTATCCTGTTTTATCCATTGGGTCTTTTGTATATATTTATATATATTTTTATATATATTTATCTAAAAAAGTTTTGGTTTTTATGTACACACAAATGTACAAAAATATATATTTTCGTAACTATACTTTTATATAAGTTTGTAGCAGAACAGGTTTTATGACGTAACACCATTTATATTCCCATATAAGCCTAGTAGATATGATTTGGTTTCTCTATCTATTATTATGATTTTATATGAGTGACAGTCCAGTCTCTTTTTAGCTTTTTTATTCCCTCCCTGTACCGTTCCATCTTTCTCCTGAATGCCCATGCGCAGTACACGCCACCTAGCGATCTTCACACTTCCGCTTTGAATGCGTTCCATTCACAGGATATGACGTCCTCACCGGATGTGTCGTCACACACATTCCCGACCCGCGATATGGATATGACCTTTTTTCCACCTATAAGTTGCCGCTTAAGAAAAGTTTTTTCCATTCAGTCAGAGTAGAGTCGCCTTTCCGTTTGTGACCTAATTTTATTAATATTCACCACCTTGCTTATCGCGGACTGGAAGTGAGGTCACTTCCGGTCTCACTCGTCATATGATTCCATGTGATAATGCTAATACGTTTTTTGTTAATCCCTGATAACCTTACAATATTGTTTTCCACACCTATGGAACATATTTTGACATGTACAATTATGTATTTTGATTTTTATTTATGTGATAATGTCTCGTCACTTCCTGGTTGCGTTCCAAGCTGGAACGCAGGTAACAAACCGGAAGTGACATCACACTGGCTCTTTTTGGCGCAAAAAATGCTCTCATTATGTATAAATTGATGTGTATGGTTCATATTCAACATGCTCCTGATAAAGGGGATTTTTATATCCCCGAAACGCGTTGGCCCTCCTACTCACCCCACCCTGATTTTGGAATAAAGGATTTGACCAGACATACCGATTTCCAGGACTGCCGTTTATTCCTAATACTCTATAAGCGAACCAGGCATAGGAGGTAGAGTTTGGGGGTGTCTTGAGTTTATACCCCCTCTCTCCTCCTGGGTGAAGTGAGTATACATCCTACTTTCATTCTCAGATGTATCCCTGCTCTGGCATATCATAATAGTGTCACTGTGTAAGTGTGAATGCAATTTAAAGTGTTATTACAATCTGACGTCCCTATGTTCTTATACCATACGATCCATAGAATTGAATGTTCCCAGGAGTGGCGCCCCTCTTTGGGATATATACTTTTTCCGTTCATTTTCATTTCCTTATCTAGGTAAAAGGTCTCTGGTTTTAGAACACATATCTGTTACAGTCCACACCTTTGGCGCCCTGCGAGTTAGGTCCCTGACCTTCACCGTGAAAGCCAGTTACTAACCCCCTATTATTTACATTTTTTCTTGTCTCTCACTCAGCTTTAGTGATGATCGAATATGCCCATATTCGAATTTGCGATATTTCGCGAATATTTCGTAAAATATTTGCGATATATTCGCAAATTCGAATATTCGTATTCGTCATCATTTAATCGCCATCTTTTTTTTATAAAATCGCGGATAATCGCATAATGCGTATGATCATGCGCATATTGCGCAAGATCATTGTTACTGGCAGGCAAAGGCAGTATTCGTACAAAATCGATTACATCATATTTACCTAGTGCAATAAAATATACCATCTACATGTTATCTGCTTTTCAATCTTTTTTTACCATGTATTAAATAATCGCTAATATTCGCATGCGCATTACGAAAAATCGCAAAAACACTTTAACTTTCATGGCCGGGATGGTCAAGTCAATCAATGCGCAGGAAGAATAGCACGTGTGAAAGAAATCGCATCGCTTAATAAAAATCGCATTACGAAAAATCGCAAAAAAAAAAAAAAAAGACAAGGGAGGGAGGGAAGTGGGGACGGGGGGTCGAGGAATGGATATAAAATGAAGCCTTGTTGAAAGTGAAACTAATGATTGGGGGTGAATGAGAATAAGAAGAGGAAAACACGACGACATATATTCGAATATGCGAATTTTCGAATATATTCGCAATCGCAGCATGTTCGTATTCGCAAGTTGACGATCGCGACTACCAAGCGCATAGAGTGTGAAAAAAATCGCATTACGGAAAAATCGCATAAAGGCAATATTTCAATTTTCAAGTCAATGCGCAGGCATGTCAGCAAGTGTTCGCATCGCTGTCAAAAAAATCGCATTTCGGAAAATCGCAAAAAAGGCAGGATTTTGGCTATGGCTTTGAAAAAGAGCCTTGATGCAAAACAACACCTTAAATGAATGAAACTCAGAGTCACTCAAACTCATTTATCAACACAAGTGAACTGAAGTTCTTGAACTTATTGTGTATCATCTAATTTAACCAACGCAAATATTCCCAATATCGAATTTATGGCATGATATTCGAAAAAATCGCGAAATCGCGAATATGCGATATTCGCGCGAAATATTCGCATCGCGAATATTCGCGCCCAACACTACTCAGCTTGCCACCTTCCCAGGTTGGGTCAGTGATTTTATCATCCACCACCTCCTCTTCCACTTCCTCACTCTGGTCATCCTCCTGACTTGTTGACCTAACAAGAACCTCACTTATTGACAACTGTGTCTCAGCCTCATCATGAACCTCTTGAGACACTAATTGTGATTGACTTATTGGCAACTGTGTCTCATCATCATCATCCACCTCTTGAAACACTTATTGCAGTTTGGAATATCCGAGTGTGGGATCACTTGTTTACCAAGACTCTCCATGGTCATCTCCCTGTGATCTCCCTACACTGTCCCTGCACTATCCCTATCCCAGATTATACTATTAAAAGCTTTGTAAAACACTTTCCATAGCACATCCGTCCCTATGCTCAGTTCACTGTAAAATGGCGCGAGAGACCAGGCACGATGAGGCTTTTTATAGGGCTGTGACATCACAAGCGCTGGCTCCATGGTTTTCAGGTGATCCCTCTTTCCCGGGCTTCTTACTTTCACGTTTTAACATTTGCAGCAGCCACTTTAGAAAAAATCTGATTAATTACCACAAAACGAGAGGAAATTCAGATTTCTACCAAAATGAATTTTTCCTGAAATTTGGATCTAATTCCACTTTGTTAACTTTGATTCGCTCAACGCTACTTTTGTATTCCACATTTAATTTTTCCAATAGATATTCAGCTATTATCTGGAGCTGGCATATTTAATGTAAAAAAAGCATCAAAAAGCGTTTGTGCAAAAAATGCTGAAAAAATATGGAAGTGCAGAAAAAGCTACTAAAAATACATGTGTAAAAGCATCTTATAGATAAAGTGGAGAAGCAATAAAATATTTTTTTGTATAATCTGTTTCAAATTTGTTTCTACAGTTGTGTTCAAAATTATTCAACCCCCAATGCTATAAAGGGTTTTAGGGAATTTAGTGTACATTTGTAATTGTGTTCAGGATGAAATCTTACAAGGACTTTTTAAAGAACCAAATGCAACTAAAATGACATCAATTGTTTTTGTAATACAGTATTAAATGATTTTTTTGTGATTTCTTCATTGACACAATTATTCAACCCCTTAAAGACTACCACTCTTAAGAACAGAGGTTCATTCAAGTGTTTTCAATCAGGTATTGAAGACACCTGTGGATGTCAAGAGCAGCAATCAAGCATAATAAGCACCAATTAGGCAGATTTAAAATTAATGGGTACTCAGCTCCTTCTAGACATTTACTGGTGTGTTTACAAACATGGTGAAGTCAAGAGAATGGTCCAGGAAGACAAGAGAAGAGGTGATTTTTCTTCACAGGAAGGGCAATGGCTATAAGAAGATTGCAAAGATGTTAAAGCGAACCTGTCAGCAGATTTTCACTAATTAAACCATTTACAGTACCTTATAGTTCATGCTGAGTAAGTCTCCAAACGTCTTTTTCATGGATTTCTGGGCCTTATATGTATGAAAAATTCGCTTTATAAAATCCTGGTCTCCTGCGTCACAAGTCAAGTGAGAAGTCAAGGAGGCAGACCCTCCTTGACTCCCCGATGTGCCTGCCCCGTCCAAACCCCGCCTCTCATCCCCATAATTGACAGCACTCCTCCTGCCCGGGACCAGCAGTGATCACGTGGACAAGACAGAGGCAGAGGAACGGGGCGCGCGCGCGTGTGCGCGATATGTGCATAAGACCGGCCGGCCGGCGAGAGGGGAACTGCGCAAGCGCGATCAAGCTAAGGGATCGCGCTTCACTCAGCGCGAGGCTCGGGATCGTGCTGCTAGGAAGGTAGACGGCGCATGCGCCGCCGAGACCAGCGCGGTCCCGGGCAGGAGGAGTGCTGTCAATTATGGGGATGAGAGGCGGGGTTTGGACGGGGGAGGCACATCGGGGAGTCAAGGAGGGTCTGCCTCCTTGACTTCTCACTTGACTTGTGACGCAGGAGACCAGGATTTTATAAAGTGAATTTTTCATACATATAAAGCCCAGAAATCCATGAAAAAGACGTTTGGAGACTTACTCAGCGTGAACTATAAGGTACTGTAAATGGTTTAATTAGTGAAAATCTGCTGACAGGTTCGCTTTAAACATACCAAGAGACACCATAGGAAGCATCATTCACAAATTCAAGGCAAAGGGCACTGTTGAAACGCTACCTGGTCGTGCCAGAAAGAAGATGCTGACTTCGACTGCTGTGCGCTACCTGAAACGCAAAGTGGAGAAAAGTTCTCGTGTGACTGCCGAGGAACTGAAAAAAGATTTGTCAGATGCGGGTACTGAAGTTTCAGCTCAGACAATAAGGCGCACACTGCGTAATGAAGGCCTCCATGCCAGAACTCCCAGGCGCACCCCCTTGCTGTCTCCAAAGAATAAGAAGAGTCGACTGCAGTATGCCAAAAGTCATGTGGACAAACCACAAAAGTTTTGGGATAGTGTTCTGTGGACTGATGAAACAAAATTAGATCTGTTTGGGCCCATGGATCAACGCTATGTTTGGAGGAGGAAAAACAAGGCCTATGAAGAAAAGAACACCTTGCCTACTGTGAAGCATGACGGGGGGGTCAATCATGCTTTGGGGCTGTTTTGCTTCTACAGGTACAGGGAAGCTTCAGCGTGTGCAAGGTACCATGAATTCTCTTCAGTACCAGGAGATATTGGATGAAAATGTGATGCAGTCCGTCACAAACCTGAGGCTTGGGAGACGTTGGACCTTTCAACAGGACAATGATCCCAAGCATACCTCCAAGTCCACTAGAGCATGGTTGCAGATTAAAGGCTGGAACATTCTGAGGTGGCCATCGCAGTCACCAGACTTAAATCCGATTGAGAACCTCTGGTGGGACTTAAAGAAAGCAGATGCAGCGCGCAAGCCTAAGAATGTGACTGAACTGGAGGCTTTTGCCTATGAAGAATGGGCGAAGGTACCCGTAGATCGCTGCAAGACACTTGTGTCAAGCTATGCTTCACGTTTAAAAGCTGTTATAACTGGAAAAGGATGTTGTACTAAGTACTAAGATTGAATGCCAATTGGGGGTTGAATAAAACTGATAATGAGCACAGAAAAGACATTTGTGGTTATTTCATTATAAATGTTATGTTATATTTGTCTGACTTACAAGTGCCTCTTTGATTTAATTGTAAACAAGATGACTGAAATGATCAAAATCAATGTCAAACTGGCAAAAACACTCAATTTCAGTGGGGGTTGAATAATTTTGAACACAACTGTATATTGTATTCTTTCTAGGTCTGTATTTTGTTGAGTTCTGTTATTTTGTTAACGGATTAGTTAAATACATGGATCAGTTGGTATATGCTGAAAATAAAAAAGAAAACTCAGGCACTTAAAAACACACATAAAAAAGCAGAAGTATGAATGAAACCATTTGTATTGGCACTAATATACAAAAGTTTGCATATCCTCATACTCATTTTGCAAAGACTTTAGTGTCCCAAAAGCCAATAAATTCTGTGTCCTAAGGGCTTTTTTTTCTGCGTCTGATCCACATTTTTTGCAGATCAGATGAGGACCCATTCACTTCAAATGGGCAGCAAAAGATGCAGACACCACACCATGTGCTGTGTGCATCCGTTTGTCCATTTCGCAGCCCCGCAAAAAAATAGAACATGTCCTATTCTGGTCTGTTTTGTGAACAAGGATAGGACATTTCCGAAGGAGTGAAAAAAAGGGTGTAAGGCTCTCGGCTGATATCCATGTTTTGTGGATCCGCAATTTGCGGAGTATAAAAATGACTACAGTGTGTACATGAGCCCTTAAGGGTGGTTTCAAGCAGTGTTTTTTTTTTTTTTCATTTTTGATGCAGTCTTTTGAACCAAAGCCAGCAGGAGTGAAATGTTTAAATTTTCCTTTTAATTACCATCTCTATTGAATTCGCTTTTAGCTCAACAAACTGCAAAAAAAAACTGAAGCGTTTTTCCAAAAATTAAGTGTTCAATACCACCCTATGGGCTCTTTCACACGAGCGTGTACCTTGCAGGAATCACGCTCCGTGTAAGAGAGGGATTGTGTGGTCTGGACTACAGAAGTGCACATTAATATCATGATTAATAATGCTGTGTGCCTCTGTCTGACCTTTCTGTAAGGCTGGGTTCAGACTTGAGCGTTTTACAGCGCGTTCCTACGCGCTGTAAAACGCTCGACAGGCGAAAACCCATGTTTCCCTATGGGCATGGTTCTCACCTGAGCGTTTTACAGCGCGTACGAACGCGCTGTTAAACGCCCTACGTCCAAAGAAGTAGAGGAGCTTCTTTGGGGCGTATTGTCGCGCATATTGTGATTGACGCCACAGTGGTCAATCACACAAACGCACATACGATGCGCGTTTCCTATATCCAAAAACGCACTGTAATACGCGCGACAAAAAATACGCTCAAGTGTGAACCCAGCCTTAAGCTCAGGAATAAGACAAATTCTTACATCACACTGCAACAAATAAAATGTAAGGCTGAGTTCACACCAGTTATTTGATCAGCTATTTCCATCAGTTATTGTGAGCTAAAACCTGTAGTGAAGCCTACACAGACATAAGATATAAGGGAAAGATCTGCTTCTGTTCTGTGTTTAGAGCCACACCTGGTTTTGGCTCAAAATAACAGATGGAAATAACTGACCAAATAACTGAAGTGTGAACTCAGGCTAAGGGCTCATGCACATGAACGTATTTAGTTTGCGTGTCCATTCAATTTTTTTGCAGACCATATGCGGAACAATGTTCGAAACAACATTTCAATGGGTCAGCAAAAAAAAAATGGAAGTTATTCTGTGTGCATTCCGTTTCCATATGTCTGTATTTCTGTTCCACAAAAAAATACAACATGTCCTATTATTGTCCGTATTACAGACAAGGATAGTACTGTTCTATTAGGGGCCAGCTGTCCCGTTCTGCAAAATACAGAATGCACACGGACGTCATCCGTATTTTTGGCAGAAACGTTTTTTGCGGACTGCAAAATACATACGGTCGTGTGCATGAGCCCTAAGTTCTACAAAACTACAACATATTCACACATAAAGTAACACTCTGCTGAAACCAATTTTTCTGTTATTACTTTAGGGCCATATAAACGGGTTGGCAGGTTCTTGCAAGATATGATAGAAAACACTAGATGTCACTGTATTCAAGCATAAAATAACTATCTTCATTAATTATACGTATTCATGACAAATATAAAGTATATATACAGTAAATAACACAAGTCGTTTCCATATTATATACCTTTACAAATTAATCTTATGAAATAATATGACATTGTAACACATCAAAGGTCCTTCATTAGCTATAACCACTGACCTCTACAAGTGAGGAACCTCTAACACTTCTCCAAGCCCGATAATAGCCAGTACACTCCTTTTCATGACTGCCATGAAGCGCTAGAATTTTGTGGATGTGGATCCCATCTCACTGCTCCCCAATTGTGGCATTTTCAATTCTGAAAAATATCAAAGACTTAGGGCTGCTTACAACATCACATGCTATATGTAAGAGTAATCTAAGGTAAAATATTACTCTGGAAGCTCTGGTAAGATATTTATGCATAGCCAAAAAGATACCAGTGCTGTCTAACAGAATCACAGACAATATGAGATAAAATATCACCATAGACTTTATTGACAAAAAATCACATGCAAATACATGAGAGTGACACTACTACTAAAAGGCCCGTATCTGGACCAATCCTCAGAGACTAGTACCCGAGAAACATATATGGGACATGGGGAAATATCAAAAAATAGAGAAAATGATAATGATAGCTATCATAGTCCTGCTCAAACTGCATGTCAATAACAGGGCACCCAATAGAGATGTAACCTAAGGTGAAAAAACTTCTAACCAAAGAGCTCTATCAGGGAAATGCCCACAGATAAACATATCATATGTAAAGCCCAAAATAGGCTAAAGTGCAACCCAGCAGAAACAAGCAGACATGAAACCATTATAAAAAAGTAAATGTATTACCCATTATCCAGCTTATATGTAGCCCCGGTACACCAACATCTCGACGCGCGTTTCACCACACTGAGGGCTTCGTCGGGCGGCTAAATTAGGTAGATAGTAGGTAAGATAGCCTGCTTCTTCACAAAAAAAAAAATTAGAAATTATAAAGTGGTTCTGCACCTGTACACATGGACATATTTCTTACTGTACTTTTATGTTTTTTTTTTTAAGTTTGCCTAAAAATATTTTATTTGTATAATGGTCCAGAATCTTAAAATGAAAAAACAGGTTGTCGCACCATGACAACCCCTTCCAAACATGAAGCTGTAAGTCATACACCCCCTTCACAAGTGAATAACATGCAAAATAAATGTGGAGCCCCAGTATTGGGTCTACAACACAATGATAGCCAGATATCCCTCAAAGGAAGGAAAACCGAGCAAAGGGGTGTCTCCATTACAGAGATCACTAAATCCACCATATTAAGTGGCCCCTATGTCAAGATCCCGCTTTTTTACAAGCTTTAATGATGTGACGGGGAAAACTTAACATCCATCATATCCTTAAAGCTTGTAAAAAAGCGGGATCTTGACATAGGGGCCACTTAATATGGTGGATTTGGTGATCTCTGTAATGGAGACACTCCTTTGCTCGGTTTTCCTTCCTTTGAGGGATATCTGGCTTTCATTGTGTTGTAGACCCAATACTGGGGCTCCACATTTATTTTGCATATTACTGTTTCCCAGGGAGCTTTGTACTTTGGATTGCTGTGTTGAGACTCTTAAACGAGGCTCCTCGGTGTTTTCTGTAGCTGGTCTCCCTGAGATCAGCTATTGTTCTGTACAAGTGAAAAAAAAAAAAGTTATTAGGACTTCCTCTTGCAATTAGGGTTTAGTGGCGCCCTTACCAATTTTTTCAAAAGGGAATTGTCTTGATGAGATAACCCCTTTAACTTTTATGTTGATGCAGTTCTCAGACAGACCATATTAAAGTTGTCTACCAGTCCTTAAGGAAGGTTCACATCTCTAGCAGTTAAAGGGAACCTATCATCAACTTTATGCTGACCTTACTGAGGGCAGCATAAAATAGTGACAGAAATGCTGATTTCAGCCGTGTGTCACTCATGAGCTAAAAGTGAGTAGTTGCTGAGAACTAGCATCATAATCATTGTGCAGTGAATCAGACCGACAGGGGAATTATATGTGAGGTCACGGTGAGACTAAAGGTAGTCCGAGGGAAAACACAGTTCTGGTTACTCACGGTTATGTCGTCCCTGGGCAGGCTTGCATAAGTGATGAGGAGAACGGCACAAGAATTCTCTGGGGCACGCTCTGGTGTAAGGGACAAAGGCCTGATGGTGGTTCGAGGTGCCCTTGGTGGTCTGTATTAATGTGCCTATGGCAAGAACCCTGGAATTCGTGACGCTAGTATCTTTTATGGTGGTACAACCATTTACTTTAGTGTTAACTGAGGAATTGAAGACTAAGACAAGAACTTTTACTGAACGTTGGCTCAGGGCAGCAATTTATCATCCAGATATATAAATATACAGTCTCTTTAAGATGGACAGAGGTAAAGCTGCAAGGGGTCCACTCAGGGACGTAGCTAACGGCTCATGGGCCCTGGTGCAAGAGTTCAGCTTGGGCCCCCCTTCCCTCAGTGCTTTGTGTGTCTTCTTATGCGGCACGAGGGTCTTTGGGCCCCCTCAGGCTCCTGGGCCCGGTAGCAACTGCTACCTCTGCACCCCCCATAGCTACGCCCCAGGGTCCACTGCACACAGGTGTGATCTCTGTCTCTCAAGCTATTAATGATATAGGTTTTATGCTCACTGGTAGGTAACTCCAATGCTGGACCCTGTTATTCCAGCGTGGGTTAATGAGGCTGCCGGATGCTGGTAAGTCCTTTACTTTTAGCTCCAAAGGTCCTAAGGCACTTATAGCGATGGCCATAACACTTTGGGTCTATGTTCCTTTAATTCTTTCTGGAGTAATATCCTTTTCTGAAGCTAAACTTCTAGTTGATGTCCACTAACTCTTAGCAGAGTTCTGAACAGGATGTGGACCACTTCAGCTTAGGGCTGAAGACTGAAGACTGACTAGGCCTGAGCTGGGCTATATATGGGATGTGTTGTTGTCCACCTTCCCGCCACCCCCCCAGTGGTAGACTAAGTGTAATGTAATCTAACACACCTGTAGGCAGGGATATGCATAAAGATGCACTGAAGCATAAAACAGGTTATATAAAGTGTACAAAGCATAACACGACAACTTTGCAATACCCACGTGGGTAGTGGGACACTGCATACCCCCTTAGTTTAACCCATGTCGAGCTCGACGTGAAGATGAAGGTCTCCTGAAAGATACAAAAAAGAGAACAATCCTGCAGGAATAGTACCATAACCCATAACAATACTTTTTCTTGAGCCTGAAAGCAATTGGTTAGGCACAAATGTATATCAGGCAAACATCAAGAATGGCAGTAAACAAGTAAAAAGGGGCATCGTTGCTTTCCTCTGGAGACTTATGAACAGGGTCGCTGACCTGGCACTGCAGAATAGTAACAAACCAGGGTAGTCCGTAATGGGGAAAATAATAAACATGGATGCAAGTCAGGAGGCTAACAGGGCATGAGTCCGTTCCCTGAGCATGAGCATAGGGGATGTAAAAAGGATGGACAACACAGAGGCTCAGGTATGTTTGAGTCTTTCTCCGGACACAGGCTTGAACGTTACGACAACAAAACAAAGAAGACTGTAGAAATTCCTTGGAGTAAGGCAAATAATCAGAGTCAAGAAGGCTCTTACACAGGCTCCGCAGTTTCAAATGATGCAGGGAAGGAATAAAAACTAAACAGGAATGGCTGGAAGCAATCTTCTTTGATGCTGCAGCTGGAATTCCCTGTAGCGAGCAGGAGGTCTACCTCTGGTAATCAGATCTGCGAAGTTTGCGTCCTTCTTCCAACCTTGGCTCAAGGAGGCTTGGGTCATCTGGAGTTTCTTGAGCTACTGGAACTTCTTCCTGATGTAGTTCCTCTGGCTGATGTGACACTGTACTGACTGGAGCAGGCACAGCAATATTTAACCATGGTGTAAGGAACCATTTTAGAGGATCTGTTTCTGTCTTTAGTTTTTCAATGGTCTGCATAGGCTCTACAGGCTTAATTGGTAGTTCAGGCACTTGAGTTGGAGGCTGATTTTCCTCTGCAACAGTCTTGTCTGGAAGGATTCCTCCTGGAGTATCTTTCTCTCTGTTACACAGCTTCAGGCGATTGCGATGTACTATTTGAGGTGATTTATTTTCTCTGGTTATCTCATAGGTGTCAGTTGCTGGTTTGGGGATAGCTGAAACGATATAGGGGTTTCTTTCTCACTTACTGTCCAACTTTCTGGTGCGATGATTGTTCTTTAGCCACACATAATCCAAACATAATCGCCAATTATGTCTGCTTTGGCAGATTGTTCAATGCGGTGGTGGACAATGCTTTGGTGCACACTCACCCAAACGTTTTTTGGCAATGGATTGATGGCATCAGGCACTTGTACATCCAAGGTATGGTCAGCAGGTAGTTTACTTTGTCGGCCAAACATGAGGTATTAAGGTGTATACCCAGTGGAACAGTGAATGGTATTATTGTAGGTATTCATCAATTGAGGCAGAAGAGTAGCCAAAAGAAGAGTAGCCCAATTATTCCTGGTAGCAGGTGGCACAGCTCTAACCTTTTTAATCAGGGTCTGATTAATTTTTTCACAAAGTCCATTACCTTAGGGATGGTAAGTAGTGTTGAGCGAACAGTTCGAGCATCGTTTGGGTTTGTACCGAATTTTGGGGTGTCCGGGACACGGACCCGAACCCGGACATTTTCAAAAACGTTCGGGTTCGGGTCCGTTGTTCGGCGATTTCTTCCTGCTTTCTGAAGGGCTGCACAGCAGCCAATCAGCTAGCGTTTTACTTCTTGCCCTAAGAGCCCATCACAGCCATGCCTACTAATGGCATGGCTGTGATTGGCCAAGTGCAGCATGTGACTCAGCCTCTATTTAAGCTGGAGTCACGTAGCGCCGCACGTCACACTGCTCTGATTAGTGTAGGGAGAGGACGCAGCTTCTGTCAGGGCGAGATTAGGCAGGGTAAAGTCAGCAACAGCACCTAATGAACAGATCGATCTACAGCTGTGAATGATTGAACTTCTGCTAGTTACTTGCTCACTGGTTTTTAGGCTGCACAGAGCGTTTTTCTATCACTTATTTTCTGGGTTGATCGGCGGCCATTTTGTGACTTGTGGTGCACCAGAAGAAGCTGCCACCCAGTCTATCAATCCATCAATACTAGTTTTGTTTTGCTATATCCTACATCAGGGGCTTGGCCGTGCTAATTGTCACCCCTAGAAACTTAGGATAGCAATTTCTATATTTTATTAAGGGGTTAAATACAATTGCCAAAATACCAATCCCCTAAATCAGGTGCTCCAGCTTTGGCTAGACAAGTATAATACTGTCTGCTGTCTGGCAAAGGATAGATTATTTTCTGTGGTGAAATTCAATTGCCAAAATAGCAATACCATAAAACAGTGGTTTCAGCTGTGGCTGGCAAAATAGAACAGTGTCCGCCAAAACATATATTTTGTTCTGAGGTGAAATTAATCTGCCAAAATAGCAATACCCTGAATCTGGTGTCCCAGCTGTTGCAGGCCAGATTTCATAGTGTCCCCAAAACATATATTTTGTTCTGGGATGAAATTAATCTGGCAAAATAGCAATACCCTGAATCTGGTGTCCCAGCTGTTGCAGGCCAGATTTCATAGTGTCCGCCAAAACATATATTTTGTTCTGGGGTGAAATTAATCTGGCAAAATAGCAATACCCTGAATCTGGTGTCCCAGCTGTTGCAGGCCAGATTTCATAGTGTCCGCTAAAACATATATTTTGTTCTGGGGTGAAATTAATCTGCCAAAATAGCAATACCCTGAATCTGGTGTCCCAGCTGTTGCAGGCCAGATTTCATAGTGTCCGCCAAAACATATATTTTGTTCTGGGGTGAAATTAATCTGCCAAAATAGCAATACCCTGAATCTGGTGTCCCAGCTGTTGCAGGCCAGATTTCATAGTGTCCGCCAAAACATATATTTTGTTCTGGGGTGCAATTAATCTGCCAAAATAGCAATACCCTGAATCTGGTGTCCCAGCTGTTGCAGGCCAGATTTCATAGTGTCCACCAACACATATATTTTGTTCTGGGGTGAAATTAATCTGCCAAAATAGCAATACCCTGAATCTGGTATCCCAGCTGTTGCAGGCCAGATTTCATAGTGTCCGCCAAAACATATATTTTGTTCTGGGGTGAAATTCAATTGCCAAAATAGCAATACCATAAATCAGTGGTTTCAGCTGTGGCTGGTAAAATAGAATAGTGTCCGCCAAAACATATGTTTTGTTCTGGGGTGAAATTAATCTGCCAAAATAGCAATACCATGAATCTGGTGTCCCAGCTGTTGCAGGCCAGATTTCATAGTGTCTTGCAAAACATATATTTTGTTCTGGGGTGACATTCAATTGCCAAAATAGCAATACCCTGAATCTGGTGTCCCATCTGTTGCAGGCCAGGATTCATAGTGTCCGCAAAAACATATATTTTGTTCTGGGGTGACATTCAATTGCCAAAATAGCAATACCCTGAATCCGGTGTCCCAGCTGTTGCAGGCCAGATTTCATAGTGTCCGCCAAAACAAATATTTTGTTCTGGGGTGAAATTAATCTGCCAAAATAGCAATACCCTGAATCTGTTGTCCCAACTGTTGCAGGCCAGATTTCATAGTGTCCGCCAAAACATATATTTTGTTCTAGGGTGAAATTCAATTGCCAAAATAGCAATACCATAAATCAGTGGTTTCAGCTGTGGCTGGCAAAATAGAATAGTATCCGCCAAAACATATATTTTGTTCTGGGGTGAAATTAATCTGCCAAAATAGCAATACCCTGAATCTGGTGTCCCAGCTGTTGCAGGCCAGATTTCATAATGTCTGCCAAAACATATATTTTGTTCTGGGGTGAAATTTATCTGCCAAAATAGCAATACCCTGAATCTGGTGTCCCAGCTGTTGCAGGCCAGATTTCATAGTGTCCGCCAAAACATATATTTTGTTCTGGGGTGAAATTAATCTGGCAAAATAGCAATACCCTGAATCTGGTGTCCCAGCTGTTGCAGGCCAAGTGTAAATCTGTCCATAAAAGGATACCTTTCATCCAGGGCCTAAATACTAGCCCTAAAAGAGATATTCCCCTAAATCAGTGGTTACTGCTGTGCCTGGATTAGTGTAATACGCTACATAAACAAATAGGCAGATAGTGTTAGGTGCCTGTAAAAAAAGGCCTGAATTTGAAATCAATACATTGGGCTAAATATTCTTTTCCTTATTGTGGTGCTTGGTGAACGGTAACAATGAGGAAAACATCTAGTAAGGGACGCGGACGCGGTCGTGGTGGTGTTAGTGTACCCTCTGGTGCTGGGAGAGGACGTGGCCATTCTGCCACAGCCACACGTCCTAGTGAACCAACTACCTCAGGTTCCAGTGCCCGCCAGAATTTACAGCGATATTTGGTGGGGCCCAATGCCGTTCTAAGGATGGTAAGGCCTGAGCAGGTACAGGCGCTAGTCAATTGAGTGGCCGACAGTGGATCCAGCATGTTCACAACATTATCTCCCACCCAGTCTTCTGCTGAAAGCGCACAGGTGGCACTTGAAAACCAAGCCCATCAGTCTGTCACATCACCCCCATGCATATCAGGGAAACTGTCAGAGCCTCAAGTTATGCAGCAGTCTCTTATGCTGTTTGAAGACTCTGCTGACAGGGTTTCCCAAGGAAATCCACCTAGCCCTTCCCCAGTGGTGGAAGACATAGAATGCACTGATGCACAACCACTGATGTTTCCTGATGATGAAGACATGGGAATACCACCTCATCGGAGTCCGCACGTCTCTGATGATGACGAAACACAGGTGCCAACTGCTGCGTCTTTCTGCAGTGTGCAGACCAAACAGGAGGTCAGGGAGGAAGACTGTGTGGAAGACGATGCAGGGGACGATGAGGTCCTAGACCCCACATGGAATGAAGGTCGTGCCACTGACTTTCATAGTTCCGAGGAAGAGGCAGTGGTGAGACCGACCCAACATAGTAGCAAAAGAGGGAGCAGGGGGCAAAAGCAGACCAGCCGCCGCAATGAGAGTTCGCCTGCTACTGGCCACCGCCTCCAGGGACCGAGCACCCCAATGGCAGCTTTAAGGAGTCCCGTGGCATGGCACTACTTTAAACAATGTGCTGACGACAAGACCCGAGTGGTTTGCACGCTGTGCCATCAGATCCTGAAGTGAGGCATTAACGTTCTGAACCTTAGCACAACCTGCATGACCAGGCATCTACATGCAAAGCATGAACTGCAGTGGAGTAAACACCTTAAAAGCAAAGAACTCACTCCGGCTCCCCCTGCTCCCTCTTCTGCTGCTGCCTCGGCCTCTTCCTCCGCCTCGGGAGGAATGTTGGCACCTGCCGCCCACCAAACAGTGGATGTGCCACTGACAACAATACCTGCGTCACCAAGCATCTCCCCCATGTCACACGGCAGCGTTCAGCTCTCTATCTCACAAACCTTGGAGAGAAAGCGTAAATTCCCACCTAGCCACCCTCGAGCCCTGGGCCTGAATGCCAGCATTTCTAAATTACTGGCCTTTAAAATGCTGTCATTCAGGCTGGTGGACACAGACAGCTTCAAACAGCTGATGTCCATGGCTGTCCCACAGTATGTTGTTCCCAGCCGCCACTACTTCTCCAAGACTGCCGTGCCTTCCCTGCACAACCAAGTATCCGATAAAATCAAGTGTGTACTGCGCAAGGCCATCTGTGGCAAGGTCCACCTAACCACAGATACGTTGACCAGTAAGCACGGCCAGGGACGCTATATCTCCCTAACTGCACACTGGGTAAATGTAGTGGCGGCTGGGCCGCAGGCGGAGAGTTCCTTGGCGCACGTCCTTCCGCCGCCAAGGATCGCAGGGCATCATTCTTTGCCTCCTGTAGCCTCCTCCTCCTACTCGGCTTCCTCCTCCTCTGCTTCCACCAGCTCATCCAGTCAGCCACACACCTTCACCACCAACTTCAGCACAGCCCGGGGTAAACGTCAGCAGGCCATTCTGAAACTCATATGTTTGGGGGACAGGCCCCACACCGCGCAGGAGTTGTGGCGGGGTATTGAACAACAGACCGATGAGAGGTTTCTGCCGGTGGGCCTCAAGCCCTGCCTGGTGGTGTGCGATAATGGGCGAAATCTCGTCGCAGCTCTGGGACTAGCCGGTTCGACGCACATCTCTTGCCTGGCGCATGTGCTGAATTTGGTGGTGCAGAAGTTCATTCACAACTACCCCAACATGTCAGAGCTGCTGCATAAAGTGAGGGCCGTCTGTGCGCGCTTCCGGCGTTCACATCCTGCCGCTGCTCACCTGTCTGCGCTACAGCGGAACTTCGGCCTTCCCGCTCACCGCCTCATATGCGACGTGCCCACCAGGTGGAACTCCACCTTGCACATGCTGGAGAGACTGTGCGAGCAGCAGCAGGCCATAGTGGAGTTTCAGCTGCAGCACGCACGCGTCAGTCGCACTGCGGAACAGCACCACTTCACCACCAATGATTGGGCCTCCATGCAAGACCTGTGTGCCCTGTTGCGCTGTTTCGAGTACTCCACCAACATGGCCAGTGGCGATGACACCGTTATCAGCGTTACAATACCACTTCTATGTCTCCTTGAGAAAACGCTTAGGGCGATGATGGAAGAGGAGGTGGCCCAGTTGGAGGAGGAGGATGAGGGGTCATTTTTAGTACTTTCAGGCCAGTCTGTTAGAAGTGGCTCAGAGGGAGGTTTTTTGCAACAGCAGAGGCCAGGTACAAATGTGGCCAGCCAGGGCCCTCTACTGGAGGACGAGGAGGATGAGGTGGAGGAGGATGAGGATGAAGCAGGTTCACAGCGGGGTGGCACCCGACACAGCTCAGGCCCATCACTGGTGCGTGGCTGGGGGGATACGGAGGACGATGACGATACGCCTCCCACAGAGGACAGCTTGTCCTTACCTCAGGGGAGCCTGGCACACATGAGCGACTACATGCTGCAGTGCCTGCGCAACGACAGCAGAGTTGCCCACAATTTAACGTGTGCTGACTACTGGGTTGCCACCCTGCTGGATCCCCGGTACAAAGACAATGTGCCCACCTTACTTCCTGCACTGGAGCGTGATAGGAAGATGCGCGAGTATAAGCGCACGCTGGTAGAGGCACTCCTGTGAGCATTCCCAAATGTCACAGGGGAATAGGTGGAAGTCCAAGGCGAAGGCAGAGGAGGAGAAAGAGGTCGCCAACGCAGCTGTGTCACGGCCAGCTCCTCTGAGGGCAGGGTTAGCATGGCAGAAATGTGGAAAAGTTTTGTCTCCACGCCACAGCTAACTGCACCACCACCTGACACGGAACGTGTTAGCAGGAGGCAGCATTTCACTAACATGGTTGAACAGTACGTCTGCACACCCCTCCACGTACTGACTGATGGTTCGGCCCCATTCAACTTCTGTGTCTCCAAATTGTCCACGTGGCCAGAGTTAGCATTTTATGCCTTGGAGGTGCTGGCCTGCCCGGCGGCCAGCGTTTTGTCTGAACGTGTATTCAGCACGGCAGGGGGCGTCATTACTGACAAATGCAGCCGCCTGTGCACAGCCAACGTGGACAAGCTGACGTTCATAAAAATGAACCAGGCATGGATCTCACAGGACCTGTGCCTCTCTTGTGCAGAATAGACATTTATAACTGCCTCCCCCACAACCATGTATTCTTGTACTCCGGGGCACGTCTTTATTGAATCCTCATTTTTTCAACTTTACCATGATCTTGCGGTGCAACCCAAAGTTGAATGAACCTCTCCTCTGTCTGGGTGGTGGGGCCGAAATAACTGAGAGTGGCCTTCTCCGGTGGTGGTTGATATGACGCATGATTCCTTGCTGTGAGACCTCTCTCCTCTGACTGGGTGCTGGGGCCTAAATAACTGAAAATGGCCTTCTCCAGTGGTGGGTGATATGACGCATGATTTCTTGCTGTGGGACCTCTCTCCTCTGTCTGGGTGCTGGGCCAAAATAACTGAAAGTGGCCTTCTCCAGTGGTGGTTGATATGACGCATGATTCCTTGCTGTGGGACCTCTCTCCTCTGTCTGGGTGCTGGGCTGAAATAACTGAGAGTGGCCTTCTCCGGTGGTGGTTGATATGACGCATGATTCCTTGCTGTGGGACCTCTCTCCTCTGACTGGGTGCTGGGGCCTAAATAACTGAAAATGGCCTTCTCCAGTGGTAGGTGATATGACGCATGATTCCTTGCTGTGGGACCTCTCTCCTCTGTCTGGGTGCTGTGCCGAAATAACTGAGAGTGGCCTTCTCCGGTGGTGGTTGATATGATGCATGATTCCTTGCTGTGGGACCTGTATCCTCGGTCTGGGTGCTGTGCCGAAATAACTGAAAGTGGCCTTCTCCAGTGGTGGGTGATATGACGCATGATTCCTTGCTGTGGGACCTCTCTCCTCGGTCTGGGTGCTGGCCGAAATAACTGAAAGTGGCCTTCTCCAGTGGTGGGTGATATGACGCATGATTCCTTGCTGTGTGACCTCTCTCCTCTGACTGGGTGCTGGGGCCTAAATAACTGAAAATGGCCTTCTCCAGTGGTGGGTGATATGACGCATGATTCCTTGCTGTGGAACCTGTATCCTCGGTCTGGGTGCTGGGCCGAAATAACTGAAAGTGGCCTTCTCCAATGGTGGGTGATATGACGCATGATTCCTTGCTGTGGGACCTGTATCCTCGGTCTGGGTGCTGTGCCGAAATAACTGAAAGTGGCCTTCTCCAGTGGTGGGTGATATGACGCATGATTCCTTGCTGTGGGACCTCTCTCCTCGGTCTGGGTGCTGGCCGAAATAACTGAAAGTGGCCTTCTCCAGTGGTGGGTGATATGACGCATGATTCCTTGCTGTGGGACCTGTATCCTCGGTCTGGGTGCTGGGCCGAAATAACTGAGAGTGGCCTTCTCCGGTGGTGGGTGATATGACGCATGATTCCTTGCTGTGGGACCTGTATCCTCAGTCTGGGTGCTGGGCCGAAATAACTGAAAGTGGCCTTCTCCAAATAACTGAAAGTGGCCTTCTCCAGTGGGTGATATGACGCATGATTCCTTGCTGTGGGACCTCTCTCCTCTGTCTGGGTGCTGGGCCGAAATAACTGAGAGTGGCCTTCTCCTGTGGTGGTTGATATGACGCATGATTCCTTGCTGTGGGACCTCTCTCCTCTGTCTGGGTGCTGGGGCCGAAATAACTGAAAGTTGCCTACTCCAGTGTTGAGTGATATGACGCATGATTCCTTGCAGTGGGACCTCTCTCCAATTGATATTGGTTAAATTTTATTTATTTTATTTTATTTTAATTCATTTCCCTATCCACATTTGTTTTCAGGGGATTTACCTACATTTTGCTGCCTTTGGCAGCCCTCTAGCCCGTTCCTGGACTATTTTACAGCCTTTTTAGTGCCTAAAAGTGCGGGTCCCCATTGACTTCAATGGGGTTCGGGTTCGGGATAAAGTTCGGGTCGAGTTCGGATCCCAAACCCGAACATTTTCGGGAAGTTCGGCCGAACTTCTCGAACCCGAACATCCAGGTGTTCGCTCATCTCTAATGGTAAGCTGTTGTTCTGCTTTTCTGGCAATTGTGAAGAGAACACAGTTCTTTGAAGAGTTGCGACTCAAAGGCAGATCCTTAATCTGGAAGAAATTTTTCTGGACATCCATATGGCAACAGGAAATGTTTCCAACGAATTTGGTGTATGGTCAATGATGGTCATAGCGTATGTATAGCCTGAGCGACTTGGTTCCAGCTTCACGTGGTCAATGGCAACGATCTCTAACGGTGTCTGGCTTACAATAGGATGTAAGAGTGCTCTTTGGTCATGCCTTTCATCTCGTCCAACAGCACAGGTGGAACACTCTCGACACCACTTCTCAATGTCTCCTCGCATTCCAATCCAATAGAATCATCCACGGATGGTAGCTTCTGTCTTCTGAATGCCAAAGTGTCCTGATTTGGCATTGTAAAACTCGAGAATGATACTTGCATCCCGGCGGGAAATTAGGATTTGGTATACTCTGTCATAGGTGAATGGATCTAGGCTTCTTCTCAATAGTAGGCCCTTCTGCAGTGGGAGTTGTTTCCGGTGTCTCCACAGCTTCAACAGTTCTGGGTCTGCATTTCTTCTGCGGATTCTCTCAGGTGTTCTTCCACTGGTGAGGAAGTCATGTAGTTCTCCGATTACTCTACTTTCTGACTGAAGTTTGATCCATCTCTGTTTATCAATTTGAGATTCTGGATTGTTCTTGGATGGGGATTTAGGACTCTTTTGTTTTTGATGGAGAGGATGCCTTGTTGGGCGAAGTTTTTGTAGAAATTAGGCATCTCCACTTCTTCCCAGACATCTATGTGTGCAGTAGGATGTTCCTTGGTAGGCAGGCGAGATAAGGCATCCACGTTCTCGTTGGACTTGCCCTTTCTGTGTTTTACAGTGAAGTTGTAGTTAGCAAGACGTGAGGCCCCTCTTTGTTCTAAGGCAACTAGCTTGGCTGTATTGAGATGTGCCAGTGGGTTGTTATTAGTGAAAGCTATGAAGGAAGTTGTTGCAAGGTAATCCTTGAATTTTTCGTTGACAGCCCACACAAGTGCAAGGAACTCTAACTTGAAAGAGCTGTACCTCCGGTCATTCTTTTCAGCATCTTTCAGCGATCTACTAGCGTAAGCAAGCACACTTTCTTGTCCTTCTTGCATTTAGGACAGAACAGCTCCCAGGCCTTTTATGCTGGCATCAGTGTAGAGATGGAATGGCTGTTGGTAATCAGGATATCCCAAGACAGGTGGTTCGGTCAGCTTCTTTTTCAGGAGTTGGAAGGCAATTTCCCTGTCGTCATTCCACTCCACAGGTATCTGAGTCTTCTTATACTTCTTTGGCTGTCCTCTTAGGAGTTCCTAAATTTGCTCAGCAAGCTGGGCGAAGTAAAAGAGATGGAGCGTCTGTAGTATCCTGCAAAACTAAGGAAACTTCTCACCTCCTTTACTGTGGTAGGAGTAGGCCAATTCCAGGCTGCAGCTAACTTTTCCGGATCTGGTTTAACACCTTCTGCGCTGACAACATGTCCCAGGTACTTGATTTCTGGCTTTAGCAGGTAGCACTTAGATTTGGAATAACTAATGACATTGTTCAGATAGAGCAGGACAGTCTCAAAGTTTCCATGGCCTAAACAGCGTTCCATTAGTCTTTGAAATGTTCCTGGTGCATTACAAAGTCCAAAGGGCATGTAATTAAATTCAAATAGGCCCATGGGAGTAGTAAAAGCTGTTTTCTCTTGGTCTTCAGGAGCCATAGGTACTTGCCAGTATCCACTGGTAAGATCAAGGGTAGAGAAATAGGCTGATGACCCCAGTGCTATCAGGGATTCTTCAATTCTGGGTAAAGGATAGGCATTCTTGTGGGTGATTTGATTCATTTTTCTGTAGTCCACACGACTTTTTAGGTAATTTCCCTATCCACATTTGTTTGCAGGGCACTTGCCCACATTTGCTGCCTTTTGCAGCCCTCTAGCCCTTTTCATGACTATCTGTAAAGAATAAATCAAGGCAACTGGACTTGCTGTAGATTTCTTGAAAACATTTCACTCGTTCTTCCAATAAGCTTTCTCAATTCAGAGAACTGAGAATTTCTCAGAATTGAGAAAGCTCGTTGAAAGAACGAGTGAAACGTTTTCAAGAAATCTACAGCAAGTCCAGTTGCCTTGATTTATTCTTTACAGATATACCATGACCTGGATAAATGAGAACCTTAACAGACCTTTCCATGACTCTTTTAGAGCTATTTTAGTAACTTTGCGGGGAAGTTCGGCCGAACTCGGCGAACCCGAATTTCCAGGTGTCCGCTCAACTATATTAGGCCTCATGCACACGACCGCATGTTGGGTCCATGTCCGAACCACATATTTTGCCACTCGGGCGCGGACCCATTCACTTCAATGGAGCTGCAAAAGATGCGGACAGCACTCCGTGTGCTGTCCGCATCCATTGCTCCGTTCCGTGGTGCCACAAAAAAAATAGAGCATGTCCTATTCTTCTCCGTTTTGCGGACAAGAATAGGCATCTCTATAATGGGCCGCCCGTTCCGTTCCACAAATTGTGGAAGGCACACAGAGCGGCTTCTGTGTTTTGCGGATCCGCAAAACACACAAGGTCGTGTGCATGAGGCCTTAAGGAGTTTAAAAGAGCAGTATGCACTCCTAAATGGTACCTAAAAATGTATAGCCTATGTTGCAAAATATCTACAAAGAGCTGCATAGACATAATAAAATATCATTAAAATTATGTTTGACAAAAAACAAAAAGAAAAAAAAAATTATAGAAATGAAGGTCAAAATGGGGTTTGTCTACATTTGGGTTCCCATACTGGACTAGAGCAATTCTGGTAACATAGTGGGATGACAGCAGATTGATATTATTTTCTTCTAAGTGTGGCACTTAACACATGATTGCACTCATGCATAACACATTTTCACTTCAGAGAAAAAAAAAATCTGAGGATCCTGAAACTTATTATTAATGGTGAAATACCTCGTTTGTAGACACTGTCTCTTTTCGGGTGTCAACTAGTGCTTCAGAAATTACAGGTCTTTAACAGTGATGAATAATGTCATGCTAAATGCATAGTACCGAACATTGTACACAAGACTGAAAACCTCATTTATCTACACACTTTTTGCTTCATTTCATTATTTTTTTTTGTAGAAAAAGAGGAATGAAATGTATTGTAATGTCAAGCAAAAATTACACTCTCGCTTAACAAATTGATTCCTCATCCCATCATCTTTGTCAGACCCAGCATTGAAATGGATTCACCCAGTGCCAGATCATCAGGTCTCTGTAAAATAGTGCCATATAATGCTTTCATACTTTATTTTGCGCCACAGTAGCTAAATAATAGTATGTTGCAGTTTGCTAATAACAGTCCCACAAAATGGCTGTTAAAGAGCATCGGTCAGCATGATCAAACCTATTAACCAGGCATACTGCTCATTAGGGTTAATCATTCTGAGTTAAATAATTACTAATTCTGTCTCTCTGTTTTGAAGAAATATGCACTTTATTCAATATGCTAATTATGTGTTCAGAACACCGAGGGGCGGCCTAGCCCCCGTGGTCCTATTTCCATTTATAGCCCCCGTGGTGCACCGCTTTAGCACCACCTTTTCCGCTTAGCCAATCCCCCCCCCACACACACACACTTGAGTGACAGGGCCAGACATCCTCACTGTCAGCGCATGTGCATTTTAGATCTGAGCATTGATGCTGAAATCTGATCTCTGCATGCGCCAGTGAGTGTGCTGGGATTACAGGGCCAGTCAGGAAAACAGTGAGGATGCCAGGCGCTGTCAATCAAAGGGAGGGATAGTGACTAAGTCGAAAGGCACTGTTAAAAAGCGGTACTCCTAGGGCAGGGGTCAGTTGTTGTGAAACTACTGTACATCTCCCATTATGCACGTTTGCTTGGCTGATCTCTAAACTCCCACACAAGTGGAAGGAGCATGCTGGTAGTTGTAGTTTCACAACAGCTCGAGTGCCAAAGGTTGCTGATCCCTGTCCTAGGGTCTAGCCCCGCGATCATTACTCCAAACACCTACTTAGTATTTTTAATAAAGTGCTTATTTCTCTAAAATGGTGGGATAAGAGATTTGACCTACTAAGGCTACCTTCAGATCTGCAGTAGGTGTGATCCGGTAGCTTGTTTCAGCAGGCAAATGGAGGATCTTCCGGAAACAAACCAGATGAGAACGGAATGTCTGATGGAACCCATTATACTTTAATGGGGCTGGCGGGCATTCCGTTCACATCCAGCAGGCTGTTTTCTGACGGAAGGTAGCCTAAAAGATCATTTAACTCAGCATGATCAACCCTAACAGTTAGTATGCCTGGTTTGATCATGCTGACAGATGGCCTTTAAATAATCTTTGATTATTGTTATCCACATGCTATTTACTGTATGCATTTGCTTATAGTCTTTTTTAACTATTTGCCCTTAATTTGGGTAGCATAGTTGTTTGTTTATTTTTTGTGTATTTTGTTTGAGCTAAACACATTGCAGGTATTCAGTAGTCAATATACTTAGAACACTTCTATTATGGCTTTCATTTAACATGTTTAAGGCTACGTTCACACGACGACATTTGTTGCGCGATAAAAAGTCGCACTATTGTCGCGCGACAATTCTTATAATGGGAGTCTATGGTGTCGCATTGCGACATGTGACATGCTGCGACTGCGACACGACAGTTGGAAAAAATTCATCCCGGATGGGTTTTTCTGCAACTGTCGTGTCGCAGTCGCAGCATGTCGCATGTCGCAATGCGACACCATAGACTCCCATTATAAAAATTGTCGCGCGACATTGTGTGCGACAAAATGTCGCGCGACAAATGTTGCAGTGAAGTTGTGCCCTATTTGTCGCGCGACTTTTGTCGCGCGATAATTGTCGTCGTGTGAACGTAGCCTTATTCAGAACTATAGTTAGGCTTTCTTTCACCCCAGGGCAAAGGTTTAGTTGATTGCCCTCACCCTGTATATCATGGCACAGGCAAAGTGGCTTGTTGAACGCTCTCCCCAGCAATCCCTTGGTATAAATCTTTGTTCCCTGAATCTTCTTATAAGTTGATTATTACTTGTTTTTGTGAAAAAAGTGAAATCTGGCAATCAGTTCACAGGAATTTCAAATTTTGATGTCTTAGGGTGCTTACACACTGTGCAGCGGAGTTACTGTACCCACACGTGGATTGCACTGTGACTACTGCATGTACAGGTGAAGCACATGGATTTTATGTGCTTTGCCTGCACTTGCAGTGAAACCATAAGAAATCGTAGCAATCCACATACATTTACAGTGGCCCAGCCTTAGCATATATATAGCGCTGGCTTTTGTTTGCTGCCCGAGTGATCGGGCCGCCAAATATTGGGTCCCCCACTCTCAAAGACTCTCAGAGATTTGCACATACAGGTTGCAAAAAAAAAACAGAACGGACACGGACAAAAAAGACTTTCATGTGCATAAGCCCTTAGTCAGTCTCTGTGCACCAGTGTAGTGCGTTATCTCTTCATGAACTACAACAAAAGCCATTAAAAAGAGTGCATTTAATGCACCGTTGTTATGCAGAAAGTGCATCAAAGACCAAGTAAGAATGGACACATCTGTAAAATAGAGGCAGCAACGCTGTCACTGCCTTTGTTGGTTCTGGTGGTCATGTGTCTGGTCACATGATCACTGGCATAACGGTTCCAGGAAGCTGATGCTGAGTCTAACTAGACCTGGAACAGCCTCAGTGACAACTGTCACTGCATTAGGGCAGATTGGCGCTGTAATTGAGATAGTTGTGCAGTCCCAGTTACAGTGGAAATGTATAACATCACATCACCACTGTAAATACTGCAATTACTCCACAAAGTTGAGCAACAGTGAGCCAAAAAAGAGAGTGACTCTCTTTGGATTCATTAGTATTAGTGTTGAGTGAATCAAAGTGTCCGAATTTCAGGGAAAATTCAATTCACACATCTTTTCCTAATAAACTGTACTACAAAAATATTTAACATCTGTGTCCCTACACTATATTAAAAGTTAACTTAAACAACAGTTACACTTTAATCCCTGGGTGGGTCTTTAAAGATGTCACCCGCTCACTAGCGCAGCTGGCGCCATAGTTGCCAATTACCTGTAGTTTTAAACAGCAGACACCTGGGTCTAATGTCTGCAATTGACGATAATGCCAATTGCAGACATTTAAACCCTCAGATGCCGTGGTCAAAAAAAAATTGAAAATATAAAAAAAATTCTAATCACCCAACCTTTCCCCCAAATAAAAATAAATAAACAATAACAAAATAAACATAATGGGCATCATCGCCTGAGAAAATGTCAGTAATATTAAAATATAAACATACTTATCCCATGCAGTAAAGAGCGAAATGGAACAAAAATCAAAATGGCCGATTCGCCATTATTGGTCACTTGACTCGCTTCACCTTCCCTAAAAAATTGAATAAAAAGTGATCAAAATGTCATACATACCCCGAAATGGTATCAATGAAAAGTACAGATCACCCTTCAAAAAATAAGCCCTCATACAGCTCAGCACACATAACTAAAAGTTTTTCTTATTTTTCAGTATAAAAACAGAAGAAAAACAATATAAATGTGGTAACGCTGTAATTGTATGGACCTAGGGAATAAAACCAACAGATCCATTTTACCACATAGTGAACGTCATAAAAATAAAACCAATAAAACTGTGGTGGAATAGTGTTTTTTTCTTTCCATTTCCTTTCCCTTTGGGGCTATATGAATGGAAAAGGTAAAGGGGTTAAGTTACTCAAAATGTCTTCAATTTAATGCTTCTAAAAAGGCAAAAATTAATAAAATATTTTCAGAATTTTTCCTATACCAAACTTTGTCTTCTGTCACTCATCCTTTAAAGAGACACTAACAGAATATTTTTGCCCCCCATTTGTAAGTGTGCTGGTATGCATCATTTATTGTTTAACAAACTTACATGTTGATTTATTGGTGTATTTTGAGTCTACTTTGGGCAGTTAAATCATGTGATCCCTGATGAGACTTGACAGATCCCACAGTGTCTGCAGGGTGGATGGGAAGTCAGTTTCTCTATTCATTCTTATGAGGCCTCACGCACACGACCGTATGTATTTTGCGGTCCGCAAAATATACGGATTACATTCGTGTGCATTCCATATTTTGCGGAACTGAACAGCTGGCCCCTAATAGAACAGTACTGTCTTTGTCTGTAATGCGGACCACAATAGGACACGCTCTATTTATTTTACAGAATGGAAATTCGGAAATATGGAAACTGAATGCACACAGAGTAAAATGAATGGTTCTGTATACGGTCCGCAAAAAAAATGGAACAGACACCGAAATAAAATACATTCGTGTACCTGAGGTCTGAGACTGACAGTAAAAAATAGCACTACGGAGTGCTTCCATGGCGTTCCTATCTTTTTGCGGAACGGGCAGATTGCGGACCCATTCAAGTGAATGGGTCCGCGATCCACTGCGACTGCCCCACAATCGGTGCCCGTGCATTGCTGGCTGCAATTTGCAGCCCGCAGCACGGGCACGGGACTCACACGTTCGTGTGAAAGAGCCCTTATCTGGGGTCATGTGAAAACACATAAATGAATTGATATGGAAGTTTTATACCTGCACACTTGGTTCACATAACTGATTTTGAAAAACACACTTCAGCTCGTAAGCGTTTTTTTTGTGTGTTTTTAGCGCTTTTTTGATGCATTTTTTTTTTTTTTACCAATCGGATTTCACTTCAATACAAAGCTGCATTTTCAGCATGAGGTATTTGATGCAGATCTACTCCAAAAAAGGCACAGAAAACACACAAAAAATGCATGAACTTACATGGAGCTGTTTTTCTGCTTCCTATTTGCTTTCTATTTGCTCCAAAATCAGCACCAAAAAAGTCCATGTGACACTTACAAACAGGGGGACCACCAAGGCGTTTTCTGGGAGTGCTTCATGTGCCTTCCCCACCAGTTTTGCTGTGTAAGAATATCTTACATGTCCCCAATTTGAATAGTTAGCATTGTCTGTGCAATATTTAATTTTTTTTACCATTTGCTTCCAAAATCTAGTTATCAAAAATTATCGGACTGTTTATTACTTTGTCCCAGTGACTGGCGTTTTTTTGTTACAGAACTGAAATGTATCAAGATATTATATATGTCAGTTTCTGCCAAGCTAAGTCATAGAAAACACTGTCAGTGAGACACAAATGAGAATGAGCTTCCCTAGGAAAAATAGAATGTACAAAATAAAAATTATACTAATTAGTGTTGAATAAATAGAAGTTCAAGAAGTCAACTTTGATCCGAATTTCAGGGAAAATTCAATTTGCCGCGAAGCTCAACCTCCTTGTCCTTTGTGGCAACGAATCAATTTTCCCTGAAATGGCATTAAAAAAAATTCATACTCATCTCATCCATGTGCTCGTAAAGAGTCTGCCATGGTCATCTTTATTGATCAAGATCAAGAGCAAAATCTTGTGCACAGTGATGTATGGATCTTCAATCAAGATGGCTGTGGCGGACTCTTCACGATCAAATGGATAAGGTAAGAGAGATTAATTCACAGATTAACCCCTGTCAGCCCTCAATGGTAATCTTGCGATGAACTCGGCATCTGAGAGGTTCAATGACACGTGGCTGTATAATTGGCATTCCCAGTCATTGCACCTACTACTCCCAAAGAAATGAACTTTGTCATGAAGCGAATTTCTTTGTGAAATTCGCAAAACAGCTGAGTCGAATTTTTGAGAACTTCGATCGTCTCTTTATACTAATCACAGCTCTCTAATTCCCCATATACATTTGGTCTTCAGTTTTAAACTAATAGTCCTTTTACACTGACCGATGTGTCAGGCAATTACCAGGAAAAAAACAGAAGTTCCTGATAACTGATTATGAGAGGAGATGAGGGCTGCATTAACAGGCTATTTATAGTGTTCCCCATGCTGCTCCGCGTCAGTACAATCACAGCAATTTAACATTTGTATATGTGAAATGTATGTTTTCTTTTTTCTTTTCATCGCCATATGGCCCGATAACTTTTTTATTTTTATGTCTACTGAGTTGTATGGGGACTTATCTTTTGTGGGGTAATCTGTAGTTTTTATTGATACAATTTTAGGGTGTGCATGAATTATAGATCAATTTTTATTCAATTTTATTCGGGGAGGTGAAGAGACGAGAAAAAGGCGAATTGGCCATTTAGATTTTTTTTCTTCTGTTACGCTGTTCACTGTATGGGATAAATATGTTTATATTTCAATAGTACGAGCATTTTGGAATTTTTTTTTTTTTTTTTTTACACATTTTAAAACTTCCCCTAAGGAATTTGAACATGCTATCACCAGATCGCTTCTCTCACAGATTCCAATGCGTTCGAGAAATTAGCCACAGGCAGAGTCTCCGTAGGGACATAGCTGTGGCAGCCTTGAATCCTTCAGAGGGACCGAGCCTGCCACAGGGAATGAAATACTACCCCGATTGCCATTAGGGGTAGTCATTCCAGCCCCAGGATCATATTTGACCAAGGAATTTGAGGGATTAAATGCCTGTGATCTATCTATGGCTATCATCTTTAAAGGCACCATCTTTAAAGAGACAATATGTATGGCGGATGTCATCAAGGATTTAAAGACCCAACATCCGATGTACATTTATGGTGGATGTCAGGAAGGGATTAACTATGCCCTGGACACAATTTTGACCTAGAAATGTAAATTAAAACTAAAATGGAGTGAGGTAAGGGGACATCTCCCATTCAAAATAGAAACAAAAGGAAACAGCCGACAACTATATATCTGCTCAAACCTTCTCTACAACATGGTGCCCACAGATAGTACAGTATAATCAACACCAGATATGCCCAACATGTGGCCCTCCAGCTGTTGTAAATCTACAACTCCCACCGTGCCTTGCTGTAGGCTGATAGCTATAGGCTGTCCGGGCATGCTGGAAGTTGTAGTTTTCCAAAAGTTAGAGGGCCGCAGGTTGGGTATCCATGGTCAACACGATAGGTTGAATAATATGTTTTAGCTTTAAAATGTATTAAACTGACCATGTTCTAGTGTGCATAGGATGATTTAGGAATAGATGAAGACTTATCAAGTTCAAACACATTTACTGAGTGCATAACTAAGACTTTTGTAACGTAATGTTAAAAGCACACCTTTAATCTATGGTTATGTAGTAAGCATTTTCGAAACGTGAGCTTCATATTCAAAGTAGGACTTTCAGTGGGTTGGTGGGTTCACACCTTAGAACTAAGTAGATATGTCATAAACGTTTTGTGCATAAATTAAGTACATCTTAGAAAGAAAGAATGCTGGCCTACATATGAGGGAGCTTTAATATGACTAATAACTAGAAAAGAGCGAATTTCCGCCTATGAAATTCGCTCACACTTCATTTGGTGGTAAATGGTGAATTGTGAATCCATCCTATTTCCATTGTGCAGGAGAGGACTCCCCTGCATAACGGAAACTGGACAAATCCGTTTTGCAGCCCATAGACTTCTATTATGACGGAATAAAGAAGCATTCCATTATGCATTCCGTCATAGAATTGCTTAATGTTCCGTGGTAACGGAATCCATAACGCAATTCACCTTTTAGCACCAAACGAAGTGTGAACGAATTTCAAAATATGAAATTCGCTCATCTCTACTAATAACATTGTAGTGGAAATTTATGAAGACTGGCATTTCACATTAAAGTTCATCTAAGGCTACATGCACACAACAGTTGTTTTTTGCTGTCCACAAATCGCGGATTCGTCTTCCTTTCTTTTTCACATCCACATCCATTCCGTGTGTCTGCAAATTTTGTAGGTTGAGTATCCGTGTGTCTTCCATTATTTTTGCGGATCCGCAAAAAAAACGGAAGGCTTGAACCAGTTTCTTAAAGTACCTGTACAAGTGCCCTGGTTTACAAGCAACCATCCGCAAAAAAAACGTATGCGGATGACAAACGGATGGCTTCCGTTGGTCATCCGCATTTTATGCGGACCCATTGACTTCTATGCGGACCCATTGACTTTTGCGGACAAGAATAGGACATGCCATTTTTTTTTGCGGACATGAAATGCGGACAGCGGACGCGGACAGGCAACAGAAGAGGCATCCGCATTTTTAACGGATCCATAGAAATGAATGGGAAAGCATCGGATCCACAAAAAAAACGGAACGGAGGCAGCAAAAAAACACTGCCGTGAGCATGTAGGCTTGTAGTAATGTTAGGGACCCTTGTGCGGAAGCCGCCGTAACGTGGTACTTGGGCCCGACATACTTTTGATCAAAAATGTGCACTAAGAGCTTCCTTCATTCCATTTTTTCGGAATGAGCCCCTTTTCCTATTTTTTGCTATCAGTTTATGATGTATTGTGCAGCCGTCTTTTAACCAACCTTGTTTGCCTTATGGCTATGCACTTGTGAGTGTAGATATATATTTGCTTAGTCAAGACTCTGTCTTATAGTATATATTAAGGGTGGCGACTCTTTTGGACTGAGCAACACCGAAGTACCTGGGACTTCTCAGCACAAAAGCAATTTAGCTGGTTCCTGCAGTGCCCTGAATTAAAGGAGACTGGTAAGTCCATGAGAGGCAGTATCTGTAATGTTAGTGACCCTCGTGCGGAAGCCGCCATGACGTGGTACTTGGGCCCGACATACTTTTGATCAAAAATGTGCGCTAAGAGCTTCCTTCATTCTATTTTTTTGGAATGAGACCCTTTTCCTATTTTTTGCTATCATATGATGTATTGTGCAACCATCTTTTAACTAACCTTGTTTGCCTTATGGCTATGCACTTGTGAGTGTAGATATATATTTGCTTAGTCTGAACTCTGTCTTATACTAAACAGAGAGGCAACAGCAGGAGTGTACGCTCACCAAGTGTGTCCTGCTCAGTCCAGCGTACAGAGTGCAGGTGTCTGTAATATTAAAAGAGTGATGTAGGAGATTTAGCAACTGCCAAATCATTTTGGATCACATGCTTAGATTTATGCATCATCCTCCCATCAAGAGACCTCCAACTTAGTACTGTGGAGTAGTGTAGTTCAAGGGCTTTGACTGCAGCTGTAAAGGGAAACCCAGAAGATGTCCACTTGCAGAAAGATGGTCTCCCAAGTGAGAGTCTAGAATGGCAGTGAGTGATAGACTGTGCAATGGGGAATCACTGCCTTTATACGCCACCATATTGCCTATGTTGAAACTATGTTTGTGCGCTCATCTGAGAGACCAAACCCACCAATTATTATACCGTGCATATATTTGTTACCACAAAGTACTGAACCTATGTACATATTTGTAACCGCCAAGCACTTCACTGTGCATATATTTGTAACCGCCAAGCACTGAACTATGTATATATTTGTAACCGCCAAGCACTAAACCGTGTACATATCTGTATTCACCAAACTTATATGGCAGGGTACCACATGAACAGAGCCACACCGCCAATTAGGCGAGGTAAGACGATCGCCACAGGCAGCGCGGCCCTGGTGACAAGTCGGGGGCGGCACAGTAGGAGATGAGCGCTTCCATTGTGGAAGCGGTCATCTCTATATTCATCTGTATCGTCATCCTCAGGACAGCTATACAGATGGATGTGCTGCGGGGCAGGGGAGAGGCGTCTCCCTTCCTCATTCCCCTGATAGGCTACAGGTACTAGGCCTTCAGCCCATCAGAGGCCGGTGCCATACAGCGCGGGACAAGGCTGGATAAGGCCTGCATCGCATCTCTGAAAGCGGCATGGAGGTGAGTATTTGTGTTTATTTTTTTATATGGCACACAATGCAGGAGATGAGCGCTATGGGGGCATCTAGAGGCACATCTTACTGGCACATTATAGGGGACACTGAGAGCATCTACTGGGGCACTATATAGGGGCATTTTATACTGGTACATTATTGGGATGGGAGAATGATTAGATGGGAGAATGATGGAAAAGTAGAAAAACTAAGATGTTTTTTGTCAAACTGTAGAGAAGAGAGATGGGTGAAAAATCATCATGGCGGTCTGGTCTGAATGGAGAAGATGATTAAAGAGAACATCTACGTATATCAGAGGGGACGTCACTGGATGTAAGAGGTGCAGCATTACCCTGTATGTTTTGTAGTGATATATGTAATGTTAGGAGGGAAGGGTTTAGGTTGAGAATTTGGTATAGGGATTGAGGGCTGTTTCAATTTTTACCTCAGGCAGCAGAAAGGCTAGGTGCACCCCTGCACATGAAGTTGAATTTTGTTTGCACTGCATAATGTGCCTCTGCCCCCATCCCTTATTGCTGTAGAAAAATCCTGTTTGCCCTGTGCCACATTACAAAATCAACCTCACAGTATGAATCATGTACCAAACTCTATTATGTTTGGAGATGTCCTGAACTATTCGCTCCCAGGGGGGGCTGTTTCAATTTTCACCTCAGGCAGCAATCAAATAGAGGCATCAAATGGATTCGCAAAGTGATTAATAATTGTAAGTATTATCGCTTTGAGATTACAACTTTAGCGAGTTTGCTAATGGTGGAATAGTAGGAAGTAACGAATACAGTGCTATATCTATGAATAGTGCATTTTATAAGTTGGATTCGCATTGCGATTAATATAACCTGTATTATTCGCATTGCGATTACAACTTAGAGCTGAGTTCCTAATGGTTGTATTGCTAGAATATAACGAAGATTGAGAAATCTTCGTTATATTCTAGTAATACAACCATTAGGAACTCAGCTCTAAGTTGAATTCGCAATGCGATTAATGCAGGTTATATTAATCGCATTGCGAATTCACCTTGCCACACTATGCGTCAACTACGTAATTGTCCATGGATTCCCCTCCGGCATGCCACAGTCCAGGTGTTAGTCCCCTTGAAACAACTTTTCCATCACTATTGTGGCCAGAAGGAGTCCCTGTGGGTTCTAAAATTCGCCTATCTATTGAAGTCTATGGCGGTTCGCACTGTTCGCACGTTCGCGAACATTTGCGGAAATTCGCGTTTGCAAACGGAAAATTTTGGGTTCGCGACACCGCTAATTATGTTCTATTCAAATTCATGTGCATCATGGTGTATAAAAACTTTAGAACTCCTTTCTAGACTTACTGTACGTATTGATGTATTGTCATTTCCTAACCTTCTAGACTAAAAAACTACAGTGTTATACATACACCTGTTATGACTTGGCACCACAATGCAGCGTTATTAAGTCACAGGGAGATCTGAAATTGACACATTCTTAAATAGTGAAATTTTAACTTAGCCCCTTGCACAGTGCTGGTAAATAAGAAGGTACATCACGTGAAATCACAAAGTTAGAACTGTAGCAGTTATACTTGATGTTGCACTCTTTATATACTGCTCACTATATGATGCACCCTTTGTTCAAGTTTCTCTGTTTACTTTTAAGGTCCCTTGCACACGACCGTATGCCCTCCAAGACATACAGTCTGTGAGCGGGCCATAAGTCCCGGAGCGCCATACATCATGCACATGATGTATGCTGCTCCAGGACATATGGCCCGCCTACCGACCGTATGTCTCGTGTGCAAGGGTCCTAAAGGGGTTGTCCAAGGAAAAGTATTCAAAATCTTTCAAACCAGCACCTGGATCTGAATACTTTTGTAATTGCATGTATTTAAAAATGAAGTTAATCACTGAAATCCATATGTATAGCGCCATCTGCTGTTTTCTTTTTTCTAATTTCTCTTTCATGCTCACTGAGATGGAAGCACATGCTCAGTTCCATCCTTCAACTGCCACTGGCTGCAGTATAAAGGACACACCCCATGGGAAAGTGCTTGACATTTTTCTAGCAGAGCAACTGGAGCAGTGAATGGGGAGATATATGGATCCATGTGAGGTACATGGCTGTTTCTAAGTTTGTTAGAAAGAGATTGTCATGTACTTTATTGATATTCATATTTTCATTTTTTACATTAATCATGTGATAACCCTTTACGTATTTATAGCGCCACTTTGTGGGACGTAGTTTCTAGGATTGTCATTAGAGATGGCCCGAACTATTCGCCGGCGAACAGTTCCCGGCGAACATAGCTTGTTCGCGTTCGCCTCGGCGGGCGAACATATGCGATGTTCGGTCCGCCCCCTATACATCATCATTGAGCAAACTTTGACCCTGTACCTCACAGTCAGCAGACACATTCCAGCCAATCAGCAGCATACCCTCCCTTCCAGACCCTCCCACCTCCTGCACAGCATCCATTTTAGATTCATTCTGAAGCTGCAGTCTTTATGAGAGGAGGGAGAGTGTAGTTGCTGCTGATTTAATAGGGAAATTGATAGCTAGGCTACTGTATTCAGTGTCCACTCCAGTCCTGAAAGACTCATCTGATCTCTGCTGTAAGGACAGCGTCCTGATAGCACCCCAAAAAGCCCTTTTTAGGGCTGCTACATTAGTCTGCTTTATTTATTTATTTTCTCCATATATATATTGCAGTTGCCTGGCCTGCCCGTGTGTGAGGAGCTGCAGGCCCACAGACTACATAGTGCCCACTGCCAGTGCCCACCACTCACACCATGTGGTACAGGACTTTGCATCAAACAAAGGCATTTAATTTTTACCCTTTAATCTAAGGTTAGTTGCCTGCCAGTTTGTGTCAGGCCGACTTCCACAGACTGTAGTGTGCCCACTGCCAGTGCCCACCACCACTCATACCGGGTGGCACAGGCATTTAATTTTTACACTTTAGTCTAATTTCAGTTGCTTGCCTGTTGCCAGTGTGTGTCAGGCCGACTTCCACAGACTGTAGTGTGCCCACTGCCAGTGCCCACCACCACTCATACCGGGTGGCACAGGCATTTAATTTTTACACTTTAGTCTAATTTCAGTTGCTTGCCTGCTGCCAGTGTGTGTCAGGCCGACTTCCACAGACTGTAGTGTGCCCACTGCCAGTGCCCACCACCACTCATACCATGTGGCACAGGCATTTAATTTTTACACTTTAGTCTAATTTCAGTTGCTTGCCTGCTGCCAGTGTGTGTCAGGCCGACTTCCACAGACTGTAGTGTGCCCACTGCCAGTGCCCACCACCACTCATACCGTGTGGCACAGGCATTTCATTTTTACACTTTAGTCTAATTTCAGTTGCTTGCCTGCTGCCAGTGTGTGTCAGGCCGACTTCCACAGACTGTAGTGTGCCCACTGCCAGTGCCCACCACCACTCATACCGGGTGGCACAGGCATTTAATTTTTACACTTTAGTCTAATTTCAGTTGCTTGCCTGCTGCCAGTGTGTGTCAGGCCGACTTCCACAGACTGTAGTGTGCCCACTGCCAGTGCCCACCACCACTCATACCTGGTGGCACAGTAGCTTGCCGATAAATAAGGCATTACATTTTTACACTTTAGTCTAATTTCAGTTGCTTGTCTGCTGCCAGTGTGTGTCAGGCCGACTTCCACAGACTGTAGTGTGCCCACTGCCAGTGCCCACCACCACTCATACCGGGTGGCACAGTAGCTTGCCGATAAATAAGGCATTTCATTTTTACACTTTAGTCTAATTTCAGTTGCTTGCCTGCTGCCAGTGTGTGTCAGGCTGACTTCCACTGACGGTAGTGTGCCCACTGCCAGTGCCCACCACTCATACCGGGTGGCACAGTACCTAGCACGCGTAGTACCACTTATCTAAAAAAAATGACAGGCAGAGGCATGCCACCCCGCAGGGGCCATCGTGGTTGTGGTGCTGTGATTTCCACTGGCCCTGGAATAATGCCCAGTGTTCAGAGGCCACGTACCCTGAACCTGAAAAATTCTGAGGACATAGTTGACTGGCTTAGACAGGACACCCAATCTTCAACAGCTTCCGCTAAGAACCTTGACGCACCATCCTCCTCCAGCTCAGCTTGGATCACCTGCTCTCAAGTTACCACACTCCCGCCCGCCGCCACCACCACCACAGCCACTACAGCCGCTTCACTTGATCCGTCAGAGGAGTTATTTACACATCAGTTGGATGCAATTAGTGATGCGCAACCATTATTGCCAGATGATGTAGATTACAGGGATATGTCTTAGTCAGGCAGGATTACACACATGGATGTACAGTATGATGATGTTGTACCCGCTGCTGCTTCCTTTGCTGAGGTGTCAGATACAAGTGAAGCGGTTGATGATGACGATGTGTCCACGGATGCCACGTGGGTGCCTGCTCGAAGAGAAGAAGAGGGGGAAAGTTCAGAAGGGGAGACAGAGAGAAGGAGGAGACAAGTTGGAAGCAGGGGGAGGTCGTCGCAAGGAGTTAGTGGCACAGTCAGACAGCATGTTTCAGCACCCGGGGTCAGCCAGACAGCACGCCAGTCAACGCATGCTGTTGCCACCACCAGAATGCCGTCATTGCAAAGCTCAGCAGTGTGGCATTTTTTTTGTGTGTCTGCCTCTGATAACAGCAATGCCATTTGCAACCTGTGCCAAAAGAAACTGAGTCGTGGGAAGTCCAACACCCACCTCGGTACAACTGCTTTGCGAAGGCACATGATCTCACATCACAAACGCCTATGGGATCAACACATGCATACAAGCAGCACACAAACTCAAAGCCACCATCCTCCTCCTGGTCCAGCATCTTCAGCCACATCAACCACTGCTGTCCTTCTTGCCCCCTCTCAACCACCCGCCACTCCGCCTCTCACCTTCAGCAGTTTCTGCTCATCTGCCCACAGTCAGGTGTCTGTTAAGGAAATGTTTGAGCGTAAGAAGCCAATGTCACAGAATCACCCCCTTGCCCGGCGTCTGACAGCTGGATTGACGGAACTCTTAGCCCGCCAGCTTTTACCATACCAGTTGGTGGAGTCTGAGGCCTTCAAAAAATTTGTCGCTATTGGGACACCACAGTGGAAGGTACCCGGACGAAATTTTTTTTCAAAAAAGGCAATCCCTGATATGGGACGTAACAGGGATTAAACTGATAGGAATAGTACTAGTTAACACACCACTCGGGTGTGACAGAAAAATTGCACGGTGCAGACGCAGTAACCGTGGATTAAAACAAAAGGGAGGGAGCCAGCGTTTTTTTAACCATCTCCCCGTTCGAAAAATCAATTCAATAGATGGACCCCAGATTGGGGACGCAACAGGGATTAAACTGATGAGAATAGTACTACAGAAAATACCACTCATATCGGGTGTGACAGTAAACTGCACGGCGCAGACGCAGTGACCGTGGATTAAAACAAAGGGGAGGGAGCCAGCGTTTTTTTAACCATCTCCCCGTTCGAAAAATCTATTCAATTGACCCTTGGTGTTGTACGTGGCTGGGTGGAGGAAGAAACCTTCAATGACATCACCGGTACATGGCTAGCTTGGTATCCAACCTTGTGCAAATGGGGAGTTTGCAGTTGTGCAAATGGACTGTTTGCGGTTGTTTGCAGTGCATTAAAAGGGGAGTTTGGTCTGTCAATGTCTGTGAAGCGGGCGTAACCCTTACACTACCTGATCGATACAACATTATACCTGATCGTATACACACACTGGATGTTTTAAAGCATGTTATTCCAAACAATTTAGGAATGTTACGTGATTTATGCCCTTTATGGATTAAAACCTGACACTGCATCCACTACGTAATTTTCCATGGGAGTTTTGCCATGGATCCCCCTCCGGCATGCCACAGTCCAGGTGTTAGTCCCCTTGAAACAACTTTTCCATCACTATTGTGGCCAGAAAGAGTCCCTTTGGTTTTTAAAATTCGCCTGTCTATTGAAGTCTATGGTGGTTCGCCCGGTTCGCCCGTTCGCGAACATTTGAGGAAGTTTGCGTTCGCCGTTCGCGAACTGAAAATTTTATGTTCGCGACATCACTAATTGTCATCCACATATGTATGGATTACCTATCATGTGATTTTTTTATGTATTCATTGGTCTGCAAATCCATGTATATTCTTACCTGTATAAGGATCTATGGATTATTTACCTATATGATTTTTCCTACATATTTATTTTGTTACATATTTCATTTTATCCTAATAAAGGACACTGAACACAGTGGTGATGGATGAAAATTAAGAATAAAATAACATAATTGTATAAAATTCACCAAGTGCTGTTAAGTATGAAGTTTTTTGCATGCTATACTCTTACCCACACTTGTGTGCCATGTAAGTTGCATCCATGTTTGATATGCTATGTGTACTGTACCTTGAAGCTGATATAAGATGCCATAGCAGTGGCATAGCTAGAAATGATTTGGCCCCACAGCAAATTTTTGAACAGGGGTCCCCCCTCAGCAACTTTTTTGCAACCCCCTCCTCCCGTGCATCCCCCACTCCTGTGGCTAGTCAAGATAGCTCTCTCAGATGAGGCAACTGCTCTGTCTGTTTCCTACAGTGTCACTGTATATAATGTCATTGTATAATACTGTTGAGGGGGCTCTGACTATAAAATCTTTTAGTCCTCCTCTTGGGTTACCTTTTCTGAGTTTGGGCCCCAAAGCAGCCGCTTCCTCTCCTCCCCCCTATAGCTACGCCCCTGCCAGAGGTATAAATAGCTAAGTATATGTTCTGCTGCGGATAAAAATACCTTGAACACAGAGGACGTGTATTCTGTATAATAAAGACTGCTGATATGTCAAGTAGCCTGTGTCAGCAAGATGACTCAGAATCATACTCCTTCATGCAGGATGCCCATGAGCATTGTTCATGTGTATGTTGTAAACTATTCTGTCGTTATGCTGCTCACTAGTGGTTAACAGGGGCGGACTGACAACTCATGGGGCCCCCGGGCAATAGGAGATTATGGGGCCCCTGTGTCCCCGCCCACCCTCAAGCCACACCCCCACACTTATGAAACAGTCTTTATCCCTCAGAGTCCACAGACTGCAGTGCACTATACGAGAGGCAGGGACAGGGAGATAGCAGTGGCTGTGAAGGGAGAAGTTTTAGAGCACACAATGACACTCCCAGAGCCTTTCTGCTGCTTGGACAATCATACACCTGTTAGAGATGTGGACTTCATTCTATGGTCATCTAAGAAAGCTCCTATCCACTTCAGCTCTCAGACAGAGACCTTATCTTATCCGTAGCATTAAAGGTCACATCCTACGCAAAATAACACGCCTCCTTGCTACGTCATATATGCTTTTCGGCCGCTGATACATTCGCCATTACAAGATAGCCGCTGTGGTTAGATATTTACATAGTTCACATACCAGAGTTAGTAAAACAAAGCACAGTGCGCAGATGCTAAATGCTATGTCTTTCTATATTTTCATATTCTGTCCAATGTAACAATGCCACATGCCTCAGGGGGCATGACCCTCTGAAGTCTTTATAACCTGTTGCACTTCCTGTAATAAACAAGAATCTACTTAGACACCAATTGTGCGTCTTGGTCATTTTCCTCCCCGTGCACGTTAAACATTTGAATTATAACTAATTTGGAGATGTAGAACAAACCTGAGTAGCCCTGATTGAGGGCATCTTCCACACACATCCCCAGCCCAGCCTGCAGGACATCAGAGAGGCCTGGAGTCCTATAGCATTAGCACCGCACCACTACATTTACAATTATCATAAACAATCATATGATGATACATAGCAAAAAAATAAAAAATTACTTTACCAGAATATAATGATAGACAAAAATAGACATAAAACTATGTTTATAATAAAACAATTTACTTACAAAAGAAGCTGCTATTCAGGTCTTTGCTGTGCAGTCCTCTGCTTGCTTCCACGGATCCTTTTCCCTCCTTTCAGTCTCTTCTCAGTGCGCAAGGGGAATGTTATGGGTGATCTGTGGATGACGCTGTTATGGGTGATCTGTGGATGACGCTGTTATGGGTGATCTGTGGATGACGCTGTTATGGGTGATCTGTGGATGACGCTGTTATGGTGGGATCTGTGGATGACGCTGTTATGGTGTGATCTGTGGATGACATACTATTATGGATGATCTGTGGATGACACTGTTATGGGGAATCTGTGGATGACACTGTTATGGGGATCTGTGGATAACACACTGTTATGGGGGATCTGTGGATGACGCTGTTATGGGTGATCTGTGGATGACGCTGTTATGGGGGATCTGTGGATGACGCTGTTATGGGGTGATCTGTGGATGACATACTATTATGGATGATCTGTGGATGACACTGTTATGGGGGATCTGTGGCTGACACTGTTATGGGGATCTGTGGATAACACACTGTTATGGGGGCAGATGGAGGGGGACGGAGACATGTAGATCAGATTCACAGCAGAGCATGGAATGTCATGACTCGACTCCAGACTCCTATTAGTACTCAGTCACTAGTATCAGAGCAGGCAGGCCAGCCGGACGCCAGCTTACCGTACACTACTCACTTTGTCACGCGCCTGCTTCATTAATAAAGTGGATAGGACTGTTCTATTAGGGGCCGAACGTTCCGTTCCACAAAATGCTAAATGCATGTGGCCGGAATCCGAAAGCGGTACGCTCTGCTATTTTCGGAAGTCCCATTGAAATTAATAGGAAGGGCACCACGCAAGCGCATCGCTTTATGACTTATCCTCAAACAATTAAATCAATGTTTAGGACCTCAACCTTCTTGAAACATTGTTGGATGCTTAGATATTTACATTATGTGGAGACCTTTTGGAGCCATTCTTTATTATACTGTCTTGCTTGTGCTATCTGGATGCTGGACAACATTAAGCGGTGAGGTGCATCTGTTTATAGAGTATGGTAGTGCTAGCAATGTTATTGAAATATTTATAGAGCTTGACAACCCTTTTAATTAAACTGGACCTACAACATTAGGGCTCATTCACATGACCGTATGGTTTTGCGGTCCGTTTTTAATGGATCCGTTTTGTCAGTTTTTGGTTTCAGTAGTGTTTCCATTTCACTAGCGTTCCGTTTCTGTATGGTTTCTGTTTTTGCGGATCGTAAACGGAAACGGAAGCATATATTGTTTTAACAGTAAGTACAATAAAAAATTGGCCTGGGCATAACATTTTCAATAGATGCTTCCGCAAAAACGGAACGCATATGGAAGACATACGGGTGCATTCCGTATGCATTCCATTTTTTTTACAGCCTCATTGACTTGAATGGAGCCATGGAACTTGATTTGTGGGCAATGATAGGACATGACTCAAAATGTAGCAGAATGGAAAAACGGAAATACGGAAACAGAATGCATACGGAGTACATTCCGTTTTTTTGTGGACCTGTTGAAATGAATGGTTTCGCATATGGACGGTATACTGAAGGCACAAAACGGCTCATATACGGAACGCAAAAAATGTTCGTGTGAACGAGCCCTTACCCTCAGTTCACACTTGCGCGTTTTACAGCGCGTTCGAACGCGCTGTAAAACGCTCAACACATGAAAACCAATGCTTTCCTATGGCCCTGGTTCTCACTTGAGCGTTTTACAGCTTTTTTTGGGGCGTTTGTCGCACGTTTTGTGATTGACACCACAGTAGTCAATCACAAGAATGCGCGTACGAACGCGCGTTTCCTATTTGCAAAAACGCGATGAAATACCCGCGTCAAAAACGCGCGTAAAACGCGCGATTTAAGAACGCTCAGGTCTGAACCCAGGGTAAAACGCATAACCGATGCAAACCAATGCTTCCCTATGGGACTGGTTCACATTTTCGCGTTTTACAGCGCGTTCGAACGTGCTGAAAAACGCCCGACGCAAACAAATACTTGAGCTTTTTTGGGGGCGTTTTCCGCTTGTATTTTGCGCGTCTTTGACACTGAAAACGCGCGTTCGAACACGCGTTTATGAATTTGCAACATGCTGGAAAGGCCAAACCCCAGGTGCTAGGCACAGTTTGAAGAGAAGCCAACACTGCAGTCAATCACACAAACGCGCGTAAAACGCACGTTTACTATTGCCAAAAACGCGCGGAAAACGCGCGTCTCAGAAACGCTCACCCTGGGTTCACACCTGAGCGTTTCTGAGACGCGCGTTTTATGTATCAAAGTGCGTTTTTGCAAATAGGAAACGCGCGTCATACGCGTGTTCGTGACTCTGGAGACCAATTGAAAAAGGCATATCTACACTTTAACGCGTGTTAAACGCGCGTTTTACGCGCGTTCCCATTGAAGTCTATGGGTGCAAACGCGCGACAAAATGCCCTAAAGAAGCTCAAGAACTTCTTTGAGCGTAGGGCGTTTTACAGCGCGTTCAAACGCGCTGTAAAACGCTCAGGTGAGAACTATGCCATAGGGAAACATGAGTTTTCTCCTGTTGAGCGTTTTACAGCGCGTAGGAACGCGCTGTAAAATGCGCAAGTTTGAACTGAGGGTAAAACGCTCAGGTGTGAACCCAGGGTCAGCGTACTTGATACGCGCGTTTAATGTGCGTTTTTGTCGCGTGTGATTGACCACTGTGGCGTCAATCACAATACGCGCGACAATACGCCCCAAAGAAGCTCCTGTACTTCTTTGGGTGTAGGGCGTTTTACAGCGCGTTCGTAGGAGCTGTAAAACACTCAGGTGAGAACCATGCCCATAGAGAAACATGGCTTTTCACCTGTTGAGCGTTTTACAGCGCGTAGGAACGCGCTGTAAAACTCTCAGCTGTGAACCCAGCGTCAGTGTTTATTTGATTCCCTCTCAGCACACACCTAATATGTCCAGTGCTGTTGAGAAGAAGCTGCTTCTAGATTACTATTGGCTGGCATGTACAATAGCAAGAAATACTCTAATGTCTGAGGATACAGGCAGTCTGACTAATGTACTGAGCATGTGTGACATCCGGCACTAGACACAAATCAAAAGAACGGGTATGTAACTGCGGGTATGTAACCTCTTCACAAAGGAGAATTTTTTTTAAATCATTCCAAGAGAGTAAGTTAATATTTACACAATGAGCTTTCATTTTAAATCCTTCCTGCCTAGTGATACAATGTTTAATTGCAAACATATTGTTATTGTGCACTGATTTGGGAGTAGCCCCAAGCCAAATATGTTCAAGGGACACAGTGGGTCCACTCTTGTTGCTTAACACATATACATGATGTAACATAGTAACATAGTACATAAGGCCGAAAAAAGACATTTGTCCATCCAGTTCAGCCTGTCATTCTGCAAGTTGATCCAGAGGAAAAAACCTGTGAGGTAGAAGCCAATTTTCCCCACTTAAGGGGAAAAAAATTCCTTCCCGACTCCAATCAGGCAATCAGAATAACTCCCTGGATCAATAACCCATCTCTAGTAGTTATAACCTGTAATATTATTACACTCCAGAAATACATCCAGGCCCCTCTTGAATTTTTTTTGTGAACTCACTAGTGATGAGCGAGCATGCTCGGCTGAGTACCGGTTCGGCTCGAGCATCGCTATGCTCGGCAAATCCGAGCACTCGGCCGAGTACCACATGTGCTTGAGCGTCATGCTCGAGTCTCCACTCCGCACGTTTGGCACTTTCTAAGAAGCCAATAAACGTGCAGGTAAGTAGTGCCATCACTGTATTGCCATTATACATGTTTTCTACTGGCATTACAGTGATTAGCTGGCCGGGACGCGTCATCGGGTGCTATAGAGCACCCAGTCACATGGGTTCGGCTCATTGCGAGTCAGAGAGAGCTGCTGTTAGGAAAGGACAGAGAGTGTAGGGCGAATTTGATCACAATTTACTTATTTTAAAGACGTTTCAAAGAACCAAAAGTCCTTTTAAGGACTATTGTTAGAGGTGGCTGCAATTTTTTTGGGAGGGAACTATTTTTTTGTGTCAGGGAGACCGTTAGTGACATTCATTTTCTGTATTCTACAAACGCTGCTTGCTGTGAGCAGTGAGAAGCAAATCTACACTTATTTCTAGATAGTGTGTGAGGCCTATATTTAATCCAAATAGCAGTTACAGTCTGTATAGACAGTCAGTTTCTGTATTATACAAACTCTGCTTGCTGTGAGCAGTGAGAAGCAAATCTACACTTATTTCTAGACAGTGTGTGAGGCCTATATTTAATCCAAATAGCAGTTATGGGCAGTCAGTTTCTGTATTATACAAACTCTGCTTGCTGTGAGCAGTGAGAAGCAAATCTACACTTATTTTGAGATAGTGTGTTAGGCCTATATTTATTTTCACCCCCATCACTTAATTTGGCCCTCTCTCCAAGCACTTTTGAAGAGGGACATGAGATCTTGTGCCCTGATTCTCAACCTCTAGAGCCTTCACACTCACAAGATGATGTGTTTAATGAGGTGGATGATGACGAGACGCAGTTGCCATCAGGTCAACCACAATTACTGTCTGCAGAGGTTGATGAAGAGGATGATATACCGTTGTCAATCACTGAAGTTGTGTTGGGGTCAGAAAATGAGGAGGATGATCGCAGTGGGGAAGTTGAAACAGACTTGGTGGATGATGAGGTCACTGACCCAACATGGGAAGGCGGAAACGCGAGCGAGGACAGCAGTCCCAAGGGGGAGCGATCTGCAGCATCGCAACAGGCTGGAAGAGTCAGTGGGGTGGCAACAGGGAGAAGGCAGGCCACGCCAAACAGGCCCGCATATGTTCCATGGAGCACCCCCTTGTAGAAATCTCGCAAGCTCACACACATCCCATGCCTAGCCCACGTCTTTAACTTAGTGGTTCTACGGTTTCTGAAAACCTACCACAATTTGCTCGAGCTACTGGCGAAGGTGCGCCGCATGTGTGCACATTTCCGCAAGTCATCAACAGCTTCAGCCGGTCTGTTGATGCTGCAGCAGCGCTTGAAATTGCCAGCTCACCGGCTGTTGTGCGATGTGAGCATGCGCTGGAACTCCACGTTACACATGTTGGCCAGGCTTTGTGAGCAGCAAAGGGCAGTAATGGAATACCAGCTGCAGCACGGTCGTCGCCTTTCCAGTCAGCTTCCGCTCTTCACAAGCGAGGAGTGAGCATGGATGTCTGACCTCTGTGAAGTGTTAAGAAACTTTCAGAAACTTTCATCGACACAGATGGTGAGCGGCAATAATGCTATTGTCAGTGTAACCATCCCACTTCTGTGTCTACTCAAATGCTCGCTGCTCACAATTAAGGCTAACTCTGTTTGTGGGGAAGAGTTGGAAATGGGGGAAGAAAACATGACCCTGGGTGATAGCCAGAACACCCTCAGTTTGTCTTCTCAGTGCGTATTGGAGGAGGAGCAGGGGACGGTTGCCTCCGCTACACAGGGTGGAACTTTAATTCTATCTGTTCAGCATGGGTGGACAGAAGAGGAGGAAGAGGATGAGGAAATGGACAGTCATCCTCCTGATGATGACAGCGAAGTCTTGAGAGGGTTATTGGTTACACTCAGGCCCAAACACACCCTACTGTACTACCCGACCTTCATACCCGTTTTCTTCCCCAAATAACCACGCACAGCCACTGTTCGGATTAAATCGGCCCCAGCAGCCGTTTATTGAACATAAATAACATAAATAACTGTAACATTAAATTAACCCTGATGAGGGAGGTCGTAGAAGCCACCAAACATTGCGCAACCAAAAACCACCGTGGCCATTCCATCTTGCCCCCAACCGCGTACCACCAGCTCGGGGACACCAACTGATGAACGCCACACCGAACCAACCAGGTGCCCCAACTCTGAGAGTCCAGCCCCACCATTGAGGCCCTCCCATTCACCTATACCAGCGTTTCTCAAATAGTGGGGCGCGCCCCCCATGGGGGGCACGAGGCTCCGTAAAGGGGGGCTCCAGGTGACAGGAGATGAACGCTTCCACTGTGGAAGCGTTCATCTCCATAGTGATCTGTATCGCCGTCCTCTGGACAGCGATACAGATCGCTGAGCTGTGCGGCAGAGGAGTGAGAGGCGTCTCCTTCCCCTGCTCCTCTGATAGGCTGCGGGCCTTGTGCCGGCAGCCTATCAGAGCGGTTCAGGCGGCGCGATGACGTCATCGCGCCGCCTGAGCAGAGTGCAGAGCGGGACACAGGGGAAGCCTGGACCCTGCACATGATTTGGGGGGAGGGGGTTAATGTAGCCTGCACATGATTGAGGAGGGGGGTTAATGGAGCCTGCATATGATTGAGGGGGGGGGGGTTAATGGAGCCTGCACATGATTTGGGTGGGGTTAATGGAGCCTGCACATGATTTGGGGGGGAGGGGGGGTTAATGAAGCCTGCACATGATTTGGGGGGGGGGGAAGGGGGGGTTAATGGCCCTCATCTGTGGGGAGATTGGTGTACTTATAACAATTTTATAGACAAATGATACTATTTACAGTCTCACGGGGGGGGCGTGAAATGTTTTCTTCTTCCTAGGGGGGGCATGACAGAAAATAATTGAGAAGCACTGACCTATACCATGCTGTAGCCCCAGCTTCTAAGACCTCCCCCCGCCACGACTGCCGCGACAAATACCACCAAGATCCAGGGACCCTGAAAGAACAGTCATAAAACAGTACATCCTGGAAAATATAAAAGTGACAACAGTGCAATCATCGACATATTTTTTATTTTTTTTTAATTTAAGTTTATCGTGTAAATAAAATTGCAATGATGTATGTTAAACAATACTACTCGCACTACATGAACCAAAGAACTCGACCTGGAAAAGAAAAGAAAAACCCCCAGGGCGGGAGAGCGGGAGTTGCTTCGTGCTCTTTCTCTTAAAATGGCGCCCGCTCCTCTGCTCTCTCACTATTTAAACCCTAAGGCCCACCCCTCTACCTAGACACTCCCCCACCCCGTGCCCTGCTATTAACCCTAACCTAACCTGGCCTTCCTCACCCAAAAACTCTCATGCCGGCCTTACTTGAGAGGGTTATTGGTTACACTCAGGCCCAAACACACCCTACTGTACTACCCGACCTTCATACCCGTTTTCTTCCCCAAATAACCACGCACAGCCACTGTTCGGATTAAATCGGCCACAGCAGCCGTTTATTGAACATAAATAACATAAATAACCGTAACATTAAATTAACCCTGACGAGGGAGGTCGTAGAAGCCGCCAAAAATTGCGCAACCAAAAACCACCGTGGCCATTCCATCTTGCCCCCAGCCGCGTACCACCAGCTCGGGGACACCAACTGATGAACGCCACACCGAACCAACCAGGTGCCCCAACTCTGAGAGTCCAGCCCCACCATTGAGGCCCTCCCATTCACCTATACCATGCTGTAGCCCCAGCTTCTATGACCTCCCCTCGCCAACGACGCGCAGCTTGACCTACTCGCCCTCAAGCTGCGCGTTCCTCCTCCTCCTATCACTCTGTTAAATTTGATTTGCGCCTTGTTAAGTCTGTCCACCGACCGAGCTCCCCTCCATGTCCTCCTGGGCACAACGTCTGACCAGACTGTAACTAAAGACGGGAACAGAGACCACAACCGCACGAAATCAAACTTGATATCCCGAATCAGTTCCCGGCAGGGGCGAGCCCCCAGATCATTACCCCCAACGTGCAGGACAAGAACGTCGGGAGCCCGATCGAGACGCGCATGCCGATGCATGTAAGACACTACTCCACATCATACCTCGGCGCCCGATCCACCGAACCACCGCCACCTCACGCCCAAAACCCAGCTGTCGCCCGTTCCGCCGCACATCAGCTCGCAGAGCGCCCCAAAACACGTATGAGTGCCCAAGAATCCACACTAATGCCGGAGCGACACCTGCAAGACAAACAAGAAATTAACAAATTAATCAGCACCAGTCCCGCACCAACTCCCCCAACATAGCAACCAACTGTCTCACCCGCCCCTAAGCGCACATACAACCGAAAACGATCAGACTCCCACCTGCCAATCCGCTTTATAACCTCCTCACCTACACCCAGCCGAGCAGCTTCAGTGGCAGCACCAATACGGAAGGAGTGCCCCGTATAGTCACCCGCATCCATACCCAAATTTTTCAAACACTTCTTGAACACTGCTACAAATTGGAACCTAGACAGAAATGACCCATCGTCATGCCGAAGGAGAGGGCCTCCCTGAACACAGATCCCTCCCTAAATTCACGCAAGCACTGAACTGGGCACATCGCACACCCCGGAACCGTAAACAGGGAAATAGAACGACCCTTCCCTTCCCGATCCGTTTTAGAAAAACGAAGACGAATCATAATCCGATCCCCAAACAAGGCCACATCCTCCCCCCAAAGCCCCCCAGCAAAAAGCACACTTCTACTAAGTAGCTCAACCAAACGGAATGCCCCGAAAAAGGCCAACGAAAAAGCCAACCGAAACAACCGCCGCTCACTATCTGATCTGCAGAACAAACCCGCCTGCTCACCCAACCTCAACAACAAAGCAAAGGACACTGGGAGCCGCTTATCCGCCACGCACCTGCCTCTCCTGCACCCCTTCAACACTTGGCGAACCAGAAAAGTCTTAGTAACATCCTGCAGATTCCGCAACTTAAACCCAAACGCCAAACCCGCCATGCTACTATTAACCTGGGCGACGGACGAACCCTGGTCTCGCAAATGGCCTATGAACAATAATAACGGGATTTCCCCCGCATCCACACCGACCCCCATCTCCTGGAACCACAGTTCCAACCGGCACCATGCCCTATCATATGTCCTCCAGGTGCCCTCACTCAGTGATGCCCGCAAAAGGCCAGCTACTGTACCTCCAAGAACTCCCACAGCGACTCCGGACACATCAACCCTTCTGCACTCGCTTCTGGGGCCAACTGGCGGAACCGCTCCCACTGCAAACGAGAAAGTGCGTCAGCGATGCCATTAGCAGTCCCTGCCACGTGTACAGCCACAACCCAAGCATTAAGTGATAGACAGAGAAGAACCAGACGCTGTAACAGACGAACCAGCGGAGGAGAAGAGGCGGTCAACCCATTTATGGCTTGCACCACCCCCAAATTGTCACAAGGAAACCTCACCTTCCGGTCCCTGAATCTATCCCCCCAAAGCGTCACCGCCAACACTATTGGAAAGATTTCCAACAATGCCACGTTCTTCACCCAACCTCTCAAGACCCAAGACTCCGGCCACCTCCCAGCACACCACTGACCATGACAATACGCCCCAAAGCCAACCCCCCTTGCTGCATCCGTAAATAACTCAAAATCAAAACTATCTACAACGTCCCCCAAAACAAACGCTCTACCATTGAACTGCTGCAAAAAACAATCCCAGACCGCCAAATCTCCTTTTAACTCCCGACCCAACCGAATAAAGTGATGCGGGGCCTCCACCCCCCCGGTGGCAGCAGCTAAACGCCTACAAAATATGCGACCCATAGGAAGAATACGGCAAGCAAAATTCAACTTCCCCAGCAGGGACCGCAAAGCGTCCGCTATACACTTCCTTAAATCCTGCATTTTTTCCTCTGGCAGCCTACACTCCATCCGTACCGTGTCAATAACAATGCCCAAAAAACTTAACTCAGTCGTGGGCCCCACTGTTTTGTCCGCCGCCAAAGGCACCCCAAACGCCTCAAAAATTGACTGCAACGTAGACAACAACAAAGCACAAACCCGCGAACCAGCCGGACCTAAACACAAAAAATCGTCCAAGTAATGGATAATGGAGGAACACCCCGACTCCTGAACCACTACCCACTCCAAGAATGAGCTAAACCGTTCAAAATAGGCACACGACACCAAACAACCCATGGGCAGGCACCTATCGACAAAGTAACCGCCATCCCAAAAACACCCCAGAAAATATAAACTCTCCGGGTGAACGGGTAAGAGGCGAAATGCGGCCTCAATGTCCGATTTCGCCAACAATGTTCCTGGCCCTAGTTTCCTTACCCACTCAACAGCCGCATCAAAGGAGGCGTAAACCACCGAACAAAGTTCAGGATCTATGCCCTCATTGACCGACGCACCCTTAGGAAAGGATAGATGGTGTATGAGCCGAAATTTATTCGGCTCCTTTTTGGGAACCAAACCAAGCGGGGAAACCCTCAAATTATTCAACGGTGGAGCTTCAAAAGGGCCATCCATCCTACCCAACGAGACTTCCTTCGCTTACTTCTCCGACACTACCTCAGGGTGTTCAAGTGCCGAACGCAAATTTTTCCGCGTCTCCCTTGCTGGCAAAGGATGAGATGGGATTTGAAAACCAAACGTAAAACCCAAATGCAAAAATTCTGCAACCTCCCGGTTCGGATACCTATTGAGAAACTCCCCCATCCTTTCCACTCGCACTGGAGTCCGACCTCTTTGCATAACCGTCACCCGTCCGCTGTCGGCCACCCTTAAAGCACCAGTTAGCCCCATGACTGCCCCCGCAAGCGGAACACTCGTGCTTCAACTTACACTTCTGGCCTAACTTGCAACTTCCTTCATTAAAAAGGAAGCACAGTCCCCTTGCTGACGCTGCGGCCACACCTGACTGCCCTGCTCCCCCCATGTCCCCCCGAAAGGACTGCCCCTCTCCCCGGCGCCGTCACCCTCATCCACAAGCTTATGTCCTTGTGATCCCATCTCATGGACGGTCGAACCGCCTTCCTCTGACGAAATTGTTCGTCATACCTAAGCCACCCTGAACCCCCATAGACCCGGTAAGCTTCCCCAATCGCATCCAAATAACAGAAAAGCGCAGAACAAGAATCCGGCGACTTCTCCCCAATCACACTAGCTAAAATGGCGAAAGCTTGCAGCCAATTCCCGAACGTCCGCGGGATCAACCGAAAACGACGTTTGCCGTCTTCTTCTTTCCTAACCCCATCTTTCCTCACCACATCCAAATTAAAACGTTCCAAGGGGAGTAAGGAGAAAATTTCCACATACTCCCCCCGCCCAATTTTTTTTGGACCCTCAAAACACACGTAAACCTCCCCTTTAGCCGCGTTATCCAATCTAGGCCTATCCTCCTCCCCACCTACCTGCGTCTGCACAGATACAGAACCCCCCGCCCCAGCGCACACACTCGAGCCAACACTGCTAACCCCCAGCCCTACCCCCCATGCCTGAAGCGGAGCCGCACGCAAACCGCCCATTCCCGTACTCACACCAGCCAACCCACACAATAACTGCCCCAAACCCCCAATAATGGTACTACTAGGCCCGCCCACAGTACCTGATCCCTGAAACAATGACAACAAAGATCCCAATCATGTCTCACCTAGCTGCCCAGGCGCTGTGGACCCAGCAGCCGATGGTCCGGAATCCTGACACGCATCCCCAGCATCCACAGGAATGGCCATATCTTATCCTCCGTCAGGAATGGTGGGCTGCATCCCAGGCCCGGCAGTCCTGGATGCGGTCACGGGGGGGTTCCAGATGCTTCTTCCATCTCCCTGAAGGCAGGACCAGCAGGAAGCCGTCCGTCAGATAGCTGAGGCCTGTGCAGCGTCATGAGCCCACTCTGCCCAGCCTCGTGCCGCATCTCCACGTGGTCCCCTTGGAAAGAGGGCCTGTGCAGGTTCCCAGCCTCCACCTGCACAGCCTCGTATGTATCAGCCATAGGAGTCCCTAACCTCCCCGCCGGCCGTCCTTCCTGGGAGGGCCTGTGCTGGCTACTGGCTCCTGCCAGCACAGCCCCGCTGCCACCGACACTGAGTCCTCTACTCCCTCGCCGAGCGGGCCTCCCCCTTCTAACGGCCTAGGGGGGACCGCAGCACCAGGTCCGGAATCCTGAACAGGAAGTGACGTGGACGGGGGAAGAGTCTCCCCGCCCGCCGCTGGGTCCCGCCGACACGCGGATTCCTCCCCCGCCGGGAGGCTGTGGAAGCTGCGTGCCTGGTAACCTCCCGGCGCGGAGGGTCCCCGGAGGGGCTCCTGACACGGCGCCGGACCCTGGGGGTGATTTCGGGGCTGAGGCGCGCCGGCGGACGTACTCGCTGCAGCCATGACGCTTGAGGAGGAGGGCCAGCAGTTCCCACCTCCAGCCCCTGCAACATCCCGGCCACCTGCTGCTCCAGCCATCCAGGACCACGGGACACCGCCGCCTCCTGCAGTCGCCGCAACATCGCCTCCACCGCATCCGTCATGGCAGCAGGTACCTGGAGTTGCTTCGTGCTCTTTCTCTTAAAATGGCGCCCGCTCCTCTGCGCTCTCACTATTTAAACCCTAAGGCCCACCCCTCTACCTAGACACTCCCCCACCCTGTGCCCTGCTATTAACCCTAACCTAACCTGGCCTTCCTCACCCAAAAACTCTCATGCCGGCCTTCCCTCAGCTTTGCCTTGTCCGGCCTTACTTGTCCACTGGTACTCTGACACACATGGCTGACTTCATGTTAGGCTGCCTTTCCCGTGACCCCCGTGTTGCACGCATTTTAGATAACAGGGATTACTGGGTGTTCACCCTTCTGGATCCCCGCTACAAAGAGAACTTCTCATCTCTAATTCCTCCAGTGGAGAGGACAAGCAAAATAATGCTATACCAGAAGTTCCTTGTTGACAGATTGCTGCAAAAATTTCTATCTGACAGCGCTGGCAGCAGAGTCCGTACTTCCTTGGGCAACCGAGGTGGGGAGACAAGGGGAACACACAGCACTTCCAGCAAAAGCAGGGCAACACTCTCCAAGGCCTGGGACAGTTTTATGACACCCCGCCAGTACCCTCAACATGACATATGTCCTGGTGTCACAAGGAGGGAAAGGTTTTGGAAGATGGTGAAGGAGTACGTAGCAGACCGTTTTAACGTTCTCAGTGATCCATCAGTGCCTTACAACTACTGGGTGTCCAAGCTGGACACGTGGCACCAACTGGCGCTCTACGCCTTGGAGGTGCTGGCCTGCCCTGCCGCCAGTGTTTTGTCAGAGCGGGTATTTAGTGCTGCTGGTGGCATTATAACAGATAAGCGTATCCGGCTGTCAACTGAAAATGCTGACAGGTTGACTCTTATAAAAATGAACAAGTCCTGGATTGCCCCTGACTTCTCCACTCCACCAGAGGAAAGCCACGACTGAACATAAAGGCACTTTAAATGTGTTGTTTAGAATGTACTGAATACTCTGTATTCCCATGCACCCCTTCCGCCACAAAAAAGGGTATATGGTTGAATCCTCCTTTTCTCATCCTCCGCCTCCTTGTCGATCATATCTACATGCTTAATTGTCACATATAATGCCATCGCGTATATGCCTTCTCATATACTTTTTCAGATGGTCAGCTCACCCGCAGGCCCTCGCATAAATAATGTTTTCGATGGCCAGCTCACCCGCAGGCCCTCGCATATAATTTTTCAGATAGTCAGTTCACCCGCAGGCCCTCGCATAAATAATGTTTTCGATGGTCAGCTCACCCGCAGGCCCTCGCATATAATTTTTCAGATGGTCAGCTCACCCGCAGGTCCTCACCCATAATGTTTTAGATGGTCAGCTCAGCTGAAGACCTTCACCCCTAATGTTTTAGTGACTCACCAGCAGGTCATCAATCATACTTCTCCTGTATAACGTTTCCTCATCCTAAATACCTATGACATTCCCTGTAATTTTTTTGTACTCGTTCCAATGACAGGCTCTCTTAAGAGTCCTGTATTGTTATTTATTGTCACTACCTCCCTGAGTCGGTACTGGGAAATTTGCGCGCCCCCGCCTGCCTTTCTTGGAAGTGGTAGCCGTGACCATTCCTCAGGCTCCCTCTCCGGAAGCGAACCCTGATTCCCTATTACCCGTGGTCACCATGGTAGGCGCAAAAAAGAACATCGAAAGTTGATATAGCAGACATCGAATAGATCGCCAAAATGGCGATCAGCTTAGAAGTTATCTAGAGTTAACAAAGCGGCAGCAGGCCCTCACCTACAATTTTTTACATGTTCAGCTCAACGTCCGTTCCTCTTCCAAGTTCATTATCATCAGATGATAGTCTGGTCAACACAATCGTAATCTCCAGGGGTCACGTAACTAATTAGCACGGAGGAGTGTCTTTGGTTATAGGAATTAACCACACAAATCGACTCGATCCACACGCTCAAAACGGCCATGCACCACCATTTACAGAATCGCGAAATAGGTATCCATCTGTCAATCCTTTCCTTTCCCGGATGAGGCTTCCCGTGCGTAGTCAAATTAAGCCAGGCTCCACTCCTGGTGGTGCCCTTACATCAATTAGTTTAAGTTTCAGCTTTGCAACCATACTCCCCCCGGAACCCAAAGACTTTAGTTTCCCAGAAAATGCTCGGCGGGAAATGGGAATAACGCTGCCGGGGATCGTCTTCGAACCTCCAACTTAAGTTGTTGATTAAGGAAAACGTTCGTGGCAACAAAGGTTTCGGCTGTGGTTCGGCTTGCGCTGGTACAAGAATTTCACCTCTATAGGTACAATATGGATGCCACCGGCCGTTCCTTTTCCAATGAGTTCAGTTTGATCGTCCAACAAGAGTCCGGTCAACACAATCAAAACTACCGGCCGTCATTCTTAGTCATGGCCAAAGTTCCGAAAATCAGAATTTTTTTTTTTGAACTTGCTCTTTATATAAAAGTAAATATATAGGAAAGAATGTTTCCTAACAATTTTTCATCTAAAATCGCTTTTATCTTCGGTTTTGTGAGTTTTTGGTCAGTCTGTAAAAGTGGCGTACAACTCGGCCAACATCGTTACCAGCAGAGACATTGTAGTCCAAGATGCATCCTGACATCCTCCCCATGCTGTCCCCGACTTATTTCAGTGGTGTTTCCATCAATTCCGGACCTTTTCCTATGAACCAGGCACCCTCCCCTCTTCAGAGCAGGGGGTGCCTGGTTTAATGCTCGGGTCCTCCCATTGACTTCTATAGGACTCAAGAGCTCGGTAAAGCACCCGAGAATCCCAGTGTGCTCGGGCAAAGCACCCGAGCATCGGGGTGCTCAATCATCACTAGAACTCACCATCACCACCTCCTCAGGCAGAGAGTTTCATAGTCTCACTACTCTTACCATAAAGAATCCTCTTCTATTTTTGTGTACAAACCTTCTTTCGTCCAGACGCAAAGGATGTCCTCTCGTCACAGTCACAGTCTGGGAATAAGTACTGTCCCCTGATATATTTATACATAGTAATTAGATCTCCCTTAGTCATCTTTTTTCTAAAGTGAATAACCCTAATGTTGATAATCTTTCCGGGTACTGTAATTGCCCCATTCGTTATTACTTTAGTTGCCCTTCTCTGAACCCTCACCAGCTCTGCTATGTTTGCATTGTTCACAGGAGCCCAGAACTGTACACAGTAATCCATGTGTGGTCTGAGTAGCGATTTGTAAAGTGGTAGGACTATGTTCTCATCACGGGCATCTATGCCCCTTTTGATGCAACCCATTATCTTATTCGCCTTGGCAGAAGCTGGTTTTGACACTGGTTTTTGAAGCTTAGTTTACTGTTTATTAAAATTCCTAGATCCTTTTTCATGTCAGTGTTACTGAGTGTTTCACCATTTAATATGTATGGGTGACTTGCATTATTCCTTCCCATGTGCATAACTTTACATTTGTCAGTGTTAAACCTCATCTGCCACTTATCTGCCCAAGCCTCTAATCTATCCAGATCCATCTGTAGCAGTATATTGTCCTCTTCAGTGTTAATTAAAATTCCTAGATCCTTTTCCATGTCAGTGTTACTGAGTGTTTCACCATTCAGTATGTATGGGTGACTTGCATTATTCTTTCCCATGTGCATAACTTTACATTTCTCAGTGTTAGGCCTCATGCACACGACCGTTGTTTGATTCCGTGTCCGTTGATCCGTTTTTCGTGATTTTCTGCGGAGCCATTGGTTTTCAATGGGTCCGTGGAAACCTCGGCAAATGCACCGTTTGTCCTCCGCGTCCGTGGTCTGTGATTCCAGTCCATCAAAAAAATATAACCTGTCCTATTCTTGTCCGTGAAAAACGGTTCACGGACCCATTCAAGTCAATGGGTCCGTGAAAAATGCGGATGGCCATCCGTGTGTCATCCGTGTTCCGTGTCCGTTTTTTTTGCGGATCCCTTGGCAGGCACTTGGGAAACATTGTCAGCCTGTCTTTTGGTAAAATCTTTTGGGTCATGTCCGCTAAAAAAACGGAAGACACACGGAAACACAACGGAAGGCAAAAACGGACACGGATCACTGAACAACGGAACCCCTTTTTGCGGACAGCATAAAAAAACGGTCGTGTGCATGAGGCCTTAAACCTCATCTGCCACTTATCTGCCCAAGCCTCTAATCTATCCAGATCCATCTGTAGCAGTATATTGTCCTGTTCAGTGTTAATTACTTTACACAGTTTAGTGTCATCTGCAAAAATTGATATTTTACTATCCAGGCCTTCTACAAGATCATTAATAAATATATTGAAAAGAATAGGGCCCAATACTGACCGCTGTTGTACCCCACTAGTGACAGTGACCCAATCTGAGTGTGTACCGTTAATACCAACATACAGACATTTTCTCCCAGTCCGAGCATTCTCATTCTATATATATATTTATATACTAACCTTTTATGTGGTACAGTGTCAAATGCTTTGGAGAAGTCCAGATATACGACATCCATTGATTCGCTGCTGTCAAGTCTAGAACTTACCTCCTCATAGAAACTGATAAAAAAAATTTGGTATGACCGATCCCTCATGAAGCTATGCTGATATGGTGTTATTTGCTTATTTCAATTGAGATCCTCTAAGATAGCATCTTTCTGAAAACCTTCAAACAGTTTACCCACAACAGATGTTAAACTCTGTTTTTGGATCCTTTTTGAATATTGGCACCATGTTTGCTATGCGCCAATCCTATGGAACATTCCCTGTCAGTATAGAGTCCGCAAATATCAGAAATAAGGGTCTGGCTATGACATTGCTTAATTCGATAGGATACAGTGGTGTATTCCATCCGGTCCTGGCGAATTGTCTATTTTAATCTTTTTAAGTCGCTGTTGTACTTCTTCCTGTGTCAGACAAAACACTTTTAATGGGGAATTTATTTTTACATTCAGCATTTCATCTGACAGTTTATTTTCCTCAGTGAATACATTGGAGAAAAAAATATTAAACAGCTTTGCTTTCTCCTCGTCACTCTCTGCAACTCCCCCCTCATTACTCTTTAAAGGGCCGACACCTTCAGATTTATACTTTTTAACATTTATATCATTGAAGAACATTTTAGGGTTAGGTTTACTCTCTTTGGCAATTAATCTCTCGGTCTCTAGTTTGGCCGCTTTTATTTGTTTTTTACATGTTCTATTTTTTTCCTTATAGTTTTTCAGTGCTTCCTCACTACCCTCCTGTTTTAGTGATTTATATGCTTTCTTTTTGTCATTTATTGCTTTCTATACAGTTCAGTTTATTCACATGTAGTCACGTCAAATTATTTTTTACAAGATACAATGTACAGTACCTTGATTACTGCAATTTTTATTAAGATAAAAGAATTGCTGCAACAAAACTGCAACTGTTATTTTGTATCAAAATGTATGAGAGGTTTGCCAAAAGTCCCTCAAACTAAGATCAAGCTCACATGTCCCTTGCTTTTTGTCACTGATACATTTTTGCAAGAACATCATAGAAATAGGGTGTCCATTTCCTTTGCATCAAAATATACAACTAGAAAATGAATTAAGAACACCTGGAAAACTTAATGCGATAATGCTTAGATTGACAAAACAGAAAATGCTAGTGATTCTTGGTCAATGGTCACAGGATGAAGATTAATTCTGTGGCTACATGCCAACGAGGATGCTGCCTGTGATGTAGGCCCCATGCTTCTTGTAGCCAACCTGCAGCCTGAGGTAGCACTGTCCCTACGCAGGCGGTGTACTGCATGATGATGTAATCATGTCTGTGTGTTTGTCCCAGTGCAGGTGGTGTGCCATGCAATGATGTCATTACATCATCACAGAGTAATAGTAGTAAATCAGATATCCCCCTATAGTGCCCCCAGTAGTTTAGATAGCCCCTATAGTGTCCCCAGTAGTTTAGATAGCACCCAGAATGATAGAAAACTACTGGGGCCCTTTAGGGGGCAATGTAAACTAGAGGGTCACTATGGGGGCTATCTCAATGACTTGGAGTACTGTAGGGGACTACCTAAACTACTGGGACACTTTAGGTGGCTATCTGAACTACTGATGGCACAATAGGGGACTAATTAAACTACAAGGGGCACTATCAGGGTGTATCTAAACTACTGGCAAACATTAGGGGGCTATCTGAACTACTGGGGCACTATAGGGAATATCTGAATTACTGGGGGCACTATAGGGGCAGCTATCTAAACTACTGGGGCACTATAGGGGACTATTTAAACTATTGAGGGCACTATACTGTACATGTACATATCATATACAACACTTACTATACCATGTTGAGAATAAAGGTTTTCTATCCTTAGAAAGCTAATACTAATATTATTGGTTTATTTACAATGTATGATTATAAAGAATTCAGACCAGCCCCCTGGTGCTTCATTGTGCTCATTAGCATATGAATAAAAATGAAGATATCTCTGCAGTTGTTTAACATTAAAAGTAAAGTATCATTTTAATCAGCATGATCAATCCTACCAGGCAGTATGCTTGGCTTAATATGGTTGATCATGCTGACAGAGGCTGTTTAATAAATTTTCGATTTAGAACATAATAGTATTAACTTGGTACCAAGTTATGGTAAGGAAAATCAAATTTCAATGTAAATGAATATTTTTTCTTATTCTTGTGTGTTACAAATGAGAAAAACATTCAATAACGATCCATAACAACAGTGCATATGATGAGTACTATGATTACTTTCCCAGTGTTACTTGGAAATGTTTCACAATGCTGGAAAAGGCTGGAAAAGTACTGAGTTATACAATAAAATGACATAACATGCAGTTTCTTTCCAGATAATATGATATTATGTATACAGTGTCCAATAATACAAGCGTATCTATTCAAGCAGCAAAATAAATATATGACAAACTATTAAGCCATGTTTATGCATGACTTGGTCTAAATTTCTTACTACAGTTTCACTTAGTGTGATAAAAGGTCAATCAGCAGGTGTTTGTCACATGGCGAACGTCTGCCATATGGGAATCTGCATTTCCCTATTCATCAAAGCAGCCATCATAAGATATTTTTGAAACTGAAATCAGTGAATCAGGAACTGACGTCACAGGACCCTGTACTAAATAAGGGATTCATAGTTGAGATATGCTAGATATTTTAGGAATAATTATCCCCTTAGTGACCACCAATATGTCTTTTTATGGCTGTCACTAAGGGGCTTGAGAAGCAGAGAATGGAGACTTGAGCCCTTTAGATGCCACATTCAAAAGCGACAGTGGTATCTAAGCGGTTTAGAGGCAGGGAGCTCCCTTTGCCTCTGGCACGGCCTGATGGTGAAGGTCAATTTTGTACTGACAGTATAATACACTGTACTGCATAGGCACAGGTACAGTGTATTATAGGAGCAATGAAAAGATCACCTGTTACAGTCCTCTTGTGGGACTACTAAATGGTTAAAAAAAGTTAAAGATTTTTTCAATTTGAAAAACTCTCCAAGTTAAAAAACACACACCTAAAATTCCCTAAAAATTGTAGTGCAGCAAAGTGATCACTGAGGAAGTAGACAGATGCAATCTCCGAAACGCGTACGGTGAGAATAAGCCCCCATCTGGAAAACATTGTTACAAAGACGGAAGAATTTGAATAGACTATTTTGGATCACTCCATATATAAATATAGGATTCCTGGAAAAACCCATCTGGGTACAACTAGAAAAGCATCACTCAGACCAAATACCGCACCTGAGGCCTGACAACCTAATCAAAGCATCCAACATAATACACAACAGTCCAGTGTTCACAAACCAGCAAGTGGGAATGGGAGATACAAGTGCTTCTATCCACTGCACACTGTACCTGGCGGTACTGCACGTTAACTCCCCGAAAAATATCTGTGTGATAGCAGAGGACCCCGCCTCGGCAGTGGGATATACGGCCCGGTTTTGTTTGGGCCTCATTCACAATAGGACATCTAAACGTGAGTAACCAACAAAAAACAAGTAATGTTGTAAGGCTGCAGTTTAACCCTGTCAAACCTTGACTAACCAGGACACTTGCAAGTAATAATATCTATACGAGATATATGCCGAAACTACAACAAATACTATACTGCTTGGCAAATAACTGGAACACTCTGTTAAAAGTATCATAACCGCCAGTTTTATAATTATTATTAGACATATACTATTATCGCATCAGCATGAACATTCTGGGGCAGATGTAACATTGAGAGGCATCTGAAGGACTTACAGGAACATACCGTATTTTTCACCCCATAAGACGCACTTTTCCCCCCCAAAAAATGGGGGCGAATGCTGACATTTTACATCGCAGTGCTTCAAGTAGCCAATTATCATATTAATAGAAATGCTGTTAACTCTAAACCTGTGCATCATACAGACATAAACAAAGTATAATTTTAATCAAGTATGAAAAATAGAGAAAGAGTGCACAGCTCCCCTCGCATCAAAGTACTGTACTTCGTGTGGAAGCAGATATTGCATGGAAGACTCCAGGCCGACAACCAGGTGAAATCAATAAATTGTATCCAAGCAGAAAAAGGTATCCATCAACGGCTTGTATGAATAATGCTTTATTGATGAAAAATAGGTTAAAAGTTTTAACTTAAAACCAAAATGTGCACATCATATAATGCTGATGTGTGTTAGACTAACCAGCTAATGTCCAGAGTAACCACTGTATGCAGCATGGCTGATTGAGTTCAACTCTGGGGAATTAGGGGGCCAGGATAGTACTTCGAAGTCTTGATCATGCTCTTCCAGCCAATGTCAGACATATCTAGCCATGTTACATTATGCATTGTATTGCTGGAAGATCCCATCAGCCAATAATCATCCTATTTTGCAACTATGATAAATTTCCCCGTTTAAGCATGACAGCAATGAGGGATATGTGTGCAGACAGCCTGAACAGAAATATGCTTCATTATGAAGTAATTCATCATGAAGGGCATAAAATCAGGTCTATCCCGAACTCTGTGTAGTGCAGCAACATGCACAGCTAGTTCTTTCTGGTAGCGAAACAGTTACTGTGCATCAGAATAACAGGCAAATCACATATATGGACGTGTGCATCATAGTGCAGGCCACAGACAGTCCTAGATAACCCCTAGCTAGACCAAATGAAAAGCATTACAGTGGCCTTTGTAAAGCAAAGAAGAAGAAAAATGCCACGTGCACCTGCAATAACTCTTTAGTGGAACAAAATAAGGGCATGAAGGCAGCACCAATAAAGTAGTGAAGAAAAAAAAGGTTCTTTTAATCCATGTTGTGGTAGTGCAAACACATGCTTTTGAATCCCTTCTGTTAGCTGTAGAATGACTGTGCATCACTATTAGGCTTAGTTCACACCACTTATTTGGTCAGTTATTCTGATCAGTTATTGTCAGCCCAAAGCAAGTGCGGGTCAAAACCACAGAACAGGTGCAGATCTATTTACAGTTGTGTTCAAAATTATTCAACCCCCAATGCTGTAAAGGGTTTTAGGGAATTTAGTATACATTTGTAATTGTGTTCAGAATGAAATCTTACAAGGACTTTTTAAAGAACCAAATGCAACTAAAATGACATCAATTGTTTTTGTAATACTGTATTAAATGTTTTTTTTTGTGATTTCTTCATTGACACAATTATTTAACCCCTTAAAGACTACCACTCTTAAGAACAGAGGTTCATTCAAGTGTTTTCGATCAGGTATTGAAAACACCTGTGGATGTCAAGGAGCAGCAATCAAGCATAATAAGCACCAATTAGGCAGATGTAAAATGACTGTAATACTCAGCTCCTTCTAGACATTTACTGGTGTGTTTACAAACATGGTGAAGTCAAGAGAATGGTCCAGGAAGACAAGAGAAGAGGTGATTTCTCTTCACAGGAAGGGCAATGGCTATAAGAAGATTGCAAAGATGTTAAGCATACCAGGAGACACCATAGGAAGCATCATTTGCAAATTTAAGGCAAAGGGCACTGTTGAAATGATACCTGGTTGTGGCAGAAAGAAGATGCTGACTTTGACTGCTGTGCGCTACCTGAAGCGCAAAGTGGAGAAAAGTCCCCGTGTGACTGCTGAGGAACTGAAAAAAGATTTGTCAGATGCCAGTACTGAAGTTTCAGCTCAGACAATAAGGCGCACACTGCGTAATGTAGGCCTCCATGCCAGAACTCCCAGGCGCACCCCCTTGCTGTCTTCAAATAATAAGAAGAGTCGACTGCAGTATGCCAAAAGTCATGTGGACAAACCATGTGGACTGATGAAACAAAATTAGAACTGTTTGGGCCCATGGATCAACGCTATGTTTGGAGGAGGAAGAACAAGGCCTATGAAGAAAAGAACACCTTGCCTACTGTGAAGCATGGCGGGGGTCAATCATGCTTTGGGGCTGTTTTGCTTCTACAGGTACAGGGAAGCTTCAGTGTGTGCAAGGTACCATGAATTCTCTTCAGTACCAGAAGATATTGGATGAAAATGTGATGCAGTCCGTCACAAACCTGAGGCTTGGGAGACGTTGGACCTTTCAACAGGACAATGATCCCAAGCATACCTCCAAGTCCACTAGAGCATGGTTGCAGATTAAAGGCTGGAACATTTTTAAGTGGCCATCGCAGTCACCAGACTTAAATCCGATTGAGAACCTCTGGTGGGACTTAAAGAAAGCAGTTGCAGCGCTCAAGCCTAAGAATGTGACTGAACTGGAGGCTTTTGCCCATGAAGAATGGGCGAAGATACCCATAGATCGCTGTAAGACACTTGTGTCAAGCTATGCTTCACGTTTAAAAGCTGTTATAACTGGAAATGGATGTTGCACTAAGTACTAAGATTGAATGTCACTTGGGGGTTGAATAAAACTGATAATGATGTGAGCACAGAAAAGACATTTGTGGTTATTTCATTATAAATGTTATGTTATATTTATCTGACTTACAAGTGCCTCTTTGATTTAATTGTAAACAAGAGGACTGAAATTATTAAAACCAATGTCAAACTGGCCAAAACACTCAATTTCAGTGGGGGTTGAATAATTTTGAACACAACTGTATTATACTTAATCTGAGAGTAGACTTGGCTCCTGAATTTGGCTCAGAGTCACAACAAGTGATGGAAATACCTGACCAAATAACTTAAGTATGAATTCAGCCTTACTGGTCAATCTTAGCGTCAGGTCTAATTTATAGATGTACTGTAGACTTAACCGTGCAGTGGCCCAAGATTCAAGTGGTGGCCCCATGAGAGTGGGGAGGATATCAGCAGTAAGGCTGTGTTTACCTCACTATTTATTTTTCCATTTTTCTGATCCATCATAAGAACAGCCCAAAAAAAGTGCATCCTGTATTTTTAGCATCCACCTTCAAACCATCAGTATTTGCTCAGTATTTGACCAGTATTTGTAAGGAAAAACCGGAGTGGGTCCGAAACACAGATAAAATGTGTGATGGAAATATTTTTCTTGTACTTATGTTTTGGAAACTCTCCTGCTTTTGGCTCCCAAATCATGATTAAATCCAGATGTAAAATACTGAAAGTGTGATAAAGGCCTCATGTTAAATTTCTGTGAGTTGTGGCCATTTTCATCTGAAATTGGTTTTATTCAGATGGAAAAAAAAATCCTGCATGCTCAGTTGGTCATTTTTTTCATCAGTATTTGATCAGTATTGGTAAGTAGAGATATCGCGAACATAAAATTTTCCAAACTTCCGCAAATGTTCGCAGACAAGCGAATCGGGCAAACCGCCATAGACTTCAATAGTCAGGCGAATTTTAAAACCCACAGAGACTCTTTCTGGCCACAGTAGTGATGTAAAAGTTGTTTCAAGGGGACTAACACCTGGACTGTGGCATGCCGGAGGGGGATCCATGGCAAAACTCCCATGGAAAATTACGTAGTGGACGTAGAGTCGGGTTTTAATCCATAAAGGCCATAAATCACCTAACATTCCTAAATTGTTTGGAATAACGTGCTTTAAAACATCCAGTGTGTGTATACGATCAGGCATGATGTTGTATAGATCAGGTAGTGTAAGGGTTACGCCCGCTTCACAGTGACAGACCTAACTGTGATAGACCAAACTCCCCGTTTAACGCACCGCAAACAACTGCAAACAGTCCATTTGCACAACCGCAAACTCCCCATTTGCACAAGGTTGGATACCAAGCTAGCCATGTCCTGTTCCTTGTCCTCACTGACGTCATTGAAGGTCTCTCCCTCGCTCAATGTACTGTGCCACCCTATATGAGTGGTGTGTTCAGTAATCAGTAGTACTATTTTTATCAGTTTAATCCCTGTTACGTCCCCTATCAGGGGACGTGTATCGAATAGATTTTAGGAACCGGGAGATGGAAAAAGAAGCTTGGTCGGTCCTCTTACTTCCAATTTGGGGCACTGCGCGTGCGCTGTGCAATGTACTGTGCAACCCTATATGAGTGGTGTGTTACTTAGTACTATTCTTATCAGTTTAATCCCTGTTACGTCCCCTATCAGGGGATGTGTATCGAATAGATTTTAGACGATCGCAAAGAGTTGTCAATAGTTGACACACTCATGACACAAATTTTATTCCTCTATGCGTCAATCTTGGTGTAGTGATGACTGTGCTTGTGCGCACGTTTGGGAAAATGCAGGTGATGGCGGTTTTTCAAAGCCTATGGTCGTGCTGAGGTAGTTCAGTGACAGTTAAGTGACCCAGAAAACAATTATTCTGCAGTCTGGGCCCATTGTTGGCCTAGTAGGCTTTAATGATCACCTTAGATGATCACAAAGAAAATTTATGTTTTTTCTATGAAAAATTATCCAGCCGATCGCTTTTGGTCTGTTCACAATGAAACCTTATCATCTAGGGTGTGCCAGCATTGCCAACACACTCATAGAGGTGAGCGCTTCATTGTGATAAGCAAGCCCCTTCACCACAACAAGGTAATGATCACGAAGGGGAATTGACACATGTATGTGCCTTTTTTATTCGTTTTGTTTTTGCAGCCACAGTGCAGCACCAGAGGCCAGAAAAATTAGGCATGTACACATGCCTGAAAAATTAGGTACTGTTGCAACTTGCAGCCACTGCTGTAGCAGCGGCCAGAAAAATTGATGTTTTCCAGGCAGAAAGTGTACTAAAACATTGCGGCTTGAACCCTAGTTGGTGGCGGAGAAGTCACGCAAGTCATCCTACATGCATAGATTAAATACAGCAGCGTGCGACCAATTTTAGCCCAAGGCATCTCATCAGGCCTTTTTTAGTCAAATGTATCCCCCACTGTCAGTCCCTTCGGTATCCACGCCTCATTCATCTTAATAAAGGTGAGGTAATCTAGACTTTTTTGACCTAGGCGACTTCTCTTGTCAGTGACAATACCTCCTGCTGCGCTGAAGGTCCTTTTCTGACAGGACACTTGAACCGGGGCAGGCCAGAAGTTCTATCGCAAATTCGGATAGCTCAGGCCACAGGTCAAGCCTGCACACCCAGTAGTCAAGGGGTTCATCGCTCCTCAGAGTGTCGATATCTGCAGTTAAGGTGAGGTAGTCTGCTACCTGTCGGTCAAGTCGTTCTCTGAGGGTGGACCCCGAAGGGCTGTGGCGATGCGTAGGCCTAAAAAGCTCTGCATGTCCTCCATCAACAACACGTCTGTAAAGCGTCCTGTCCTTGCTGGCGTGGTCGTGGTAGGAGGAGGATTACTTTCACCTCTTCCCCTGTTAGATTGCCGTTGTGCTCTGACATCACCCTTATACGCTGTGTAAAGCATACTTTTTAACTTGTTTTGGAACTGCTGCATCCTTTCCGACTTCCGGTAATTCGGTAACATTTCAGCCACTTTCTGCTTATACCGGGGTTCTAGTAGCGTGGCCACCCAGTACTGGTCGTTCTCCTTCAGCCTTTTTATACGAGGGTCCCTCAACAGGCAGGACAGCATGAAAGACCCCATTTGCACAAGGTTGGATGCCGAGCTACTCATCTCCCATTCCTCATCCTCACTGATCTCATTGAAGGTCTGTTCTTCCCCCCAGCCACGTACAACACCACGGGTCCCAGATAGGTGACAACATGCACCCTGAGATGCCTGCTGTGGTTGGTCTTCCTCCTACTCAAAGCCACATTCCTCCTCTTCCTTAAGACTCCTCTTCCAGCGTTGCCGCAGGTCCAGCAAGCGATGATGATAAGGCTGTTTCTGGTGGTGATGGTGACCACAACTCTTCCTCTTCACGCTCATCTACGGCCTAATCCAGCACTCTTCGCAGGGCACGCTCCAGGAAGAAAACAAATGGGATGAGGTCATTGATGGTGCCTTCGGTGCGACTGACTAGGTTTGTCACCTCCTCAAAAGGACGCATGAGCCTACAGGCATTGCGTATGAGCGTCCAGTAACGTGGCAAAAAAATAACCAGCTCCGCAGAGGCTGTCCTAGCACCTCGGTCATACAAAAACTCATTGACGGTTTTTTCTTGTTGGAGCAGGCGGTCTAACATTAGGAGTGTTGAATTCCAATGTGTCGGACTGTCGCAGATCAAGTGCCTCACTGGCATGTTGTTTCGCCGCTGAATGTCGGAAAAGTGCGCCATGGCCGTGTAGGAACACCTGAAATGGCCACACACCTTCCTGGCCTACTTGAGGACATCCTGTAAGCCTGGGTACTTATAAACAAAGCGTTGTACAATCAGATTCAACACATGTGCCATGCACAGCACATGTGTCAACTTGCCCAAATTCAATGCCGCCAACAGATTGCTTCCGTTGTCACATACCACTTTGCCGATCTCCAGTTGGTGCGGGGTCAGCCACTGATCCACCTGTGCGTTCAGGGCGGACAGGAGTGCTGCTCCGGTGTGACTCTCTGCTTTCAGGCAAGTCAACCCCAAGATGGCGTGACACTGTCGTATCCGGGATGTGGAATAGCCCCTGGGGAGCTGGGGGGGTGCAGTTGATGATGTGGAGCAAGACGCAGCAGCAGAAGAAGACTCAGCCGAGGAGGAGTAGAGGAGGTGGCAGCAGGCCTGCCTGCAAGTCGTGGCGGTGTCACCAACTCTGCTGCAGAGCCATGCATTCCATGCTTGGCAGCCGTCAGCAGGTTTACCCAATGTGCAGTATACGTGATATACCTGCCCTGACTGTGCTTTGCAGACCAGATATTAGTGGTCAGATGGACCCTTGCCCCAACACTGTGTGCCAGACATGCCATGACTTCCTTTTCCACAATAGAGTACAGGTTGGGGATTGCCTTTTATGAAAAAAATTTTTGGCCGGATACCATTCACTGCGGTGTCCCAATAGCTACAAATTTTTTGAAGGCCTCAGACTCCACCAGCTGGTATGGTAAAAGCTGGCAGGCTAAGAGTTCTGAAAAGCCAGCTGTCAGATGCCGGGCAAGGGGGTGACTCTGTGACATTGGCTTCTTACACTCAAACATTTCCTTGACAGACACCTGACTGTGGGCAGATGAGCAGGAACTGCTGAAGGTGAGAGGCGGAGTGGCGTGTGGTTGAGAGGGGGCAGGGAGGACAGCAGTGGTTGATGTTGCTGAAGATGCTGGACCAGGAGGAGCATGGTGGCTTTGAGTTTGTGTGCTGCTTGTACTCATGTGTTGATCCCATAGGCGTTTGTGATGTGAGATCATGTGCCTTCGCAAAGCAGTTGTACCTAGATGGTTGTTGGACTTCCCACGACTCAGTTTCTTTTGGCACAGGTTGCAAATGGCATTGATGTTATCAGAGACAGACACACACAAAAAGTGCCACACTGCTGAGCTTTGCAATGACGGCATTCTGGTGGTGGCAACAGCATGCGTTGATTAGCGTGCTGTCTGGCTGACCCCGGGTGCCGATACATGCTGTCTGACTGTGCCACTAGCTCCTTGCGACGACCTCCCCCTGCTTCCAACTTGTCTCCACCTCCTCTCTGTCTCCACATCTGAACATTCCCCCTGTTCTTCTTCTCTTCGAGCGGGCACCCACGTGACATCCACGGACACATCATCATCATCAACTGCTTCGCTTGTATCTGTCAACTCAGCAAAGGAAGCAGCAGCGGTTACAACATCATCATCATCACACCGTACGTCCATGTGTGTAATGCTGCCTGACTGAGACATATCCCTGTTATCTACATCCTCTGGCAATAATTGTTGCACATCACTAATTTCTTCCAACTGATGTGTAAATAAATCCTGTGACAGATCAAATGAAGCGGCTGTGGTGCTAGTGTTGAAGGTGGCGGCGGGCGGGCGAGAGGTAACTTGAGAGGTGCCCGAAGCTGAGCTGGAGGAGGATGGTGCGTCAAGGTTCCGAGCGGAAGCTGTAGAAGATTGGGTGTCCTGTGTCAGCCAGTCAAGTATGTCCTCAGAATTTTTCGAGTTCAGGGTATTTGGCCTCTGAATATCACTGAAAAAAACTCCCTAAAAAATAACTTTTATTGTAAATGCATCATAAAAAAGCCATAAAGACTTAGTAAGCCAAATAGGAAGAAACAAACAACACAAATTAGGGACCGTAAACAATAACAGTGCAGTATACAGAGGATCAGGGCCGAATAAAATATTTGGCCTCTGAGCACTGGGCATTCATCTAGGGCCAAAGGAAATCACAGCACCACGACGGCCCCTGCGGTGCCACCCGGTATGAGTGGAACACTTCTCCACCTACAAACATGCGGTGTCACAGTTGTGCTTCCAGGTTATAGACTGGGTGCCCCCCCACGACGGGGAGGCAACCTAGAGGCAATGCTACAAGAGAGGGAGATGCAATGGATTCGCCGTTTAAATACATTACAACCAGCAGGCCTAAACAGGGAATACTGCTGGTCTTAGGATATTACGTGTCATCATTATAAGTATTGTTCTGTGCTATGTACATATATTAATTTATATTTTGCTTGTTCTCTCTTGTCTTATTAGGACCGAGATCGTCCAGGGTTGGGTGGGGACACCCTCTCGGCACGGCTGCGGTCCATTTTGTTTAACACACCTACCATTGAAATGAATCTGCCTAAGGATGTGACTTTTGCGTATTTTATACAGTGGATCATGTGCTGATTATTGGTAACATCACGACACACCAACATTGAATGAGACCAGTAGCATGATGTTAGGTGACTCTAGAAAATTTACACTGTGCCCCTTATTTTACACCAATATAATGGTTTGTAGATAAAGGGAACAATGGTGGATTTACAGGAAGATGTGCTGAGATTATGTTATTCCAGGCACCGGTGGGGTTACCGTGATAACAGGACGCATCGTGCTGCGCTCAGGGCAATGCGCAGACGCGGTCTCCCATGAACCCTGGTGTTACACTGACAACGGGACGCATCGCGGTGCGCTCAAGTTAATGAGCAGACGCGATCAGGTGACATCACTCGCATGCGCACTAGGTTCTGGCGCCGTGTGTGAGGACGCCTCCCTATGATGCAGGACTCCCGGCCCGGCGCCAATTATAGGTATTTAAAGGTCCGGGCCGCCACCCCCCTCACATGCCGGCGTCCATGCATTAATACTAAATCCATAGGTAAGACCTACTATTTGTATAAGTATTTTATTGACCTTATTGCTACACCATGCTGCTGTCTCGAAATCTATAACTGCACCCACTTCTGATACATGCGGCTTAACCCACATAGAACGGTTTTAAAAAAACGCACGTGGATTCAGCTTGCAATATACAGCTGCGGGACCATCACATGGGGACCCAGAGTCCAGTTCTCAGACCCTACATTGGGCAATTGATTACAAGGGCTCTGAACCCCCATGTCAATTATAATATCATATACTGAGGCCACTGTGATAGTATATGTGTATAACCCTTAGCAATGGCGTACATATGATTTTTGGATGTAATGCTCGTCATCTGCACATGATCACTGTATACCCAATTTTCTGTAAAATATTTGATTGTATGTCCTGTCTTGTTTCTTGCAGCCTAACGAAGGGCTGTCAATTAGCCCGAAACGTTGTATAATTTCCAGCAAACTATGAATTAAATAGCACCAAAAAAACTAATGGTGTGCTGTCATACTGAAATTATGATTGTATAGTATTCCTGAAGTGGAGGCGGGAAGAAAACCTTGACGTGCACCCAAAAGAAACTCTAGTACTACTTGAGTGCTGTGACCCCCAACACGAAATTACTGAAGTGGGCACACTACAGTCAGTGCAAGTGGGCCTGACACACACTGGCAGGCAACTAACCTTAGATTAAAGGGAAAAAATTAAATGCCTTATTTATCGGCAAGCTACTGTGCCACACGGTATGAGTGGTGGGCACTGGCAGTGGATACACTACAGTCAGTGGAAGTGTGTCTGACACTCACTGGCAGCAGGCAGGCAACTGAAATTAGATTAAAGTGTAAAAATGAAATGCCTTTTTTTTATGCAAAGTCCTGTGCCACATGGTATGAGTGGTGGGCACTGGCAGTGGGCACACTACAGTCAGTGGAAGTGGGCCTGACACACACTGGCAGCAGGCAGGCAACTGAAATTAGATTAAAGTGTAAAAATTAAATGCCTTTTTTTAATGCAAAGTCCTGTGCCACACGGTATGAGTGGTGGGCACTGGCAGTACCCTGGATGTGTTCCAGAGACAGGTTATTCAAGATATCAAAGCATTATACTATTCCAAAAGGAATAGTAATTTAAATAGCGGTGAAAACCGAGCAATGAATTGGCTTGCTAGTAATAAAGAATTAATAGTTAAACCGGCCGACAAGGGTGGAAAAATTGTCATTATGTACAAATCGCAATACGTAGAAGAAGCTTACAGGCAACTTAGTAATCATAACACCTATGTACGACTTAAAGTTAATCCTACTTTTAAATATCAACAACAATTAAGATCATAGCTATGGAGGTATGTGGACCAGGGAGCCCTCAGGGAGCCAGGGAGACCAGGGAGCCCTCACCAATAAAATTGCTGAAAAACTATACCCTCAACTTCCAATCAAACTTGTCTATCATTTACTTAAAATTATAAGTCGCTGAAAAAAAAAACAGGACGCCTAATCGTGGCAGGAATCGGCTCAGTCACTGAGCCGTTATCCCAATATCTTGATTGGTTATTGCGTCCCTTGTTGGAAGGGATAACCTCTTATTTGAGGGACACCAGTGATTTTCTAACAGCAATAAAAGAGATCGATTGGTATGAAGATTTTTCTTTAGCATCCATCGATGTTGAAAGCCTTTATACCAGAATTCCCCAGAAACTAGGGGTAGAAGTGATTGGATATTAATTGAGGGACATGGGAAAAAGCGAGACCCTTGTGGAGTTTATAACAGACTCCCTCTCCTTCATACTGACACACAATGCTTTTTTATTCGATGATCTGTGGTACCATCAACAATCCGGTACAGCGATGGGTACGCCCATCACATGTACCTTTGCGAATTTATTGTTGGCATATTTTGAATCGAAATTTGTTTTTTCAGTTAAGAACCCATTCATCAGATACATCAAAGCATTCTTCAGATACATCGATGATGTCTTTATTATTGTCTGGGCAGAAAATGAAGAGAGCTTTGTGGCCTTTGTGGATTACTTAAATCATGAAAATGACATGAATATGTTGTTTACTAGTAAAATCAATTCCTCGGAATTAGAATTCTTAGGTGTCATGGTGAAGGTAACTGTCTTCAGGAAACCTACCTCCACCAATGCATTATAGCATTCTAACAGTTTCCATCCCACACATGTAGCCTCCTCGCTCCCCTACAGTCAGTTTTCACATTTAAATAGGATTATTTCAAATGACATTGAGTTTTTAGAACAATCTAAAATAATGAAAATGAGGTTTTTGCAAAGAGGCTATTCAGAGCCCAGTATCGATCGTGCTTTTTGTAGGTCCGCAGAGAGAAGATCTGCGGGTGATGCTGGTTTGAGGTCAGGCCGCAGGTGTAGAAATGCAGAGTTAATAGATAAAGATTGCACTGCCAGCACAGCTTTCACCAGACCAGTGTTCACATTTGATTTTTCACCCATGGCACTGCAAGTGAAGCATGCCATATTAAAAAACTGGCATATTTTACAAAGAGATCCCACCCTTAAAGAGAAAGTGTCGAGTGTTCCTGTGGTGGGCTTCAGAAGAAGTAAAACCATAGGAAACATGATTACACATAGCCAGTTTAAATCCAATGATAGGAATAAAAATTGGCTTGAACGCTGCGTTCCTGAAGGTAATTTTAGGTGTGGACACTGCTCTATGTGTGAACAGATGCGGAGAGGGGCACATTTAAAAATTGGAATGGTAAAACACAGAGTGAGGGACTTCATCAATTGCAATATTATATCGGCAAAACCTTCAGACCTCTCTTTGTACGCTTTAGAGAAAACAGACATAGCTTGATGACAGGGGTTGGAGCCACCAGATTAATACAGCATTTGAAAGAAACGCATCAGAACCGCGAGGACCTTCTACAGTTTGCAGGTTTAGAAATAGTGAAATTGCCACCTCGTGGTGGAGACAGAAAAAGGCTTCTTTTACAGAGAGAAGCACTATGGATTATTAAGACAGAAGCGATGGGACCATTAGGTTTTAATGATAGGAATGATTTATCTGTTTTTGGTTGATTTATTGTAATCTTTGTCTTTATGTAGTATGGAATGAGTTAACACCTTGTTCCCCTATGTGACGTAGTAAGGGGGATGGCTTGACCTGATCTTTTTAGGGCGGCCACCCACTTCCACAGAATGAAAGGCATGATGAAGCACGTTTAGCGCAAAACGGCTGTCCCTACAGTGATTTATGTGCACAGACCTGCCTGTACCCCATTTTAAGAAGTATAATAAAATGGACGTTTTTCCTTGGAATTGGTGAGTGCCGCTGTCTCCATTCAACCTCTTTATCAAGATTGCAACAGCGTCTGTCTCAGCAGAGCACCACCGCATCCATTTACTGAGCCGCACCATTTGTTTCTTTACCTGAATTCTGCATGATCGGTCAGGTGTAGCAGTGCCGGCAGCGCTTCCTCCTTCTGTTTGCTTTCAAGAGGGCCTGACACGCACCGGCAGGCAACTGAAATTAGATTAAAGTGTAAAAATGTAATGCCTTTTTTTAATGCAAAGTCCTGTGCCCCATGGTGTGAGTGGTGGTCACTGGTAGTGGGCACACTACAGTCAGTGGAACTGGGCCTGACACACACTGGCAGACAACTAACCTTAGATTAAAGGGTAAAAATGAAATGCCTTATTTATCGGCAAGCTACTGTGCCACCTAGTATGAGTGGTGGGCACTGGCAGTGGGCACACTACAATCAGTGGAAGTGGGCCTGACACACACTGTCAGGCAACTAACCTTAGATTAAAGGGTAAAACTTAAATGCCTTATATATCGGCAAGCTACTGTGCCACCTAGTATGAGTGGTGGGCACTGGCAGTGGGCACACTACAGTCAGTGAAAGTGGGCCTGACACACACTGGCGGGCAACTAACCTTAGATTAAAGGGTAAAAATTAAATGCCTTATTTATCAGCAAGCTACTGTGCCACCCGGTATGAGTTGTGGGCACTGGCAGTGGGCACACTACAGTCTGTGTAAGTGGGCCTGACACACACTGGCAGCAGGCAGGCAACTGAAATTAGATTAAAGTGTAAAAATTAAATGCCTTTTTTTAATGCAAAGACCTGTGCCACACGGTATGAGTGGTGGGCACTGGCATTGGGCACACTACAGTCAGTGGAACTGGGCCTGACACACACTGGCAGACAACTAACCTTAGATTAAAGGGTAAAAATGAAATGCCTTATTTATCGGCAAGCTACTGTGCCACCTAGTATGAGTGGTGGGCACTGGCAGTGGGCACACTACAATCAGTGGAAGTGGGCCTGACACACACTGTCAGGCAACTAACCTTAGATTAAAGGGTAAAAATTAAATGCCTTATTTATCGGCAAGCTACTGTGCCACCTGGTATGATTGGTGGGCACTGGCAGTGGGCACACTACAGTCTGTGGAAGTGGGCCTGACACACAATGGCAGGCAACTAACCTTAGATTAAAGGGTAAAAATTAAATGCCTTATTTATCGGCAAGCTACTGTGCCACCTAGTATGAGTGGTGGGCACTGGCAGTGGACACACTACAGTCAGTGAACATGGGCCTGACACACACTGGCGGGCAACTAACCTTAGATTAAAGGGTAAAAATTAAATGCCTTATTTATCGGCGAGCTACTGTGCCACCCGGTATGAGTGGAGGGCACTGGCAGTGGGCACACTACAGTCTGTGGAAGTGGGCCTGACACACACTGGCAGCAGGCAGGCAACTGAAATTAGATTAAAGTGTAAAAATTAAATGCCTTTTTTATGCAAAGTCATGTGCCACACGGTATGAGTGGTGGGCACTGGCAATAGGCACCCTACAGTCAGTGGAAGTGGGCATAACACACACTGGCAGGCAACTAACCTTAGATTAAAGGGAAAAAATTAAATGCCTTATTTATCGGCAAGCTACTGTGCCACACGGTATGAGTGGTGGGCACTGGCAGTGGACACACTACAGTCAGTGGAAGTGGGCCTGACACACACTGGCAGCAGGCAGGCAACTGAAATTAGATTAAGGTGTAAAAATTAAATGCCTTTTTTTTATGCAAAATCCTGTGCCACACGGTATGAGTGGTGGGCACTGGCAGTGGGCACACTACAGTCTGTGGAAGTGAGCCTGACACACACTGGCAGGCAACTAACCTTAGATTAAAGTGTAAAAATTAAATGCCTTATTTATCGGCAAGCTACTGTGCCACCTAGTATGAGTGGTGGGCACTGGCAGTGAGCACACTACAATCAGTGGAAGTGGGCCTGACACACACTGTCAGGCAACTAACCTTAGATTAATGGGTAAAACTTAAATGCCTTATTTATCGGCAAGCTACTGTGCCACCTAGTATGAGTGGTGGGCACTGGCAGTGGACACACTACAGTCAGTGAAAGTGGGCCTGACACACACTGGCGGGTAACTAACCTTAGATTAAAGGGTAAAAATTAAATGCCTTATTTATCGGCAAGCTACTGTGCCACCCGGTATGAGTGGTGGGCACTGGCAGTGGACACACTACAGTCAGTGGAAGTGGGCCTGACACACACTGGCAGCAGGCAGGCAACTGAAATTAGATTAAAGTGTAAAAATTAAATGCCTTTTTTATGCAAAGTCATGTGCCACACGGTATGAGTGGTGGGCACTGGCAGTGGGCACCCTACAGTCAGTGGAAGTGGGCATGACACACACTGGCAGGCAACTAACCTTAGATTAAAGGGAAAAAATTAAATGCCATATTTATCGGCAAGCTACTGTGCCACACGGTATGAGTGGTGGGCACTGGCAGTGGACACACTACAGTCAGTGGAAGTGGGCCTGACACACACTGGCAGCAGGCAGGCAACTGAAATTAGATTAAAGTGTAAAGATTAAATGCCTTTTTTTTATGCAAAGTCCTGTTCCACACGGTATGAGTGGTGAACACTGGCATTGGGCACACTACATTCAGTGGAAGTGAGCCTGACACACACTGGCAGCAGGCAGGCAACTGAAATTAGATTAAAGTGTAAAAATTAAATGCCTTTTTTTTGTATGCAAAGTCCTGTGCCACACGGTATGAGTGATGGGCACTGTCAATGGACACACTACAGTCAGTGAAATTGAGCCTGACACACTGGCAGCAGGCAGGCAACTGAAATTAGATTAAAGTGTAAAAATTAAATGCCTTTTTTTTATGCAAAGTCCTGTGCCACACGGTATAAGCGGTGGGCACTGGCAGTGGGCACACTACAGTATGTGGAAGTGGGCCTGACTCACACTGGCAGGCAACTAACCTTAGATTGAAGGGTAAAAATGAAATGCCTTATTTATCGTCAAGCTACTGTGCCACCAGGTATGAGTGGTGGGCACTGGCAGTGGGCACACTACAGTCAGTGGAAGTGGGCCTGACACACACTGGCAGCAGGCAGGCAACTGAAATTAGATTAAAGTGTAAAAATTAAATGCCCTTTTTTAATGCAAAGTCCTGTGCCACACGGTATGAGTGGTGGGCACTGGCAGTGGGCACACTACAGTCAGTGGAAGTGGGCCTGACACACACTGGCAGCAGGCAGGCAACTGTAATTAGATTAAAGTGTAATAATGAAATGCCTTTTTTTATGCAAAGTCCTGTGCCACACGGTATGAGTGGTGGGCACTGGCAGTGGGCACACTACAGTATGTGGGCCTGCAACCTCTCACACACAGGCAGGCCAGGCAACTGCAATATGTATATGGAGAAAAAAGCAATAAAAGCAGACTAATGTAGCAGCCCTAAAAAGGGCTTTTTGGGGTGCTGTGACGCTGTCCTTACAGCAGATGAGTCTGTGGACACAGAAAACTGGCCTAGCTAGCAGTTTCCCTATGAATTCATTAGCAGCACAGCAGCAGCTTCACTCTCCGTGCTCTCACTAACACACTGCAGCTATAGACTGAATCTAAAATGGCTTCCGTTTTTATGAGGTGGGAAGGTGTGGGAGGGAGGGTGCTGATTGGCTGGAATGTGTCTGCTGACTGTGAGGTACAAGGTCAAAGTTTGCTCAATGATGATGTATAGGGGCAGACCGAACATCGCATATGTTCGCCTGCCGTGACAAACGCGAACAAGCTATGTTCGCCGTGAACTATTCAGCGGCGAATAGTTCGGGACATCACTATTGGTAAGGTAAAAACAGGAGTGAGTCCAAAACAGAGATAACATGTGATGGAAATATTTGCATGTCTTCTGTGATTTGGGCCCACTCCTGCTTTTGGCTTCCAAATCATGATCAAATCCGGATGCAAAACACTGACCGTGTGACAGAGGCCTTATGGACGATCAAATGACAAGACCCATTTTTATTTTTCTGTTCTTCTGATGGATTAGAACGGAAAAATAAACAGTGATGTGGCAACACCATGAAGAGAAGAGTCATAATAGTGACCCTTTAACTGAGTGGTTGGGGTGGCAACAGCATGAAGAGTCACAATAGTGTGGGTAGCAGCATCAAAATAGTGGAAGAAGCACTTGGAAAGAAGGAACGTACCATTTGTCTCAATGTTCCGATGTGGCAGCACACTACAGTCAGATCATTACTGCCAGAATTATCTAGTCTGTTGCATCAGGCACCTGTGTCTGACAATACTGGTTGATTCACTCCTGATTCATCTTTATAAAGGTTGGTCTCTCAACATTTTGTGTTGAAAGGCTAGTTCTCTTTGGGGTAACTATGCCGCAGCTGCACTAAATACCTGCTCTGATGCCACACTATCATCTGGAAAAATATACGGGTGGGTAGCACTACTCACTGCTTACCAGCAGACTTCCAATTCGTGGCGGTGCTTGTATTGTCAGTCTCCGGCCTCAGGGACTCAGATTCATGCAGCAAAACGTGGAAAAAATACCAGCACTCCTTAATCTTCAATTATCTTCTTTTATTCCACCAAAAAACGACAGCAACGTTTCAACCCGAAGGTCTTTATCAAGCTCAACCATACAATCACATAGTGCCTTTAAATAACCCCCAATCTCTTCTGATTGGTCCCCACATTTATCACTTAATTAACACTTTAAAACATGTCCTAGAACCAAAATTTTCACATATCCCTATACATTATAGCACACTTACATATTTCGCACTGGATCACCATAAGTTCCACCCTTAATCGCTTCAATAATCGCCAAATTATTACTTGGCGTTATTCCCTTGCTACTGCGCATGTCCGGAACTGTATACGTCATTACAATTCAACCACTCACTGTGCGTTGTTTTCAGATGACCTCTATGCATCACGTGTGCGTTCCACGTGTGCGTGCCACTGACGTCACTTCCATCCCCAACTTCCGCGACTGCATCGAGAGCGGGAGGAGGCGCGTCATCAGTTTAAGAATCCGCCCCTAATGTCTTACAGTCGTCCCAGAAGTCTGGGTGACATGTTGATAAGAACCGACACAAAAAAACCAAAGCTACGCCCTAAAAAGAAGGGGTGTTACCCATGTTTGGGCTGCTGCAATTGTGGGAGCCTAATCAAGGGTAGCTCTTTCTGTCATCCTAGAACTGGTAAAAAATATGAAATAGAGGAGTTCTTCACGTGTGCATCAGATTTTGTTATCTATGTTATTCAATGCCCGTGTGGACTCCTCTATGTGGGGGAGACCACACAGGCATGTAAAAACAGGATCAACCAGCACCGCTATAATATACGTAAACTTATGGCAAAAAATGAAACAGAGAGATTTGTGGAAACAGAATTACCAGTCCCAGAGCATTTTGTGAGATGTCGCCACAACATCGCACAAATGAGGTTCAGAATAATTGATGGAGTACTGCCCTTAAGGAGAGGAGGCGATAGAGAAAGAATTCTGAAAAGGAAGGAGCTCAAATGGATCTTTGAGTTAGATACACTGGAACCGAAAGGGTTAAATAGGGAGTTCAAAGTGGGTACATTGTATTGAAACAGTAAGGATATGTGCTCTATATGTATACCCTTAAGTAATGTTGCCCGGCTATTAGCCGTGAAGTTATTTATTTCGTGTCCTTTTTTCCTATTTTTTGCACTAGGAGGAGCAACATCTGAGACCCCATACAGAAATGTATCATGGGAGGATGGACTTTGTGGTAGGGACACGGATAGTGTACACCATTAACTGTACATACGAGGGGATCCTTGATTGCAGTAAACCAAGGGCCACCCATGATTTGGTAATGAGCAATAAGGTTGTATGTTCTGTGAAAAATGTGATTGGTAATAATATGTTTATCATGTATCATGGTTATGTAGGCATTAAAATGCATTGCTACTACTTCTCCAATATATTCACCAGAGGTGGACATTATTTAGATTGTACATAATATAGGACCTTTGTTGCCCTTTTGAAATGATATGAGTAATGGTTTGTTTACTCTTTAATGTCTTTATTTGATAATTGAATGTTCGCTATTTTTTTGGCGATCATTTTTACCATCAGTGGCGAATTTTTAGGTATTGAAGTATAGGATGCTTTGCAGTCATGATGACTTAAGGGTGAGGCTTAAATTGATTTTTAATGTTAATTTTGGTGACTATTATTACCATTAGTGTTAGAATATATAATACTCTGCGAGAAGGATAATGTAAGGGTAAGGCTCGAATTTTTGCTGCAATCAGTGTATCCCACTATGTTTGATGAATTTTTGCTGAAATATACGTGATAAGTGTACAATTTACTCCGTGAACCCCTACAGAACTATCCTCCAATTAACCCCTTAAGGACCGGGGGTTTTGGGATTTTTGCGTTTTTGTTTTGCGCTCCCTGCCTTCCAAAAGCCATAACATTTTTATATTTCCGCTCACATAGCCATATGACGGCTTATTTTTTGCGGGACAAGTTGTACTTTTTAACGCTACCATTTATTTTTGCATGTGATGTAGTGGGAAACGGGAAAAAAATTCCAAATGGGGTGAAATTGCAAAAAAAAAGCAATTTCACCACAGTTTTACGGGTTTTTAAATTACAACGTTCGATTTGCGATAAAACTGACTGGTTAATTTTATTCTTCAGGTCAGTACGAATCCGGCAATACCTAATATGTATAGTTTTTCTTGCGTTTTGATAGTGAAAAAAAAATTAAAAGTGGGAATTTTTTATTTTATTTTTTGTCGCCATGTTTTGACCCCTATAACTTTTTTGTAATTATGCGTATGGAGCAGTGTAGGGGCTCATTTTTTGTGGGGCAATCTGAACTTTTAATTGATACCATTATGGGGTGCGTATGATGTTTTGATCACTTTTTATTCATTTTTTTAGGAAATGAGCGTCCAAAAATGGCGAATTAGCCATTTGGACGCTTTCTTTCGTTTTATGTTACCGTATGGTGAATATTTTTAATATTATTATAGTATGGGCGTTTTCGCACATTGCGACACCATTATGTGTAATTTTTTATTTTTTATTTATTTTATTTTCATTTTGGGGAAAGGGGGTGATTTGAATTTTTATATTTTTTTATTTAATTTTTATTTTTTAAACTTTTTTTTTTTTTTTTACCACTTTCTTATAGTTCCCATAGGGAACTATAAGATGCAATCATCAGATTGCTATTCTCATATATTCAATGCAATAGCATTGGAATATATGAGAAAATCACATATTTCCTATGGAGCCTATTACAGTCATAGGCTCCATAGGAATACTATGTAGTACCCTAGGTTTCATTCACAGAAACCTAGGGTACTACATGCATGCTCCGGCTCCCCCTTGTGGCCATCAGGGAGCCGGGCAAACCAAGTGAAACTTTCGGTTTTGCGCGATCAGATGCCGTGGTCAGGATTGACCACGGCATCTGAGGGTTAAATGTCCGCGATCGGCATCGCTGCCGGTCGCGGACATGAGCTGCGGGTGTCAGCTTAATGAATCAAGCTTTTACCCGCAGCTCGGGCGCCCGCTACGTGCGGGAGTGGGCGCCATCTTTAAAGTGCGGACGAAGGGCGTACATGTACGCCCTTCGTCCTTAAGAGGTTAATAATATAATTGGAACACCATCGTAAAACCTTTAAATCGTGATATTTTGAAATTCTCCGGTCATGTGACCAAGTCACATGATGATGCGCCTCCTCCCGCTCTCGATGCAGTCGCGGAAGTTGGGGATGGAAGTGACGTCAGTGGCACACGTGATGCATAGAGGTCATCTGAAAACAACGCACAGTGAGTGGTTGAATTGTAATGACGTATACAGTTCCGGACATGCGCAGTAGCAAGGGAATAACGCCAAGTAATAATTTGGCGATTATTGAAGCGATTAAGGGTGGAACTTATGGTGATCCAGTGCGAAATATGTAAGTGTGCTATAATGTATAGGGATATGTGAAAATTTTGGTTCTAGGACATGTTTTAAAGTGTTAATTAATTGATAAATGTGGGGACCAATCAGAAGAGATTGGGGGTTATTTAAAGGCACTATGTGATTGTATGGTTGAGCTTGATAAAGACCTTCGGGTTGAAACGTTGCTGTCGTTTTTTGGTGGAATAAAAGAAGATAATTGAAGATTAAGGAGTGCTGGTATTTTTTCCACGTTTTGCTACACTATCATCTGGGCTGGAAAGCTTGTCCAGGGCAAACAGGGCCAGTTGCGGCCACAATTCAAGTTTGGCTGCCCAGTATTCAGGAGGATCTTGGATCTGGGGTGACAGGGTGAAGTCCAAGTATGCCTTCTGGTTCAGGTTCTGCTCCATGTCCTGCTGCTGCTGTGTTGTTTCTTCAGTAGGTGGCTGAAGAAAATTGCTCATCAAAGACACAAGACTTGATGATGGAGCTGGTGTTGCATGACTTTTTTCTTCCATCCAAAATAACGGAAACCATATGGAATGCTGGTTTCCACTATTTATTCTTCATCCAACTATGGTATATTAGGACAGATTAAAATGGAAAGTGTTCCTTTTGGTTTCCCTTATACCAATTCCGTAATTTTCTGTTATAAGCATGTTATAATGGAATGCTATAAATGAAATCAAAACGCTTATGTGAACCCCCCTTAAGTCTATGTATAACAGAAGAGATTAAGTATAAATTGGGCAGCAGGTGAACTGGATGAACACACCTAAATATTAGACTACCTGTTGACAATGAGTCTGATGCACAGTAAGTCTATGTATAACAGAACAGATTAAGTATGAATGTCACAGCAGGTGAAATAGATAAACATGCCTATATATTAGACTGCCTGTTGACTGAGTCTGACGCACAGTAAGTCTATGTATAACTGACCAGATTAGATATTAATGGCGCAGGGAGTGTACTATATAAACAAGCCTATATATAAGACTGCCTGTTGATGCTGATGCATAGTAAGTCTATGTATAACGGAACAGATTAAGTATGAATGGCACAGATGGTGAACTAGATAAACAGGCCTATATATTAGGTTGCCTGTTAACACTGAGTCTGATGCACAGTAAGTCTATGTATAACAGAGCAGATTAAGTATTAATGGTGCAGCAAGTGTACTAGATAAATGCGCCTATATATTAGACTGCCTATTGACAATGAGTATAATGCACAGTAAATGTATGTATAACAGAACAGATTAAGTATAAATATATCAAGGGGAGAAAAACAGAACTGGATCGCACATCCACAATGCTATGCTTTGATCTAATTAAACTCGCTTCTCAGCGCAATATTAAAATGTACAGCCCCCTATACTGCATGCTGTACAAGAGGTGTGCGTTTTGATCAAAAGGCATAAGCCCACTCACCACGCCAAGGTTGCCTCTTTGAGTGGGACCTACTCTGAAAAAGGCGCAGCACAATGCGGTGACGAAGTGGCACTGCCCTAGTGGGCGGCAAGACCCAGGAGTCAAACAGCAACCCTACTGTCTGACAATGCCACCCATGGCACTGGGTCCCACCGACCCACCAGCACAGCGCCACAAAAACAAAAGCCATCACGCAGTACTGCACCATGTGAACAGTTGTCTAACACAACATGTCCATTGCTATCAGGAACTGCAGGTCAGTCACCACTTATATGCAGACTTCTGCGAAATTAAACCCCCTGTGCCGAATGGGAGGAGTGCTGATACCAGTAATAAATAAGAAAGATTCAACATGCATATATCAAGGGATGAAAAACAGAAGTGGATCGCACCACATCCACAATGCTATGCTTTGATCTAAATAAACTCGCCTCTCAACGCAATATTAAAGTGTACAGCCACCTATACTGCATGCTGTACAATAGTGTTGATCAAGAATTTTCGAATTGCGAATTTTTTTTGCGAATATCGGCACTTCGAGAATTTGCGAATATTTAGAATATCGTGAAATATATTCGCAATTGAGAATATTCGTTTTTTTTAAATACCAGTTTATGCGAATTTTTATGCGAATTTTTATGCTAATTTTTTATATGCAAACTTTCGCAATCAAGAAAATAATGTCATTATTCTCTTGATTGCGAAAATTCGCATATAAAAATTTGCATAAAAGTTGCATAAAAATTCGCATAAACTGGTATTTTAAAGATACCTTTTAAATGCCAGTTTATGCGAATTTTATGCGAATTTTATGCGAATTTTTATATGCGAATTTTCGCAATCAAGAAAATAATGACTGGAGATTACGAATTCACGAATTTTTGAATAAATGGCGAATATTCGCCCAAATATTCGCGAAATATCGCAAATTCGAATATTGCCCCTGCTGCTCATCACTACTGTACAAGTGGCATTAGTGTACGTTTTGATCAAAAGGCATAAGCCCACTCACCATGCCAATGTTGCCTCTTTGAGTGGGACCTACTCTAAAAAAGGTGCAGCACAATGCGGTGACAAAGCGGCACTGCCTTAGTGGGCGGCAGGACCCAAGAGTCAAAAGCAACCCTGCTGTCTGACAATGCCACCCATGGTGCAGTACTGTGTGGGGGCCTTTGTTTTTGTGACGCTGTGCTGGTTGGTTGGTGGGACTCAGTGCCATGGGTGGCATTGTCAGACAGCAGGGTTGCAGTTTGACTCCTGAGTCCTGCTACCTACTAGGGCAGTGCTTTGTCACTGCACTGTGCTGTGCCTTTTTTGTCAGAGTAGGTCCCACTCAAAGAGGTAACCTTGGCGTAGTGAGTGGGCTTATGCCTTTTGATCAAAATGTACACTAGTGCCTCCTGTACATCATGGAGTATAGAGGGCTGTACACTTTATTATTACGCTGATATAGTGAGTTTAATTAGATCAAAGCATCCAGTTCTGTTTCCCCCCTTTATATATAGATTAAGTATGAATGGCGCAGCAGGTCAACTAGATAAACTCACCTATATATTAGACCGCCTGTTGACAATGAGTCTCATTCACAGTAAGTCTATCTATAACAGAACAGATTAAGTATGAATGGCGCAGCAGGCAAACTAGATAAACATCCCTATATATTAGACCACCTGTTGATGCTGAGTCTGATGCATAGTAAGTCTATGTATAACAGAACAAATTAAGTATAAATGGCGTAGCAGGTGAAGTTACGTAGATAAATGCGCCTATATATTATACCGCATGTTGACAATGAGTCTGACGCACAGTAAGTCTATGTATAACAGAACAGGTTAAGAATGAATGGTGCATCAGTTGAACAAGATGCACAGATTACGCTGAGCCTGTATTGTCCCTGCACTCTCCCTATGCTCTCCCTATGCTCTCCCTACGATCTTCCTACACTGTCCCTATCCAATTTTCTACAATTAAAAGCTTTCTAAAACACTGTCCCCAGCTTGCCATATCTCTTCCTATGCTCAGTTTACAGTGAAATAGTGCTGACTGCTTGGGATGAGGCTTTTCCAGGGCTGTGACATCAGCTATCTGCTGATTGGCTGGCTACATGGCATTATTGGTCATATTGTATTCACAGGCTTCTTACTTTCACTTTGTAACATGCGTAGCCGTAGCCGCCATTTTTAGAAAAAACTATTCATCATCACGAAGCACAAGGAAATTCGGATTTGCAGCTAATCACATTTTTGATTCAAGTCAATTAGTTTCACTTTGATTCACTCAACTTTAATAACAATGTAACTGGACTGTATGCATGGGTTTTGTAATTTTGTTGGATGTGGTGCATCTTAAAAGGGTTGGCCCATCTCAGACATTGATTGCATATTGCTAGGATATCCCATCAATGTCAGATAGGTGCGTGTCACACCTCTGAGACCTGCTCCTATCTCCACATGGCAGTGACTGGAGAGTGCTTTGTGAAAGCGTGGCCTCCTTCTATTTACCATTGTGAGAGTTCTGAAAATAGCCATGTACTGGCTCGGCTATTTCTGGCAGTCCCATAGCAGTGAATGAAACTTGGTTGTGCTTTCATGATGCACCATTCATCGCCTTGTGATTTCTGAAAATAACCAAGTGAGCTACAGTATCTCACATTCATGACATGTCCTAGTGATATGCTGTCAATGGCTATGATGGTAATATGCTAGTCAGTTTATTACTGTGCATACTTGTTTGATTAGAACTGGCTGTATTTCTGATGACTTTATTGTTTAGCCTAATAAGCAGTCCTAACATGAGTGGAACAATATTTAAGCCAGTTTCACCAAATTTGACATTACTGTGTTGATAAGTTTCTCTTTCATTAAGTTTATGTAAGTATTCCCCAATCTCAGACCCATGACGCAGCACAGGGTTTTTACTGACGTATATTGGTATGCACTGTACAGTAAAATATGTAAATAGTATCTCAATAAGCAAGTTATTTTCTAGGAAATCAGACATAAAAATGCAAGTCATTTGAAGCCAGTGTATATCACTGTTGTTTGGAAGCCTAAAAATAGTGCTATGAAGTACACAAATGATGAAGAAGATGTACTCATACCATTATTCACTGACAAATATTCTTAGTTCCGTTACATTGCAACGTTTGGTTGAGATAAAATTATACTTCAACATTTAACTCCAATTTTTAGGTATATTTGAAAGTCTGGCCACTTTACTGTTTGTGGGTGGAAAGCAAATCGGCACATGTGACGATCAACCACATGTAACTCCTGGAAGTGCATTGCAGTCACTTTTCAGTTTTGCCCATAAATTTTCAGTAGGGTTGAGATCAGGGCTTTGTGATGGCCACTCCAAAACAATGACTTTGTTATACTTAAGCGACTTTGTAACCAGTTTGGCAGTATGCTTCGGATCATTGTCCATTTGAAAGACCCATTTCTGCCCAAGCTTTAACTTCCTGGCTGATGTCTTGAGAGGTTGCTTTAGTATTTCCACATAATCTTCTTTCCTCATGATGCCATCTATTTCGTTAAGTGCACCAATTCCTCCTGCAGCAAAACAAGCCCACAACATGATGCTGCCACCCACGTGTTTCACAGTTGGTATGGTGTTCTTAGCCTTCCAAGCTTTTCCCTTTTTCCTCCAAACATAACGATGGTCATTATGGGCAAAAAGTTCAATTTTAGTTTTGTCAGACCGCAGGACTAAGGATGAGCGAGCACCAAAGTGTTCGGGTGTTCGGTCCGAACACACCGCGATATTCGTGTGCTCGGCCGAGCACTCAAGTATAATGGAAGTCAATGGGAGACAACCAGGCACCCCCTGCACTGAAGACGGGTGGGTGCCTGGTCCATTGGAAAAGGTCTGCAAGTGACACAAAAACCACCAAAAAGGATCAGGAACAGCATGGGGACAATGTATGGATGCATCTTGGACTCCCAGGTCACTGCTGGGAACCATGTTATCCGAGTTGTACACCACTTTTAAAGACTGACAAAAATATTCCCAACCCCCCCCCCCCAAAAAAAAAAACTATTTTTAAGGAAAAATGTTACGAAACATTCTTTCCTGTATATTCAATTGTATATAAAGTGCAAGTGCTGCCAAAAATTACAAGCAAGAGGCACTCTGAAACAGCCTGTATATCACATAAAGCGTCGCTCTTAGAATCACTGCACACTTCACTTATTTGGGCAGTTACGGAGCCAAAACTGACCAAATAACTCAAGTGTGAAATCAGCCTTACAGGTCAATGTTAGCGCCAGGTATAAAGAACCATGCAGAGGCCCAAGATGCTACTATTGCGTGAAAGAGCGCACTCCTTTTACACCAATTCACTGATTCCACATAGATTTCTACAGAACCTGTTCTATTAAATGCTTATACAAGTTGAGCCCCCGACAGAGTGGAGAGGGTGTCAGCAGTATGTTTGTGTTCACATCACTGATTATTTTGCCCTTCCTCTCATCCATCAGAACAATAACCCCCAAAAATGGATACTGTCTGTTGAGTATCAGCCTTTACTCAGCCAGCATTTGGTCAGTAACCCATCAGTATTGCTAAAGCCAAAAAAATAGGATCCAGAACAGAGAACAAGGATAAAAAGTGTCCATTATATAAGACCTATACCGATGTCTCGACATGAACATTATGAGACGCTATTTTGTCTGGTTTCAAAAGCTTAAGGTGTGGTAAATTGCTCAAGATTGGGAATCACTAACTGAAAAGTTAGTAATCTGTGCAAAAGTATTTACAAAGTCTGCTTTTGTGGGAAGAAGATCTCACAGGTTCAATAAAAGACCCATATTTCAGATTAAATACAAAAAGGAGAAATAGCTGTAATTGCAAACCTTTTTACATGGATCCTTAGTGCCACCTAGTGTTAGGTTAAAATTAAGGTTTAAATTGTGAAATTCACTAGGTTGGTTATCAAGCGATGTCACTAATTAATGGTAAAACTTGACCAATCCCATTCCAAAATGGAATAAAAGATGGTATGGGATGAAAGAGGGGGGTGTTCTTCTTGAATCAGCTTGGGATAGTCATCTTGACGATAGAAGGATCCATCTTTTGAATCCATCTTTGAACCATGAGATCCACTTCTTAACACCTGAGGAAGCCATCTGACAAGCTATCCTACTTTCCAAGCTGCTCCATCCATATCTCCATTTGTTTGAAAATCCCGGTCATAACCCTGAACTGTGACGTTGATCTTTCCAGTCCAGGTATCTGGTATAGTATAAATTTCTATATATTAGCTATATATTATACATATATATTGTATCAACCATATTGTATCAACCATATTGTATGCGTAGGATATATACTGAATAGTCAGATCTTGTAACTGCAGCATCAAATCTAACTTCTTCAGTATAAAGAGAAAATTCTCAGTATCATCTCATAAGAACAGATTTCTTTCTAGTTATATATATATATGGTTGAATATATATATATATATATATATATATATATACATATATATATATATTGTGGGGATCCGCTCTGGTAGGCAGTGGTAGCGAGTGCAGTATAGAGGCAACACAGACAGGTCTTGGTGTTAAACGGTGCTTTCTTTATTCACACGGTGAACACAAGTGAAAAGGCAGTGCAGTTCATAGGGAGGGTGGTCACACACAACGGCAAAATAATCGTTCAGTCCCAAACCAGCTGCAGACTACTTGAGCCTGGTTCCATCACATCAAGAAAAGTCTATTCAAAGCCAGGAGTAATGTCACTTCTTTCTCCTTGGGGAACAAGCCCCTGGGTCCGGCTTCTAGCCACGGAATACGGATCCCTCCTGGCTTCAGCTGGGGTTCCCCGCACAGTCCTTTACAGGCCTCAGTACACAGCCCAGCTCACCTTCACCTCTAACTCTCACAGCAAGAGAACAAAAGCTTCCACACCACACCCTTGCTGTTGGTCGGGTTTTAAACCCTCCCCTGCAAACCTGGCCTGGACCGTGGGGAGACAGGCACCCACCCGCATATCTGCCTGCTCCCAGTAAGAGCCGGCCCGGATCCGCTGTGTTAACAGCATAACCGCTACAAAACACACTTTTCCGGCTCTTACTCCACCAGGACCAGGACCCCTGGTGGCACGTACCTACCGTCTATTACCACCCCAGGTACTCTCCTACAATATATATATATACAGTTGTGTTCATAATTATTCAACCCCCACTGAAATTGAGTGTTTTGGCCAGTTTGACATTGATTTTGATCATTTCAGTCATTTTGTTTACAATTAAATCAAAGAGGCACTTGTAAGTCAGACAAATATAACATAACATTTATAATGAAATAACCACAAATGTCTTTTCTGTGCTCACATCATTATCAGTTTTATTCAACCCCCAAGTGACATTCAATCTTCAGTACTTAGTACAACATCCTTTTCCAGTTATAACAGCTTTTAAATGTGAAGCATAGCTTGACACAAGTGTCTTGCAGCGATATACGGGTATCTTCGCCCATTCTTCATGGGCAAAAGCCTCCAGTTCAGTCACATTCTTAGGCTTGCGCGCTGCAACTGCTTTCTTTAAGTCCCACCAGAGGTTCTCAATCGGATTTAAGTCTGGTGACTGCGATGACCACTTCAAAATGTTCCAGCCTTTAATCTGCAACCATGCTGTAGTGGACTTGGAGGTATGCTTGGGCTCATTGTCCTATTGAAAGGTCCAACGTCTCCCAAGCCTCAGGTTTGTGACGGACTGCATCACATTGTCATCCAATATCTCCTGGTACTGAAGAGAATTCATGGTACCTTGCACACGCTGAAGCTTCCCTGTACCTGTAGAAGCAAAACAGCCCCAAAGCATGATTGACCCCCCACCATGCTTCACAGTAGGCAAGGTGTTCTTTTCTTCATAGGCCTTGTTCTTCCTCCTCCAAACATAGCGTTGATCCATGGGTCCAAACAGTTAACCATTAATTTTGTTTCATCAGTCCACAGAACACTATCCCAAAACTTTTGTGGTTTGTCCACATGACTTTTGGCATACTGCAAGTCGACTCTTCTTATTCTTTGGAGACAGCAAGGGGGTGCGCCTCGGAGTTCTGACATGGAGGCCTTCATTACGCAGTGTGCGTCTTATTATCTGAGCTGAAACTTCAGTACCCGCATCTGACAAATCTTTTTTCAGTTCCTCAGCAGTCACACAGGGACTTTTCTCCACTTTGCGCTTCAGGTAGCACACAGCAGTCAAAGTCAGCATCTTCTTTCTGCCACGACCAGGTAGCGTTTCAACAGTGCCGTTTGCCTTGAATTTGCGAATCATGCTTCCTATGGTGTCTCTTGGTATGTTTAACATCTTTGCAATCTTCTTATAGCCATTGCCCTTCCTGTGAAGAGAAATCACCTCTTCTCTTGTCTTCCTGGACCATTTTCTTGACTTCACCATGTTTGTAAACACACCAGTAAATGTCTAGAAGGAGCTGAGTATCACAGTCATTTTAAATCTGCCTAATTAGTGCTAATTATGCTTCATTGCTGCTCCTTGACATCCACAGGTGTTTTCAATACCTGATCGAAAACACTTGAATGAACCTCTGTTCTTAAGAGTGGTCGTCTTTAAGGGGTTGAATAATTGTGTCAATGAAGAAATCACAAAAAAAACATTTAATACTGTAATACAAAAACAATTGATGTTATTTTAGTTGCATTTGGTTCTTTAAAAAGTCCTTGTAAGATTTCATTCTGAACACAATTTTAAATGTACACTAAATTCCCTAAAACCATTTACAGCATTGGGGGTTGAATAATTTTGAACACAACTGTATATATATATATATATAGAAATATAATGAACATCTGATCCATCAGTTGGCTGACAGAGATCAAGGGTACGGTTAAGGAATTGTGTTCTTAAAATATTCGAAATAAGATTAAAATCTTTTAAATTATATTGAGTATCTAATGACTTATTTTTGATTATTACTGATTGTAAATTGATTATTATTTGATTATCACCTACTTTATATTACGTTATTTTGCACTAAATTGTTTTAATAAATTCTATATATATATATTTGTTTACAGCTGGATTTTTGTCTTCAATTTAACGCAAATCACGAGCTTGTTTCAGCTTGGTATTTATGATAATAATTTAGAATCTCCTCCCTTATAGATTCTAATTTATTTACATAAATAATAAAGACTGTTAATTGGAGACAGTATAAATATCCTGACAGATGACACATGAATGGAATATTTGCATGTCTTCAATGTTTTGTACCCACTCCTGCTTTTGGCTACCAAATCATAAGCCAATTCTAATGCAAAATAGGGACCATGTCATGCAGGCCTTACAGCTGTTACATAGACGTGATTTGTTGTGCGTCTAATTTTTCCTTCCTTCCTACAGATCAGAAGAAGAGTCAAATAAATGATGTCAGCGAGGCTGAAAGGCAAAATAGTGGCCTAGTCATGAAGTGGGGAGGGTGGGAACAACATAAGAAGTCCACAGAGCGGCCCTATGACATAGTGGTGAGGTGTAAGCAGCACAAGGAGACCACAGAGTGGCCCAATGACAGAGTCTGGAGATGGCAGCAGCATCATCAGGAGGCCACGGAGTGGCACAATGACAGTGTGAAGGTGGCAGCAGCATCAGCAGGCCACAGAGTGGCACAATGACAGAGTCTGGAGGTGGCGGCAGCATCAGGACGAGGCCAAAGGGTGGCACAATGACAGTGTGGAGGTGGCAGCAGCAGCATCAGGAGGCCACAGAGTTGCACAATGACAGAGTGTGGAGATGGCTGCAGCAGCAGCATCAGGAGGAGGCCACATGGTGGCACAATGACAGTGGGGAGGTGGCAGCAGCAGCCTCATAGTGGCACATTGACAGGGTGTGGAGGTGGTGGCAGCAGCAGCATAAGCAGGACACCAAAGGGTAGCACAATGACAGTGTGGAAGTAGCAGCAGCAGCATGAAGATGGTGGGTAAAAGAAGGAGCACTTGGAATCAGATGTGTGGCATCAGGCGGCTGGCAGTATCAGAATAGTAGCTGAGGCAGGTAGCCAGAAGAAACTGGTCTCTTTTGTCAAAGTGTTGGTGTGCTACCATAGATGATCTAGTCTGATGCATCAGGCATTGGTGGGTGGAAAACCTGGCTGATCCACACTTGATTCATCTTAACAAAGGTCAGTCTCTCCAAATTTTGGGTAAACAGGCGAGTTCTTCTTGGGGTAACTATGGCCCCCGCCGCACTAAACACCTGCTCTGATGCCACAGTACTGACTGTGCAGGACAGCTTTTCCATTGCAAAATCTGCCAGTTGCGGCCACAAATCCAATTTGGCTGCCCAGTAGTCCAGCGGATATTCAATGTGGGTTGGCAGGGTGCTGTCCAAGTATGCCACCACCTGCTGGTTCAGGTCCTGTTGCTAGTGAGTAGTTTCTTCACTATGCAGGTGAAGAAAGCTACTCATCAGTGACTGTAGACTCATGCTGCTGCTGATGGAGCTGGTACTGCTTCTGCCACCCCACCCCTCCCCAGCAGCCATGGCAGTGGAACATGAGCAGAGAGGGCCCCCCCCAGTCAGACCTGCGAGAGGATGGACGATGGCGCAGATAGGCAGCGTCTAACTGACTACATAGGATGTCTCTATAGTAGTTCAGTTTGTCCTCCCTCTCAGCGGGTGTAAAAAAGGCTCCCATTTTGGACAGGTAGCTACACATTGCTTGTGCTCCAATGTCCTCCTCCTCCTCTAGTTCAGCCCCCACAGGGCTCATGTGGCCATGAGATCTAGGCACCACGTCTCCAGTCCTCTGATGGACAGATTTACCAACATCTTTTCCAGTACATGAAGCAGTGGAATGACATTGTTCATCCTGTAGTCCTGGCGACTAACAAATAATGTGGCCTCCTCAAAGGGCCTGAGAAAATGGCAGGTGTCATGCATGAGCTGCCACTGGCTGACATCGAAGTTACACAGGGGAGTACTCCTGTCCGCTTGGATCATCAAAAAAATTTTTATGGCCTTTCTCTGTTCGTATAGTCAGTCCAACATATGGATGGTGCAATTCCAGCGGGTGAAAATGTTGCATATCAGCCTATATTGGGGGACGCCGTTCTGCCGCTACCTCAAGGAGGGTGTGCTTTGCGGTGTACTAGTGGCTGAAATGCATGCAAAGTTTCCTGCCCATTTTTAGGATATGTTGCAGATGGGTGGAAGACTTCAGGAACACGTATGCCATGCAGGGCGCATGGCTCAGCCCTTCTTGACGCAGCACCGACACCATGTTCTTCTCGTTGTCGTTCACCATGGTTCCAATTTTGAGTTGTTGCGGAGAAAGTCAGGATCTTGATGAAGGACATGGAGCAGTTCCTCCCCTGTGTGATTCCATTTGCCCATGCAAACGAGGTGCAGAATAGAATGACAAAACCGTGCCCTGAACATGTGGTATGCTGGAGGGGCACTGTGAATTGTGCCTGCAGTGGAGGCTGAGGACACAGTGTAGGACGAGGAGGCAGAGGCGGACATTGTCGCAGGACCAACGAGAATGTGAAGGCAGAAGCGGCGTCACCTGGCCAAGTTGCTGGTGTGGCTGTGCGGGAACCACACTTACCTAGTGGGCCGTAAAGGACATGTATTGTCCCTGACCGCAGTTATAGCTCCGCATGTCGGTGCTGCCACGCACTTTGGCAGACACCAAAAGGCTTAAGCACTGGTTCAACTTCTGTTCTACTACGTGTGCAGGGCTGGTACTGCCTTTTTGGCAAAGAAAGGACGGCTTGGGACTCTCCACCTCGGCTCAGCACAAGCCATCAGTTCTCTGAAAGGTGCAGAGTCCACCATTTAGAAAGGGAGGGACTGCAGCACCAGCAACTTGGATAGGAGCACATACAGCTTCTGCGCCATTAGATGAGTGCACGTATACTGTTGTCTCTTTGCAATCACTTCTGTGATTGATTGCTGATGGAATGACTGACGAGGAGTAGGATGAGGAGCAGCAGCGTCAGGACAAGCAGATGATGGGAAGGACAGACAGCTCCCTTCTGGAGCCTTGACTGCTGAGTGATGCAGCGGTTGCAGCGGCAGGCTGGACCACTACACCGGAGCCACATTTCTTCCAGACCACTTTATGGTGACGCTGCATATGTTGACGCAGGGACGTTGTGCCATAATTGGAACCCTGGACACGTTTCACCTTCTGCCCACAGATTCTACAAATGGCCATGTTCACCTCCTTTGGCGGCTTAACAAAAAACTGCCACACTGCCGAGTAGGTGATTTTACCCCCAACACTCTCTACTGACTGACTGCTACAGCCGCTACTTCTGTGAACCCCTTCACCACTACTTTCCGGTCAGGTAGGCTCCTGCGAAGCGGGTGGTCTACCCCGGACACGTATACACGTATGGCTCCAGGCCTCCCACTGCTGCCACCATGCTGACTCTCGGCCACGCTAGTGACTTGCTTGACCTCACAGGCAAGCTGCCACCCTCTTCTCCTGATGATGATCAAGCCCCTTCTGCACCCGGCTCCCAAGTGCGATCGGCTTCATCATCATTGAGTAGTGTCTGCACATCACTGATGTCCTTCTCAACGGTCTCTGGGTCAGGAGCCTAACCGCTCGCAGCACCACTTCCTACTCAACTCTCCTCATCACTACTTGCCCGTCCACCTGAGAAAGCAGAAAATGTCTCCTCCACATCTTGGCTGGCCAGTAGCTGCTGACTTTCCTCAAGTAGCTCGTCCTTGCTGTATAGTGCAGCTGAGCCCACAGAATATAATACTTGTCTGGCTGAGGGAACAGAAAAGGACAGAGGCAGGTCGAGGACAGGTGAGGGCTCAGGGCCTGCTCCCGGTCCATGCCAACTAAGGGTTGTGTCTGATGAACCCACTGACTCTTGGCTGGGGGTGTCTGATGTCACTTGGGATGAAGTGGATGACAGAGTCAACCATTCAAGAACCGCTGGAATACTGGTCAAGACACGACCACTAGATGACACAGGGAGCTCAGGCGTCTCACTGTGATTCCTGCTGCCAAGCCCCCTTACTCTGCTGCGACCTGTGTCTGCGCCAGAAACATTTAGGCCTCTGCCACTCCCCTGTGCAGGGTCTGGCACTTCTCTGTCTGACATACTGTTAGATCAAATAAATAAATAAAAAGGAAATTAAAACACCCCAAAAAAGTCTGTAATTTTCTCACTTCACCACACAACGGCTAATAAGCCCTTTTTTCCCTACTAATACACGCCAAAGAAGGCTTTAGAACATAAAACTGCACCGCTGAACGGAAAATAGGCCCTTACTTTTTTCCACTTATACACGCCACAAAAGGCTTTAGAATATATAACTGCACCGCTGAAGGCAAATAATATAATTTTTTTTGCCACTAATATACGCCCAAAAGGGTTTAGAACATATAACTGCACCGCTGAATGGCAAAAATAAATATGTTTTTGCCACTAATACATGCCAAAAAGGGCTTTAGAACATATACCTGCACCGCTGAACGGCAAATATATTTTTTTTGCCACTAATGCACGCCAAAAAGGGTTTTAGAACATATAACTGCACCACTGAGCAGCAAATGTATATTTGTTGCCACTAATACATGCAGAAAAGGGCTTTAGAACATATAACTGCTCCGCATAATTGCAAATAATATATTATTTTTTTGCCAATAATACACTCCAAAAAGGGCTTTAGAACATATAACTGCACCGCTGAACAGCAAATATATATTTTTTGCCACTAATACATGCCAAAAAGGGCTTTAGAACATATAACTACACTGCTGAACGGCAAATAGGCCCTTACTTTTTTCCACTTATGCACGCCACAAAAGGCTTTAGAATATATGACTGCACCGCTGAACGGCAAAAATAATTATGTTTTTGCCACTAATACATGCCAAAAAGGGCTTTAGAACATATAACTGCACCGCGCGGTCTGCGATGTAGCAGTGGGGAGGGAGGAGGGGCTAGAGGTCGGCAACTGGTGTTGGAATTGTGGCGGGGCTCGGAGCAGTCACTTTATTCCATTACACGGGCCCCTCTCACAGCAGTCTTTATATGTAAAGTGTAGTCATGGGAGCTTTGTTAAAGTATCTCAATCCTCTGCAGTACTCACTATCAAACTACCATAGCAGGCAGGCCAGCCTTCACTCTTTCATGCACCTGCTCCCCCTGCTTCATTAATAAAGTGGGAGGAGCAGGTGTGTGACAGAGTGAGTGACGTTACGCTGCAGGCTGGCCTGCCTGCTACAGTAGTGTGATAGTGAGAACTGCAGAGGATTGTGATACTTTATTACATCGGGCCCCGCTTACAGCAGTCTTCATATGTAAAGTGTAGTCATGGGGGCATTGTTAGAGTACAGCGACTGCACCGGGCCCTGCCGCGATTCCAACAGCAGTTGCCAGCCTCCGCCCCCTGTATTGGGGGTCACTATTTACACAGGGACACTGTTATGGGGGGATCTGTGGATGACACATATATAGCTATATATGTGTCATCCACAGATCCCACAGTGTCATCCACAGATCCCCCCATAACAGTGTCATCCACAGATCCCACCCATAACAGTGTCATCCTCAGATCCCCCATAACAGTGTCATCCACAGATATCCCCATAACAGTGTCATCCACAGATATCCCCATAACAGTGCCATCCATAGACCCCCCATAACAGTGCGTCATCCACAGATGCCCCCATAACAGTGCGTCAACCACAAATTCCTCCATAACAGTGCATCATCCACAGATCCGCATAACAGTGTCATCCACAGATCCCCCATAACAGTGAGTCATCCACAGATCCCCCATATCAGTGTCATCCACAGATCCCCATAACAGTGTTATCCACAGATCCACCATAACAGTGCATCATCCACAGATCTCAATAACAGTGCGTCATCCACAGATCCCCTCCATAACAGTGTCATCCACATATCCCCCATAATAGTGTCATCCACAGACCACAATTAGTTCAAAACCCACCAAAAGCACACCTTTTGGTTCAAAATATTTTTTTTCTTATTTTCCTTCTCAAAAACCTAGGTGCATCTTATCATCAGGTGCGTCTTATAAGCAAAATACAGTATTTTTTTGCCACTAATACATGCCAAAAAGGGCTGTAATTTTCTCACTTCACCACACAATGCTGCTAATACGCTCCAAAAAGGACTTTAGAACATATAACTGCACCGCTGAACGGCAAATAATATATAATTTTGTGCCACTAATACACGCCAAAAAAGGCTATAGAACATATAACTGCACCGCTGAACGGCAATTAATATATATTTTTGTTGCACTAATACATGCCAAAAAGGGCTGTAATTTTCACACTTCACCACTCAACGGCTAATAAGCCCTTTTTCCCACTAATAGAGTTGGGCGGACACCTGGATGTTCGGGTTCAACGAGTTCGACCGAACTTCACAAAAATGTTTGGGTTCGGGATCCGAACTTAATCCGAACTTGACCCCGAACCCCATTGAATTAAATGGGGACCCGAACTTTTGGGCACTAAAATGGCTGTAAAATAGCCCTGGAAAAGGCTAGAGGGCTACAAAAGGCAGCAAAATGTAGGTAAATGACCTGCAAACAAATGTGGATAGGGAAATGACTTAAAATAAAATAAATAAAAATGAAACATTATTAATCGGCAACTCAGAGGAGGAGGTGGATATGGAATAGGAGGTTGAGGAGGCGTTAGGTGTGAATGGCATCAGCAGCGCGTCTCCCTCTCCCAGCGTGCGTTTGTAGTCAAGAATCCCTCGATCAGTAACAGACATTTTTACCAAATTTGGTTTCCTGCCAGCAATGCACAGCAGGGGCTTATCACCGGCAAAACTGGGTTAATGTCACCCACCAATGGAATAGGTGATTTTCACAAATGTAGGCTCCTGGCACCCAGACAGAAGAAGGGTTTATTCATGGCAAAACAGGGTTCATGTCACCCACCAATGAAGTAAATGTGTACCGGAATTTTTGGGCACAAATATGGCTGTAACAAAGTCCTGGTAAGGACTAGAGGGCTGCAAAAGGCAGCAAAATGTGGGTAAATGCCCTGCCTGGATAGGGAAATAACATAAAAAATTATAAATAAGAATTAACCATTATTAACCTGCAACTCGTAGGAGGAGGTGGATGTGGAATCGGAGGTTGAGGAGGCGGCGAATGTGGTGTTGTTGGTGGAAGCGGCGATGAAGGAGGAGGAGGAGGGGGTATCTAACATTGTTTTTTTTGTTTGTTTGTTTTAAATTGGGGTAGCCCGCAAAATAATGGTACAAATAAAAAAAAGGATTCAAAGAATAAGTGCACTGGAGTACAAGAATGTATGGTTGAGGCGGTTATAAATGTTTATTCTTCACAAGGTATGGATAAGTCCTGTGGGATCCATGCCTGGTTCATTTTAATGAACTCGAGCTTGTCCACGTTGGCTGTGGACAGGCGCTATGTTTGTCTGTAATGACGCCCCCTGCCGTGCTAAATACACGTTCAGACAATACACTGGCTGCAGGGCAAGCCAGCACCTCCAAAGCATAAAGGGCAAGCTCAGGCCATGTGGACAATTTGGAGACCCAGAAATTGAATGGGGCAGAACAATCAGTCAGTACGTGTAGCCGTGTGCACATGTACTGTTCCACCATATTGTTCAAATGCTGCCTCCTGCTAAGACGTTCCATATCAGCTGGTGGTGCAGGTTGCTGTGGCGCAGTGACAAAGCTTTTCCACATGTCGGCCATGCTAACCTTGCCTTCTGAAGTGCTGGCCATAACTCAGCTGCATTGGCGACCTCTTCCTCCTCTGCTTTCGCCTTGTGCTTCCACGTGTCCCCCTGTGTCAGTTGGGAATGCCCTCAGAAGCGCGTCTACCAGCGTGCGCTGGTAGTCGCGCATCTTCCTAACATGCTCCAGTGAGGTAATTAAGGAGGGCACATTGTCTTTGTAATGGGGATCCAGAAGGGTGGCAACCCAGTAGTCAGCACAAGTTACAATGTGGGCAACTCTGCTGTCGTTGCACAGGCACTGCAGCATGTAGTCGCTCATGTGTACTGATCTGCCATGAGGTAAGGATAAGCTGTCCTCTGTAGGTGGTGTATCGTCTGTGTCCTCCGTATCCCCCCAGCCACACTTCAGTGATTGCCATGAGCTGCGTTGGGTGCCACCCTGCTGTGAACCTGGTTCCTCCTGCTCCTCTACCTCATCCTCCTCCCCCTCGTCCTCCAGAACTGTGCCCTGGCTGGCCACATGTGTACCTGGCCTCTGCTGGTGCAGGAACCCACCCTCTGAGCCACTTCTAAATGACCAGCCTGAAACCCTGTGAAATGCCCCCTCTTCCTCCTCCTCCTGTGCCACATCCTCTTCCATCATCGCCGTAATTGTTTTTTCAAGGAGACATAGAAGTGGTATTTGTAATGCTAAAAACGGCTTCATCAGTACTGGCCATGTTGGTTGAGTACTCAAAAGACCGCAACAAGGTACACAGGTCTTGCATGGAGGCCCAGTCAATGGGGGTGAAGTGGTGCTGTTCCGCAGAGTGACTGACCCATGCGTACTGCAGCTGTACCTCCACTATCGCCTTCTGCTGCTCGCACAGTCTCTCCAGCATATGAAAGGTGGAGTTCCACCTGGTGGGCACGTCGCATGAAGCAGTGAGCGGTAAGGCCAAAGTTACGCTGCAGTGCAGACAGGCGAGCAGCAGCAGGGAAGCAGCTCTGACATGTCTGGGTAGTTTTTAAGAAACTTCTGCACCACCAGATTCGGCACAAGCGCCAGGCAAGGGATGTGCGTCAAACCGGCTAGTCTCAGAGCTGCAATGAGATTTCTCCCATTATCGCACACCACCAGGCCGGGCTTGAGCCTCACTGGCAGCAACCACTCATCGGTCTGTTGTTCTATGCCCCTCCAAAGTTCCTGTGCGGTGTGGGGTTTGTCCCCCAAACACATGAGTTTTAAAACAGCCTGCTGATGTTTACCCCTGGCTGTGCTGAAGTTGGTGGTGAAGTTTTTCCGCTGACCGGATGTGGAGGTGGTAGAAGAGGAGGAGGAGGATGCGGAGGCAGAGAATAATGCCCTGCGATCCTCTGTGGTGGAAGGACATGCGCAAAACCACTATACACCTTGGGCCCAGCTGCCACTACATTTACCCAGTGTGCAGGCCATGCTTTCTGGTCCATGTATCTGTGGTTTTGTGGACCTTGCCACAGATGGTGTTGCACAGCGCACACTTGATTTGTGCAGGGAAGGGACGGCTCGCCTGGAAAAATAGTGGTGGCTGGGAACTACATACTATGGGACAGCCACCGCCATCAGCTGTTTAAAACAGTCCATCTCCACCAGACGGAGGGACAGCATTTCAAAGGCCAGTAATTTTGAAATGCTGGCATTCAGGGCCAGGGATGGAGGGTGGGTAGGTGAGTAATTCCTCCTTCTCTCCAGTGTTTGGGAGATGGACAGCTGAACGCTTGCGTGTGACATGGTGGACGATGCTTGGTGATGGTGACAGAGGTGGTGGTGTTGGTGGCACATCCTCTGGTTGTCAGGTGCCACTGTGACGCCAGAGGTGGAGGAAGAGGCAGAGACAGCAGCAGAAGCAGGAGGAGCTTGAGACCTTTCTTGGTTTTTAAGATGTTTACTCCACTGCAGTTCGTGCTTTGCATGTAGATGCCTGGTCATGCAGGTTGTGCTCAGGTTTAGAACGTTTATGCCTCGGTTCAGGCTCTGATGGCACTACCTGCAAACCACTTGTGTCTTGTCGTCAGGACATTGTGTGAAAAAATGCCACGCCAATGAACTCCTTTGAGCTAGCTTTGGTGTGCTCGGACCCTGGGTGCGGTGGGCAGTAGCTGGCGTACTGTCTCCGGAACGGCCGCTCCGCTTTTGCACCCTGCTTTCTCTTTTGCTGTGCTGTTGCCTCTGTGCGACCACCACCTCTTCCTCAGAACTACACATGTCACTAAGCATGAATTTGAGTCCAGTCGGGGTCTAGGACCTCATCGTCCTCCACATCATCTTCCACCTATTCTTGACCCCTGCCCTCTTCGTCGGTCTGCACACTGCAGAAAGCCGCAGCAGTTGGCACCTGTGTTTCGTCATCATTAGAGACGTGTTGCGGTGGTATTCCCATGTCCTCATCCTGCAACATAAGTGGTTGGGCATCAGTGCATTCAAGGTCTTGAACTTCTGGGGCAGGGCTATGTGGATGGGCCGGGGAAACCCTGCCAGCAGAGTCATCAAAAAGCATAAGAGTCTGCTGCATGATTAGGAGCTCAGACTGCTTGGCTGATTTGCAAGGGGGTGAGGTGAAAGACTGATGGACATGGGCTGCAGGTGCCAACTCTGAGATTTTTGCAGAGGACTGGGTGGGAGATACTGTGAAGGAACTGGAGCCACTGTCAGCCACCCAATCTACTATCGCCTGTACTTGTTCTGGCCTCACTATCCGTAGAGATGCATTCGGGCCTACCAAATAACGCTGCAGGTTCTGTCACTTACTCGCACCTGAGGAAGGTGTTTCACTTGGAGCTGTAATTGGCACTGAACGGCCAGGTCCTCTCCCAACAACAGGAGCTCCACCAACACCACCACGACCATGCCCATGTCCCTTATTTGATGTTCTCCTCATTATTTGCGTTCACCCTCCAAGCTGACAGATGGTTTATCTCTGGTGTCAATTTAACTGCCAATAGTCAACAATTAAGTTCACTAACACTAAGGCAGTGCCCGTGTCATAAACAGAATACATTTCTTTAGGTCACACAACAGTGTAACGGAGCAATTCAATACAATTACTTCACGATCAACCAAAATTTGATTTTTCAAACCAGCAATGTAAAAGCTGAAGTTAACAGTTGAATTTGACTGTGAGAAATGCAGCGTACAACGCAAATGCGCTATCTACCACAAAACCAGTGTGTTTCCAACCAACTATGTAAATGCGGAGTATAAAAGGTTACTTTAAATCCCTGAAATACAGGGTTGGCCTCAGATCTGCTATGTAGCACAAAACCAGTGTTTATTGCAACAAACTATAGAAATGCAGTATGTCACTGCTAAATTTTAAAATAAGTTTTTGTGCATTTTATGCCAAACTGCTCTGAGTAACAACAATACGGGTTTATTTTCCACAAAATACAGAAATGCAGTATTTCACTGCTGAAATTTAAACATAGGTATTTGTGCGGTTTGTTTAAAAATGCTCTGTGGACCAACAATACGGGTTTCTTTCCCCAAAATACACTAATTCACTATTTCACTGTTGAAATTTAAAATAGGTATTTGTACGCTGTATGCACAACTGCTCTGTGAAGCAAGAATACGGCTTTTTTTCCCAAAAATACACTAATGCACTATTTCACCGCTGCAATTTAAAATAGGTATTTGGGCGGTGTAATTAAAACTGCTTTGTGGACCAAGAATACAGATTTTTTTTCTTAAAAATGCACTAATGCACTATTTCACTGCTGAAATGTAAAATTGGTATTTGTACGCTGTATGTACAACTGCTTTGTGAGGCAAGAAGTTTTTTCCATAAAATACAAAAATGCACTATTTAACGGCTGAAAATTAAACGTAGATATTTGTACGCTGTATGCAAAACTGCTCTGTGAAGCAAGAATATGGCTTTTTTTCAACAAAATACACTACTGCACTATTTTACATCTGCAATTTAAAATAGATATTTGGGTGGTGTATTTAAAACTGCTTTGTGGACCAAGAATACAGCTTTTTTTTCCCCAAAAAAAACACTAATGCGCTATTTCAGTACTGAAATTTAAAATAGGTATTTGTATGCTGTATGCACAACTGCTCTGTGAAGCAAGAATATGGCTTTTTTTTCAACAAAATGCACTAATGCACTATTTCACTGCTGCAATTTGAAATAGGTATTTAGGTGGTGTATTTAAAACTGCTTTGTGGACCAAAAATACGGCTTTTTCCCCCCAAAAATACACTAATGCATTATTTCATAGTAACATAGTAACATAGTTACATAGTATATAAGGCCGAAAAAAGACATCTGTCCATCCAGTTCGGCCTGTCATCCTGCTAGTTGATCCAGAGGAAGGCAACAAGAACCTGTGAGGCAGAAACCAATTTTCCCCACTTAAGGGGAATAAAAAATTCCTTCCTGACTCCAATCAGGCAATCAGAATAACTTCCTGTATCAACGACCCCTCTCTAGTAGCTATAGCCTGTAATATTATTACACTCCAGAAATACATCCAGGCCCCTCTTGAATTCCTTTATTGTACTCACCATCACCACCTCCTCAGGCAGAGAGTTCCATAGTCTCACTGCTCTTACCGTAAAGAATCCTTTTCTATGTTTGTGTACAAACCTTCTTTCCTCCAGACGCAGAGGATGTCCCCTTGTCACAGTCACAGTCCTGGGGATAAACAAATTATGGGAGAGATCTCTGTACTGACTCCTGATATATTTATACATAGTTATTAGATCTCCCCTTAGTCATCTTTTTTCTAAAGTAAATAACCCTAATTTTGATAATCTTTCAGGGTACTGGAGTTGTTCCATTCCAGTTATTACTTTAGTTGCCCTCCTCTGAACCCTCTCTAGCTCTGCTATGTCTGCCTTGTTCACAGGAGCCCAAAACTGTACACAGTACTCCATGTGTGGTCTGACAAGTGATTTGTAAAGTGGTAGGACTATGTTCTCATCACGGGCGTCTATGCCCCTTTTGATGCAACCCATTATCTTATTGGCCTTGGCAGCAGCTGCCTGACACTGTGCTGAAATTTGAAATAGGTATTTGTACGCTGTATGCACAACTGCTTTGTGAAGCAATAATATGGCTTTTTTTCCCCAAAAACACTAATGCACTATTTCACTGCTGAATTTTAAAATAGGTATTTGTGCGGTGTATTTAAAACTGTTTGGCGGACCAAAAATACATGTTTCTTTGCCCAAAATACATTAATGCACTATTTCACTGCTGAAATTCAAACATGGTATTTGTGCGGTGTATTTAAAACTGCTTGGCAGACCAAGAATATGAGTTTCTTTCCCCAAAATTCCCTAATGCACTTTTTCACTGCTGAAATTTAAATTAGGTATTTGTGCGGTGTATTTAAAACTGCTTTGCAGACCAAAAATACAGGTTTCTTTCGCCAAAATTCACTAATGCACTATTTCACTGCTGAAATTGAAAATACCTTTTTGTGCATTGTATGCACAAGTGCTCTATAGCACCACAATACAGGTTTTTGCCCCAGACTACAGAAGTGGACCATGTCACCCCTAAATTATAAAATAGGTAATGTAGGGGACTTGACCTGCCAGAAAAAAGGATTTTTTCCTTTACTGAGCTACCAAAAAAGGATTAGACTGATGCCCCTGGCAGGCTGGCACACATGCAGGTCACATGCAGTTCCAAAGACACTGCAGTGGCTAAAATGGCCGCAACCCACACCTCAGTAACAGATGGATTTAAAAAAAACTACTTTGCATTATCAATGGGCTCAGGGCTGGGTACAAAAATGTAGGATAGCAGTAGCGCCTCCCTCAATAATTTTCTGCAGCTTGAAGATTTCACACTACCAGGTTCAACAGATTTCTTTCCTAATCTCTCCCTGGGCGCACCGGCAGCAACCTGTCCCTACACTAAGAGCAGCAGAGTAACGTGCAGCACTACGTGACTCCAGCTTATATAGAGGCTGAGTAACATGCTGCACTGAGCCAATCACAGCCATGCCATTAGTAGGCATGGCTGTGATGGCTTCTTAGGGCAAAGATGTGAAACACTTGCTGATTGGCTGCTCTGCAGCCTCTCAAAAAGCAGGAAGAACCCGAACTTTTATGTATAAACGCCAAAAAGTGCTTTAGAACATATAACTGCACCGCACAAGGGCAAATAAGACAAAGAAATATTACCTTGGAATAAACCCTGTTAATGCCTGTATCAAACAGCACTTTTACCCTAATAACAAGAACGGTTTGCTGGATTTACAGAGCTGTGTAATGGCAATTTGGATCAGCAAGGTGCAGAAAGGTGTAATAGAATTGTTCCTATTACCCAAGCTGTAAACTCCCCAACTGAACCCTATTCTGCTTCAATACTGTGGAATTGGCTGACCTCAAAAGTTTTTTTTAGGTGTGGCAGATGTGCCAATTGTAAGGTTAGCTCCTTCCCTAGAAAGACGGATAAAGTGCTATCTACAGTGAATTCCTTCAGTTTAGTCATTAAGAACTGTTTGATTTGCGACTCTACAGATATTATATATCTCCTTGAGTAAGGATGTCAGAAACAGTATGTGGGGAGGACTAAGAGGGCTTTGAAAAAAATGGTTGCGAGTATATATCTAACATTAAGAAAGGTTATGAGGTACATTCCCTCTCTAAACATTTTAAATTAATACACAATTGTGACCCTGCATCCTTGAAGTTTACGTCGATAGAAAAGATTAAGAGGTCATGGAGGTGGGGGGCGGGGGGCGGTAACCATAGAGCCCATATGTCAAGGCAAGAGTCCAGGAGAATTTTTGATTTTGATACTCTGTTACCCAGGGGACTGAACACCGAAATTGAGTTATTTGGGTTCCTGTGAGGTGGTGGGGGGGGGGGGAGGGGGTCCGGTGGGGAGGGAACATGGAGTCTGGCCGTTTTATAGACACTCCAATCTCTCCTCCCTATCGGGCTACCCTCCCTGTTTCACCTTGCTGGGGCCTTGTATTCGACAGTCAGTTCTCTGTTTCTTCCTAGGAACCTCCAAAGATATGTTATGTGTGTTTATTTATTGATTTTTTATTTGCAGTATACATGTTGCATATGGCAACTGTCATGTAAGTTTGAACGGTTGGATTTTACTAAAGGGTATAGAAAACGCAATTAAAACGCTATCAAAACGCATGAATATCGCGTTAGCGTTTTCTAGGAATTTTGCACTTTTTTAACTTTGATTAGGTCTCTGCGATTATAAAATATAGGTCAAAATGGTATAAGAAGAGTAAGGCCTGATATGAATAGGCCAATTATAATTATATAAAGTTCTATACCATTAGTGCCTTTTTGTCATTTTAAATGATTTTATGATCTGTGTTTTGCAAGATCCAGATCCAGCTTTCAGTGTAAGCCAAACTGTCCCATAAAGCATTATAGTAGCCCTTGAGTATATATAAGGGGCATGGAGACGCTCATTGTTGTTAACCACTGAGGAAGGAGTGTTATACCCCGAAATGCATTTGGTGTTTAGACAGTGAGTGATGATACTATTTATACACTGAATTTTTAGGAAGGCTGACTATTTCTTTGGTGATACATCAACTGAAGAAAGACACCATCTAAGTGTCTGGACACTAGGACCCAGCGTTCCAGCATACGGAGCATTACAGCCACTCTCCTCTCATTTCCCGCACAGCTTCTGGGTCACGTGGGACACCAGGCCGAGGCGCGTCATACCACGTGGGACGCCGCATGAGTAACAACGGGCATACAAACGGGAGCCAACATATCGGAGACGAAGAAGACTGGTAAGAAATTAACCAGTATAGCTGGATGAGACTTGCATGTTGTCAATGGAAGCCTAGTGCAATTAGGTCTGGGTTCAAACAGAGGATATTAAAACTGCTAAGAGACATGTCAGTTTAGGGACGTTATTGTAAATTCACACTTGGCCTTATATAATTCAGACCTTTGGAGGACTTGTTTTTTTCCCGATACCACGGCATTCACTGCAGGTTGAAGGTTTGCGTCCGGATGTTGGCCTTTTTTTAATATGCATTTGATTTTATGAGTTGTGTATTATTTTTTGGCGTTATATATTAATAATGAACCAAGTTTTTTATAATATATGTGGAATAAATGTCACACTATTGTCCTTTTGGATGCCCGTGTTCTCTTAGATAGTGTGCCCCTCCCTCTTGTATTAATTTATTGTGGTCTTTTGTGGCTTTAGGTGGGCCAATGAGGTTAGCACCTTTTCAGTCTTCAACAGCAGAGTGGAACCGCTTAATATTTGTGTTTATAGGGCTGTGACCTAATAGAGCTGTAGGGCTGGCTGGCTGCTGATTGGCTGCATGCATGGCATTGTGGGTGATCCCTTGTTCCCAGAGTTCCTTGCTCTATTTCCTAACACATGAAGCAGCCATTTTAGGAAGAAATGCGATTCGTTACCACAAAGTGTGTGGAAATTCGGATTCGATGAGCATTATTCATGAAATTTGGATCGAATTCCACTTTGTGAACTTCGATTCGCTCATCTCTAGACATGATGTAGGAGACAGTGAACAATCACAGGTCTTTTGTTGTATTGCATGGGTGATGTCACTGGAAGAAGTGTATAGTTGGGTATCATCTGCATAGAGATAGTACTGAAAAACAAATCTACTGATAGTTTGTCCAATAAGGGTTGAATAAAAATATAAGAGGAGAGGACCTAGGACTGAACCCCAAGGAATCTTAACAACAAAAGAGAGAGGAAGTAGAACCAGCAAATGATACACTAAAAGAGAGGCCAGATAGGAAGAAAAAAACAAGAGAGATCAGTGACCTTAAAGTCAATAGATTGGAGCATACTGAGTTGGTGGTCTAAAGTGTCAAATGCACAGTCCAGCATGCCATTCTCTACACAGGTGTTTATGTGGCAAGCTGGTTGGTCTGACTGTCCCTGATCAAAACCTCCCCTACTCTGGGTGCTGCTACACCAATCTCCATTTAGGTCCCTAGGTTACTGCTGCAAACTGAATGCAGTATGTTTTCTTCTGGCAAAGCAATAGTTAACTGAGAAATATTAAAATGCATTTCTGCAATTTAGCTTTCTTATGTTATGGTTTTACAGGAATATATGCAAACAGCACAACAAAATGCTGAGTCATGTTGCGATCACCTGACTCACACCTTTACCGCACTCACGCATTTCCTGACTGGTTGGGCAGAGGTACACCAGGGTGGGGGCATGGGAGTAGCAGAGAAATAGTTGGATTTTCATGGTAATCTTAAAAAGTTTCTTCAATAACAAGATATAATTGAATCTTTATGGAAAAAGTCATGTACTCAATATGATGATAAATATATTGTTGTACCTGTGAACCAATGACGGAGATGTTCACACATTTATTTTATGTCTTTATGACTCACAAAAGACAAAACCATAACAATGCATGTACAATATGTGTGTAGTTATAGTTCAGCTATTCAGGTAATGTTCCCATACACTAAAGTGTCAGCCTTTATTCTCACACACGCCATTAGCAAGTTATGTTTTAAGGAATTTCCTCTGAAAAAAAAAAACATAATTATGATATCCTGTAAGACCCAATTAGTAATGTTTAACTAAAAGGTATAGGCAAGAAAAGCAATACATATCTATATTAAGAGTATAGCAGTCATCTTGGCACTAGCTAGACTGATGTGCAGAGTCTAAGGGATCTGTAGGTTCTTAATTCTTGAGATCCCCCAGTCACATTCTCAGAATAGTTGCTGACTGGCAGAAAGATGGCACATGATAAAGAATACTGTAGACAGGAGGTACAGTGACTAGGAGAAGCTCAAGTTACCGGAGTCAAATCTAAAGTCAAATCTAAAATTAAAGGCAAAATGGCCAGGAGTAAGGGCCAGGAGAACTACAAGTATCAGATGACAGGTAGTCAGCTGATGAGAGGTTCAGCAGTGATATATCCAGTCAGAGCAGCACTAAAGCTAAATGTACCAGCTGTTCAGAGAAAACAGAGCCAGAGCCAGTAATGTAATATAGGCAAAGAAACAGCAACCAAGTTAGGAAAAACATACTATTAACTGGCACTGAGGTTAGTGAGTGTCATTGAGTACCAACTGTCCCAAACTGGTAATGTGTCCTACAGGGGTCCACTTGAAAAGATTAAACAGTAACTGCAATGATGATGCAAACCCTGCATCATCACTGCAGTTCAGAGGCTTGGAAAACTTAAGGACCTGTGATGACATTGTCACAGGTCCTAATCCCTCTATGAGTAATGGAACTGTACTGACAATGGTGTAGTCCCAAGGTTAGGAGGGTTCAGAACCTGTGATGACATCCTAACAGGTCCATTACTCACTGAAAGTATGGAGGAGAACAGCAGGAAAATTCTCTCCCTCCAACTCCAGCCTCACTGGTCCTGTCCTGCAAGTCCCCAAGAGATGTGAGACATTTAAATGGGAACAATGCTGCTGCCAGTGGGGGAGGGATTGTCAGGGGGCAAAACTGTCATTGGGAGATGGATGGTCAGTAAAGATGACAGAAGTTTTGAAAAATTTGATTAGGCTGCTTCGCCAAACTTCAACAAGAAATTCGATTTGTTACAAATTACTTAGTCACAAATCGCTTTCCATTGTATGGAGTGGGCACAATGATAGGGAACTGCGATGGTCACTAATGACATCACTGTAGGCGCCTGGTGTGATCACGTGATGAGGTCATCATGCTTGTCACAAGTCATTTGTCGGGTTTTCTTCATTCAAGACGGGAGAGGACGGCCTATCCATGAGCAAGAAGATGAGATGAGTATATTTTTTTATTTCGAAAAATTGATTTGTTACCATGAAGTGTGAGGAAATTAAGATTGAAGACCACTTCAGATACTTTGATTCGCTAAACACTAGTTGTCAGGAAAAATGCTGCTGCAAGTGGGAAAGGGGTTGTTAGTGGACAATACAACTACTAGTGGGGGAAGAGTTGTCAAGGGACAACAATGCTGGGCATTTTGTACTTCATTGGGGTATTTATTTGGCACTGTTGGTATTGGATATTGCTTGGAGCTATTTTAAGAGAGGGCCACACATTGTAAAATATATTGTAACAAAAGCCATTGAAAAGCAATTGAAGGTGTCGGCTTAACACAAATAGTTTTGTTAACGCATCTAGTTAAACGTGTGTTAACTCGCCTACATTTTTATGTGATTAGGAATTTCTATCTTCCAGTTTTATTTTCTTTCTTGTATTGATTCACCACTGCGTGCATTGCGCACCATTATTTTTATGCAATATCATATGTAGGCTGCTGTTGCTTGTGTGCGGGGCTGTTTTGTAATCACAGTCCAGCCTTGATGCCAAGCTTTCTGATTGTTTGGGTAGGGTAAATCCATAACAGTAAATCTGTTTTTTATGCAATTTCAAAATACGCATTAAAGATTAACTTACACTACAATGCATTCGGAAAGTCATCAGACCCTTTCTCTTGATTTGTTATGTTGCAGCCTGGTGCTAAAATTGAAACAAAAATGAAAAAACATCATTCTGCACTTAATGCCTCATAATGAAAACGTGAAAACAGAATGTTTACATTCTTTGTTAACCCCTTTCCCGACCAGCGCCATAATAGTACGGCGGGACGAACATCCGGCCTCCGGACATAATCGCTCAGGAACGGGGGTGAGATTGCTTCTCTGCCGAGCAGGCAGCCATGTTAACTAAGGGCTGGGGGAGGTATTTCCGCCCCCTCCGCAGCCCCGATCCCTGCTATTTGCCGTATTCCATAGACCAGCCGTTCGCAGCTCCAGCTGCTATACGGAGGTGCAGGGGGGGGCGGGGGAGGAATTATGTGGAGGTGACAGTGTTTGGGGTCCCCTGCCAGCGCTGCAATTGGCTGGAACAATGCTCCAGCCAATGGCAGCGCCACAGCAGCTGAGAGAACAAGAGGAATCCCTCTGCATGCAGCCATTCTAGATGGCGACTGCATACAGAGAGGACCTGTGCCCTTCTGAGCTGTATCTGCTTGTTGGGTCTTGTGGTGCACCACCACAGCTTTCTACTACCTGTGAAAAGAAGAACATCTGCTGCAGTGATTTTATTTTTTGCAGCAGTTTGAGATCCCTAATACACACCCCCACCACCTTCCCAAGCCCTAATCCCTGTCCCTAGCTCCCTCCCTCCCTCCCTTTTTAATCTGTGCCTTTTTTTTTTTTTAAATAATACTTAGAATCTTATATGTATATATAAGTTGATTTTTAGATAGTGTTCTTTTTTTGTATCTGCAGTAAATGTTTATACTGCAGTGCCTGCACAGACGCACCAAACGTCATCTTACGTGTGTTCTGCAGCCCTGAGCACCAACCAGTACATGCCTTTTTCATTTGCAGAGCGCTGATCAGTAACATCCATTTTGATCAGTCTGCTTAGTTAACTGTGCAGAATTTTTTTTTTTTGGTGTACAAAAATTAAATCAGTGCTAGATAGTTACATACACCTCCCTGACACACACAAAAATAAAAATGTCCTGGAGAATGTACTCGGCTGAAGAGGCATATCCCATGCTTGCCTCCGATACTGAGACTGCCACCAAGTTGGCTGAAGTGTTGTACACCCCAGAATAAAATATCTGTCTAGATGAGTCCCTGGTAAATTTCAAGGGGAGGGTAAGATTCCGCCAGTACCTGCCCAGCAAGCGAGCAAGGTATGGCATAAAAATGTATAAACTCTGTTAAAGTAGCTCCGGGTACAGCTATAGGTTCTGTGTTTATGAAGGGAAAGACTTTCGTATTGAACCCCCAGAATGCTAACCCCCCCCCCGTCCTAATAGAAAACTAGTGTGGGACTTACTGCACCCACTGCTGGATAAGGGTTACCACTTCTATTTGGATAACTATTACACCAGCATACCCCTATTCATGTCCCTATCTGCCAGAGGTACACATTGTACAAATGGCACTATACAATGTGTACGTGCTATTTAAGTCTAGAGGACACACAGGAACATTTCTTCTCTTTCAAGAAGTAGTGATCAAGGCCCTAATTCTTCCAAACCAAGCGAAGAGGACCCCAGTACTTCTGTAAGTTACAGTGGCCGTGTTGAACCATTATATTCCAAAGTCCAGCAGACAGTTTCCTTGGTCCACCGACCACCCACTTTTCACCAACCAATACATATTCATTTCTGTAAGACACCTGTATGCTTAAAAGTACCCTTTCCACCACTGAAAATGTTATTACGGTGGTGCTCTATCCAAAATGGGATCACTTCTTGGGGTTTTTAATTTTTGGGGACCTCAGAAATTTATTAAATGCGACATGGCACCTAAAATCCATGTCTGCCAATTCAGGCCAGCCAAATTCACATTTAGCTATTTGCCTGTTGTGCACCCATACAGCAGGCTACAAACACATATTTCAGGTGTTTCCTGAATAGGGAGAAAATGGGGAACACATACTGGGGTGCATTTTCTCCTTTAACCCCTTGTGAAAGTGAAAATTTTGGGTGTAAAGTCATTTTTTCTAGAAAAAAAAATAATTTTTTATTTTCACAGTCTAGTGTTTCCTAATTCTATGAAATACCCTTGGGGCCAAAGTGCTCACTGCATGCCTTGATAGATTCCTTGAGGGATGTAGTTTCCAGAACGGGGTCACTTTTGGGGGGTTCCTACTGTAGGGGTGCATCAGGGTGTGCTCAATTGCAAGATGGTGCCTGTCAATTATTCAGAAGCAATCTGCCCTCCATCAGCCATTTGGTGCTCCTTTCCTTCTGATCCCTGTGGTACGCCCAAATAGCAGTACACAAGCACATATGGGGTATTGCCGTAATCAGGAGAAAATGGGAAACAAATGATAGGGTGTATTTTCTTTAAATTTGTGTACATTGTAGGGTGTATTTAAATTTTGGAGTAAAATCATTTTTTCTAGAAAAAAATGTAATTTTTTTATGTTCACAGCCAATTCCATGAATTACTTTTGGGAGCAAAGTGCTCACTACATGCCTTGAAAGATTCCTTAATGGGTGTAGTTTCTAGAATGGGGTGACATTTTGGGGGTTTCCATTGTAGGGGTGCATTAGGATCTGAATACAAACAATTATAATATTCATCTAACCTTTAATTATGATCATAAAAAAATTGATTTCTTAGACGTAACAATTAAGGTTGATGAATCTGGTTTCTTACAGATGGATGTGTTTAGGAAGGAAACATATGTAAATGCGTTGTTACACGACACATCCTCACATCCAAGACAGAAAATTCGGGGGATCCCAACTGGACAATTCATTAGGATCAGACATATTTGTTCCAATGAAGAAGACTTCGAACGCCAAGCTATCATTTTAAAAAAACGATTCCTTGAAAGAGGTTTTAGCAGAAGATCCATCAAGAAGGCCTACAATAGGGCCAAACATATGACACAGGACAGCTTAGTTTACCCTAAACCAAAGGGTTAATTGAAGTAAACAGTAAGATTTATTACCACTTACCATTCACAGTGGGATAAAATGTATGATTTGCTAAAAAAAATACTGGCCCATTCTGAGAACAGATCCTATTTTGGAACGCTTTATAACAGCTTCTCCGGCCCTGGTTGCCAGAAGGTCAAAAAACTTTATAGTTCACTTAGTTAAATCCTACTTAACCATGTGGCAGGTGTGTGGCATGCCCCAATGTTGAGAAGGCTATTGATTTTACTAATTCTACTAAGACCAAAACATACCGTATCACACATAGTATTTTGTGTACTATGTGGTCTATTATGCGACATGTCCATATCCAAAAATTTATGTTGGCCTCACAACTCGGGAATTAAAAGTGCGGGTTAGAGAGCACGTCCATGACATTGGAAAGGCCAGGAATGAAGATGAGCCAGCGAATTTGAAGCCAATTCCCAGATATTTTAAACAATGCCATGGATGTGACCCACTTATCTTAAGAATACGTGGAATTGAGTACGAGGAGATTTCGAGCTACAACAATAGATCAGTGGGACAATTTCTCAAGATATGGACCCCCTGGAGGCTGCATAATTCTCAGAGGATGACTGGGTAAAACCCTTTATCCCTACTATAAATTTTTAGGATTATCAGTACTAGTTTGCCACTACTTGACCCTGCGCTTAATATAGAATTAGCGTAGAAGCGAGAAGATTACCAGCACACACAATGAGTTTTTATGGTGACTTGAAGTTGGCACGCACCCCCCCCCCTTTCCCCTTCTGTCTTCCTCCCTTCTAACCCCCCCCCCGCCCCTTCTTTCGTCTATTCATTAGTTAAAATTTTTATGGTTTACTACTAGTGTTGAGCGACATGGACCCGAACCCGGACATTTTCAAAAAGGTTCGGGGTTCGTTGTTCGGCGATTACTTCACTCTTTCTGGAAGGGCTGCACAGCAGCCAATCAGCTAGCGTTTTACTTCTTGCCCTAAGAGCCCATCACAGCCATGCCTACTAATGGCATGGCTGTGATTGGCCAAGTGCAGCATGTGACCCAGCCTCTATTTAAGCTGGAGTCACGTAGCGCCGCACGTCACACTGCTCTGATTAGTGTAGGGAGAGGACGCAGCTTCTGTGAGGGCGAGATTAGGCAGGGAAAAGTCAGCAACAGCACCTAATGAATGGATTAATCTACAGCTGTGAATGATTGAACTTCTGCTAGTTACTTGCTCACTGGTTTTTAGGCTGCACAGAGCGTTTTTCTGTCACTTATTTTCTGGGGTGATCGGCGGCCATTTTGTGACCTGTGGTGCACCAGAACAAGCTGCCACCAAGTCCATCAATCCATCAATACTAGTTTTTTTTGCTATATCCTACATCAGGGGCTTGGCTGTGCTAATTGTCACCCCTAGAAACTCAGGATAGCAATTTCTATATTTTATTTAAATGCAATTGCCCAAATACCAATCCCCTAAATCTGGTGTTCCAGCTTTGGCTAGCCAAGTATAATAATGTCTGCTGTCTGGCAAAGGATAGATTATTTTCTGTGGTGAAATTCAATTGCCAAAATAGCAATACCATAAATCAGTGGTTTCAGCTGTGGCTGGCAAAGTATAATAGTGTCCTCCAAAACATATATTTTGTTCTGGGGTGAAATTCAATAGCCAAAATAGCAATACCCTGAATCTGGTGTCCCAGCTGTTGCAGGCCAAGATTCATAGTGTCCGCCAAAACATATATTTTGTTCTGGGGTGAAATTCAATTGCCAAAATAGCAGTACCTTGAATCTGGTGTCCCAGCTGTTGCAGGCCAAGATTCATAGTGTCCGCAAAAACATATATTTTATTCTGGGGGGAAATTCAATTGCCAAAATAGCAATACCATAAATCAGTGGTTTCAGCTGTGGCTGGCCAAGTTTCATAGTGTCCTGCAAATTATATATTTTGTTCTGGGGTGAAATTCAATTGCCAAAATAGCAATACCATTAATCAGTGTTTTCAGCTGTGGCTGGCAAAGTATAATAGTGTCCGCCAAAACATATATTTTGTTCTGGGGTGAAATTCAATTGCCAAAATAGCAATACCATGAATCTGGTGTCCCAGCTGTTGCAGGCCAAGTTTCATAGTGTCCGCAAAAACATATATTTTGTTCTGGGGTGAAATTCAATTGCCAAAATAGCAGTACCCTGAATCTGGTGTCCCAGCTGTTGCAGGCCAAGATTCATAGTGTCCGCAAAAACATATATTTTGTTCTGGGGTTAAATTCAATTGCCAAAATAGCAATACCCTGAATCTGGTGTTCGAGCTGTTGCAGGCCAATTGTAAATCTGTCCATAAAAGGATACCTTTTATCCAGGGCCTAAATACTAGCCCTAAAAGAGGTATTCCCCTAAATCAGTGGTTACTGCTGCCCCTGGATTAGTGTAATGCGCTACATAAATAAATAGGCAGATAGTGTTAGGTGCCTGTAAAAAAAGGCCTGAATTTGAAATCAATACATTGGGCCAAATATTTTTTTTCTTATTGTGGTGCTTGGTGAACGGTAACAATGAGGAAAACATCTAGTAAGGGACGCGGACGCGGTCGTGGTGGTGTTAGTGTACACTCTTGTGCTGGGAGAGGACATGGCCATTCTGCCACAGCCACACGTCCTAGTGAACCAACTACCTCAAGTTCCAGTACCCGCCAGAATTTACAGCGATATTTGGTGGGGCCCAATGCCGTTCTAAGGATGGTAAGGCCTGAGCAGGTACAGGCGCTAGTCAATTGGGTGGCCGACAGTGGATCCAGCATGTTCACAACATTATCTCCCACCCAGTCTTCTGCAGAAAGCGCACAGATGGCACCTGAAAACCAAGCCCATCAGTCTGTCACATCACCCCCCCATAAACAGTCTCTTATGCTGTTTGAAGACTCTGCTGGCAGGGTTTCCCAAGGGAATCCACCTAGCCCTTCCCCAGTGGTGGAAGACATAGAATGCTCTGATGCACAACCATTGATGTTTCCTGATGATGAGGACATGGGAATACCACCTCATCGGAGTCCGCACGTCTCTGATGATGACGAAACACAGGTGCCAACTGCTGCGTCTTTCTGCAGTGTGCAGACCGAACAGGAGGTCAGGGAGGAAGACTGTGGAAGACGATGCAGGGGACGATGAGGTCCTAGACCCCACATGGAATGAAGGTCGTGCCACTGACTTTCATAGTTCAGAGGAAGAGGCAGTGGTGAGACCAAGCCAACAGCGTAGCAAAAGAGAGAGCAGGGGGCAAAAGCAGAACAGCCGCCTCCAAGAGAGTTCACCTGCTACTGGCCACCGCCACCAGGGACCGAGCACCGCAAAGGCAGCTTCAAGGAGTTCCCTGGCATGGTACTTCTTTAAACAATGTGCTGACGACAAGACCCGAGTGGTTTGCACGCTGTGCCATCAGAGCCTGAAGTGAGGCATTAACATTCTGAACCTTAGTACAACCTGCATGACCAGGCATCTACATGCAAAGCATGAACTGCAGTGGAGTAAACACCTTAAAAGCAAGGAACTCACTCTGGCTCCCCCTGCTCCCTCTTCTGCTGCTGCCTCGGCCTCTTCCTCCGCCTCGGGAGGAATGTTGGCACCTGCCGCCCACCAAACAGAGGATGTGCCACCGACAACACCACCTGCGTCACCAAGCATCTCCACCATGTCACACGGCAGCGTTCAGCTCTCCATCTCACAAACCTTGGAGAGAAAGCATAAATTCCCACCTAGCCACCCTCGAGCCCTGGGCCTGAATACCAGCATTTCTAAACTACTGGCCTTTGAAATGCTGTCATTCAGGCTGGTGGACACAGACAGCTTCAAACAGCTGATGTCCATGGCTGTCCCACAGTATGTTGTTCCCAGCCGCCACTACTTCTCCAAGACAGCCGTGCCTTCCCTGCACAACCAAGTATCCGATAAAATCAAGTGTGCACTGCGCAACGCCATCTGTGGCAAGGTCCACCTAACCACAGATACGTGGACCAGTAAGCACGGCCAGGGACGCTATATCTCCCTAACTGCACACTGGGTAAATGTAGTGGCGGCTGAGCCCCAGGTGGAGAGTTCCTTGGCGCACGTCCTTCTGCCGCCAAGGATCGCAGGGCATCATTCTTTGCCTCCTGTAGCCTGCTCCCCCTACTCCGCTTCCTCCTCCTCTGCTTCCACCAGCTCATCCAGTCAGCCACACACCTTCACCACCAACTTCAGCACAGCTCGGGGTAAACGTCAGCAGGCCATTCTGAAACTCATATGCTTGGGGGACAGGCCCCACACCGCGCAGGAGTTGTGGCGGGATATAGAACAACAGACCGACGAGTGGTTTCTGCCGGTGGGCCTCAAGCCCGGCCTGGTGGTGTGCGTTAATGGGCGAAATCTCGTCGCAGCTCTGGGACTAGCCGGTTTGACGCACATCCCTTGCCTGGTGCATGTGCTGAATTTGGTGGTGCAGAAGTTCATTAACAACTACCCCGACATGTCAGAGCTGCTGCATAAAGTGCGGGCTGTCTGTGCGCGCTTCCGGCGTTCACATCCTGCCGCTGCTCGCCTGTCAGCGCTACAGCGGAACTTCGGCCTTCCCGCTCACTGCCTCATTTGCGACGTGCCCACAAGGTGGAACTCCACCTTGCACATGCTGGAGAGACTGTGCGAGCAGCAGCAGGCCATAGTGGAGTTTCAGCTGCAGCACGCACCCGTCAGTCGCACACTGCGGAACAGCAACACTTCACCAACAATGATTGGGCCTCCATGCGAGACCTGTGTGCCCTGTTGCGCTGTTTCGAGTACTCCACCAACATGGTCAGTGGCGATGACACCGTTATCAGCGTTACAATATGACTTCTATGTCTCCTTGAGAAAATGCTTAGGGCGATGATGGAAGAGGAGGTGGCCCAGGAGGAGGAGGAGGAGGAGGGAGGGGTCAGGCCAGTCTGTTAGAAGTGGCTCAGAGGGAGGTTTTTTGAAACAGCAGAGGCCAGGTACAAATGTGGCCAGCCAGGGCCCACTACTGGAGGACGAGGAGGATGAGGAGGAGGTGGAGGAGGATGAGGATGAAGCAGGTTCACAGCGGGGTGGCACCCGACAGAGCTCAGGCCCATCACTGGTGCGTGGCTTGGGGGATACGGAGGACGATGACGATACGCCTCCCACAGAGGACAGCTTGTCCTTACCTCTGGGGAGCCTGGCACACATGAGCGACTACATGCTGCAGTGCCTGCGCAACGACAGCAGAGTTGCCCACATTTTAACGTGTGCGGACTACTGGGTTGCCACCCTGCTGGATCCCCGGTACAAAGACAATGTGCCCACCTTACTTCCTGCACTGGAGCATGATAGGAAGATGCGCGAGTACAAGCGCACGCTGGTAGAGGCGCTCCTGAGAGCATTCCCAAATGTCAGAGGGGAATAGGTGGAAGCCCAAGGCGAAGGCAGAGGAGGAGCAAGAGGTCGCCAACGCAGCTGTGTGACGGCCAGCTCCTCTGAGGGCAGCGTCAGCATGGCAGAAATGTGGAAAAGTTTTGTCTCCACGCCACAGCTAACTGCACCACCACCTGATACGGAACGTGTTAGAAGGAGGCAGCATTTTACTAACATGGTTGATCAGTATGTCTGCACACCTCTCCACGTACTGACTGATGGTTCGGCCCCATTCAACTTGTGGGTCTCCAAATTGTCCACGTGGCCAGAGTTAGCATTTTATGCCTTGGAGGTGCTGGCCTGCCCGGCGGCCAGCGTTTTGTCTGAACGTGTATTCAGCACGGCATGGGGCGTCATTACTGACAAACGCAGCCGCCTGTCCACAGCCAATGTGGACAAGCTGACGTTCATAAAAATGAACCAGGCATGGATCCCACAGGACCTGTGCCTCCCTTGTGCAGAATAGACATTTATAACTGCCTCCCCCTCAACCATGTATTCTTGTACTCCGGGGCACTTCTTTATTGAATCCTCATTTTTTTAACTTTACCATGATCTTGCGGTGCAACCCAAAGTTGAATGAACCTCTCCTCTGTCTGGGTGCTGGGGCCGAAATAACTGAGAGTGGCCTTCTCCAGTGGTGGGTGATATGACGACGTATTCCTTGCTGTGGGACCGCTCTCCTCTGTCTGGGTGCTGGGCCGAAATAACTGAAAGTGGCCTTCTCTAGTGGTGGGTGATATGACGCATGATTCCTTGCTGTGGGACCTCTCTCCTCTGTCTGGGTGCTGGGGCTGAAATAACTGAAAGTGGCCTTCTCCAGTGGTGGGTGATATGATGCATGATTCCTTGCAGTGGGACCTGTATCCTCGGTCTGGGTGCTGGGCCGAAATAACTGAAAGTGGCCTTCTCCAGTGGTGGGTGATATGACGACGTATTCCTAGCAGTGAGACCTCTCTCATCTGTCTGGGTGCTGGGCCGAAATAACTAAAAGTGGCCTTCTCCAGTGGTGGGTGATATGACGCATGATTCCTTGCTGTGGGACCTCTCTCCTCTGTCTGGGTGCTGGGGCCGAAATAACTGAAAGTGGCCTTCTACAGTGGTGGGTGATATGACGCATGATTCCTTGCTGTGAGACCTGTATCCTCTGTCTGGGTGCTGGGGCCGAAATAACTGAAAGTGGCCTTCTCCAGTGGTGGGTGATATGACGCATGATTCCTTGCTGTGGGACCTGTATCCTCGGTCTGGGTGCTGGGCCGAAATAACTGAAAGTGGCCTTCTCCAGTGGTGGGTGATATGACGCATGATTCCTTGCAGTGCGACCTGTATCCTCGGTCTGGGTGCTGGGCGAAATAACTGAAAGTGGCCTTCTCCAGTGGTGGGTGATATGACGCATGATTTCTTGCTGTGGGACCTCTCTCCTCTGTCTGGGTGCTGGTTCCGAAATAACTGAAAGTGGCCTTCTCCAGTGGTGGGTGATATGACGCATGATTCCTTGCTGTGGGACCTGTATCCTCTGTCTGGGTGCTGGGCCAAAGTAACTGAAAGTGGCCTTCTCCAGTGGTGGGTGATATGACGCATGATTCCTTGCTGTGGGACCTCTCTCCTCTGTCTGGGTGCTGGACCGAAATAACTGAAAGTGGCCTTCTCCAGTGGTGGGAGATATGACGCATGATTCCTTGCTGTGGGACCTCTCTCCTCTGTCTGGGTGTGGGGCCGAAATAACTGAAAGTGGCCTTCTCCAATGGTGGGTGATATGACGCATGATTCCTTGCTGTGGGACCTGTATCCTCGGTCTGGGTGCTGGGCCCAAATAACTGAAAGTGGCCTTCTCCAGTGGTGGGTGATATGACGCATGATTCCTTGCTGTGGGACTTCTCTCCTCTGTCTGGGTGCTGGGGCCGAAATAACTGAAAGTGGCCTTCTCCAGTGGTGGGTGATATGATGCATGATTCCTTGCAGTGGGACCTGTATCCTCGGTCTGGGTGCTGGGCCGAAATAACTGAAAGTGGCCTTCTCCAGTGGTGGGTGATATGACGACGTGTTCCTAGCAGTGAGACCTCTCTCATCTGTCTGGGTGCTGGGCCGAAATAACTAAAAGTGGCCTTCTCCAGTGGTGGGTGATATGACGCATGATTCCTTGCTGTGGGACCTCTCTCCTCTGTCTGGGTGCTGGGGCCGAAATAACTGAAAGTGGCCTTCTACAGTGGTGGGTGATATGACGCATGATTCCTTGCTGTGAGACCTGTATCCTCTGTCTGGGTGCTGGGGCCGAAATAACTGAAAGTGGCCTTCTCCAGTGGTGGGTGATATGACGCATGATTCCTTGCTGTGGGACCTGTATCCTCGGTCTGGGTGCTGGGCCGAAATAACTGAAAGTGGCCTTCTCCAGTGGTGGGTGATATGACGCATGATTCCTTGCTGTGGGACCTGTATCCTCTGTCTGGGTGCTGGGGCCGAAATAACTGAAAGTGGCCTTCTCCAGTGGTGGGTGATATGACGCATGATTCCTTGCAGTGGGACCTGTATCCTCGGTCTGGGTGCTGGGCCAAAATAACTGAAAGTGGCCTTCTCCAGTGGTGGGTGATATGACGCATGATTCCTTGCTGTGGGACCTCTCTCCTCTGTCTGGGTGCTGGTTCGAAATAACTGAAAGTGGCCTTCTCCAGTGGTGGGTGATATGACGCATGATTCCTTGCTGTGGGACCTGTATCCTCTGTCTGGGTGCTGGGCCAAAGTAACTGAAAGTGGCCTTCTCCAGTGGTGGGTGATATGACGCATGATTCCTTGCTGTGGGACCTCTTTCCTCTGTCTGGGTGCTGGACCGAAATAACTGAAAGTGGCCTTCTCCAGTGGTGGGAGATATGACGCATGATTCCTTGCTGTGGGACCTCTCTCCTCTGTCTGGGTGCTGGGGCCGAAATAACTGAAAGTGGCCTTCTCCAATGGTGGGTGATATGACGCATGATTCCTTGCTGTGGGACCTGTATCCTCGGTCTGGGTGCTGGGCCCAAATAACTGAAAGTGGCCTTCTCCAGTGGTGGGTGATATGACGCATGATTCCTTGCTGTGGGACTTCTCTCCTCTGTCTGGGTGCTGGGGCCGAAATAACTGAAAGTGGCCCTCTCCAGTGGTGGGTGATATGATGCATGATTCCTTGCTGTGGGACCTCTCTCCTCTGTCTGGGTGCTGGACCGAAATAACTGAAAGAGGCCTTCTCCAGTGGTGGGTGATATGACGCATGATTCCTTGCTGTGGGACCTCTCTCCAATTGATATTTGTTAATTTTTTTTATTTTATTTTAATTCATTTCCCTATCCACATTTGTTTGCAGGGGATTTACCTACATTTTGCTGCCTTTGGCAGCCCTCTAGCCCTTTCCTGGGCTATTTTTTTTTCCAGTGGTGGGTGATATGACGCATGATTCCTTGCTGTGGGACCTGTATCCTCTGTCTGGGTGCTGGGGCCGAAATAACTGAAAGTGGCCTTCTCCAGTGGTGGGTGATATGACGCATGATTCCTTGCAGTGGGACCTGTATCCTCGGTCTGGGTGCTGGGCCGAAATAACTGAAAGTGGCCTTCTCCAGTGGTGGGTGATATGACGCATGATTCCTTGCTGTGGGACTTCTCTCCTCTGTCTGGGTGCTGGTTCGAAATAACTGAAAGTGGCCTTCTCCAGTGGTGGGTGATATGACGCATGATTCCTTGCTGTGGGACCTGTATCCTCTGTCTGGGTGCTGGGCCAAAGTAACTGAAAGTGGCCTTCTCCAGTGGTGGGTGATATGACGCATGATTCCTTGCTGTGGGACTTCTCTCCTCTGTCTGGGTGCTGGGGCCGAAATAACTGAAAGTGGCCCTCTCCAGTGGTGGGTGATATGACGCATGATTCCTTGCTGTGGGACCTCTCTCCTCTGTCTGGGTGCTGGGCCGAAATAACTGAAAGTGGCCTTCTCTAGTGGTGGGTGATATGACGCATGATTCCTTGCTGTGGGACCTCTCTCCTCTGTCTGGGTGCTGGGGCTGAAATAACTGAAAGTGGCCTTCTCCAGTGGTGGGTGATATGATGCATGATTCCTTGCAGTGGGACCTGTATCCTCGGTCTGGGTGCTGGGCCGAAATAACTGAAAGTGGCCTTCTCCAGTGGTGGGTGATATGACGCATGATTCCTTGCTGTGGGACTTCTCTCCTCTGTCTGGGTGCTGGTTCGAAATAACTGAAAGTGGCCTTCTCCAGTGGTGGGTGATATGACGCATGATTCCTTGCTGTGGGACCTGTATCCTCTGTCTGCGTGCTGGGCCAAAGTAACTGAAAGTGGCCTTCTCCAGTGGTGGGTGATATGACGCATGATTCCTTGCTGTGGGACTTCTCTCCTCTGTCTGGGTGCTGGGGCCGAAATAACTGAAAGTGGCCCTCTCCAGTGGTGGGTGATATGACGCATGATTCCTTGCTGTGGGACCTCTCTCCTCTGTCTGGGTGCTGGACCGAAATAACTGAAAGAGGCCTTCTCCAGTGGTGGGTGATATGACGCATGATTCCTTGCTGTGGGACCTCTCTCCAATTGATATTTGTTAATTTTTTTTATTTTATTTTAATTCATTTCCCTATCCACATTTGTTTGCAGGGGATTTACCTACATTTTGCTGCATTTGGCAGCCCTCTAGCCCTTTCCTGGGCTATTTTATAGCCTTTTTAGTGCCTAAAAGTTCGGGTCCCCATTGACTTATATGGGGTTCGGGTTCGGGATAAAGTTCGGGTCGAGTTCGGATCCCGAACCCGAACATTTTCGGGAAGTTCGGCCGAACTTCCCGAACCCTAACTTCCAGGTGTTCGCTCATCTCTATTCACTACTATGTTGATGTTCTGTATCAGCAACTCTCTCATGTAATACTACTACTGTACGATTTGTCAACGTTATTACTGGATAATTTGTAAGATCATCGTTGCACAATACTTTGTTCTGTTAGCATTATTTGTACTACTTTGTACTGCTTGCACTATTTGTACTATTTCTACTATATGCATTATTTGACCAAAATCAAATAAAGAACGAATAAAAGAATACTTGGAATGGACCACTTTGACCTTGGTTTACGCGGCGGAAATGTGTTGAAGGTACTGTTACAACGTGAAACTAGGTGGATATGGACACTAGATACGATGCACCCTAAGGGACTCAATGATGTTCTGAGCTTCGCTGCTTTTCTATGAGCACTACCGACATGCAGTTCATATATGAATATTTATTTACTTTTAATATGATTTTTAACATACTGTTTGTTCTTTATCCTTGATTCAGTGCTTTGTATACATATATGTGTTCTTTATGAATTGTCATTATTATTTTATTATGTATTCATCATCATGATATCACATGACTATTTTTAATCATTTTTTTTCGTATTATTTTTTGGTATATTAATCATGATATTCACATTTTTCATCTACCATATAATTAATTTAAAAAATATATTTTCAATTATGTATATCGATATATGTGTAATTAATTATATTGCACTTTATTTAAATTCACTTGCACTATATCATGTTTTTTATGTAAAATCTTTTGTATTACAAAAATTATTTTTTTATCAATTTGTATGTCTTTTTCATTTATAATGTTTTGTATCCTTCCTCTGGATCAACTAGCAGGATGATAGGCCGAACTGGATGGACAGATGTCTTTTTTCGGCCTTATATACTATGTTACTATGTTACTATCACATATATATATATATATATATATATAATCATGCAGTTTTAAATTTATTATCGTTCACTTTTTTCTTTTATTTATTGTGCTCTGTACCTTGTTATGCCCTTTATATCCAACTTTTTGGTGGGGCTCACAATTGGGTGTTTTGTTCTATGTTATGCCCTCTATATCCATCCGTTTGGTGGCTCAAGCAATTGGGTCTGTTTATCCGGCGTGGAGCGCTCACCTATTGACCTGTCTGCGGGAGGCGTCATCTGACTATGACGTGCCCGATCATGTGACTGGCCATCACATGATCGGGCGCGTCATTGTAGGAGGTTCATGTGCGCGGCGGCCTGACTGGCCATCTGGTGCTGGACGTGCATTACCTCATCACGCTGTTTCATGTAGCCTCCCGTAGGCGGCGTGGATGTGCGCATCATTCCAATTATTTGTATCACTTTCAGGTGAGCTGGGAGTTTATAAGTTAGTAATATTTCAAGGAGAGCCCCACCCCCAGAAGAAGGTATCGCCGAAACGGGCGTCTAGGTGTTTGGCTCTTCTGAGGAACTCTTTTCCCTAATATGGGTAGGTCTGGATGTTTATACATTGACAATATGTAGGACTGTCAATTTATTTTCTGCACTTGCACTTTGTGGAGATGTGGTATGATCCATAGGTGGTCTGTATTTTATCTTTGCTTCTTATATGTACTGGGCAGCTGATCTCTGGACAATTACTTGATTTAGCACAGTCATTGTGGTGGTGGTTAGGCAGTCTAATTATCCCTATTGTGGGGTCACATATGACGTGTACATTTTAATGCCTTAACTTCCCCCATTATTTACGCCTATATATGCTTTCTGGTTTTTGCCCATGGAGACTCTGGATTCCGCTCTAGTCTCATAAAATATTATTACAATATCAGCCGCAGGATTCTGTAGGTTTACTCTGCCATAAAGCCCAGATTGGAGGAGTGCTGCAGGGATGGTTGATCTTCTGGTAGTTTCTACTATATGCTCACAGGATCTATGGACTTCAGCCAGCTTGATCATTGGGTTTTTTGTCACCTCTCATACCAAAGCTCTTCTCGACTGATTACTTAGTTTGGTGTGGCGGCCAGCTCTACGAACAGTTCTGGTTGCTCCAAATTTCTTCCATTTAAGAATTATGGAGGCCACTCTGCTCTTGGGAACTTTCAGTGCAGCAGAATTTTTTATACCCTTCTCCAGATATGTGCCTCCAGACAATCCTGTCTCTGAATTTTGCAGGCAGTTCTCTCCTCCTCATGGCTTCATTCATGTGAATTTATACAGACAGGGGTGTGCCTTTCCAAATCATGTCCAATGAACTGAATTTACCATAGGGGGACTCCAATCAAGGTGTAGAAGCACCTCAAATTTCAAATGTCAACACAAAGGGTCTGAATATTTATGTCTATGCTAAATTTTAACTTTGTTTTGTTTTTTCAGTATTAAAGCCCATGAAGAACTATACCTATGTGATATCATTGTAATCATACTGACCTAGAGAATTCCCTACCACATAGGGAGCGCTGTAAAAACAAAACCCATAAAACTGTTGCAGAATTGTGTTTTTTTTTCCATTTTCACCCCATTTGGAATTTTTTACAGCTCCCCACTACATCTGTTATCATTCCTGCACCCTGCTACTGTCTTTATTGGTATAACAAAATGTCATATTATGTATTGCTGTCCAGGTCCTATACACTGTGCATTCCTAATCTGTTTGCAACTGTTATGTTCATGTAATATACCTGGTTCACCAGCAGGGGGCAGCAGACATGGCAGAGCTGTACTTAGAACTGCCCTTTACATTCTAACCCCCCTCTGGAGAGAAGTGGGCTAGTCCTACTTCCTGCAGGAAGGGTAGGGACCAGTTCTAGTTAGTCTAGTTGACCCCCATCTAGGGGAAGGTCTCTGCTGGATGTGCCCACGCCAGCCAGAGCTCCTTAAGCTCTTCTGGCCATGGAGGTTAAAGCCTGAAGCCTCAGGAGCCAGGAGATTAGTTCCCCGGCATAACCTAGAGTCAGACTAAAGAGAGAAGTGCAGAATACAGAAGAAGCTGAGTTATGCAGCCAGCCTGTCAGTACAGCAGAGTCAGGGAGAAAAGATATAGCAGAGTTGAGTTTGCCTGCCAGTTCAATGCTAAAGCCTGCTGGAACCAAGACAAAGCTTGAAACTGTTTGGAGAAACGTTTTTTTCAAGTAAAGCTGCCATTGAACTTTATCTCAAGGTCTGGATTCAAGTTATTTCTTCAAATCCCTCAATTATTTCCCCTATTTATTGCTTCAGAGCCAAAGCCTGGGGTCCAGCCGTATCCAGGTAGGAGCACCATGACACACATAAAGAGACTTTTAGGCCGCACTACACCACTCGGCATTTCTACACCTGGGACGCACGTTATAGGAGGGGCCTGGGGGGAGGCCGCCCGTTACCCATCATATACAATATTAAATGGTAGAAAGTGCAATTTGTTACACAAAAACAATGCGGCTATGTAAACAGAAAAATAAAAGAGTTTTGGCCCCGGAAAGGCAGGGATTAAAAAACGAGAACTCACAAAATGAAAAACTTTCCAGGCTGAAAGGGTTAATAAATTACCTAAAATTTCTAAAATTCTGTTTTCACTTTCTCATTATGGAGTATAGAGTGCAGATTGTTGGGGGAAACTTGATTTTATTTATTTTTTTATTGTAGCACAAGGCCACAAAATAACAAAATGTGAAAAAAGTGAAAGGGTCTGAAGACTTTCCAAATCCATTGTATACTAATATACTTGGGCGAAATTATGCACCTAGCAGACCATTCCCCACAGTGCACTTTGGTTTATTGCACTACCTGGTTTTTCAGCTGCACTCATCAGAACTTAGGAAACACTGGGGGAAATGTATCAATGTGGTATAAAGTAGATCTGGCGTAGTTGCCTATAGTAATCAATCAGATTCGACCTTTCATTTTTTACAGGTCCTTTGGAAAATGAAAGATGGAATCTGATTGGTTGCTATGGACAACTAAGCCAGTTCTACCACCACTCTGATAAATCTTCCTCACTGAGTTAAAATGTTGCTAAATAGCACTCCTGTAAAAAAGAACCAAATCATAGATTAGCCAATAAAGTCTGGCAACAAGCCAAGCCACTTACAAAATTCACAGTAGCTGAAATGTCCCCCACTATGAGGAAAATGTAAAATGCTGAGATTTGATATCAAGTTGGGGTCACAAATCTTGCCAGGGGCATTTCTAAGGGCTATGAGTTCAGCTTGGGCCCCGCTTGCCTCAGTACTTTGTGGCCAGGAGCACATAGCCTTCGTGCTGCCTGAGACAAAAATGTAACTGGAAACCCTGACATGCCAAATTCTTGACCTCACCCCTTCCCTCTAACCAAAAGTATTCATCAAGCACTTAATACTGGTGTCTTTTTATGCAGCACAAGGGTCTTTGGGCTCCCTCAGGCTACTCGGCCCTGAAGCAACTGATACCTCTGAACACCCCTGAATGTTGCTGATCTATACAATCAGGACAATATATTTTGACCATATTTGAGTCCAAATTTAAAATGCCTCATATGTACACCACCATTAAACCTACCTTTGATTATTGTTTAATAAGGACTCAAAAGATCAAAAGCGCTCTCAAGACCTTATCTCTGCCATATGTACATATTTATTAGACACAAAGCTACCCGATGCTTTTATTGCAGTTAGGTAGGCTTAGAAAGAAAGAAGAGAAATGTGGCAAAATGCTATGTTTCATCTACAGGTTTCTACAGCTGTCAACATAAATGGTTGAACTTTACATGCTATATTTTTAAATGTTACCTGCATAGAATGGGCAGCATCTCCACCTCTGACTGCCCTATAGGCCAACTTTAATTACATGATGTGGTCCTACCCTCACATCTTTGTATTCTGAATAAAAGTCTCAGAGTTCCTTTAGACCCTCTTACACTCTGTTGTCTGTTGCTGATATATGCACGCCATGTACAAATTTTCATCAGAGAAGCTCTGTTTTATACTATAAAATCCATATTTTTGTGACAGATAGCCCCTAGACCTCACCATGACATTCTGGCAACAAGTCGACAACATTTTTCCCTATGAAAACATTGTTCATAAAATTCAAAATCGTCCAGCCAAATTTTCTATAATATGAAACACTTGGTATTCCTTATCTCTACCTCTCTTTTCCACCCATTGTTACAATTGATTGTCGGCAGCATTTCCAGAGCTATTAGGTCATCATCTTGATATGCCACTTGATTTTTACATATGTACTTAAAGTTCCCTTTACACTGCTCAATTGAGCAGACGATTGTCAGGAAGGAACCGTTTCCTCCCAACAATCACCTCCTCGTCAGTGAAGAAAGCCACTGCATTAACATACAGCAATCTCTTTCACAGTATGGGGAGGAGCGATTGCAAATGCCATTGTCCCCATACAGAATTATTGTTTGCTGGCAGCAGAGTCTGTTTTGACAGCACGATCTGCTGCTGGAAAACGATGAGTTAGGTGACCTCACAATCATATTAACCAATAAACGACTATTTTGCACGATTGTTATATCGATCCTGGTTTTTAATGTTCATTGTTTTAATTAATTGTTCAAAAAAAGTTTAAGTTCATAGAACTCTTGGAACAGACCTGCTCTTGATAACAAGCTCACACATTTAAGATCTCAAAGATTAAATTAGCTGTTAAATAGTACAATGTTAATATTCTCCACGACACACACAAAAAAGTAGATAAAATCCACACGTCTAAACATTTCTCATACTGACTGCTTGTGGTAGATCAGCTGTTGATACTCCCACGTGTGGTTGGCACAATCTCAACCTATTTGACCACAGAACTCCATTAGGCTAAGTAGTGGAATTTGGGCTGAATATGAAAGTGAAGATACAACAGTCAGTTCTACATTTATTTAACTATATAAGTGTGCATAGAAGGCTATCTAATAATTCCTATTTTTATGTCATCAAAGTAAATTACCACGTAGTTGACCACAAAGTGGAGAGTAGTATGAGTGCAATTATAGTTACGGGAAACTAACATGATTCTTGCTAAGAACTTGCTGTAAATGTGTAACCCATTTTCTGAACTTCTACTTTTGTGATCTATTAATAAGATAGATAGATATCACCCAGGAAAATAGAATCATCTTGCTAGTGCCACTTTTTGGAAGTGGCTCCCTATGAATCAAAGTCCAAGTTCTTAACAAGCCTTGGGACATGCAAATGGAAAATATCTATGCCAAATATCCATCTGCAGACAGCTGTTTTGTCGTGCTTGCTGGACTTTGACTCATAGCGAGCCACTTCCGAAAAATGTCACTTTTAAGATGGTTCTTTTTCCCAGACTCATAAACTAATTTGACTAAACCCAATTTCAAACCCCTGACCAAAGCTCTAAATCCATTCAGATCTTACGTCAGACCCCTACACTCATTCAGACTCCTAACCTGAATCAGTCCCCAACTCATACCCCTAAAATTAATTCAGACAACCCCAGATATGTCCTAAAATTTATTCAGACTCAGGATAAGACAGGAAAAGAAGTATGTGTACAAAAAAAGACCTTTGTACTTTGTACAATTATTGATGTGACTTATTTGTTGTCACTATATATATTAACTAGCAGAAGGACCCGGCTTTGCAAAGGTATATTTAATCTATTTAATTTAATGTTTGTGTGTGTTGTTAAAAGATATCGACAGTATCCACTATAACAGTGACATCTACAGTACCCCGCCTCCTGAACAGTGAACTCCACTCCCCTCACCCTTAACACTGACCCCCCCACAGTGCCCCGCCTCCTTAAAATGGGACCTCCACAGCAGCCCATCTCCTTAACTTTGACCTTCATAGCAGCCTGCTCCTTTAAAAGTGAGTTTCACAGCACCCCACTCCCTTGACAGTGATCTCCTCAGGGGCCCGTCCCCTTAACAGTGACCTCCACAGTACCCCGCTGCCTTAACAGTGACCTCCACAGCAGTTGCCCCTTTAATACTGTCCCCTGTCCCTTTAACAGTGGCCTCCACAGTGTCCACCCCTTTAACAGTGACCTCCACAGAGGCCTGCCCCCTTAACAGTAACATCCACAGTGGACGCCTCTTTAACAGTGACCTCCACAGTGCCTGCCCCTTTAACAGTGACCTCCACAGTGTCCTGCCCCTTTGATGCTAGGTCTACACGACGACATGTGTCGAGCGACTTTTTGTCTCGAAAGTTTTTATAATGATAGGCTATGCTGTCGCACTGCGACATGTGTGATACTGTCATCTGAGCTGTGCATCTAATCCTATCCTGTGTGAAATTGTCTGCTGAGCTGTGTATATAATCCTATCCTGTGTGATACTGTCTGCTGAGCTGTGTATCTAATATCCTATGTTGTGTGATACTGGCTGCTGAGCTGAGTATCTAATCCTGTCATGTGTGATATTGTCTGCTGAGCTATGTATCTAATCCTATCCTGTGTGATACTGTCTGCTGAGCTGTGTATCTAATCCTATCATGTGTGATACTGTCTGTTGAGCTGTGTATCTAATCCTATCATGTGTGATACTGTCTGCTATGTATCTAAGTCTATTGTGTGATACTGTCTGCTGAGCTGTTTAGCAGTCGCAGCATGTCACATGTCGCAGTGCAACACCATAGATTATCATTATAAAAATTGTTGTGCGACACATCCTGTTGTGCAGCCCTAGTCTAAAGCTGACCTACAGCAGTGGAGAAAAATGATCTCCACAGTGCTCGCCCCTTTATGAGTGACCTCCACAGTGCCTGCCTCTTTAACAGTGACCTCCACAGTGCCTGTCCCTTTAACAGTGACTTCCACAGTGCCCGCCTATTTAATAGTGACCCCCACAGCGCCCGCCCCTTTAACAGAGACCTCCACAGTGCCCACCCATTTATTAGTGACCTCCACAGTGCCCCGCCCCTTTAACAGTGACCTCCACAGTGCGTGCCCATTTATCAGTGACCTCCACAGTGCCTGTCCCTTTAACGGTGACATCCACAGTGCCCGCCTCTTTAACAGTGACCCCCACAGTGCCCGCCCATTTAACAGTGACCTCCACAGTGCCCAACCCTTTAGCAATGACCTACACAGAGCCCTGCCCCTTTAATGATAGGGCTACACGATGACATCTGTCGCGCAACATTTTGTCTGAACAATTTTTATAATGATAGGCTATGGTGTCGCACTGCAACATGCGACCTGCTACGACTGCGACACAACAGTGCAAAAAATCCCTCCAAGATGAATGCATGTAGCAGCGTAGTTGTGCCCTATGTGTTGTGGGACTTATTGTTGTCCTGTAGTCCTAGCCTAAAGCTGACCTACAGCAGTGAATAAAAATGGCTGGGTTGTTATGGAAACCTGTAGTAAAACTATGTGTATGTGAAGACTAAGGTCCTGCGAGTTTCAATTGGCTGATAAGAGACATGTCACCATGTGTATGGCATTTGGGATATGAAGAGAAAGACTTGCGGGCTTGTATTGGCTAATGCAGGTCATATTTTGGGAATATCTCAGAAATGGTGAGTCCTAGAGAGCTGAGACCCAGTCTAAAACCTTCCCGGTCTGTATGCCAAGTTTGGTGAAGATCGCTCCAGTCGTTTGGTCGCGCATAAAGAACAGACAAGCGGCGGGACAGGCAGACAGAAACTTATTTTTATAATATAAGAGATTATCCTTGTTCCCACAGCTTTACATACATAGATATATCTCTTTTATTTTTACTTGTCAATATTCTGCTATCTTATATTGGCAACCGTTTTATGCATATTCCTTATGACACTGCGTGTAGGTTGCACTGCCTAGATGCACTCTATATTGGTGGGATTTTTTATTACCCTCTAATATTTTTCTGCAACACCGATTTTTATACATTTGTATATTGTGTCATTATGGATTAAATAAATTATGCGGTATTTATACTTTGTCCCTGCTTTTTTATTTTTGTTGTGGTTGATATAATTTTGAGCAAGGGTCCATATTATATTATTGTGGGCATATGTAGGTGTTATTATCTGCTAGTTCCATGTCAGTGCTTCCTGTGTTCTTGGTTATGTCTGGTCTGTACTGTGTCCTGTGTTCTAGTATGTTTGGGTTCCAGTTTGTTTGCCATTCCAGTCATTGTGTTTGCCTGGACCGCTGGTGCATGCACCAGCTATTATCCCTTGCAGGTAATGGCCAAGTGCATTGGAACCAGCCTAGAGGTGCAACCTGGTGAGCCCTTGGTAAAGTCTATCCCCACTACCAGGGGTATTGAGAAAAATAGGGCTCGCTTAGACACTGCCCTCGATTTATCCCCAAGTCAAACTGGTGGACTTGGTCCAGTGGTCTTCCATCTCCCACGGTTCCCTTGCCTGTTTGTCTAGGTTGTACTTTCATCTTAGGTCATGTCCTGTGTAGTAAAGTATTCTGTTTTGTCACTGGCCTATTGTCCATCTCTGTATGTCTGTGAGATGTTCTGGGGTCCATATAACCCTTGGAACATGACAGGTCCCCAAAATAGTCACCTCATAGTGTGGTTTCTGCCACACAGAAAAAAAAATTCGATCAAGAGTCGTCACCAGGAAAGCAGTTTGCACAGGCATAGACATGGGCCTCAGCCTAATGATCAATCAATAATGACGAAAGATGAGTTTTTAGTCTCCGTGATGCTCTGGTGCCTACACATAACAGAATCATGCATTTCATTAGCAATCAAAGTCTGAATTGAGGAGGCACAGTTTCCCAGCAGGTATAAATACCGGAGATGATTGCTGGTATCCTCTGATGTCAGAGGCAAAATCAGAAGTAATTACAGATACCACAATACCTTCAGAGTTCAGACAGAATAGGCTCTTGTTTAATATCACTACCTTGAGACTAGCAAAAACTATGAGACAATGTGTCAGGGAGAAGCTCATTAGCATAGTCTACAGTATATCATATGGGATGGTAGCAGAGCTGTGTCAGATGAGACACCGGCAAAGACATACAAGATTCCATACGTTTGGAGTTCCATTTTACCAGGTCCCCCTTCCCCCAGTCAATAACAGGATTGTGGGATTGTGTGAATATAAAAGGTATACCCCAAAACATTTCTGTAGGTAAATTATCAAGAGCATCAAGAGCAAACAAGGAAATAAATTCTAATACATAACACCCACAACTACAGCTATCAGCCTAGTAGATCATTTGACAGGACCCTGTCACAAGAACATACTATCTACTTCTTTTATAAAGATCGTTGATAGCAGGATGTACCGGTTTCAAGCTGTTCTAATAATTTTTTAGAAAGCCTGATATTAGAGATGAGCGAATCAAAGCCAATGAAGTGGAATTCTATCCGAATTTCAGGAAAAATTTGATTCGCAACGAATGCGAATTTTCTAGCGCTTCATGGTAACGAATCGCATTTTTCCTAAAATGGCTACTGCACGTGTGAGGACATAGAGAAAGGAAGTATGGGAAGGCAGGATCACCCAGACTGACATGCATGATACAGCCAATCAGCAGCCAGCCAGCCAGCCCTGTGATGTCACAGCCCTATAAATACGGTGGCCATCTTAGATTCAGACATTTTTCAGCATTCTGAGTGCAGGGACAGATGTGAGAAGGCGCTAGGGGAAGCAACTGGAAAAACCTCATTGTGAAACAAAACAACTGAAAAAACGATTTATAAGGGCAGTTAAAGGATAGGGAGGAATCATTTCACAGCATCTTAATGCATGGAGAGAGTTTAGAACAGGCGCTAGGGACAGTGATAGGGAAAATCTCATTGTGAATAAAAAGTGATTTCCAAGTGCAGGAAAAGATTATTTGGGGATCCAAATAGCCATTATACAGCTCTGTCATTCCAGCAATTTGTTCTTGGGGTGCAAGTGCTATGTTGAAAAGCCTTTAGTGGCTTATATCTATGGAAAAAGAAAAATATATATCGCAGTTCACTTCTGCAGCTATATGTGGTGAAAGCATTTAGTGACGTATTTCAGTACAAAAAGAGAAATATATACGCAGTTCACTTTTGCAGTTATTTGCGCTAAAAGCATTTACTGGCCTATTTCAGTACAAAATGAGAAATATATACGCAGTTCACGTTTGCAGTTATTTGCGCTAAAAGCGTTTTGTCGTATTTCAGTACTACAAGAGAAATATATAGACAGTTCACTTTTGCAATTATTTGCGCTAAAAGCGTTTACTGGCCTATTTCAGTACAAAAAGAGAAATATATCAGCAGTTCACTTTTGCAGCTATTTGCGCCAAAAGCGTTACTGGCCTATTTCAGTACAAAAAGAGAAATATATACGCAGTTCACTTTTGCAGCTATTTGCGCTAAAAGTTTTTAGTGTTGTATTTCAGCACAAAAAGAGAAATATATACGCAGTTCACTTTTGCAGTTATTTGCGCTAAAAGCGTGTACTGGCCTATTTCAGTACAAAAAGAGAAATATATCAGCAGTTCACTTTTGCAGCTATTTGCGCCAAAAGCATTACTGGCCTATTTCAGTACAAAAAGAGAAATATATACGCAGTTCACTTTTGCAGCTATTTGCGCTAAAAGCGTGTACTGGCCTATTTCAGTACAAAAAGAGAAATATATACGCAGTTAACTTTTGCAGTTATTTGCGCTAAAAGCGTTTACTGGCCTATTTCAGCACATGTGTGTGATGCAGGGCGCATGGCTCAGCCTTCCTTGATGCAGCGCCAACACCATGTTCTTCCCGTTGTCGGTCACCATGGTTCCGATTTTCAGTTGTCGCGGAGAAAACCAGGATTCGATTTCTTGATGAATCACACGGAGCAGTTCTTGCCCTATGTGACTCAGTTCGCCAAGGCAAACCAGGTGCAGAACAGCGTGACACCGCCGTGTCCTGAACATGTGGTATGCTGGAGGTGCACTGTGACTTGTCCCTGCAGTGGAGGCTGAGGTCACGGTGGAGGATGAGGAGGCAGAGGCGGACATTGTTGCAGGACCAACGGCGTAACAACGTGGAGGCGGAAGCAGCGTGACCTGGCCAAGTTGCTGGTGTGGCTGTGGCTGAGTCCACCACTTGGAAAGGGAGGGACTGCAGCACCAGCAACTTGGACAGGAGCACATCCACCTTCTGCGAATGTGCAGAACCAGAAGAATCAGGGGTGGATCAGCCAGGATTTCCCCCCACTAATGCCTGATGCATCTGATTAGATCATCCATGCCGCCTCACCTAAACCTTGACAAAAGAGACCGGTTTCTTCTGGCTACCTGCCTCAGCTACTACTCTGATTCTGCCACCTGCTTGATGCCACACATCTGATGCCAAGGGCTCCTTATTTCACCCACCTTCGTCAGCGGGTACTGGTATTGCCACCCACATTCCTGTCACCTGGACGCTTTGTGGTCTCCTGATGCTGCTGCTGCCATCTCCACAATTTCTCCACACTTGCCACTCTGTGGTCTCCTCCTGATGCTGCTTCGACCTATAGACTCTCTTATTATGCCACTCGGTTGACTTCTCCTGATGCTGCTACTGCTGCTGCTGCCACCTCTAGATTCCTCCTAATGCTGCCGACACCCCCACACTGTCATTGTGCCACTCTATGGCCTCCTCATGATGCTGCCACCACCTCCAGACTCTGTCATTGGGCCACTCTGTGGTCTCCTCATGCTGCTGCCACCTCACCACTATGTCATAGGGCCACTCTGTGGACTTCTCATGCTGTTCCCACCCTCCTAACTTCATGACTGGGCCACTATTTTGCCTTTTGGCCTGGCTGACATCATCATTTATTTGACCCTTCTTCTGATCTGTCAGAAGAAAGGAAAAATGAGACGCACAACGGATCTGTCTGTGTAGCAGCTGTAAGGCCTGTATGGTCCCATCAGAATTGGCCTATGATTTGATAGCCAAAAGCAGGAGTGGGTACAAAACACAGAAAGCATGCAAATATTCCACTCACGTGTCATCTCTGTTTTAGATCCACTCCTGTTTTATTTGGGAGTAGTCCTCTGTGACTATCAGTCTTTCTCTCTCTTAATTCTCCAAGTAGGAGGAGTGAACTATCTCTGCTGTACTGTATGATCCTATACTTCTGTATCCTTTTCTAGGAATACTATATTCGGACAAATGGCCTTTTTGTCTTTGACTATGGTGGGCAGCTTATAGCTTGAAATCTCTCCACCAAATGCAAAGGAGACTAAAGTCTGATAAACGACAGTTACCTTCCTTTGTCAATATTCTCATACCCTCTCAGAGTTGCCTGGTTCTTCTGTAATCTTTTCCCTTCTATGGGCTGATGCATGGAACTAACTATGGAGTTTTTATAACTCTGCAAAATGGCTGCTGAGGTTCAGCTTATCCTCAGACATTCCACACTGGCCTTCTTCTTCCTGTACTGTGTACTGAGTGTAGGGTGGAGTCAGCCTTGCGAGGCTTGTTAGAACCTCCCCCTCCCTGTGAAACTTTATGAGAACACATATACAAGCACAATTTACATGAAACACAATCACAACATTAAGCAGTGTGTTTCAGGACACTGTACTTTTATAAGCGTTTAATAGAACTGGGTCTGTAGACATCTATGTGGAATCACGGTGTAAAAGGAGTGCGCTTCTGACGCTAACATCGACTTGTAAGGCTGAGTTAATACTTGAGTTATTTGGTCAGTTTTGGCCCCGTGACTGCCCAAATAAGTGAAATCTGCAGAGATTCTAAGAGCAACGCCTTTCATCTGCATGTCATACTGACTCACAGTATTATTTCACTACCACAGCAGACTCGCCTTACTGCAAGGCACAGTGGGCAGCACCACTATAAAGGCTCTCAGCAGTCAGGAAATAGCTGTTTTTTTATGTAATTCGCAGTGAATATATTCGGATCGAACCAATTTTTTCCCGAAAAATTCGGAGAACCAACAAATCGAATTTTTGAAAAATTCGCTCATCTCTACTGAGAATATATAAAATTAGCCTCAGTCAGATAATAAAAAGCCTTACCCAAAAACTCATTTTCAATTTAAGCAAGACAGATCCTTCAAACAGTCTGAAAAACCCAGGCAAAAATGGCAACCGAGAGCTGGTCCATTCCACTGGGATGTAATGTACCATCTTCTGAATCATCTTCTGAATCATCTTCTGAACAATATTCTTCAATAGGGTAACCACCTGAGTGAACGAGAGGGGATTCACTTCTGCCACTGGACTACAAACCGGTTCATTCTTCGTATAAAAGGCCCAAGGCTGCAAAGAATTACAGCATGCTTTCACAGAAGGTCACAAATGACTTCCGATCTCTGTAAAACATAACTGGAAAATTTACCTCAATGGCTATGTACAACTTTGGAGGCAATTTTTTTTCTCATTGCATTTTACTCATTTTGGGCTAAAAAATCATTTTTTCAGTTGGTCTTTATTGAAAATATTGAGCCATTTTGTCACAAAGGGTAACTGTTTTTCTAGATGTGTGAATGGTACATTTTTCTTTCACTTTGTGCGGGTCATCTAACAAACCTTATCTCTAAAGAGGTCATAAACACTTATTTGAAAGTCTCTTTACACGGGACGATTATTACATCCGATTGTGAGTAAGGCTACGTTCCTTCCCAACAATCTGCTGATCACTAGCAGAGGAGACTTCTGCATTTACATGCAGTGATCTCCTTCAGAGTATGGGAAGGAGAGATGACTAATGGGTAATCAGCAGTACATTTACACTGCTCGATCATCACTAATTACTATGAACGCTCGTTATCAATAATCTGTGAGATTCTTGTCCTGTGTAAAGGGCCCTTAAGCCACATTCTTATCAGTAAGATAAGAACTGAGATATAATGAGTGTTTATAATGTCAGAGAGCAGAGATAGGGAGCCAGGAAGAGAGAGAAAATTCAGAGGCTGCTACTATGCTTAGATGTAAGGCTACCCCTAGGTGTTCACCAGAGCCTGCAACAAGGCCATTTAGACTTGGCTGCTTTGGACTCAGGTTATGTCTGTGCAGTAAGGGTGAAGAAAACAGGTGTGAGTTTACAATTTTCAGTCCTAACAGATGCCAAGGTATAGCACGAGATTAGAACAAACCAGAGTCAAAGACAGGAGACACAGTAGAAGCCAAAACTATAGAGAAGGGTTTAATATAGAAGCAAATTGAGGTAACAAAGCCAAGAGAATCAGTAGAAAGCAGATCAGGTGAAAATTGTGAAACAAGCTGAGGTCAATATACTGGAAGGTCAGAACAGATATGCAACACTTTTATAAGCACAAAGAACGAACTAGAGCCAGGAATCAAAGAATCATAGGCAATGACAAGCAGTAAGTGTCTGACTTAAATCCTCTATCTTCCATTGAAGGACAATTCCTTATATACTTGTCATAGGTTGGGGAAAAACTACATTGTGGTGCTTTAAAAGCTCGTACAGGAAGAAAGCCAAGAACTAGACGCAGGCTGTAGCCTATGGAGAGAAGATAGCATGAGCATTCCAGCGGCCAGCCCACTGGGTGGAGGGAGACTCCGGAGGGATCAGGCCTCCAGTCAGTAGTGAGGCAGATGAGCATGTCTACTGAAAGAAGTAGAGTGGCAATGAACACGGGATGCCAAAATGTCAGTAAAAGATGGAGCATCTATGTTTACTGGCCAGCAATAATTAATTGCATCAGAAGCAAATACAATAGGGTTGAGGACCTTCTGACAGGTCACCTTTATACTTATTAATTCAATAGATGAATTTTTATGCTAATTTTATGCTATTTTTTATGCTACTTTTCACAATCAAGAAAATAATGATTACGAATTCGCGAATATTCGAATATATGGCTTATATTCGCCCAAATATTCGCGAAATATCGCGAATTCGAATATTGCCCCTGCCACTCATCACTAAGATTCATTAGGTTAGGTTTCTTTTATTTGTTAATAGACAAAGATTTTACCAGTAAAATAAGGACGTAACTTGACTTTGCTTGAAACACAACTTGTTTCCCCTTTTCTCAGCAAAAAACAAATTATCTTTGAAATACTAATGAGCTGTAGTCATGACTCATCTTTGCGGCTTTCCAATAAACTTCACACCTAATCATTTGTATGTGAGTCGAAAATGCTGTGACCAGCAATTCATTTGATAGCAGGTTGGATCCATTTTTGCATGCAAAACATTTCTAGTGTGCTGGGACATGAACTCAAGATATCTGAAATTTGGCACAAGTGCCATAAACTGTACCATACTATCACTAAAGTGTTGTATTACTGCTAAAAATGTGATGGTAAAAGCAGTCATACGCACATGGCTGAAGTTGCTACTGCTGTTTGCACTGCTACCCACATTCTGACTCTTGGATGATGCGGCGTGTCTTTCTTTTTGCTGTTTTTCATATACCAGACATTTTATTATGAGGCTATAACATAAAGTCATGAGTTTGGTACACAGATAATTAAATTGTAGTAGCAAAATTGCAAGTGTTTTTTTCAGTAAAATGTCCTTGAAGTACATGGTATAATGTAGTAATGTGTTCACTAAGGTATTAGAAAATTATTTTTGCAGTAAAATGTCTTTGAACTACATGGTATGATGAAGTAATGTGTTCACTAACATGGGTATAACTGCAGTGAACTGTGTTTGTTTTGAATCACACAGTCTGTTGCAGTAATGCCTTCACTAACATGGCATAACAATGCAATTTTTGCAGTAAAATTACTTTGAATTACATGCTCTGTGGCAGTAATGTGTTCACTAGCATGGGTATGATAATTTGCGTTACTGCAGTAAAGTGCGTTTGCTGTAACTACCTATTACCTTGCAGTAATAAATAACGTGCCCAATAATAAGGATGCAATGCATTGAAATGTACTATTACAAATGGTAAATTTACTGTAGTAAATGGTAAACTGTTTTTTCATGAAAAATTCCCAATTACTTATCATTTGCAGCAGAATACATGCTATTGGTGTGCTGGCAAGTCTATGAACTGTAGAAACATTTTAAAAAATCTAGCTGCCTGTTCCTACTGAAATATATGATTTTCTTGCAGTAATACATTCACTAAAAAGGGTAAATTAATGCAATATTTGCAGTAAAATGTCTTTGAACTGCATGGCATAATGCAGTAATGCATTTACTAACACTGGTATAACAATGCAATTTTTGCTGTAAAACATCTTTAAACTATGTGGTCTGTTGCAGTAATGCATTCACTAACATGAGTATAAGATTGCAATTTTTGCATTCTTTGAACTACATGGTCAGTTGCAGTAGTGAGTTCCCTAATATGGGTGTGATAATTTACATTATTTTGCAGTAATATACAATACGTTCAGTAACACAAGTATAATGCATTAAAGTGCACAATTTTAAATAGTGTATTTAAACAGTTTTTTAGAAACAAGCTCAGTGTCTGCAACAGAATGTATGTTATTGGGGTGCTGGCAATAAGTATATGAACTGTAGGAACTGTTTTACAATAACAAAGCTTTCTGCCTGTTCATACAGAAAAATATGATTTTCTTGCTGAATTTTGTAAATCAAAACTAGTTGCTAGCAAACTGTATGAAACACACAACGCCAGCCCCTCACTCCTTTATTCTCTCTATATGCTTTTACTGATCAAAGTCCCCCTAATATACTGAAGTAGATCTCCCTATTCTCTCCGTATACTCTGGTTAAAGAGTCCATATTACACTAGATTTAGTGGCTTGTGTCTGTTAATAGCTTTTGTCAGAGAATTCCATAAGACATCCTTTCAGGTCACAGATTGTACACATCGGCGATTCCTCTTTCTTTCCTGAAGTTCCTGGCTGAATACTATCCTCTGATTGGCTGATCAGGCTGTCTGTCAGGCTCCCTCCCACTTCCTTCCAGTGTCATATGATCCTCTATCTTTTTCCTTCCTCATAGTTTTCCTCGCCAATATGCACAGAAAAATGGCAATAGGCGCCATTTTTATGTTATCTGTCTAAAATGATTTATAATTAATACGCTCATTTCTACACCCAGTATTAATGTGACCCTGCCTCAAAATATATCCTGCTTCAAAATAAGGAGTGCACCACCCTGGGTGTGTGACCAAGAATCACTAGCATTTTCTATGTTGTCAATCCCAGCTCAATCATAAGTCTTCCAGGTGCTACCACACAGTACTAATGCCCACATTGTGGCCCTCTACAGTAATTAAGCCCACCTTGTGGCCCCTTCACAAAAGTTATGTCCTCCTTGTGGCCCCTCACAGCAGCTATACCCACCTTTATTCCTGTCACAGTAGTTATGCCCACTTATGTACCCCCTCACAGTAGTAATGCCCAGATATGTGCCCCCTCACAGTAGTTTTGGACAGATATGTAGAAAATAGAAAATGCGGGACCGCGCTAGAAACGGCAGTTTTTTGCACTAGTAATGATAAGCTTACAGTACTGTAGATAGTATGTCCTGCTCCCAGAAATATAAGTTAGATCCACAGTGTTCTTTCACATGTATGAGCTCCTGGGTGCTTCCAGCTGATTTTCCAATCCACCTGAAGCCGTCGACCACTACTTTCACTCTCAGGAATTTGAGCCTTCAGAGAAGACAAATAGATGGTGCAGTACCTTTGAGATATGTGGAGTGCCCACCCTCTATTATACGCACAATATCCAGATAATTGAGCGCATATCACCAACCGCTGTTTCCACTATCCAGTAAGAAAACCTTCATAGAGAACAAATGGATGGTGCAGTACCTTTGATGTAGATATATTACACACGCTTTATTATACTCACAATTTTCAGATAAAAGTGCACATATAAAATACAATGCCCGACCCGGGTTTCGCGGAAAGCTTCTTCAGGGGCCGCAGTAACCACACCGCCAGTGTCCAAAGAATAAATAGATGATCAAGTCGCTCCAGTGGTAAATGTTGCAGATGGCGGCTAGGTTTCCACAGGTAGCTATAAATGGCATCCACTTTCCTGTAATGCCTGGGTCGGGCATTGTATTTTATATGTGCACTTTTATCTGAAAATTGTGAGTATAATAAAGCATGTGTAATATATCTACATCAAAGGTACTGCACCATCCATTTGTTCTCTATGAAGGTTTTCTTACTGAATAGTGGAAACAGCGGTTGGTGATATGCGCTCAATTATCTGGATATTGTGCGTATAATAGAGGGTGGGCACTCCACATATCTCAAAGGTACTGCACCATCTATTTGTCTTCTCTGAAGGGTCAAATTCCTGAGAGTGAAATTAGTGGTCGGCGGCTTCAGGTGGATTGGAAAATCAGCTGGATGCACCCAGAAGCTCATACATGTGAAAGAACACTGTGGATCTAACTTATATTTCTGGGAGCAGGACATACTATCTACAGTACTGTGAGCTGATCATTACTAGTGCAAAAAACTGCCGTTTCTAGCGCGGTCCCGCATTTTCTATTTTCTGCTTTGTGCTTGGGAGAACGAACCTACTCCTGTTTGGGTACTGCTGCTTGTCTAAGCAACCCACCCCACCACTTTTTTTTTTTTTTCAGTTGGACAGATATGTGCCCTCTCACAGTAGTAATGAACAGATATGTGCCCCCTCACAGTAGTTTTGGCCACATATGTGCCCCCTCACAGTAGTAATGCCCAGAGATGTGCCCCCTCACAGTAGTTATGGCCAGATTATGTGCCCCCTCACAGTAGTAATGCCCAGATATGTGCCCCCTCACAGTAGTTATGCCCAGTTATTATGTACCCCCTCACAGTAGTTATGTCAGATTATGTGCCCCCTCACATTACTTATACCAGATTACATGCCCCCTCACAGTAGTTATGCCAGATTATGTGCCCCCTCACAGTAGTTATGCCAGATTATGTGCCCCCTCATAGTAGTTATGCCCACATATGTGCCCTCTCACAGTAGTTATGCCTTCATATGTGCCCCCTCATAGTAGTTATGCTCATCTATGTGCCCCCTCACAGTAGTTATGTCCAGATATGTGCCCCCTCACTGTAGATATGCCAGATTATGTGCCCCCTTACAGTAGTTATGCCCAGTTATGTGCCCCCTCATAGTAGTTGTCAGATTATGTGGCCCACTCACAGTAGTTATGCCTTCATATGCGCCCCCTCATAGTAGTTATGCCCACATATGTGCCCCCTCACAGTATTTATGCCAGATTAGGGGAGATCCACAGTCCACAAATAGTATAATGACCCCCTGTAGCACAAGCATAAATAATATCCCCACCCCCACCCCCTCTTATGCTCCACTCCTTCATGTAATGCCTCCTTGTAGTGGTAGAATAAATAATACTCTCCATCCTTTTAGTGGCCCCCCTTTTGCCCCCAGTCTGCAGCTTTATGGCCGTAAAAAAAAAAAAAAACATACTTACCTTCTTCACTGATGACACGCTCCCACACTCACATCGCTCTGCTGGTTGTGCTGGTGGCTGAGTGCCGGGCTTACAGCGCTCCTCCCATAGCCAGCAGCGCCATGTGCAGCCTGCAGGAGGAGCGACAGGAGCTCAGAAGAAAAGTGAAGCAGGGAGCCGAGAGGTCTCCCTGCTTCACTCTGGAGACAAACAGCCCGGCAGTGACAAGAACTGCCGGGTGAGTGCGAGCTCCCCCCTCTTGCCTCTGCGCCCGAGCCGCATGTTTGAAGAGCGCTCTGACAGGGCCCGGCATTGTCACTGTACCTAATGCTCGGCCCTGTGAGAGCGCTCCCATTACATGTGAATGCAGCCGACCCTCTTCCCTCGCCGGGCCTGGTCGTGGTCGCACCCTCCGCGACCTCAGTCATTACGCCCCTGCTCCAGACTGCATTGCATTTTGTGTTGACAGGTTTTCTTTAACAGATTGTACTGAGTCTCAACTCTGTAGTGTGGATGATGCTATAAGTCTGGGTTTTAAAGCCTGCTCCTATTTTCATAGCGAGGAACTGTATGTATTACATACAGTAGTTACAAGTGGATAGAAAAAAGGCAAGTAAATCAGGTTCAGCCTGTAACACTTGCAAGTAGTCACTTGTCCAGGCTTTACCTGGCATCACAGCTTAGCCCCATTCCAGTTTAAGAAGTTGTGCTGCAATATCACACTCATCCATACTTCCTAATAAATCCTGAAAACATTTTTTGGAATTGCTTGAGGACTACATTTCAGTATAAAGGACTTAAGGTTACCTTAAGGAATAGAGAGAGAACATTTAGTTGCTAAAATAATCAGTTTCTGCAAGCATCTTGCACAATTTCTGTTTTCAACCTGTTTTGTTTGCAGACTCATTACTTTATTCTATTTGTAACTATTTTTAATTAGTTGTGTGGGATTACAAAGTAATTATATCTACATGAAAGAGACTGATAGCAAAATGGCCAAGTTCTGTCTAAAAAGAGCACTACCAGTTATGTAACAGTAACTGATAAGCATAGAAACTATGAAAAATCATAAGACTACAATGTAGAATAGTAAACAGTCAGTAGAGTTGAGTGAACACCTGGATGTTCGGGTTCGAAAAGTTTGGCCGAACTTCCCAAAAATGTTCGGGTTCCGGATCCGAACTCAACCAGAACTTCACCCGAACCCGAACCCCATTGAAGTCAATGCTGACCCAAACTTTTGGGCACTAAAAAGACTGTAAAATAGCCCAGGAAAGGGCTAGAGGGCTGCAAAAGGCAGCAAAATGTAGGTAAATCCCCTGCAAACAAATGTGGATAGGGAAATGACTTAAAATAAAATAAATAAAAATTAACCAATATCAATTGGCAACTTGGAGGAGAAGGAGGTGGAATAGGAGGTTGGGGTGGCATCAGGTGGGAATTCTATGGGAGTTGAAGTTCTCATCACAGCCAAAAAGGACTCATGTCTGCCTGCAGTGCCACAGGCCTCATTCACAGACTCAGGGCCATGGCACCTGCAAAGAGGAGAGCGGTCCCGTAACAGCAACACAGGCCTCAGGTCAACCTGCAATGGAACAGGCCATTATCATTTATGTAGGCCCCTGACACCCAGACAGAGGAGAGGTCATTTGACAGTAAAAAGAGTTTAATGTCTCTTACCCAAACAGCAAGCAATTAAACAAAATATAGGCCACTGACACCCAGACAGGGGCGGTCATTAGACAGTAAAAAGTGTTAAATGTCTGCCACCAAGACAGCAAGCAAGTACGTGAAATTTAGGCCCCTGACACCCAGACAATGAGGCGGTCATTAGACAGTAAAAAGTGTTAAATGTCTGCCACCAAGACAGCAAGCAAGTACGTAAAGGTTAGGCCCCTGACACACAGACAGAGGAGAGAGGTCCCATAGCAGCAAAAGAGGCATCATGTCACCCACCAACGGAGAAGGTCACTTTTAGTTATTTAGGCCCCAGCACCCAGACAAAGGAGAGAGGTCCCAAAGCAGAGAATCAGGCTTCATGTCACCCACCAATGGAGAAGGCCACTTTCAGATATTTAGGCCCCTGGCACCCAGACGGAGGAGAGGGTCATTCAACTTTGGGTTGTCCCGCAAAATAATGGTAAAATTTAAAAAAAGGGGATTCAATAAAGAAGTGCCCTGGAGTACAAGAATATATGGTTAAGGGGACGTAGTTATAAATGTCTATTCTGCACAAGGGATGGACAGATCCTGTGGGATCCATGCCTGGTTCATTTTTATGAACGTCAGCTTGTCCACGTTGGCTGTGGACAAGCGGCTGCGTTTGTTAGTAATGACGCCACCTGCCGTGCTGAATACACGTTCAGACAAAACGCTGGCCGCCGGGCAGGCCAGCACCTCCAAGGCAAAAAAAGGCTATCTCTGGCCACATGGACAATTTGGAGACCAAGAAGTTGAATGGAGCCGAACTATCAGTCAGTACGTGAAGGGATGTGCACACGTACTGTTCAACTATGTTAGTGAAATGCTGCCTCCTGCTAACACGTTCCGTATCAGGTGGTGGTGCTGTTAGCTGTGGCGTGGTGACAAAACTTTTCCACATTTCTGCCATGCTAACCCTGCCCTCAGAGGAGCTGGCCGTGACACAGCTGCGTTGGCGACCTCTCACTCCTCATCTGCCTTCACATTTGGGAATGCTCTCAGGAGCGCATCTACCAACGTGCGCTTATACTCGCGCATCTTCCTATCACGCTCCAGTGCAGGAAGTAAGGTAGGCACATTGTCTTTGTACCGGGGATCCAGCAGAGTGGCCACCCAGTAGTCCGCACACGTTAAAATGTGGGGAACTCTGCTGTCGTTGTGCAGCCACTGCAGCATGTAGTCGCTTATGTGAGCCAGGCTGCCCAGAGGTAAGGACAAGCGGTCCTCTGTGGGATGCGTATCATCATCTTCCTCCTTTTCCCCCCAGCCATGCACCAGTGATGGGCCCGAGTTGCGTTGGGTGTCATCTGGCTGTGAACATGCTTCATCCTCATCCTCCTCCACCTCCTCCTCATCCTCCTCATCCTCCAGTAGTGGGCCCTGGCTGGCCACATTTGTACCTGGCCTCTGCTTTTTCAAAAAACCTTTCTCTGAACCACTTCTAAGAGACTGGCCTGAAAGTGCTAAAAATGACCCCTCTGCCTCCTCCTCCTCCTCCTGGGTCAACTCCTCTTCCATCATCGCCCTAAGTGTTTTCTCAAGAGACATAGAAGTGGTATTGTAACGCTGATAACGGCGTCATCGCCGCTGGCCATGTTGGTGGAGTACTCGAAACAGCGCAACAGGGCACACAGGTCTCGCATGGAGGCCCAGTCATTGGTGTTGAAGTTCTGTTGTTCCGCAGTGCGACTGACCCGTGCGTGCTGCAGCTAAAACTCCACTATGGCCTGCTGCTGCTGGCACAGTCTCTCCAGCATGTGCAAGGTGGAGTTTCACCTGGTGGGCACATCGCATAAGAGGCGGTGAGAGTGAAGGCCGAAGTTCCGCTGTAGCGCAGACAGGTGAGCAGCGGCAGGATGTGAACGCCGGAAGCGCGCACAGACAGCCCGCACTTTATGCTGCAGCTCTGACATGTCGAGGTAGTTGTGAATGAACTTCTGCACCACCAAATTCAGCACATGCGCCAGGCCGGGCTTGAGGCCCACCGGCAGCAACCACTCGTCGGTCTGTTGTTCAATACCCCGCCACAACTCCTGCGCGGTGTGGGGCCTGTCCCCCAAACATATAAGTTTCAGAACGGCCTGCTGACGTTTACCCCGGGCTGTGCTGAAATTGGTGGTGAAGGTTTGTGGCTGAATGGATGAGCAGGTAGAAGAAGAGGAGGAGGAAGCCGAGTAGGAGGAGGAGGCTACAGGAGGCAAAGAATGATGCCCTGCGATCCTTGGTGCCAAAGTACTCTCCGGCTGGGGCCCAGCCGCCACTACATTTACCCAGTGTGCAGTTAGGGAGATATAGCATCCCTGTCCGTGCTTACTGGGGTCCACGTATCTGTGGTTAGGTGGACCTTGCCACAGATGGTGTTTTGCAGTGCACACTTGATTTTATCGGATACTTGGTTGTGCTCTCTTGGAGAAGCAGTGGCGGCTGGGAACAACATACTGTGGGACAGCGATCACCATCAGCTGTTTGAAGTTGTTTGTTCCCACCAGCCTGAATGACAGCATTTCAAAATGCCAGTAGTTTAGAAATGCTGGCATTCAGGCCCAGAGCTCGAGGGTGGGTAGGTGGGAATTTACGCTTTCTCTCCAATGTATGTGAGATTGAGAGCTGAACGCTGCCGTGTGACATGGTGGAGATGCTTGGTGACGCAGGTGGTGGTGTTGGTGGCACATCCTCTGTTTGGTGGGCGGCAGGTGCCAACATTCCTCCTGTTTACTCCACTGCAGTTCATGCTTTGCATGTAGATGGCTGGTCATGCAGGTTGTGCTAAGGTTCAGAACGTTAATGCCTCTCTACAGGCTCTGATTGCACAGCGTGCAAACCACTCGGGTCTTGTCGTCAGCACATTGTTTGAAGAAGTGCCATGCCAGGGAACTCCTTGAAGCTGCCTTTGGGGTGCTTGGCCCCTGGTGGCGGTGGCCAGTAGCAGGCGAACTCTCTTGGCGGCGGCTGTTCTGCTTTTGCCCCCTGCTCCCTCTTTAGCTACACTGTTGGCTCGGTCTCACCACTGCCTCTTTCTCTAAACTATGAAAGTCAGTGGCACGACCTTCATTCCATGTGGGGTCTAGGACCTCATCGTCCCTTGCATCGTCTTCCACACAGTCTATCTCCCTGACCTCCTGTTCGGTCTGCACACTACAAAAAGACGCAGCAGTTGGCACCTGTGTTTCATCATCATCAGAGACGTGCGGACTCTGATGAGGTGGGATTCCTATGTTCTCATCATCAGGAAACAAAAGTGGTTGTGAGTCAGTGCATTCTATGTCTTCCACAACTGGGCAAGGGCTAGGTGGATTCCCTTGGGAAACACTGCCAGCAGAGTCTTCAAACAGCATAAGAGACTGCTGCATAACTTGAGGCTCAGACAGTTTCCCTGATGTGCATGGGGGTGATGTGACAGACTGATGGGCTTGGTTTTCAGGAGCCACCTGTGCGCTTTCTGCAGAAGACTGGGTGGGAGATAATGTTGTGAATCTGCTGGATCCACTGTCGGCCACCCAATTGACTAGCGCCTGTACTTGCTCAGGCGTTACCATCCTTAGAACGGCATTGGGCCCCACCAAATATCGCTGTAAATTCTAGCGGGTACTGGAACCTGAGGTAGTTGGTTCACTAGGACATGTGGCTGTGGCAGAACGTTCAAGTCCTCTCCCAGCACCAGAGGGTCCACTAATAATACCACGACCATGTCCGCGTCCCTTACTAGATGTTTTCCTCATTACCTCGTTACCGTTCACCACAATAAGAAAAAAATATTTGGCCCAATGTATTGAATTCAAATTCAGGCTCTTTTTACAGGCACCTAACACTATCTGGCTATCTATTTAGGTACCGTATTACACTAATCCAGGCACAGCAGTGCAAATGTAGAGGATTATGCTGTATTTTAACACTTACTGTAATATACCCTTTAATGGAAAGAAATACACTTGGAGATGCATGCTAAGTGCAATATACCCTTTTACGGACAGATTTACAATTGGCCTGCAACAGCTGGAACACCAGATTTTGGGTTTTGCTATTTTGGCAATTGAATTTCACCCCAGAAAATAATATATCCTTTGACGGACGCTATGAAACATGTCCAGTCACAGCTGGATCACCATATTTACAGTATTTCTATTTTTGCAACTGAATTTCACCCCAGAAAATAATATATCCTTTGACGGACACTATGAAACTTGTCCAGTCACAGCTGGAACACCAGATTTACGTTATTGCTATTGTGGTAATTAAATTTCAACCCAGAACAAAATATATCCTTTAAACTACTTGTCCAGCCACAGCTAGAACACCAGATTTACTATATTTGTATTTTTGCAACTGAATTTAACCCCAGAAAATAATATATGCTTTGACGGACACTATGAAACTTGTCCAGTCACAGCTGGAACACCAGATTTACGGTATTGCTGTTTTGGTAATTGAATTTCAACCCAGAATAAAAGCTATACTTTTACGTACACTATGAAACTTGTCCAGTCACAGATGGAACACCAGATTTACGGTACTGCTATTTTGGTAATTGAATTTCATCACAGAACAAAATATATCCTTTGACGGATAATATTAAACTGCTTGTCCAGCCACAGCTAGAACACCAGATTTACTGCATTTCTATTTTTGCAACTGAATTTCACCCCAGAAAATAATATATCCTTTGACAGACACTATGACATTTTTCCAGTCCCAGCTGGAACACCAGATTTGCGGTACTGCAATTTTTGCAACTGAATTTCTCCCCAGAAAATAATATTTCCTTTGACGGACACTATGAAAGTTGTCCAGTCACAGCTGGAACACCAGATTTACGGTATTGCTATTTTTGAAACTGAATTTCAGCCCAGAAAATAATATATCCTTTGACGGACACTATGAAACTTGTCCAGTCACAGCTGGAACACCAGATTTACGGTATTGCTGTTTTGGTAATTGAATTTCAACCCAGAATAAAAGCTATACTTTTACGGACACTATGAAACTTGTCCAGTCACAGCTGGAACACCAGATTTACGGTATTGCTGTTTTGGTAATTGAATTTCAACCCAGAATAAAAGCTATACTTTTACGTACACTATGAAACTTGTCCAGTCACAGCTGGAACACCAGATTTAAGGTATTTCTATTTTTGCAACTGAATTTCACCCCAAAAAATAATATATGCTTTGACGGACACTATGAATCTTGTCCAGTCACAGCTGGAACACAACATTTACGGTATTTCTATTTTTGCAACTGAATTTCACCAAAGAAAATAATATGTCCTATGACGGACACTATGAAACGTGTCCAGTCACAGCTGGAACACAAGATTTACGGTATTTCTATTTTTGCAATTGAATTTCACCCCAAAAATAATATATCCTTTGACGGACATTATGAAACTTGTCCAGTCACAGCTGGAACACCAGATTTACAGTATTTCTATTTTTGCAACTGAATTTCACCCCAGAAAATAATATATACTTTGACGGACACTATAAAACTTGTCCAGTCACAGCTGGAACACCACATTTACGGTATTTCTATTTTTGCAACTGAATTTCACCAAAGAAAATAATATGTCCTATGACGGACACTATGAAACTTGTCCAGTCACAGCTGGAACACAAGATTTATGGTATTTCTATTTTTGCAACTGAATTTCACCAAAGAAAATAATACGACCTATGACGGACACTATGAAACTTGTCCAGTCACAGCTGGAACACAAGATTTACGGTATTTCTATTTTTGCAATTGAATTTCACCCGAAAAATTAATATATCCTTTGACGGACACTATTAAACTTGTCCAGTCACAGCTGGAACACCAGATTTACAGTATTTCTAATTTTGCAACTGAATTTCACCCCAGAAAATAATATATCCTTTGGCGGACACTATGAAACTTGTCCAGTCACAGCATGAACACCAGATTTACGGTATTGCCATTTTTGCAACTGAATTTCACCCCAGAATATAATATATCCTTTGACGGACACTATGATATTTTTCCAGTCCCAGCTGGAACACCAGATTTACGGTACTGCAATTTTTGCAACTGAATTTCTCCCCAGAAAATAATATTTCCATTGACGGACACTATGAAAATTGTCCAGTCACAGCTGGAACACCTGATTTACGGTATTGCTATTTTTGCAACTGAATTTCACCCCAGAAAATAATATATCCTTTGACGGACACTATGAAACTTGTCCAGTCACAGCTAGAACACCAGATTTACTGCATTTCTATTTTTGCAACTGAATTTCACCCCAGAAAATAATATATCCTTTGACAGACACTATGACATTTTTCCAGTCCCAGCTGGAACACCAGATTTGCGGTACTGCAATTTCTGCAACTGAATTTCTCCCCAGAAAATAATATTTCCTTTGACGGACACTATGAAAGTTGTCCAGTCACAGCTGGAACACCAGATTTACGGTATTGCTATTTTTGAAACTGAATTTCAGCCCAGAAAATAATATATCCTTTGACGGACACTATGAAACTTGTCCAGTCACAGCTGGAACACCAGATTTAAGGTATTTCTATTTTTGCAACTGAATTTCACCCCAAAAAATAATATATGCTTTGACGGACACTATGAATCTTGTCCAGTCACAGCTGGAACACAACATTTACGGTATTTCTATTTTTGCAACTGAATTTCACCAAAGAAAATAATATGTCCTATGACGGACACTATGAAACGTGTCCAGTCACAGCTGGAACACAAGATTTACGGTATTTCTATTTTTGCAATTGAATTTCACCCCAAAAAATAATATATCCTTTGACGGACATTATGAAACTTGTCCAGTCACAGCTGGAACAACAGATTTACAGTATTTCTATTTTTGCAACTGAATTTCACCCCAGAAAATAATATATACTTTGACGGACACTATGAAACTTGTCCAGTCACAGCTGGAACACCACATTTACGGTATTTCTATTTTTGCAACTGAATTTCACCAAAGAAAATAATATGTCCTATGACGGACACAATGAAACTTGTCCAGTCACAGCTGGAACACAAGATTTATGGTATTTCTATTTTTGCAACTGAATTTCACCAAAGAAAATAATACGACCTATGACGGACACTATGAAACTTGTCCAGTCACAGCTGGAACACAAGATTTACGGTATTTCTATTTTTGCAATTGAATTTCACCCGAAAAATTAATATATCCTTTGACGGACACTATTAAACTTGTCCAGTCACAGCTGGAACACCAGATTTACAGTATTTCTAATTTTGCAACTGAATTTCACCCCAGAAAATAATATATCCTTTGGCGGACACTATGAAACTTGTCCAGTCACAGCATGAACACCAGATTTACGGTATTGCCATTTTTGCAACTGAATTTCACCCCAGAATATAATATATCCTTTGACGGACACTATGATATTTTTCCAGTCCCAGCTGGAACACCAGATTTACGGTACTGCAATTTTTGCAACTGAATTTCTCCCCAGAAAATAATATTTCCATTGACGGAAACTATGAAAATTGTCCAGTCACAGCTGGAACACCAGATTTACGGTATTGCTATTTTTGCAACTGAATTTCACCCCAGAAAATAATATATCCTTTGACGGACACTATGAAACTTGTCCAGTCACAGCTGGAACACCAGATTTACGGTATTGCCATTTTTGCAACTGAATTTCACCCCAGAAAATAATATATCCTTTGACGGACACTATGACATTTTTCCAGTCCCAGCTGGAGCACCAGATTTACGGTACTGCAATTTTTGCAACTGAATTTCTCCCCAGAAAATAATATATCCTTTGACGGACACTATGAAACTTGTCCAGTCACAGCTGGAACACCACATTTACGGTATTTCTATTTTTGCAACTGAATTTCACCAAAGAAAATAATATGTCCTTTGACGCACACTGTGAAACTTGTCCAGTCACAGCTGGAACACTAGATTTACGTTATTTCTATTTTTGCAACTGAATGTCACCCTAGAAAATATTATATCCTTTGACAGACACAATGAAACTTGTCCAGTCACAGCTGGAACACCAGATTTACGGTATTGCTATTTTTGCAAATGAATTTCACCCCAGAAAATAATATATCCTTTGACAGACACTATGAAACTTGACCAGTCACAGCTGGAACACCAGATTTACGGTATTTCTATTTTTGCAGCTGAATTTCACCCCAGAAAATAATATATCCTTTGACGTACACTATGAATCTTGTCCAGTCACAGCTGGAACACCACATTTACGGTATTTCTATTTTTGCAACTGAATTTCACCAAAGAAAATAATATGACCTATGAAGGACACTATGAAACTTGTCCAGTCACAGCTGGAACACAAGATTTACGGTATTTCTATTTTTGCAATTGAATTTGACCCCAAAAAATAATATATCCTTTGACGGACACTATGAAAGATGTCCAGTCACAGCTGGAACACCAGATTTACGGTATTGCTATTTTTGCAACTGAATTTCACCCCAGAAAATAATATATCCTTTGACGGACACTATGACATTTTTCCAGTCCCAGCTGGAACACCAGATTTACGGTACTGCAATTCTTGCAACTGAATTTCTCCCCAGAAAATAATATTTCCTTTGACGGACACTATGAAAGTTGTCCAGTCACAGCTGGAACACCAGATTTACGGTATTGCTATTTTTGCAACTGAATTTCACCCCAGAAAATAATATATCCTTTGACGGACACTATGAAACTTGACCAGTCACAGCTGGAACACCAGATTTACAGTATTTCTCTTTGTGCAACTGAATTTCACCCCAGTAAATAATATATCCTTTGACAGACACTATGACATTTTTCCAGTCACAGCTGGAACACCAGATTTACGGTATTGCTATTTTTGCAACTGAATTTCTCCCCAGAAAATAATATATCCTTTGACAGACACTATGACATTTTTCCAGTCACAGCTGGAACACCAGATTTACGGTATTGCTATTTTTGCAATTGAATTTCACCCCAAAAAATAATATATACTTTGACGGACACTATGAAACTTGTCCAGTCACAGCTGGAACACCAGATTTACAGTATTTCTATTTTTGCAACTGAATTTCACCCCAGAAAATAATATATCCTTTGACGGACACTATGAAACTTGTCCAGTCACAGCTGGAACACCACATTTACGGTATTTCTATTTTTGCAACTGAATTTCACCAAAGAAAATAATATGACCTATGACGGACACTATGAAACTTGTCCAGTCACAGCTGGAACACAAGATTTACGGTAATTCTATTTTTGCAATTGAATTTCACCCGAAAAAATAATATATCCTTTGATGGACACTATTAAACTTGTCCAGTCACAGCTGGAACACCAGATTTACAGTATTTCTAATTTTGCAACTGAATTTCACCCCAGAAAATAATATATCCTTTGACGGACACTATGAAACTTGTCCAGTCACAGCATGAACACCAGATTTACGCTATTGCCATTTTTGCAACTGAATTTCACCCCAGAAAATAATATATCCTTTGACGGACACTATGATATTTTTCCAGTCACAGCTGGAACACCAGATTTACGGTACTGCAATTTTTGCAACTGAATTTCTCCCCAGAAAATAATATTTCCCTTGACGGACACTATGAAAGTTGTCCAGTCACAGCTGGAACACCAGATTTACGGTATTGCTATTTTTGCAACTGAATTTCACCCCAAAAAATAATATATCCTTTGACGGACACTATGAAACTTGTCCAGTCACAGCTGGAACACCACATTTACGGTATTTCTATTTTTGCAACTGAATTTCACCAAAGAAAATAATATTTCCTTTGACGGACACTATGAAAGTTGTCCAGTCACAGCTGGAACACCAGATTTACGGTATTGCTATTTTTGCAACTGAATTTCACCCCAGAAAATAATATTTCCCTTGACGGACACTATGAAAGTTGTCCAGTCACAGCTGGAACACCAGATTTACGGTATTGCTATTTTTGCAACTGAATTTCACCCCAAAAAATAATATATCCTTTGACGGACACTATGAAACTTGTCCAGTCACAGCTGGAACTACCAGATTTACAGGTATTTCTATTTTTGCAACTGAATTTCACCCAAGAAAATAATATATCCTTTGACGGACACTATGAAACTTGTCCAGTCACAGCTGGAACACCAGATTTACGGTATTGCTATTTTGCAACTGAATTTCACCCCAGAAAATAATATGATCCTTTGACGGACACTATGAAACTTGTCCAGTCACAGCTGGAACACCAGATTTACGGTAATGCAATTTTTGCAACTGAATTTCACCCAGAAAATAATATATCCTTTGACGGACACTATGAAACTTGTCCAGTCACAGCTGGAACACCAGATTTACAGTATTTGCTAATTTTGCAACTGAATTTCACCCCAAAAATAATATATCCTTTGACGGACACTATGAAACTTGTCCAGTCACAGCATGGAACACTCACGATTTACGGTATTTCTATTTTTGCAACTGAATTTCACCAAAGAAAATAATATGTCCTATGACGGACACTATGAAACTTGTCCAGTCACAGCTGGAACACAAGATTTACGGTATTGCTATTTTTGCAACTGAATTTCACCCCAGAAAATAATATATCCTTTGACGGACACTATGAATCTTGTCCAGTCACAGCTGGAACACCACATTTACGGTATTTCTATTTTTGCAACTGAATTTCACCAAAGAAAATAATATGTCCTATGACGGACACTATGAAACTTGTCCAGTCACAGCTGGAACACAACATTTGCGGTATTTCTATTTTTGCAATTGAATTTCACCCCAAAAAATAATATATCCTTTGACGAACACTATGAAACTTGTCCAGTCACACCTGGAACACCAGATTTACAGTATTTCTAATTTTGCAACTGAATTTCACCCCAGAAAATAATATATCCTTTGACGGACACTATGAAACTTGTCCAGTCACAGCTGGAACACCAGATTTACGGTATTGCTATTTTTGCAACTAAATTTCTCCCCAGAAAATAATATTTCCTTTGACGGACACTATGAAACTTGTCCAGTCACAGCTGGAACACAAGATTTACGGTATTTCTATTTTTGCAACTGAATTTCAACCCAGAAAATAATATATCCCTTGACGGACACTATGAAACTTGTCCAGTCACAGCTGGAACACCAGATTTACGGTATTTCTATTTTTGCAACTGAATTTTACCCCACAAAATAATATATCCTTTTACGGACATTATGAAACTTGTCCAGTCACAGCTGGAACACCAGATTTACGGTATTTCTATTTTTGCAACTAAATTTCACCCCAGAAAATAATATATCCTTTGACGAACACTATGAAAATTGTCCAGTCACAGCTGGAACACCAGATTTCCGGTATTTCTATTTTTGCAATTGAATTTCACCCCAAAAAATAATATATCCTTTTACGGACACTATGAAACTTGTCCAGTCACAGCTGGAACACCAGAATTATGGTATTGCTATTTTTGCAACTGAATTTCACCCCAGAAAATAATATATCCTTTGACGCACACTATGAAACTTGTCCAGTCACAGCTGGAACACCAGATTTACGGTATTTCTATTTTGGTAATTGAATTTCACCCCAGAACAAAAGCTGTCCTTTGACCTACACTATAGAACTTGTCCTGCCACAGCAGAAACCACTGAATTAGGGTATTGCTATTTTGGAAATTGAATTTCACTCCAGAAAAAAAAATATATTCTTTGCCAGACAGTATTACACTTGGCTAGCCACAGCTGGAATACCAGATTTAGGGGATTGCTATTTTTTGAAGGGAATTTCACCTCGCAATAAAATATAGAAAATTCTATCCTGAGTTTCTAGGGGTGACAATAAGCACAGCCAAGCCCCTGAAGTAGGATATAGCAAAAAGAAAAACCTACTATTGATGGAATAATGGACTTGGTGGCAGCTTGTGCTGGCACACCACAGGACACAAAATGGCCGCCCATCACCCCAGAAAAAAGTGACAGAAAAACGCTCTGGGCAGGTTGAAAACAGTGAGCAATTAACTAGCAGAAGTTGAATGATTCAGAGCTGTAGATCGATCACTTCATTAAGTTTTTTTGCTGAGTTAATCCCTGCCCAATCTCGCCCTAACAGCTGCTGCATCCTATCCCTACACTAATCAGAGCAGAGTGACGTGCAGCTCAACGTGACTCCAGCTTAAATGGAGGCTGGGTCACATGCTGCACTTGGCCAATCACAGCCATGCCAATAGTAGGCATAGTAGAACTTTTACGTAAATGTTCGGGTTCGCTCATCCCTAACAGTCAGCCTTCAACAAAATTGCAATTATGTGTAATATTTCTTTTTCCCTTGATCTGTTATAAATAGATAGTAAACATGAACCACACGGAACTAGATCCACTGACAAAGCATAACCTTTATTTTTTATGGCAAATATGCAATAATATAAAAGAGGACCTGTCACGTCCTCATAGAAGTGCAACTGGCTGCATACCTTGGAAACCATATCACTGCTGATTCCTATGCTCTTTTCTCTCCGTTTAGTCTATTCCATAAAGCCACAATTGGCGCCATTCATTTTCGTGCCAATGCTAATCAATTGTCAGGAGGGCTGTGGCATAAGTGAGCATCCATTGACACTGAGCGGTGATGAATGCCCACCAAACAATTTGCTGCTTTTTTACCCCATAACTAACAGCACTGATAGCAGCTGATGGTCAAGGCTAGACGACAAAGAAAAGCATCACAGGAGTTATAATTGATGTGACTGCAAAGGTAGGCAGCCAGTTACACTTCTATGAGGACATAAAAGATCCACTTTAAAGGGGTTGTTGGAGACCCATAAAAAATGTGAGAGTATCTGCACAGTTTTTAAAACAAAAAAATCACTTTCTAACAGTCCCTCCATTCCAGCACCACAGCTCACATCCACAACACTTCTGGTCTCATTAGTCATATGTCATCCCTGAGCCCATTGATTGGCCAACAACAGTCATGAGTAGAGATGAGCGAATTTTCGACTTTGGTTCAATCCGAATTTATTCGCAGTGAATCGTGTAAAAAAACTGCTATTTCCTGGCTGCAGAGAGCCTTGATATGGTTTTGAACACTGTGCCTTGCAGTAACACGCATAGGGAGTCTACTGTTGTAGTTAAATAATACTGTGAGTCTGTATGACATGCAGATGACAGGTGTCACTCTTAGAATCACTGCAAACTTCACTTGTTTGGGCAGTCACGGAGCTAAAACTGACCAAATAACTCAAGTATTAACTCAGCCTTACAGGTCGATGTTAGCGTCAAACAGAAGCGCACACCGTTTACACCGTTGTCAGCTGATTCCACATAGATGTCTACAGAACCTGTTCTATTAAACCAGGGGTAGGCAACCTTTGGCTCACAGCTGTTGTGAAACTACAACTCCCAGCATGCATAGTTGCTCTGCTCTTCTAAGAACTTGCATAGAAATGAATGGAGCATGCTGGGAATTGTAGTTTCACAACAGCTGGGAGCCGAAGGTTGCTGATGCCTGTATTAAACCCTTATACAAGTAGAGCCCCCGGACAGAGTGGAGAGGGTGTCAGTAGTAAGTTTGCGTGTTGATGTCACTGATTATTTTGCTCTTCCTCTGATCCGTCAGAACATCAACCCCCAAAAAATGGATGCCGTCTGTGGAGCATCCGCCTTTACTCGGTCAGCAGTTGGTCAGTAATTTATCAGTATTGCTAATGCCAAAAAAAAACAGGAGTGGATCCAAAACAGAGATAACACGTGAATGGAATATTTGCATGTCTTCTGTGTTTTGTACCCACTCCTGCTTTTGGCTACCAAATCATAAGCCAATTCTGATGGGACCATACAGACCTTACAGTTGCTACACAGACAAGATCCATTGTGCCTCTCATTTTTCCTTCCTTCTGACAGATCAGAAGAAGGGTCAAATAAAAGATGATGTCAGCCAGGCCAAAAGGCAAAATAGTGGCCCAATCATAAACTGGGGAGGGTGGGAACAGCATAAGTCAACAGAGTGGCCCTCTGACAGTGTGGAGGTGGAAGCAGCAGCATCAGGAGACCACAGAGTGGCAAGGTGACAGAGTGGGGAGGTGGCAGCAGCATCAGGAGACCACAGAGTGACCTGGTGAGTGGGGAGGTGGGTGGCAATACGAGTACCAGCTGAAGATGGTAGGTGAAAGAAGGAGCACTTGGCATCAGATGTGTGGCATCAGGTGGATGGCAGCATCATAATAGTAGCTGAGGCAGGTAGCCAGAAGAAACCTGTCTCTTTTGTCAAAGTGTTGGTGTGGCACCATGGATGATCTAGTCTGATGCATCAGGCATTGGTGGGTGGAAATCCTGGCTGATTTACACCTGATTCATCTTGACAAAGGTCAGTCTCTCCACATTTTGGGTGGACAGTGGAGTTCTTCTTGGGGAAACTATGGCCACAACCACCATAAACACCAGCCCTGATGCCACACTACTGGCCGGGCAGGACAGCTTTTTCAGGGAAAACTCGGCCACAAATCCAGTTATCCAGTTTGGCTGCCCAGTAGTCCAGCGGATCTTCAATGTGGATTGGCAGGGTGCTGTCCAAGTATGACACAACCTGCTGGTTCAGGTTCTGCTCTAAGTCTAGCTGCTGGTGAGTAGTTTCTTCACTATGCTCATCAGTGACTCTAGACTCAGGCTGCTGCTGATGGAGCTGGTACTGCTCCTGCCACCCCACCCCAGCAGCCATGGCAGTGCAATGTGAACTGCTCCTGCCACCCCACCCCAGCAGCCATGGCAGTGCAATGTGAGCACAGAGGGCCCCCTGGTCAGACCTGCAAGAGGATGGACGATGGTGCAGATAGGCAGCGGCCAACTGACTACATAGGATGTCTCTATAGTAGTTTAGTTTGTCCTCCCTCTCAGAGGGTGTAAAAAAGGCCCCCATTTTGGACAGGTAGCGAGGGTCCAACAAGGTGGAGAGCCAGAAGTCATCCCTCTGCCGAATGGTGACAATTTGGCTGTCACTACGCAAGCAACTGAGCATGTATCAGGCCATTTGTGCAAGTAACTCGGAGGGACTCCCTGCCTCCATTTACACTGCATTCTGCCACTGTGTGTCCCCTGACCAGCACTGTGAATTGTCCCTGCAGTGGAGGCTGAGGACATGGTGGACGATGAGTAGTGATGAACGGCAGGGGCAATATTCAAATTTGCGATATTTCGTAAATATTTGGGCGAATATTCATCATGAATTTGTGATTATTTTCTTGATTGTAAAAATCGGCAATGTAATATGTGCGTATTGCGTGTGCAATACAGGTGTGGGTCACTATTGCTACATTTTTCAAGCTGCTAGAAGTTTCCTGAGACTGGAGAAAATGATTGGCATGGCAGAACATATATTCGTGATTGCACAAATTTGCAATTAATGATGCGCATATTTTTGCGCAATATGTGCAACTTCACATTTTAACAGGTCTGACTACATATTAGTGATTGGTGCACTAAGTATTGTTGTGACATCACAGCACTATGTATGTAGCTGCAGTAGAACACAGGCAGGCTGGGCAGACGGCAGCGTAACTCCTTGATGTCACGTGCCTGCGCCGCCTACTTTATGAATGTGTTCTACAGCAGCTGTTAGTGAGTAATATTACAAGTGAGGGGGCATCGTTAATCAATTTGAATTAAATTAGAACTTTTATATTTCTATAGTGCAGCACTGTGAGCAGCGAGGAGGATCTGTGGATGACACTTTTATGGGGGACATCTGTGACAGATCCCCCCATAACAGTGTGTCATCCACAGATCCACAGATCCCCCATAACAGTGCCATCCCCAGATCCCCCATAACAGTACCATCTCCAGATCCCCCATAACAGTGTCCTTCACAGATCCCCCATAACAGTGCCATCCCCAGATCCCCCATAACAGTGTCCATCACAGATCCCCCCATAACAGTGCGTCATCCACAGATCCCCAAATCCACCATAACAGTGCCATCCCCAGCTCCCCCATAACAATGTACTTCACAGATCCCCCCCATAACAGTGTGTCATCCACAGATCCCCCATAATAGTGCCGAGATTGGATGTAAGATAGAGAGTGCTGCGATTTTCCTGAAATTTTCTTTGTATCTGAGGGATCCCTGAGGCCGGGACCTGACATCAAGTTCACCGCCGCCATAATAGTGCCATCCACAGACCACCATTAGTTCCAAACCCACCAAAAGCACACCTTTTTTTCCTCCCCCAAAACCTAGGTCTTATGGGCCGGTGCATTTCATAGGGCGAAAAATACGGTAAATATAACAATCACAAATTCACTGCAGAATGGCTAATAGGACGTACATATCTATCCTATTAATACACCGTGTAAATGACTGTAGTACGATGGAACTTCACCGCTGAATGGCGAATTTTTTTTTTTTGCCACTAGTATACACAAAAAGGGCTGTAATTTTCCCAATTCACCACACAACAGCTAATAAGCCCATTTTCTTTTTCCCCACTAATACAATCCAAAAAGGGCTTTAAAACATATAACTGCACAGCTGAACAGCAAATAGGTCCTTTTTTTTACACTTATACAAGAGAAAAAAGGCATTAGAACATAAAACTGCACCGCTGAACGGAAAATAATATATATATTTTTGCCACTAATACACTACAAAAAGGCTGTACAACATATAACTGCACTGCTGAATGGCAAATAGGCCCTTATGTTTTTTTACACTTATACAGGACACAAAAGGCATTAGAACATATAACTGCACCGCTGAACGGCAAATAATATATATTTTTTTGCCACTGAAACACGATAAAAAGGGCTTTATAACATATAACTGCACCGCGGAATGGCAAATACTTTTTTTTGTTCCACTAATACACGCAAAAAGGTATCCCACATAATATCAGTCATATATTTTAGAAGTATGATTTCATATATATATATATATATATATATATATATATATAGATCCCAGAGAAGAGGCAGCACTCCTGAGTTAAATGGTGATGACCCAATTTATTCCAAGGCAACGTTTCAGCCTACTCCATGAGGCCTTTGTCAAGCAGCTTGGCAAAGGCCTCATGGTGTAGGCTGAAACGTTGCCTTGGAATAAATTGGGTCATCACCATTTAACTCAGGAGTGCTGCCTCTTCTCTGGGATCTATATATGTGTGGAGGATTGTCCGTCCTCCTGAGGATTTTGCACCCGCCAAGCCCTCTGGACATGCTGCTGCCTATCTCCGGATTTATATATATAGATATATTATTATTTTTTTTAGTAATTACTAATTACTAAAAAACAATATATATATATATATATATATATATATATATCTAATATATAAAGCTAAGTGTACGTGTGTATATGTGTATATGTATGTCCGCTAAAGGAATCCGCACCGTCGCATTTACAATCAAGAAATTTGGCACACAGAAACATCAGGTGTCCGGGAAGGTTTTAGACCAGGTCCCAACTCTCTGGGACGTATCTTTCCTGAGATATTCCCAAAAAATGCATTAGCTAATAGAAGTCTGGTCACATGACCCTTATCAGCCAATAGAAGCTCACTGGCAGTTCGTCTCCACACGCACAGTTTTGCTCCATTAAACCATAACAACCAAGCCATGTTTCTTCACTGCTGTAGATGAGTTTTAATGGAAATCTGTCACCAGGATAATCGCTATTGAAGTAAAGCCATGGCCTAATAGCACTTAGTACCTTATTTCCTGAGGTTTCTATAACAACTCTGTGGATGAGACTGTTAAGGGAGCAGAGAGCTTTTGAGGTCATAGTTAAAGGGGCAGGTAGGGTGGCCATTCAAGTCACCCTTAAAACCCGGCCCCCAGGTCCCGCTAAGCCACGCCTCTGATCCACTTAGGCCATGCCCCCTCCCACTCCTCAGCCGACAGGGATTTAAAGAATGAAGTTAAAACTTCTAGGTCCCGGTAAGCCACAACCCTGACCTGGTTAGGCCACGTCCCCTCTCCCTACGCAGCCGACTGAAGTTAAAAATCAACTTCTGTCAGCTGCAGGGGTGGGAGTGTGGGTGACTTTCTCCTTGCAGCTCACCCTCAAACAGCACAGTGCTGCCATCTGAAAGACATCACTGTGTCCGTCCAGGCCATGCCCCAGACGGAGGACATTGAGTCTGAAAGCCGGTCTATCCGGCCTAAAACTGGAACTGTGGCCTCCCTAGGAACAGGCTGCTGTGGAGGTCACAGTTAAGGGAATGGTCAACTATGGAGGTCAGTGTTAAGGGGCAGATTGCTGTAAAGGCCACTGTTAAGGGGGAGGGCCCCTGTGGAGGTCACTGTCGAGGGGGTGGTGTGCTGTGAAACTCACTGTTAAATAGTGTTGAGCGCGAATATTCGAATAGCAAATTTTTTTTTCGAATATCGGCACTTCGCTAATTCGCAAATATTGCGAATATAGTGCTATATATTCGCTATTTCGAATATTCATTTTTTTTTTTTTTAAAGTTGTTAATCCTTGTTGCTCTCTGGTTGTCTTCCCACTTCCCAAAAGCTGTTCTTACCTGTCCGGAGGATTCCTAGCTCCCTGCCCACTCCAGTCAATGCCCGCTTCTGTCGACTTCCCGTGTGCATGGGAACGCCTCCATGCTAAAATGTACTGTCGGATGTGAGAATCACGATCTCACAAATTTGATTAAGTTGTAAATGCAATGTGATTAATATAACCTGAATTGGTTGTATTGCTAGAATATAACGAATATTACGAATTCACGAATATAGCACTATATTCTCAATCTTCGTTATATTCTAGAAAGCCAACCATTAGGAACCCAGCTCTAAGTTGAATTCGCAATGCGAGTATATGTTCGCATTGCGAAATCAACTTAGAGCTGAGTTCAACTTAGTGCTATATTCGTGAATTTGTGATATTCGGCATCTTTGTTATATTCTAGCAATACAACCATTAGGAACTTAGCTCTAAGATCAATTCGCAATGCGATTATATGTTCGCTTCACGAATGAAACTTAGAGCTCAGTTCCTAATGGTTGTTGCTAGAATATAACGAAGATTGAGAATATAGTGCTATATTTGTGATATTCATTATATTCTAGTAATACAACCATTAGGAACCCAGCTTTAAGTTGAATTTGCAATGCGAGTATATGTTCGCATTGCGAATTAAACTTAGAGCTGAGTTCCTAATGGTTGTTGGTAGAATATAACGAAGATTGAGAATATAGTGCTATATTCGTGATATTCGTTATCTTCGTCAATTCTAGCAATACAAGCTACAGCCATTAGGAACTCAACTCTAAGTTTAATTCGCAATGCAAATATAAATTCGTGTAACATTCGCAATATATAGAATAATGACGAGTATTCGATTTTGACGAATATATGACGAATATTTAATCAAATATTCGTGAAATCGAATATGGCACCTCCCGCTCATCACTACTGTTAAAGGGGAAGGCTACTGTAAACATCAAAGTTAATGGGGGGCTGCTGTGGAGGTCCCATTTTAAGGGATGGGGCACTGTGGGGGGTCAGTGTTAAGGGGTGGGGGGCTGTGGAGGTCACTGGTAAGGAGTGGGGTGCTGTTTTAGTGGATACTGTCGATATCTTTTAACGACACACACAAACATTAAATTAAATAGATTAAATATACCCGGGCAAAGTCGGGTCCTTCACCTAGTATATCTATAAAATCATACTTCTGATACTTCTGATATATATGAATGCATAATATGTGGGAAACTACTACTGACGTTTTAGCCATAATATATTTACATATATTATATATTCTAAATATATATTATTATGTGTAAATACATTGTGGCTAACAACGTGTATATATATATATATATATATATATATATATATATAGTGGTTCAAAAATTGCAAAGCAGCACTCCAGTCTTCAAACGTTCAAGTATTTATTCAGCCCAGTGTGGCAACGTTTCAATTGTTCACTACAATCTTTCTCAAGCCATACCAAATAAAGTGCTCAGTGCAATAAATATAGTCAAGTCACATGATCATCAATTAATTAGTGATAAAAACATGATTACAATAAAGTGTATAAAAATATGATAAAAAAGTGCTAAAATTGCCAAATGTGCAAATTGCATAAACAAATACATGTGAAAAATACTTATTTTCCATGCGATAAACTTCTCTATTAGTGTAAACCTTGTGAATAATTAATTGACTTAAATCCCACAGGTGTATAGAATAATTAATGCGATAAACTTCTCTATTAGTGTAAACCTTGTGAATAATTAATTGACTTAAATCCCACAGGTGTATAGAATAATTAATAATATTAATTATTCTATACACCTGTGGGATTTAAGTCAATTAATTATTCACAACGTTTACACTAATAGAGAAGTTTATCGCATGGAAAATAAGTATTTTTCACATGTATTTGTTTATGCAATTTGCACATTTGGCAATTTTAGCACTTTATTATCATATTTTTATACACTTTATTGTAATCATGTTTTTTTTCGATCAGGTATTGAAAACACCTGTGGATGTCAAGGAGCAGCAATCAAGCATAATAAGCACCAATTAGGCAGATGTAAAATGACTGTGATACTCAGCTCCTTCTAGACATTTACTGGTGTGTTTACAAACATGGTGACGTCAAGAGAATGGTCCAGGAAGACAAGAGAAGAGGTGATTTCTCTTCACAGGAAGGGCAATGGCTATAAGAAGATTGCAAAGATGTTAAACATACCAAGAGACACCATAGGAAGCATCATTTGCAAATTCAAGGCAAAGGGCACTGTTGAAACGCTACCTGGTCATGCCAGAAAGAAGATGCTGACTTCGACTGCTGTGTGCTACCTGAAGCGCAAAGTGGAGAATAGTCCTCGTGTGACTGCTGAGGAACTGAAAAAAGATTTGTCAGATGCGGGTACTGAAGTTTCAGCTCAGACAATAAGGCGCACACTGCGTAATGAAGGCCTCCATGCCAGAACTCCCAGGCGCACCCCCTTGCTGTCTCCAAAGAATATGAAGAGTCGACTGCAGTATGCCAAAAGTCATGTGGACAAACCACAAAAGTTTTGGGATAGTGTTCTGTGGACTGATGAAACAAAAGTAGAACTGTTTGGGCCCATGGATCAACGCTATGTTTGGAGGAAGAAAAACAAGGCCTATGAAGAAAAGAACACCTTGCCTACTGTGAAGCATGGCGGGGGGTCAGTCATGCTTTGGGGCTGTTTTGCTTCTACAGGTACAGAGAAGCTTCAGCGTGTGCAAGGTACCATGAATTCTCTTCAGTACCAGGAGATATTGGATGAAAATGTGATGCAGTCTGTCACAAACCTGAGGCTTGGGAGACGTTGGACCTTTCAACAGGACAATGATCCCAAGCATACCTCCAAGTCCACTAGAGCATGGCTGCAGATTAAAGGCTGGAACATTTGAAGTGGCCATCGCAGTCACCAGACTTAAATCCGATTGAGAACCTCTGGTGGGACTTAAAGAAAGCAGTTGCAGTGAGCAAGCCTAAGAATGTGACTGAACTGGAGGCTTTTGCTCATGAAGAATGGGCGAAGATACCCGTAGATCGCTGCAAGACACTTGTGTCAAGCTATGCTTCACGTTTAAAAGCTGTTATAACTGGAAAAGGATGTTGTACTAAGTACTAAAATTGAATGTCACTTGGGGGTTGAATAAAACTGATAATGATGTGAGCACAGAAAAGACATTTGTGGTTATTTCATTATAAATGTTATGTTATATTTCTCTGACTTACAAGTGCCTCTTTGATTTAATTGTAAACAAGATGACTGAAATGATCAAAATCAATGTCAAACTGGCCAAAACACTCAATTTCAGTGGGGGTTGAATAATTTTGAACACAATTGTATATATCTTTCCTTGGAGCCGACAAATGTAATCTATTTCAATACATAGAATATCACTGGGTTATTAGATGTTGAGAGAATAATGGCAACTAGAGATCTATGGGAAGCATATGTTTCATAGAGGTTCTGATCATGTTTCTAGGTAGGTGAATCATAGGGGTAGGAGGAGGTCCCAAATCCGAGGGAGGGTCACAGTGCCGATAGACGGCCTGACATGTGATCCACCATCAGAAATAGGGCATCGACCTTAAACGAAGCCGAACAATTCTCGTTCTGAGTTGAGTCCTAATGGTAAGAGGGACCCAAATTCATATATCTGTCTAGATTCTGCTCTAGACATTTTTTGGATATAATTCCCTCCTCTCCAATGTTTATTGATTTTCTCCAATGCCATGAATTTGGTGTTTGATGGATTGTTCTTATGATCCTCTTTGTAATGTTGCAATAAGGAGTGTTTCTCGTAACCTTTTCTAATATTCGCTATATGTTCATTTATTCTTGTTCTGAGGGTTCTTTTTTCCAGCCTATATATTGGCGATTGCATGGGCATTGGATTAGATATATAACTCCCGAGGAATTACAGGAGATACAGTCTTAAATTTCCCAGGTAAATGAGTTTTGAGTGGAATGAACCTCTAGGGTTTTTCGCGGTTGATTGTTCATTTTGCATCCTATACATCTTCCACATTTATGAAATCCTTTCATGTTCATAAAAGTACTTAGGGTAGTGTCTTTTTTAGTCCTATTTGGGACTGATGGGGCTATCTTCAAGCCCAAATTAGGAGCTTTTGTGAAGGTTATCTATGGTGAATATGGTAAGAGGTGTCCTATTATTTTATCATTTAAAAGAGTTGGCCAATGTAATTTAATTATCTTCTGTAATTTCCTGTAGTTGTCATTAAAATGGAGAATAAACCTGGTATCCAAAAATTGATGTTGGATGTTTTCTTGTTGTTTATCGTTGAAAAAGGATTTCCTATCTAATTTCCTTATAGTGTCCAACGATTTCTTTACCGATTCTACTGGGTAGTTCTTGCTTATAAAGTAAGACTTCATTTTTATAGCTTCACCTTCAAATTGTAGGTCCTCTGTACAGTTCCGTCTCAGTCTACGGAACTGTCCAGAGGGGATATTAATCAGCCACCTAGGGAGGTGGCAGCTGTTATCCTGCCTGTGATAAAAATGATGTAAAAATTATCTCTACAGTGCAGGAAATGTCACCATTTTATTAAGCTCAATGGCCAGTGCAAAAATTGCAGGATTTCTTTTTTTTAACATGAAAATTAAATCTAAGTAAACATAATTGTTTGATTTAAACAACAGATTATTTTCTGATGACTTTTGCTTTTTAAAGGTTGGTATCCTACTGCAGGGTCATCTCACCTTGACACCCTTTATTTAGATTGATAGGGGTTGAACAGTGAGGATATGGATATGACAGCAAAGGGCTCATTGATTTGCACCATATAATACTACATTTCTCTGACATGGAACCTTCCTCCTGGAATAAAAGCTGTGTGCCTGGGGGTTCACAAAGCTCCTTAGCTGATCACAAAGGCCACTTTCTATCCAAGGTGGGTTGGTTCAGTTGTGACTTCCTGTTCTATTTAAATGGATTTTCCGAGACTTTCAGTAGATAGTATAGGCCATCAGTATCTAATCGGTGACACCCAGGATGCTCGGAAAGGCCTTTGAAGCTGCATATGGCACTCTTTTAATAGTAGAGCAAAATAGCAGATAATTTTATCTCCTACTACTAACGCAAAATGAAATAGCAATATGTTCATTGTTCTAAGGAAGTATAGTAACATTAAATCAGCTATTTTCCATTCAGGAATCTCAGCTTTTCCCAGAAACAAAAAGCAAAAAAAAAAAAAAAGTGCAGATAAGAAGAAACTTAAGAGGAAACATTAGAATTTCCCCAGATACAGTTTTCATCTAGAGAACATGACAAGTTCTTCCTTAGGATTCACGGGATAGCATTTGAATGTTTTGCAAGACTGAAAGAATAATGCTCTTCATTTTCAACAATACCACCATTAACTTCTAATAACACCGAAAGAAACAAAACTCCATTATCTTCCTCATGTGACAGAACCAGGGATTTACAGACAGGAGGATTATTTCTTCCTCTTTCTCAACAATGGAGAGTTCCAGTCCTCCACACTGGCTACCTTTACTATGTATGGAATATAACGTTATTACAGGTCATTCCCATCAGCCGGTTCCTGGTGTACACAAAACTGCAGTATACTACAGCCGTACTTTCCAACATAAGATTGCAGCAGTAATAAAAATGCATTGGTCACGCCCATTGACTATTTCAAACTTGGAGTTTCCCAGGCTTTCCAGGCAAGATTGACCAGTGAGGTTAAAAAATGTTATAGCTTCTTGTATTAACAGAATCAATTACGAATGCCACCCTTTCATACACTTAAGATCTTTTCCTTAGGCATTATAACAAATTCCACTGTCAGCTTGGATGACACATTACTAAACTGTGCCTGTCATACTGACATCACAACTGAGGGCCATGATTGCCCACTGTGGCTAGTTGACATGTCAGGAACATGTAGGTAATGAGGATTGGGAAAGAGACAGCAGAATATGTAGAATTTTAGATTAAAGGCTATGTACACCTTTGGTGGCAATTGTTTTTTTAATTATTGCATTTTACTCATTTTGTACTCATTTTGATCTTAAAATAATATTAAATTGGTCTTTATTAAAAAATTATGAGTCATTTTCCCTGTTCAGCTGTAATTTTTCTCTGCTCTGTCAGGCAGGGAGCTGACGGGCTCCTTATCTGTTACCTCTGACCTTATAAACACTCATTAAAGTGTTTCTGTCACCACAATTATCCCTATTAAACAGGCTGACATTATACATGTGCAAATGTCAGCTGAATCTAACTTATATTCTAACTGTTATTCTTTTTCTTAGGTATGCCCCCGTTTTTGTGCAATTTTATGTTTTATTATATGCAAATTAGACTCTAGGAGCAGGGGGGCGTTGCTCCAGCTCCTAGAGGCTCTGTTCTCCCACCTCATGTCACGCCTTGCCATCCTTAATTGACAGGGCCAGGCAGCGTTCACCTCCTCCTGTCGGCCCTGTGTCCTGGGGAAATCATGCGCCTGCGCCGTCCCGTTCAGTATTCGGTGCAGGCTTCCTCGCTGCGCCTGAGCCAAATACATCACAGTTCTCCCGGAAGAGAAAACAGCCGGCGTCGCAGAGAAGAAGGAGGAGACTGCTGTGACGCCGCTGGATCCTCCTGTGTGGTAAGTATTTTTCGAATTGGCCAGCTCTTTATTCCCACTGATACCACCAATGATCAAAGGGGGCATTAAATGAAAGAAAATTTTATAGCGATACTAATTATTATATTTATGAACACTATATCACAAATGTATCAAAGTAATTTGTCCACCAGATAATATAAACATATATTTAAATATATAAATGAAAGTTAAAGTAAGAAGCCCAGGAACACAAGATCACCCATAATGTTGTACATACAGCCAATCCGCCATCCCCTGTGATGTCACAGCCCTATAAAAGCCTCATCCCGCTCGGTATCCACCATTGTCCTGTGAGTTGAGGATAGGGAGAGACGTCGCGACTCGCAAGCACTCATGCACTAGGGACATTTTTGCTGAAAATGATTAAATCAGAAAAATGCAATCATCCCAGGGGGTCAGCGCTTGTCGGCATGTATTAGCTTTAGAATTATTACAGTTATCAAAGTAATGGTTGGAGCATTAAAAGGAACCATAACTGATTTAATGAGCCAGCCATTCCCTCTGATTTCACAGCCCTATAAAGCCCCCATCCTGCGCAGTCGCCACCATTGTCCTGTGAGCTGAGCATAGGGAGAGATGTGACAAGCGCTCATGCACTAGGGACAGTGTTGCTGCAAAATGTTAAAAGGACAATATTAGAGAGGAAGAGTGCAGGTAGAGTGTATTGCCTTGGGCATTACTGTGCAGTGCACTGGCATTCATAGTTAACCCCTTCCCGACTGCCCACTGAATATATACGTTCTATCTGCACATACCCCATGCAGATAGCATGTATATAAATGGTAAGGCAGTCCTGTACAGAGAATAAAGCTCCTGCTCCTGCAATCTAACAGGAGCAGGTAGGGTCCTGGCTGTCAGACACAGCGGGGACCTTGAAGAGAAGACAGGGCCTTCTCCAGTGCCGGCAGGAGATCGCTGGAGTAGCTCCTGTGGATGCCCCAGTTACAGTGCAATCAGTGCAAGTAAAATAAAAAATAAATTAAAAAAAACATGGTGTCCTCCAGACGTCTTTAAATAACCTCTTGGGGGATATATTATGTGCCAAAAATAAGTTAAAGTATGTACACAATTTAAAATTTTTTAAAAATTATGTAAAATGTCATTGCTAATGCAAACCGTCACCATAGTCGCCATGTTCACTCAGACCTATACATGTTATAGTATATCAAAACGATCGTCAAAAAATAGAAAGCCTATTATAATGAATCATTTTTGTGTCATTTTTAATATTGAAGAAATAAAAAGCTATAATTAAAAAAATACTTTTTATTAAGAATTAGCGTTTTTGCCAAAATAAAACCTAAAAAAAGGGAAAAAAAAGCTCTTAAAAAAAACCATGCTAATAAAAATCCATAAGTGTCAAGTAAAAAACATTGCAAAAATTGTTTTGGTAGTCAAACAAATAAAAAAGTTAGGGTCACTAAACGTATTATATGTGCAAAAAATCACGAAGAATTGCCTGGACATTCAGGACTTTTTTAGGCCCAGTCATGAAAAGGTTAATCTGTTCTGTTAGGGAGAAAGTTAGGGTGCCTTAGTATTAAAGGCAAATATATCAATGTATGCATCAGAGGAGCACCTTTTGTCTAGGAGGGTCTGAGTACAAAAAGGTGGCGCGCGTAGCACGCAGCACAACATTTTTGGCCCTACCCATTATTATAAGTCTCTCCTATATATTATAGGGCACTCCCAACAAACACCAGACAGCTGAAATTTTATTGTTGAGGACGAAGTTAAGATTCTCACCCTCATCCTACATAGACACACTATACTTAAAGGTGTTGGCCACTTTCTGGTTACTGTTGACCAATGTGTTTGTGAGATGATTATATGGCACTTACTAATATAGTCATATTAATCAATATATTCATTTTCTATATTTTATAAGGTATTGTCCCTTGTTTACAAAGTCATTTGTGCTGTCCACACAGAGATCCTGTCCATAATATGGCTGCTGACATGTGACCAAGCAAAGTAACTCAATGTGATGTCTCCTCCATTCAGACACACTGCATCTGCTCTAAACTCCCAATAGAATAAGTACACTTGGCAGGTGCAGTGTACTTGAATGGAGAAGACATCATATGGGGGTGATTTGCTTGGTCACATGACCCTCCATCAGCAGCCATCTTGTGGACAGGACCTTTGTGTGGACAGCGCAATAGACTTTATAAACAAGGAGGCATAACTTATAAATATAGAAAATGGTGCAGAATTTTATCAAAGGCTACATTAGTAAGTGTCAAATAATTATCTCACAAACACATTGCTCAACAACATCTAGAAAGTGGCCAACCCCTTTAATTCTCAAGGCCCCAACATAAATACACCACAGCAGCCTATAGCTCTCCTCGCTCCCCACCTCCTGCCACCTGTCCATGGCCTTCTGCCCACCTCATCAGGTCGAAGCCCCCCTGCCCTATTTGCAGCCCCCACCATGCTTATAGCTACCCGGTGCAGCAGGGTGGATAGCGCTGCTGCACCGGGGAGCTCTCCTCGCTCCCCACCTCCTGCCACCTGTCCATGGTCTTCTGCCCACCTCACCAGGTGGTTAGTGCTTCCTTGCTCTGAATCCTCCCTCTGCAAATGTCAGGAGAGGAAGCCGAAGCGTCTCCTCTCCTACATAGCACCACATACCTCTTACATCCATTGATGTCACCTGTGATGTAGACATTCTCTTTCCTCGTCTTCTCCATTCAGACCATGATGCAATAATTCTCTGCCAGAGCACACTTAATAGTAATAGTGCACCAATAGTAATAATGTCCCAATTGTGCCCCAGAAGCAATAATTCCCCCATAGTGCACATACTAGTACTTATTCTCCCCATAGTCCCTCAGTAGTCATAAAGCCCACCATAAAACATGGCAGAGATGCAAATGTTTCCATTATATTTGATCTTTGTTATTTATCTATGTATCTTTGCTGGCTTTACTCCTTTTGAACAATCCCTGGATATTCCTGATGACACATTCTCATCGATATTAGATGATCTGGAAAAGGAGAAAAAATAGATGTCAGAAGAAGGGCTCCCATCTGTAGGGCAGTAGAGCGCTGAGGTTGGAGGAGTAGGTATGCCAGAGCTTATTAATATTCTGTGTTTACTGTCAAATAACTTGCAGGAGATTGCAGGCAAGAACAGCAATAATGTACATATTGTGCCCCCACCTAACCAGCCAAATCCCATACCAGCAACAGTCCCTGTTTGGCCACCATATAATATGGCAGCTACTAGTTTTCAGGCACCTGTGCCTTATGGCAATAATCTAGTGGCCATGTTTGATCCATGACCATGTTCGACCCATCTGGTTTTAACCATCATACATTTTAAAAGCCAAATACCATTCGGTTCATAGTATGGAGGGATCCCATACTTAAACGCCAGTCTTAATAATGAAAAATAACTAGTGCCCCTAGTCTATGAAAACAGCAATCTAATGATAGCTTGTTATAGTTCCCTAGGGAAACTTTAAAAAAGTGGGGAAAAAAGGAAAAAAGTTTTTAAAAATATTGGGAAATAAAGTAAAATCACCCCCTTTCCCAAAATAAAAATAAAAATACATAAACAATTAAAAAAATTAACATCATGGGTATCATCGGGTGCAAAAACGCTCCTACTATTAAAATATTCTTGGCCAATTCACTGTTTTTGGTTACTTTACTTCCGACAAAAAATTAAAGAAAAAGTGAAAAAAAGTTATACACAACCCAGAATAAAAAAAAAATGCAATGCAACAGTACTCTGCAAACCAAATAAAGTACAAGAAAGTATTCTGATGCTAATGCTTCGCTCATTTAGAAATTTTGAGATTCTTGGCAAATACATTTTGTACAAAATTTACTTGGGCCCGTCTGCCAAACGTCAAGGTGATCTCTATAAGACGGGAACCTAACACTAAATTCTACCTGTTATGTGCCATAACGGCCACCATAAAATTCAGGGAGTTCATGCTGTGCACACTCTGATTTTTATCATTTTTTTGTTGCCAAAATGTCCTCCATTAAATCCAGGGAATGCAGTTACCAACATGCATGCTAAGCCCACTCCATACCTCTCCTGGTACCAGATGGCCTCCAGTGAATGCAATGAGAGTCTACTCTATACCTCTTCTGGTGCCAAAAAGCTTCCAAGTGAGTGCAGGGAGAGCAGGCTACGCAGAATGGTAACAATGAAAAGTACATCGTTCCATAAAATATAAGCCCTTAAACAGCTCTGTACACCTATAAAAAAGGTAGGTGGGTTAGAATATGGCAATACAAAGGAAAAATTAGTTTTTTCCAAAGTTTTTATAATTGTTTTTAACATTAAAATGCAAGAAAAACTATATATATGTGGTATCGTTGTAATCATAGTGACCCAGAGAATAAAAGTAACAGGACAGATTTACCGCATAGGAAACGGTGTAAAAGAAAAAACATAAAACTTTGGTGTATTTCTTATAATTCCACCCATTTGGAATTTTTTTCTCGCTACCCACCAATTTGTATGTAACCTTAAATGGTGTCATTAGAAAGTGCATATTGTCCCACAAAAAAACAAGCCCTGATACAGCTATGTGAATGAAAAAATAAAAAGTTATGGCATGGAAGTAAAAAATAAAAAACGACAAAACTGAAAATCACCTGGTCTTGAAAGAGTTAACATGAGATGGTCTGATCTCTTCTCTCATAGACTGCAATGATTTACCATTGCAGACTATGGGAGAATCAGCCCTGCTACACTGAAGCTCCCAGCATTAGTTATACGGGTTGTCTCATGTCAGATATTGATAGCATATTGCTGGGATATGCCACAAATGTCAGATAGGTGTGGGTCTTAACTCTGAGACCCCCTCTTGTCTCCAGAACGGGTCTCCCAAAGTGAAGGAGAGTGCACCATACACCCTCCATTAACCTATAGCAGTAAATTCAGAGGTGGCCATGCATACGTGGTGTGCTTTCCATTTCCTGGTTAGGTCTATGGCCAGTCTGCCCCCACTTATAATGCTCTGTACTTTAGTCTTCACAATGATCATTTGCCTGAGGCCTTATGAATATTCAAAAACTAGAAACATTTTTTCTATTTGTGAGTTTCAGTTATACAAAAATTGTTTACGGTACTCGCATTTTATTGTAAAGAGTAAATTGTGCTAGAGAGCATATATACAACATATGACATGGCACATGCTGCAGAAATTATGTAATATTTGGCAAAACAATACACATGATATGTTTAAGATGTTGGAAACTTTACTAACTTAAATTTAAAGCAACTTTTCGTCTTTAACAGAGATAATTAAACCAACTACCTAAAACTGTGAAAGTCCCCTTCTGGCCACCAAAACAGTTCTGACCTAACAATGCATGGAATCTATAAGATCTTTGGAGGTGGGCATCTGGTAGCTTATGTGTTTCCACCACATGCAGAGGAGGCTTTAGTCTGATTAGCGGCAATTACCTTCTTTGCCAAAGTCTGCAATCCCTTTCTGTAAGCTAAAACTTTTGTAGATCTTTTCCCTTCTGAGGGCTGGCACATAAGTTGCTTGTGGGCTCTAGGGGAATGGAATCTCCCTCCTTGCTGCTTTGAGGTCTTCTCTCCTCAGCAGGCAGCCATTAACTCCAGAATCTTCCTCCTAGAGAGGAAGGGTGGAGACAGCCCTGTCTAGCCCCATAGGACTTCCCACTCCCTATACAACCTTATGGGATTTATAGTACATGAACATAATAAATGAAATACAATGATATTAACACTTTCAATCCTTTGCAGTGTATTTCAAGAAAATGCAAGATGAAGAAACTTTCTTTCCACGTGATAATTGCTCGGTTGCCGCTCTATTAAAATTCAGTTTTTTAAGCCAAAAGTAAAGAAGATAAAGACAAATAATGAGGATGAAAGGAATTGTCCGATTAGGGTTTCTTGAGCACCCCTTATAACTCAGAGCAGAGAAAAACTAACAAGGAGTGAATCTTGCGTTGGCAAACCTGATCCATTCATGTATTACATAGGCAGATCTACACTGAAAATGTAGTTGGGTTTGCAACTACAGTATTAAGTAATCATGCAGCTCTTGGTGTAAGAAAAAAGGCAACTGAGCAACACTTCATTCTTTTTTACATTTTTTTCCTCACATTTTCTAATCAGTAATGGTGCAAACTCTCTGCTACATAGTCTCATTCTAATTCTTTACACCACTTGAGAAAATTTTACATTTGCTGTTCCTTTTTATTTTTATTAAATACACATAGTAATAGTTACATATATTTCCTAATCCTACCCACCACCTCACCCCACCCAAACTGGAGAAATAAAAGAAAAAGCACAAAACTTATTTTAGTAAACACAAAAAGTTTTGAGATATTGACGAGATCCAAGGAGACCAGGCAGCTATGTATATATCATAATATCCTTTATACATATAAAACTCTTGTTCATACCAAATCATATTATTCAACATATTTTTCCAAACTGCAATTGAAGGAATGCTAGTAGATATCCACTTAAGACATTCGCTTAAGAATCTGCATTTTGGCATACATCAAGACTTTTAGTATGGCACAAGATATGCAAGTTGGAACCTTAAGGGGGACATAGTGGGTGATTTATTCAAAAGCAGAGTTTTAGACGCCAGTTATGACTTCGGCGGATCCTTGCTGGCTTATATTTAGACCATCTTCTACTCCTAAAACAGGCTTAGAAAATGATAAATGAGACGGGCCTACTGGCCTGCCACCTTCCCAGCGCACAACACAACCCCTTTTTTAGACCTGGAGTGAGCAGGGAAAAGTTGCAGCTTGCAGCGCAAATAACCTTTGTACCGCAATCTGCGACATGTATACCCTAGAAAACTGGCACATATCTGATCGTAAATGACCCCCATAGTATCTGTTAATATACAAATAATATAACAAAGTGGAACTGTTATGTAATAAGATTTGTTAAGTATTTTAGGAACTAAAGACCCCCATACACATTTGTCTATTGTCAGCCAAACTGACCGAGAATGGCAGATTTGGCTATCACTCTAATGTGGTTTGGGACTGACTCTGACAGATGATGTTGGGGGAGAGAAAGATCTGCACTAAAATAATAATACTAACTAAACTTAATTAATTGGGGCTGAGCTGCATCTAGGTCATGTGTAGTACTGAAGTCCACATATATTAGATCAACTGCCAGTCCTCAGTCCACTTTCCAGTTTACAGCTTAGTAAAATGCAAGTAAACTTGAACAAGATTTAATGGTTATCAACCCTTTATGACCATGTAATGATGATCTGTCGTCAAACCTTCAAATAAATATTGATTTTGTCAGTCTATTGTTAACTGTGAGCTAAGTTCTCTAGGAACACATGGATGCAGCCCTTAGGAGATATATTTGAGTTAAACTATTTTGACCATATCTTCAAAATATATATATATTTTTTTTTTTGTCTCTTTTTACTTTCTGCAAAATGTATTTGACAAAGGTAAAAGAATAAAAATAAAAAAACAGCATAGCATCCATGCACAAAGGTCCAAAGATTGGACTTCTTGAAGGGGGTTTCCCAGTAACATTTTCTTCTTCAAGTTAACCCAAGAATTTTCTTTCAGGAAACAATGAGGATTTCAAATCTCACCTAACTGCCTTCCAGAAAAGAAATTGCTAAACAATGGGCTGTCCCAGCTAGCAGAACCCTTTGAAAACAATGGCATACATGGTGTGGAGGATATTTTTACAATATTGTGCAATGTTATTTTTCTTTTTGTAGTATAGAATTCCCTTTGTAAAATCATAATGTTTAGCATTTTAAATTTCAGTTGGCTTGCTCTTTAGTTACACAATGCTTGCTTAGTTAACAACCGCACTATAAGGAAGTATTCTCTGCCAGGAGTCACGCAGGAACACATTACAAAATTTTTGGGACATTTTTGAACAGTGCAGACAGGTGGAATGAAAAGACCCAATGCAAACACTTTCATTGTTGGGTCTACTGGGGAAAAGCACCCTAAAATGTATCTCTTCCAATATTGCTCAAACTGTCAGGGAGGCCTGACTAATATTAAATAATTGTGGGATTGTGCATTTTGCTAACTGGATGTGTCAATGCAAATAAAAGGTCATAATGATCATCATTAAAAGGGGAAATTTGTAAAGTGGTGAAACAGATTACATAAAAATATATGCCCTCTAACATTAAGTGAACATCATCCTCGTGTCTATTTGTCATAACTAATACACTGTTTAAAGCTTTGCATAACCAAAACTGTTTTGTAATGATCTGAATATCTCACATAAGTTATTATAGGAGTATTATTAATAATAGCAGTAATAATATATTCTTAATAATTGCGGCCAGTGTATCTATCCTCTCCAGATTCAGACAAAACTTTAAAATAATTTGCAGTTCTCCACTGCAAAATGGGGGTTTGCTGCACATTTCCTACATTTAGGCTGCAAAAAAACAAAACTATGAGTTACTGTGTATTTCTGTTGTAATTGCTGATTTGAGATAACAGGCTGTAATCAAGGACCACTAGGTGGAGTTGTACTTTCTCCCCTGATGGAGGAGCAGGCTAGAGCCAGTCTAGTCCAGTATGAGTCAGTAAAACAGTATAATTAATTACAAATGGTCCATCAGACCAACAAACGCCTTCTAATTCCATGTGCTACTTTCTATTTATTAAAACGTAACATTTGTTGAATCCATATTATAAATGCCTACTGACTAAAAAATAAAGATTTTAAAAAATCATCTGTGTCACATAGTTTCTTTTTATCGGTATCTACCAATAAACACTGTTACCGTCACAGTATGAATAGATAGCTAAGGGATATAGTGAACCTTCCCAGTGCTCTAATGTAGGTTCACTCATATTCTATTCCTACGCCATGTAACATTTTCCTTAGGCTGTTCATTCGTTTTTAAGCTATGTGCACCTGCTGTTTAAAAATAAGCTCAAACACTGCCCCCGATCTGGCATCCTCAGGGGATTTGGGCAGTATAGATGCTGATAGAAGCAGAGTTCACTGGTCCATACTCTGGGTTGAATCAGCCAGAGGCAAAGCAAAGAGACAGAATAGGAGAGAAGCAGGTGGCATGCCAGACAGAAAGAGGAGGTGTAGAGTAGAAGTTAATTGGAGAATTGCTGTCTGACAAAGACCGCCGAGTCTCCATTGCCAATTGTTGGTGGAAAATAAGTCTTATAGTGCTTGGACATACTTGAGAAACAGATTAACCATATGTAGAAAGGGTCAGGGACTAGTGACTATCCTCAGCCAAAGCTGAGAAAGCGCCCATCTTACTCTGGCATGAGCTCATACTGCATAACCAGAAGACCTTGGTAACGAGAGGTGAGTACGCTCAAAAAGAGAAAGTGAAGTGTGTGCAAATGTGCCATCACTCAGTGGGCTCCCACCCCCAGTGATTTCAGGTAACCCAGGTTCACCACTCCTGGGGCACTTTGCAACTCAGACTTTCAAACAACCCCACCTATGGCTTCGATCCAGTGGTCTAAGGCGACTTATGGGTGGTATATCTCTTGCCTGTGTACATCGTATGAGGAGAGCAGCGGGCCTCACATACTTTTCCCTTGGAGCTCCTGCTGAGGAGGAGAGGTACACAGTGCAAATTTTTAGAAGCTTGCAGTTACACACATACAGTATAATTGCCTTCTCTGTAAAGATCCCTGCTCCTGCCCCAACAGAAGCTATTAGAACTGCTGCACAGGGATCAAGAAGTGAAATTCTGTTGTCAGCCATGCCTCCTCCTCTTTATATTTGGCAGCAGCATGATTAGGAAGGATTGGGAACCAGAGTGAGCCGCTCCCTTATCTTCAGTCTGGAAAGCGACCCTTAGCAAATACCTGCTATAAGGGTGGGCAGTATATTTATTGTAAATTGGTAGGGACAGAAATTGAGGTGACCAGGGTAAGATAGCAACTAAGTATGATATGGGGTTAATAAGTATAAAGTATTTCATTACAGAACCCATGACATAGAAACACAGCCAGACTCTACAACCTTAAATACTGCAGCACATCCTACAAAAAAGTGACTATGAATGGTGAAAGAAAGCTTAGAAGCCTGTATGCTAGTGTGAAAAACTATGGAGGATCACATGACACTGTGAGGAAGTGGGTGGGGGTCAAAGGTTGAAAGAGAGCCTCATAAGCCAATCAGTGGGACAGTAGGCAGGGAGATCCTTATGCTAAACATGCACAATTGCCATACTATGTTCAGCCCCTGACCTTGAAGTATGTGTCTGACAAAAAGAAATTTCAAACACAAGCCTCTAATGTAGTGTGATAGAAACACTATAGGGAGATTGTATAGATTTTAGGGAATTTGATCAGAGAAATCTTTGAGGGAATGAGGGGCTGGTCATACTGTGCCTAATTCAGCTGCCCCTGGCAGCTAGTTCTACTTTACAAAATCCTGTGCAAGAAAAATAATTTGTTTCCTGTATATGAAAGACATATGTATATCTGTATACATCTGTTTATGACAGAGATAGGTTTTATTTTCATAGGCTTATTGCCAGCAGATGAGATTGTGGACTGGATAGCTCACTCCTCCTCTTAGTCACAGCAGGATGATGTGGATGTCATTATTATTATTATTATTATTATTATTATGGGTCTTGGAACCAGGAGCCACAGCATTCCTCCTGCTCCTTCGTGCAACCCCAGAGAATCCTTTCAGTTCCATCCTTTCTGTCTTCACTTCCCCCTCCTAGTGACAAGGACACTGTACTGTTGCCAAAAGAGAGGTCAAATTGGATAGATAAAAATATACATTATGTGTGCAGCTTTCCGCAGCTTTTTGTGAGCAGATACCTTCTGCCCAAGGGTCTAAGGCCCCTCTCTGCCCACTGCCAACTAACCCCCCTCCTGCTTTTTTGCTATCACAAGTAGCAGCAGCTAGTTCAATATAATCAACATGATGGAGAAAATGTCATGTGCCAGGCCAGGCTGATGCAAATCATCAAATGTAGACGTACTGCTTCAACACCCAATCTTACCTGGGCTCTGGCTTTTCTCCATTCATACTTTGTTCCCTGACCCCATGGACTTCTGGATAGGCAGACTGGAACAGTGGCTCGAACTTGCCTGGCATACTCCCTTTGTTCTCTCTTGCCCAGCTTCTGGTGCATTTTTCCATGCATCATGGGACATGGTGACACCCAAACTCACAAAGTTGTCAAATATACAAAACATATCTTTTGTCAAAATAAACTAGGCATGAAACTATGTACCATCATGTTCTATACATATGGCTGCTGCTGGCATCATGCCACTGTTACTATCGGCCTGCCTACCACCATGTTCCATAACATATGGCTGCTACTGCTGCCATCACTGCAGCTACTACTCCCTGCTTTTAATCCCTTTACTGCCACTACCATGACCCCTACTGCCACTAACATTACCACTACACAGCCACCACTACTACTACTAACCCTAAACAGCCACAAACATATCTAATGCCTTGTCTGTTTCATGCTTTGCTGCTACTGCTGCCACTACTACTGTGGCCACTATTACACTATCTTTTTACATCCACACCGTACTGCTGGTGCTCCCAATTAAAAGGGAGAATTGTTCCAGGCATGCAGCCCCGTTAACATATAATTTTGGACACTTGGGCAGAACAAGCTAATAATGTTTTTTATGACAATAACGTGTGTGTATGAAGAGAGTCAGGGATCAGCATAAGGCACCATTTTTGGCTGCTTGGCCCCAACAAGCCACAGTTTTTTTTCCACCTACAGTAATACTATGTGTGTTTCAACACCATCTGCCCCTGATAAGCAACAATTTTGGGAACTTTCTAATATGGAAAAGTATAACACATGCAACAGAAAAGTATGTTTAAACATGCTGTTTGTTAACCTTGTGTTTACCCATAGCTATATATGTCAGGGCCACAATGACATTAATTGCTATCGCTGACACTGCCTTCATTAGCTTAAATGGGGACAGGAGAAGAGAAAGAGCACAAATGTATAAAATATTGTAAAAGACTAAAAGAAAATATATATTAAAAAAATCCTAGGAGACCTCAGAGTTTCATATATGATATATGATATATGGCCAATTGGAGCAACTTTGATTCATGACAAATCGATTTGGCCACAAATTTAATTTTTTAAAACATTTGACGAACTGGACATGAAACGGATTTCAAGAAGTTCACTCATCTCCATTTTAGAGGTGTACTCATGGCTATTTGCAAATATTTAGAATTAAATGCTAACCCCTACCTATCATATATTTACATGCAACTTAACATATTATCATGGCTGCAGTGATGAGAAGGATCGGAGCAGCACTGCTAGAATGAGGAGGATTCAGGATGATAATTATACTTTCATTTTATTATTATAACAGTGTTCCTGCTTTTTAAAAGAAACTCGAACATATTTTCGGACTTCTTCACTTTTGGTAGTTACTGTAGATCATGTGACCCTTATTGAGACTTGCTGGATCTTATAGTGTGTGCTGTATGAACATGATGTCAGTCTATTCATTACTATGAAAATGGCATCAATGATTTAATAGGAATGAATAGAGAAGCTGACATTTTGTCCACACAGCAGACACTATGGGATCCAGCAAGTCTCATCAGGGGTCACATGATCCAAAGTAGCAAACACTGAAGATACATAATTTTAAAAAGCTGATCTCTAGTTCCTATAAAAAATCATCTTTTTGACAGTTCTGATAAACAGCCCCATTTGTTTTTAAATATACAGCCACCAAATGCTGATTACAGGATCCATGGCTATAGAAAAGGCCATTCGTCTTTTGCACAAACTTTATTGACAAAAGTATTGGGACACCTACACATTACACCTATAAAAGCCTTAATGATGTCCCATTCTAAATGCCTAGGCATTAATATACAGTTGATCCCACCTTTACAGTTAAGACATCTTCCACTCTTCTGGGAGGACTTTCTAGAAGATATTAGAGTGTGCCTGTGGCAATTTTTCCCATTAATCCATGAGAGCATTTGTGAGGTCAGACAGTGATGTTGGATGAGGGGGAGAGGCTCAGAGTCTCCATTCCAGTTCATCCCAAAAAAGTTCAATGGGGTTGAGGTCAAGGCTTTGTCATAGTCAGTTAAGTTCTTCCACGCCAAACCATCCGTGCCTTTACAAATCCTGCTTTGTGTCATGCTGGAAAACCAAAGGGCCTTCCACAAACTGTTAGCCCAAAATTGGTAATACCCAATTTTCAAAAATATCTAAGTATGCTGAAGCATTTCACTGGAACTAAGAGGCCTAGGTCAACCCCTGAAAAACAACGCATAGCACTATCCCTCTTCAACCAAACTTTACAGTTGAAACTGCAGTCAAGCAGGTAACATTCTCCTGCAATTTTTCAAACCGAGACTCGTCTGGCAGACAAAGGGGCATGATTACTTTCTCCAAAGAACACATTTCCACTGTTCCAGAGTCCAGTGGCAGCATGCTTTATACCACTCCACCCGATGCTTGGCATTAGTGTTGATCTCAAATTTTCTAATCACAAATTTTTATTATGAATATCGGCACTTCGAGAATTTGCGAAAATCTAGAATATAGAGCTATATATTCGTAATCCCAAATATTCTAGTTTTTTTTTTCATTAGTACTACTGCTTCTTGCTTGTGGGCCAATGAGAAGGCTGCAATATCTTTGTCAGAGCTTATCAACATCCCTAGCAACCAATAGGAAAGTTGCCTACCCCTTACTATATAGGAACCTCTGAGCAGCCATTTTCTGCTGTTTTTTGCAGTTCTGAGAGAGACAGCAGTGTCATTGCTCTGTGCTTTGCAGGCTCATCTGGTTCCTTATTTAATTACATTAGATAGTTAGATCATATATATAATACAGATAGTTAGTGGGAGATAGCCAGTGTAGGTTAGATAGTGATATAGTGTAGCTGTTCCAGTGCAGGGTTTTAGGTAGTGTGATAGGAATTACTGTGCTGTAATAGGGATTAGTGTCTCTGTTAGACACATTTCTGTGATGTCACAACAATACTTAGTGCACCAATCAGTAATATCTACTCAGACCTGATAAAATGTGAAGTTGCATGTATTGTGCAAAAAAAAAGGGCATCATTAGTGCCGATTTGCGAGAATTCGCAAATTTATTGCGAATATTATGCGAAAAATTCACAAAATATCGCGAAAATGAATTTTGCCTATGCCGCTCATCACTACTTAGCATTCTGCTCGGTGATATAGTTTCAAGTATGGTAGCTGTTTGGCCAGGGAAACCCATTCCGTGAAGCTCCAGGAGCTGTTTGTGCTGATGTTAATGCAAGAGGAAGTTTGGAAGTCTGCAGATATTGATTCATAAGAGCATTGGCACTCGCAACTCTGCTCTTTATCTCGTCTGCCACTTTGTGGCTGAGTTGCTGTGGTTCCAAAACACCTCCACTTTATAATAATACCACTCACAGCTGATGGCGGAATATCTAGGAGGGAAGAAATTTAATGGACTGACTTGCTATTCAGTGAGTTCTTAAGAAGGACCCATTCTTTCACAAGTGTTTGTAAAGACAGGCTACAAGGCTAGTCGCTGGATTTTATGCACCTGAATTCAATGGTTAAAAGGTGTGACCCAATACATTTGTCTATATACTGTAGTGTTTCTCATTTATAGGACCAGTATGTTGTTCCCTATAGATATATACTTATTGACAAAAAATAACTCACTACCCATAAAATAGACTCACACAGGAGCTTTGGTGCCCAAGTCAACACTGTGCCTAGCAAATACCAGATGAATGAGCGACACACAAGTAATTGGATACAGTGGGTAATTGGATAGTTTGTGTAGGTAAATTAATCGTCGTTTTCCGACAGCAGTGGTGTGTAAAATGCTGCCAGCAAACAAAGAGTCTGTATGTGGATGAGCGATGGCATTAGCAATTAGAGATGAGAGAAATTGAAGCTGACGAAGTGGAATTCGATCCGAATTTCAGGAATTATTCGATTCGCACCGAATCCGAATTTCCTCGCTATTCGTGGTAACGAATCATATTTTTTCCTAAAATGGCTGCTGCACGTGTGAGGACATGAAGTAAGGAACTCTGGGAAGGATCACCCATAATGCCATGCATGCCATGCAGGGTCCCACTGCTGTTAGATACCTAAGTATTTCCCCTCCCCAGTCTCACCAGAGTTCAGTGACAGGCCAGCATCAAGACGTTCTGTGTGGGCGGAGGAAAACATAGCCCCGCCCCCAGCCTTTGCCTGCACTTGCTCTAGACTGCAATGCCCAAACATCAGACTGGGTGACGGGGCCTTCTGCTGCTTCTGACCCACAGGCTCTGACCTCAGCTGCCGGACTACTGGAGCTCACAGGACCTGTCCTATTAAAGCACCTGGTAACTCCATCTAGTAAGAAGCATGCAGCAATGTCTGTGGAGATAGGGGGTGCAGGGCTGCTGGGGTCACACTCTCATTGTAGCAGACCTGCACTGCCCTCAAGTACTGATGGCCACTGACCTGTGAGTTCCCACTCTCAGCTCTGTTTTTCTGTGTGCCCCCTGTGCTTCTGTTTGAGCTCCTTGTGTCCTGTGGGCTCCCTGTGACTGCAGGGCACAACAAAACGACATGGTTGTGTGGTGCTTGTGATGTGGCCGTGCTGTGTTAAATTACCACATGGCTGTCTGGGCCATAGAGGGCTCTAGTTAAACTAATAAAGACAACATTGTTTAGGTGGTCTGCATTGTTAATGGGGGGGGGGGGGGCTCTACTTCCATGAGCGTTTAATAGAACAGGTTCTGTAGACATCTATGAGGAATCATCTGATGACATTGTAAAAGGAGTGCGCTTCTTCTTGGTGCTGACATCGACCCGTAAGGCTGAGTTCATACTTGAGTTATTTGGACAGTTTTGGCCGCATGACCGCCCAAATAAGTGAAGTGAGCAGTGATTTTAATAGCGACACCTGTCATCTGCATGTCATACTGACTCACAGTATTATTTCACTACCACAGCACACTTCCTATGCATGTTACTGCAAGGCACAGTGTTCTACAGCCCTGTAAAGGCTCTCTGCAGCCCTGAAATAGTCTTTTTTAACGTGATTTACAGTGGATAAATTCAGATCGCAGCAAATTTATTAGAAATTTGCTCGTCTCTATTAGCAATCTCTCCTCCCCATACTGTGGAGAAGATCACTGCTATGGTCTCCTTCACTGCCGAGCTGCGAGTTGCTGTAAGCATGCGTTCACAGCAAATCTCGCCTCTCGCGAGATGACGCGCCGATGCGTCAAGGAGGAATATCCCGGCCGCCCGCATACATTTTCCACATTATATCTTCAGATATAAAGTTTTTAATATATGTTTCCTTGTATAACATAGCTTAGATGGGGTACTGGCTCTCCTTAAGATCAGTTGTGTATGGAGACTTATTGGCAATGCGCCATGTGAAAATAGTATGCAAAGAAATATCTCCCAGGGAAAGAGAACCATCTTGCTATCGACATCTTTTGTAAGTGGTTCACTATGAGTCAAAGTCCAATTTTTTAACAAGCCTTGGGAGATGACAAGTGAATATAACCAATCCAAATATCCATCTGTACACAGAGGGGTGCTACTGTTCTCTTTTCCTGGGAAATGCTTCCTTATATAATATAGAAATTTTCCTATCACCAGAGTTATATACTTTAGATAACCCAATAATGATATTTCCCCAAGAATTCAGGGTTTGGGATGCAACAAGATTCTTATGTGATAAATCATAGTAAAACACATCAACTGTTGCCTTCCAAAATTTTCATACTTTAGAAAATTCCCTCATAAAGTGCAGATCGCCTGTAGATCACAGGGGATCTTTATTCATATGGAACTTAGTTTTGCATTTTATAAACAATAAAATATTGGGGCATTCTATGGGCTGGTGTGAAAGAAATCTTACGAAACCATCTGAGAATCAGAGGCTAGTTCTTTTGATCAATAGGGCCCAAGCTTTTCTTCCAGGCTGTGGACAGACAAAAACCAATCTAAGCAAGGTGTGCCCGCTGATTCTAATTCGGACACAAAACAGCTTAGAATTATATGCTCAATTATAACAATATAAACAACCCTTTAAATAAATAAATGACTCATAAAACATAATTTGGATTAAACAGGCCACAAAGCTTTATTAAGGGATACAAAAACAGATCAACAACAATGGCTCAGCTATTTCAGCTGAAGCCAATAGCCACAGAAAGTTTATACATATAACCTACATCCACCCAACCCTGGAGCTGGGTGATTCATTCCACACAACAACAAAAAAATCACGTGAGGATAATAGAGAAAGTAGAGTTGCTGCTTCTAAGGTGGTTGAAGAAGAATTCTGGAGCTGACAGGAATGTCTGAAATTTATAAGAAAAGGAGATCCCGCCAAAACAATGAAAACCAAACAGGGAAGCTAGAGGCAGCAGGCAATATTCTTGAAAGATAACCTTTGAAATGAGAGTTAAATATCATAAATAAACCCTGAAATATAATATTGTATATAATATATAATATTGTACACTAGCAATAATCTCATGAGCATCTAGCTTCTATTAACTCGAGGTGTCTGTTATTATGGTCTCTAAAATGGCTAAGAACAAATGATGTACAAAAATCCTAAATCAATAAACATTATAATTTAGGCTAATAACTCAAATTTGTATAATTGATAATCTGTCTGTCTGGATGCAAAGACATTGAGATGGTTCAGTGAGGTTAAGCAAGGGTAGAAAATCACATACCACTCACTTCCACCAACTCTCATTTCCCTTTAGTTTTAACACTTTAAAATGATAATCACCCTTTGTGGCTTTTTATCTTAATATTTTTCTTAATTAAATACTAATTTCTTAACCCCGTTTCTGTAATCAGATAGTTAAGACTCAGTAACATAAAAATACAGCATTGTGATAGGATGGGCTCAGAAGCTTAGAAAAGTGTTAAAAAGGGTCAAAAATGTATTGGAAAAAGAAATAAATCAAGTAAAAGTCAAAGAAATCACCCTTTTTTGCTTGAAAATTGTAAGAATACAAAAAAAAAAAAAAATACTTTTTGGCCTCATCGTACTAACCATAACAATAAAATGATCACATACTTTAACCTGTACGGTGAACAACATCAATTTTTATTAAAAACAAATGCCAAAATTGTTGGTTTATGGTAATTCCGCCTTCCAAGAAATGTCATTAAAAAGTTGCACACACCTAAAATAGTGGCAATGAAAACTACAATTCATTCGGCAAAAATAAAGCCCGAATTTACCTCTACCAAAGGAAAGATAAAAATTGTTCTTAATTAACATTTATTCTGGAAACGTAGAAAAACAAAATAAAACCTGTATAACTTTGGTATTAACATAATCATTCAGATCCACAGAATAAAAATATTACGTCACTTAGGCTGAGTTGACACTTCAGTTATTTTATCAGTTATTTCCATCAGTGATTGTGAGCCAAAACCAGGTGCGGGTCAAAAACAGAGAACAAGTGCAAATCTTTCCACTATACCTGATCTCTAAGTAGGGATTACTACTTGTTTTAGCTCACAATAACTGATGAAAATAACTTGTCAAATAACTGAAGTGTGATGCCTTATACTGCTGTTCAAAAGTGAAAGTGTCAAAGCCTGCCACCCTTCCCTGCTGTCTGCTCCTCCGCTAACCACCCTAGGCTTTCTACCATCTCCCCTGATGTCATGGTGATGCAGCTCCAAATCGACCACCAAAAGGGAATGTGCTGCACAGGCACCAGAAGCACAGCACAGACAGCATACACAGGATTTGCATCATCGTGACCTTAGGGGAGAGAGGAGGAAGCCTTGGGTGGTTAGGGGAGGAGCAGACAGCAGGAAAGGATGGCAGGCTTTGGCACTTTGAAGGAAAGTCAGCCCACCTGGGCACTTCGGAGCCATTTTTCATATGAATAAGGCCTCCTGCACACAAACGTATGTATTTTGCAGTCTGCAACCAAACGGATCAGCAAAAAATACGGATGACGTCTGGGTGGATTCCGTATTTTGCGGAATGAAACAGCTGGCCCCCAATAGAATGGTGCCATCCTTGTCCGTTATGTGGACAATAATAGGACATGTTCTATTTTTTGTGAAACGGTTGTGAAACGGAAATACGGACATGTGGAAACAGAATGCACACGGAGTAACTTCCGTTTTTTTTTGTGGACGCATTGAAATAAATGGTTCCATATACGGTCTGAAAAAAAAACGGAACGGACACGGAAAGAAAATACGTTTGTGTGCATGAGGCCTAAAAGTGCTTTACCCAGATGACAGAAATGTATGGTAATAATACATATAATTGCTGGTAGGCATATTAGTGAAAAATACGTGACAGACTCACTTTAAAGTCATTGATTTGTAAAAATTCATTGATAAATATTATATGTGTGACGGATTCTAACAGTATGAGCAGTTATTTTCAGTAAAATGCTAAATAATGATTACACCATGTAATATGTTGGGTTACACACACACAGTGGTTACGAGTTACGACACTGCCTTCAAATGCTATGAGTTAAACACAGGGCTTTTCCAGGGAGGATGATAGTGAATCATGTGTTTATTGTGCATGTGTCATTTACTACAGAATACAATTTTTAGGAACATATGGGCTATTCTTCATCATATAAACCCTATGTAACATGTATTTGTTTATGAAGTGAATATTATTATCACTATTATTATTAGGAGCCATTGATTTGTGAATATGTATTGACTAGCATTATCAAATGTGAATAGATCTAACAGTACAAGCAAAACTGTTTTACAGCTAGGGCTAAGACCATAACCTCAAACTGAATATCTTTGATAATGAGATTTTATAAACTATTTTATTGATTTAGAAACGTCTGATATGGGTTCTACAGGTAACAGATTATAGCCAGGACACATAACCTCAATGTCCATGTTTAGTAATTCACTTTTTCTTGAACCCTAATATGTTCCTTACATCTTGGTTTCTGAAAAAATTTAATTATAGTCAAGTCTTCGCTTAAGATGGCCTTAAGCCTTAAATATCAGTTGGCTGCACATTCATTTGGTCAACAGCTCTCTCCTTCACCTCCTCAAAGACACTGATGCTTGGCATTGCATGGATATTTATTCAGCTTATGAGGGTGAGGAATGCTGATGCAGGAGACTTCAGACTGCGGCATATCTTCTGGCAGATCCAATCATCAGGCAAGATGAACTTCATGATATTGCATTTGATTCTGATCCTTTCAGAAGCCTGCCTTCAGTGGACCCATAAACATTAGATTGATGACATTTGTGTAACTGGTAGGGGCAGCTCCAAGTTCCATTGTCCTACAAATTTTGGTTGACTAAAGAGGAAAATTATGACTTAATTTTAGGATTAATATAATAAATTTAATAATGAAGACCTACTGATCAGTTCCAAATTTTAGAAGGAAAGAATGACTGTGGAATTTGGATCAAAATTGCAATCTGTTCCTCGAAAAGAGAAACACAGGAGAGCAATTAGCTTGCTCCAAGTTGCTGCCTTTGGAAGAAAGCAGTGATATTCATCAAATCCTCTACAGCATCTTTAATATAGGCAATGGGTTATAAAATACCATGATATCACTGCCTTGTAACACCATACCTCCTCATAGTGCATAGATACAGTATATTGTCCAGTGCCTAGAAGATTATATTGATTATATGATATCATCATCACTGCACACACATTATACTGTCTGAACCTTGAAATCACCATATAGAAATATCTACAAAAATACAGTAATTTTACTTTTAGATGGTATATATTATACATTATATATACTTTTAGATGGTACACTCAGTCATTGTTCAAAGGAAATAAAGTTTTTCTTTGAACAACATATTATAAAAAATATTGTACCACATAATAAAACTAGTGATGAGAAGCAGGGGCAATATTCGAATTTGCGATATTTTTCAAATATTTGGCCAAATATTCACCATAATCGAGAATTTACAATTATTTTCTTGATTGCGAAAATCGGCAATGTAATATGCGAGTATTGCATGCACAATACAGGGGTGGGTCACTATTGCTACATTTTTGAAGCTTCTAGAAGTTTCCTGAGACTGAAGAAAATGGTTGGCTCCGCAGAACATTACAATAGCTTTATATTATTATTATTATTATTATTTATTAAAGTGGCATTCATTCCATAGCGCTGTACATATGAAAAGGGGTATACATACATAATACAGACAATTACACTAAGCATGAACAAGACAAGTTACAGACTGGTACAGAAGGAGAGAGGGCCCTGCCTGTGAGGGCTTACAATCTACATGGTGTGGGAGAAGGACACAGTAAGAGAGGGTAAAGCTGGTCATGGCGGTATAGGGGCAGCAGGGTCACTGGTTGTAGGCTTGTCTGAAGAGGTGAGTTTTCAGGTTTCTTTTGAAGGATTCCACTGTAGGTGAGAGTCTGATATGTTGGGGTAGCGAGTTCCATAGTATGGGGGGTGCACGTGAGAAATCCTGGAGGTGATTGTGAGAAGATGTGATAAGAGGAGAGGAGAGAAGGAGGTCTTATGAGGATCGGAGATTGTGTATGGGGATGTATTGGGAAAGTAGCTCAGAGATATAGGGAGGGGACAGCTTGTGGGTGGCCTTGTATGTATTGGTCAGTATTTTGAACTGAATTGACTGGGCAATGCGGAGCCAGTGAAGAGACTGGCAGAGAGGAGAGGCAGAGGAGTAACAGGGTGAGAGGTAGATTAGTCAGGCAGCAGAGTTGAGGATAGATTGGAGGGGTGCGAGAATGCTGGATGGAAGGCCACAGAGGAGAATGTTGCAATAGTCTAGGCGGGAGATGATGAGCGCATGCAAGCATTTTCGCCGACTCAAAGTTGAGGAAAGCGCGGATGTGGGAGATGTTTTTGAGTTGGAGGTGGCAGGTGGTGAAAACGGCTCGAATGTGTGGTAGGAAGGAGAGGGCAGAATCCAAGGTCACTCCAAGACAGCGCACTTGGTTGACCGGGGATAGTGTGCAGTCATTGATTGTGATAGATAGGTTTGTTGGGGTGGTTGAGCAAAATGGGGGAAAGTTGATGTATTCTGTTTTATCCATGTTAAATTTTAGAAAGCGAGAGGAGATGAAAGATTATATAGCAGATAGGCATTGTGCGATTTTGGATAGTAAGGTGGTAATGTCTGGACCAGAGAGGTAGATTTGTGTGTCGTCAGCATAAAAGTGATACTGAAAGCCACCTATTAGCTGTCCCAGGCTGAGGGTGTAGATTGAGAAGAGCAGGGGTCCTAGGATAGAGCCTTGCAGGACGCCAACAGAGAGGGAATAAGGCAAGGAGGTGGTGTGAGAGTGGGAGACGCTAAACGTCCGGTCTGTGAGGTATAATGTGATCCAGGAGAGGGCCAGGTCAGTGATGCCAAGAGATGAGAGAGTTTGTAACAGAAGAAAGTGGTCAACAGTGTCAAAGGCAGAGGACAGGTCAATGAGAAGAAGGACAGAATAATGTTTTTTGGTTTTGGCTGTTAAAAGGTCATTGGTGACTTTGATAAGGGCAGTTTCAGTTGAGTGGTGGGGTCAGAAGCCAGATTGTAGCCGATCAAAGGGGGAGCAGGAGGAGAGGTGAGAGGACAGTTCAGAATGGACATGTTGCTCGAGTAGCTTTGAAGCATATGGAAGAAGTGATATTGGCGATAACTGGATAAAGAAGATGGGTCAAGTGAAGGCTCCGATATATTCGCAATTGCGCAAATCGGCAATTAATGATGTGCATATTTTTACGGAAAACATACAACTTCAGATTTCAGCAGGTCTGATTACATATTAGTGATTGGTGCACTAAGTATTGTTGTGAACTTGCCTGTAGCATGTATGTATGGACACTACCTAACACCCTGCACTGGAACCTATCAGCTACATTATATCACAATCTAACCTACACTGACTATCTCCCACTAACTATCTGTATTATATATATAAGCTAACTAGGGGACACAGAGGGATTTACTACTATAAAGGGGGCACCAAGGGCATTACTACTATAAAATGGGCACAGGGGGCTTTACTACTGTGAAAGAGGCACAGTGGGCATTACTCCTATGATGGGGGCACAATAGGCATTATTACTATGATGGGGGCACAATGGGCATTACTACTGTGAAGGGGCACAATGGGCATTACTACTGTGAAGGTGCACAATGAGCATTACTACTGTGAAGGGGGCACAATAGGCATTACTACTATGAAGGGGCACAGAGGGTATTACTCATATGAAGGGACATATCTGTAATGGGGCACAGAGTGGGCATTACTACTGTGAAGGGGCACAGTGGTCATTACTATTATAGAGGGGCACAATGGGCATTATTACTATAAAAGGGGCACAGGGGGCTTTACTACTGTGAAAGAGGCACAGTGGGCCTTACTACTATGATGGGGGCACAATAGGCATTATTAATATGATGGGGGCACAATGGGCATTACTACTGTGAAGGGGCACAATGGGCCTTACTACTGTGAAGGTGCACAATGAGCATTACTACTGTGAAGTGGATACAATAGGCATTACTACTATGAAGGGGCACAGAGGGTATTACTCCTATAAAGGGGCATATCTGTAATGGGGCACAGAGTGGGCATTACTACTGTGAAGGGGCACAGTGGTCATTACTATTATGAAGGGGGCACTATGGGCATTTGTCACGGTCTCTCCCATGACAGTGGTCAGAAGATCTAAGAGACTGGCTGCACGTGATATGATCTGACAGCCTCTTTGGTTTCACTTGTTTCAGTGTTGTTGCTGGTTATGACCACACCTCTTGTCTCAGGTGTAGCTTAAGTGGTCATTCCAACTCCCCTATTTAGTCTGGTCTCACCCATCATGTTATGCGGTTGATAGCTCCATTCTGGTTGTGGAAGTGCTGGTGTTTGGATCTCCACTGAGTTCCTGCTCGTCCCGTACTTATCTGGGTTATGTGTCTTTTTCCTATTTCTAGTTTGTTGTATTCCCCTATCTTTAGGCCTGAGGGAGTCTCCTTTTCCTTCAGCTGGGAAGGAACAAGTCATCTGTTGTCCTGACACTATTGCCAGGGCCCGTTAGGGTGAGATGGGGCTTTAGGTTACTGCGTATGAACATTCCTACCATCGAGGTCTGTTCATACAGATAGTAGTCAGGGCTTGGATTAGGGATTCACTAGGTGGTGACCATCCCCCTTTCCCTAGTTTCCAGGCCTAGTACCTTTTCTCATTCCCTCCTGTGTTCGGTGTGGATTTTACCACCCACACCGAGCCGTGACAGCATTACTACTATGAACGGGGCACAGAGAGGGCATAACTACTGTGAGGTGACACAAAGAGGGTATTACCACTGTGAAGCGGGCACTGATAGGGTATTACTACTGTGAAAGGGGCACAATGAAGGGATAATTACCTTAAGGGGGGCACAATATTGGCATAACTACCGTGTAGATTTACAATGTAGATTTTTTTAGGGGGCACATATATGGACATAACTATTGTGAAGGTTGTACAATGAAGGCAATGCTATTGTGAGGTGGCACCACTGATTGATAGACAGACAGATGATAGATAGATAGATAGATAGATAGATAGATAGATAGATAGATAATAAATAGACATATAATAGATAGACAGGGATATATAGATAGATAGATAGATAGATAGATAGATAGATAGATAGATAGACAAATAAATAAATAGACAAATAAATAAATAGATAATACGAGAACGACAGATAGAAAGATAGATAGATAAATAGATAGATAAATAGATAGATAAATAGACAGGTTATCTCAGCAAAACAAATACAAAATACAAACACATTATGTTCATGACAAGATTTTGCAGTTCTTATAACAGGGTCTATAAAAAAAACACACACACACAAAAAAGATTATGTTCACTGTCATAAACACCACGTCCATGATTAAAGGGGTTCTCCGGGCTTTTAATATTGATGACCTAACATCAGGATAGGTTATCAATATCAGATCTGCGGGGATCCGACACCCAGCACCCTCGCCTATCAGCCGTACGAAGAGAAGGCACGCACCATGCGCGTGCTATCTCCTGTCTATCTTCCTGCCCACTGCTGCTATGTCTATGGCATGCCTTCTCCTCATACAGCTGATCGACGGGGATCCTGGGAGGCAGACTGAAATTGACGCCCTATCCTGAGGAATCCCTTTAAGAATGCACCTTCCATAAACTGAGAACTTTACATAAGTTAGCATCCCAAGAGGTATGATTTGGCAGACACCTTTTATTTCTCAGCCATCTCCAATTTACATTTCTGTTTTAGGCAGCAAAAAGGTTACAATAGAAAGATTGTCAAACTCTCAGCTTTACGGCAATCAAGGAATATAGTATTGCCGGCAGTAGCATTAGTTATATTTTTAATATTGCAATATACGGTATATACTTATTAGTTAAATAGGCTAGTTCCAATGACATTACACATGCACTACAGAAACAATGCTAATTTCAAAAAGTGTGCATCTTCAGCATGAGAGCAAACAGAATCCATTATAGTATACAATATAAACACCATACCAGAAAAGAAACCTAAAAAATTCCACACCATCATTTAAGTGAACACATTTACATAGAGACATCAGGAATCCATTTACTATAATTCGTTGGGAATAAAAATAAAAAAAAAATTTAAAAGAATCAACAAACCACAAATGGAACATGATTTGCCTACAAGAATTATGATGATGACAGGGGGCGGAAACAGGAAATAATCACAATATATAACAGGACAATGGGCTTTGGCATTTTGTATCATTTTTTTTGCTTTTGCGCAGGAAAATTGTTTATCTGAGAAAACATGAAGCTTTTTTTATGGTTGCTGGTGCTGAGTTTCTTCTGCTGCAAGGAGGTGAAGAGTCAAAGTGGTGATGGGGAAGGAAGCTGTCAACGTGTAATGCACATATTCCCTGCCAAACTCAGAGATCTGAGATCCACTTTCCAGAAAGTCAAAGATTATTTTGTAAGTATTTTAACGCAGTGATAACTAAAGCTTGCCCTTAGGTTCTGCCAGTGACTTATGATTAATGTTTCTTGATGTTCAAATTCATGCATTATGTTCTATCTTCATGTGTTTGTGCTCAGATGATTTCCACTTTTCTCATGCAAAGCTAACATGAGACTTATATAGTGAAAAAATCTTCTGCATGTCATGCAATATGGGTTTTATTAGAATTAGACACTTTTAATTATCAATTAACTTAGACATTAAAGGGGTTATACACTTTATTTATATTGATGTCCTGTACTCAGTATAGGTCATCAATATCAGATTGGTGAGGGGCCGACTCTCGGCACCCCAGCCGATCAGTTGTTTCTATGAGCACTGTCTTCTCTTCATTGTTTACCTGCTCGCCGATGCAACTGCAGCGGTGAGCAGGTGTAATTACAACTAGGGCTTTCCCATTCACTTCAATGGGACGTCTCTTTCAATTCATTTGGACACGATGGAGCCATCCCAAAGAAGTGAATGGGACAGCTTAGTTGTAATTACAACTTCTTACTGCTGCGGTTGCGGTGGCAAGCAGGGAAAGAGCGAAGAGGAAGCATCGTTAGTACGAGCACTAAAGTCAATAGCTGATTGACAAGGGTGCAGAGAGTCGGTCCCCCACCGATCTGATATTGATATAAATAAAGTGGACAACCCCTTGAAAGATATTAGTAAAACATTTTGTCTTTTTATCCATAAAAACTTTAGGGGACTTTTCTCAAATCAGGTACACCAGTTTTGAGGCTTAAATAGTCACAAGTCATGGTGGTTGCAACATTTTTTGTGACATTTATTCAAATTGTGTGACATTTGGTGTTCCTTGTCCACTTTTCAAAGACTATTTAGGGGTAAAAGTGAGATTAGACCTGGATTTAGGCACATTTACTATGTGCAACTTTTGCAAAACTCCTTGGTGTGCTTTAACACATACAAGTGTAAACTACATAGCCCTCCCACCAAATATATTATTAAGGTTCACCATTGCATACATTTGAAACAGGCACACAAAACAAAGACAGACTTAAAACGGGCATAAAAACACTGCAAATAATACATGTCTCCTTTTATCTTTCATACCTTAATTTTAGATTTATGGGGCAACTGGTAAGGCACATTCTATGTGACAGGTGGTGCCAAAAAGCTGCTATGCCTTGACCCGTGTAGCTATAGGGTAGTGAGCTAAATCTTTGCCCTGAGTGAAGAAAAAAAGTTTATACTAACTTTCTTCAGTTATAACATTATTTGTATGCAACAAAACTCCTGCCAAATGAATATAAAAAAGGCAGTGTGGATGTAATCTCTCATAACTGTGGAGATACAGTAACTGTATAGATGTAAGTCTGATCCTCTTCACTTCTATGAATCTATAGGCAGCTATGCAGTTATAATGCTGCTCCTCTCTTACCTGTAGCCACATTTCCTGAGATCTTCATTGAGGAACCGAGTTTTAATTCTGCAGCATGCTACAAAATCTTTGTATATGCTGGTGAGTCACATACCCATTTGAGTACTCTACATAAATGATGCAAAACTCCCACAATTTCAGTTAACAAATTTGCATTTTGCTAGTTCTCTTTCTGAATTCTTACAAAACACAACCCTCACCTCCAAACTAGAAAGACACCACAAGATGAAGTCACCAGCCAAGGGTATTGTAGTAAAGCAAGCTTCCTTACCTCAGCATTTCTGGAAGTGTGAACTATGGAAAATCCATGACACACCCTTGTATCTTCATTGACAAATTACAATCAAGCATTTTAGGTCATAGTTTTCTTCATTCAATGACATATAGCCATCTCCAGTAGTGCTTGTGGTTGATGTCCTCACATGCTCTATGATTACATCTGTTTGGCAATGCTCCTGATAAAACACATAAAGTAAAGCTAATGTAGTAAATTATAAATGCTACAAACATGACATGTAGTAGTAGAGGAGGAAATACTGGCTTTTTCACTATGACAATGCCTCTCACCTAAAAGCTCTGTTCTTGTATGATCGTCAGAGTGACTCATAGTTAATATAACACACTTGTTCACATAATAGATTCAGTGTTGCTATTGCTTCCATATATATATAATCATGTGGATCTTGTCTCATAAGAAGGTTGGTACATTTGTGTTTTAATTGTCCACACAATGGTATAACCAGCATAGGACTGAGGTTCCTTGGCCTCACCAGAAGAAATTAATCTGGGGGTCCATTTTCCATCTGTATATATTCATTTTCAATTGCATTATAACATGTAATTTTATAATTGAAAATATCATAAATAAGCTCAAAAAGGTTAATTATCAACTGAAAGAAATCAACCAGTGAGTTCCAAACAGGGTTCTCTTCTGCTGCTCCACCAAAGAGGAGCCACTAGTATTTCGATGGGCCAGCCCAACCATGGACAAAGGAGTTTTTATTTTATTTTATATTTTTGGCACTGGCAAATATTCTTCCCGGTAACGAGCACCGATTGGCGATAATAGCATGTCAATTGCCACTCATTATCTGCATCTACAGGTGGCAGTTATCTGTAGTATGAGGATAAACAATGTATAATACCTTGTTTATCATGATACAGTTTTTATTTCTTGGCAGAGCATACCTTATTTACACAGAGTAATGTGCTGACGACAAACAATGGTATCAGGTGTCACATAAAAAATCCAATCGAGCATTTGCTCATTTGTCTAGTGAGCAGCATGTTTACCCGTGGCAATGATCAGGAATGCCATGTAGGTTGTTGCCAACCACAATATTAGGAAGAAGATCCTGAAGGTCATGGTTTCAAACATTAGGGTTCTGAATTCCCAATAATTCCTTAAGTATTTGAATGCTCAATCGTATCAATGAAAGGGTAGCAGAATGAATTATTTTGACTATAAACACATTATAAACATGACTCTATCAACCTGATGTAGTGTTTTATCTCTTTCAGCAAATGAAAGACAATGCCCTTGACACAATATTGCTTGAAGAAAATTTGCTGGATGACTTTAAGGTAATGTATTTCTTTCGTACTCAGTATCAGTAATATTTTAATGGTTCTGAAGATTTTAGCCTAGGCTTATTACAGCTATTATTAACATTTTTATCCACTGCGATAACCAATCACCATAAGAAATGTTAGGACATATTTTAGTGAGAGTGACCCACCACACTCCACTTTAGCAGGAGCTTGGAACTATTCGAACTACAGATTAGAATATCCTATTCTTTCACTCTCTCACTTGCTTCATACATGCATACATACATCTATAGTCTGTAATTCAGAGTGTCTTTCACTCTTGGGAGACAATAAGTTTATGTTTATTTTTTCTCCTCACTGTTTTTACAGAGTTCAATTGGTTGCCAGACTGTATCTGAAATGATTCGGTTCTACCTGGATGAAGTACTACCACTTGCAAAAGTAGACAAAAATGATGTAACATCAAATGTTCATTTCATGAAGGACAAGCTTCTAGACCTGAAACTCACAATAAAACGTTGTGTGAGTATATTGAAAATGTACTAAATGTTTTAATCCTATTTACTCAAATGTTCTATTCACACAAGTGTCATTTAAAATGGAATTGGTGCTTCAATCAGATGGTGGATGTGGGGCAGATGTGCTTTCAGACAGATAATGATGAACCACAACAGACTTCTTTGACTTGAGTGGGGGTCTGTCAGTGTTCCATTGAGGTTACAGTATTTTTGGCTGCAAGAATAGTGCAGTAGACTAACTCTAAATAGAACTACCAAATAAAGCTCTCTATATAGAAATTGTATTCTACATATTAGTACTGGTCTCAGATCACAAACCAGTTGGATGTTCTCATTGTATTTGTGACATGTTAGAAAATCACTACATTGTAGTACCTCCTAAATTATGACCATACACTGTGCTACACATTCAAAGCACAGAATGAGGAGTGGAGTACTCCCTAGAGCAGGGGTAGGCAACCTCCGGCACTCCAGCTATTGTGAAACTACAACTCCCAGCATGCATACTTTCTCTGCTCTTCTCATTACTCTCACAGAAAAGAATGGAGCATGCTGGGAATTGTAGTTTCCCAACAGCTGGAGTGCCGAAGGTTGCTGATCCCTGCCCTAGAGGCATACAGATATTGCCACCCTTACCTTTCTGCAAATTGCGTTAAGAACTCCAACTTCTCAAAATACAGATTTAAAGCATTTTTGAAGCTTGATAGGCTGATTTCACATACCAACCAGTGGATGGCCACATATAGAAACCAATAGCATACTCATCTCCTGCCAGAGTACTTCGAAATCATGTTTTGTTTCTTAAAAGAGCTAGTCATCATGCACCACTCATCTCAGGACATGTTGAGCCAAAGGAGAAATTAAGACAGACCTATAAGGGGTCTAGAACTTTTTCAAATGTGAGAGCACTAAAGCTGAGAAGTCTTTTGTTATGTTAGACACTCAACTATAACTTCATACAACTTCAAAATAGAAAGTACAAGTAGCAGCACTCACCGTTGTATATACTTTGCAGCTTTATTGTAAGTAAATATCTTACATTCTGTATTCTGTCTTTCCTTTATAGCAACGCTTTCTTCCGTGTGACAAAAAAAGCAAAGCGGTACAAGAAATCAAGGAAAAGTATACTACAGTAAGTGGGTCTCCTACTTGCCATGTTATGAAAGATTGTAAAACTAGTAGTCTTAAGGGGTAAATAAGAGCTTGTACAAATAAGGCTATTTCATCTTTTAATTAAAAAGACTGAAAATTTGTCCTGGTCATATGAAGATGGCACAGGGGCCTGGCATGTTATAGCTATTCCTTATAATGAGTATCGGCGTTAGAGCCACATGACCAGGACTGATTTTCAGTTTTGGTTAGTAAACAATGAAGGTTCTTAATAAAAGACAGCATGCAGAGATCTTGAAAACATCAAGGAATAGATACAAAACATATATATAAAAATTGCATAACTTTTTATTACGTGAAGAATAACATTTATTTACAGAAAACCGGAAATGCCCTATAAGTTGCCCAAGGGTAAAACAAAATGGCCATTTATAGACAGAGCAATACATAAAACTTCCTGCTTGAATAACACTGCAAGATGTCATTACATCTTAAGCAATATACTTAGCTAATATGTTTCCTGTTTTACCAGTTGCCAATCTCTAAAATGAAGAAGCTTCCTGGGGAAGGAATTATGTAAATTATTAGCTGCTGTTGGCATAATTACCGTTAGTTAGCTATGTTAGCAAATAATCTGCATATGTATGTAAAAAAAATATAGATAACACGTAATAATTCTGAAGTACCTGTAATTAGGAAATGACAGGAAGACTGAATGACACATTGTCCATGACTATGCATTGCAGAAGTGCTGTCCTCCCTGTGCAACATCCACAATTTTATCTGCAATTACAAACTCTATTTTCCCTCGTTTATAAGCATGAAACCCAAATCAGAACTTACAAAATTCATAGATTCATGAAAAAGATGCAATTTTAGGATCCACGCTGTGTTTCCCAGATCCAAACCTAAAAATGATGTATTACCAATGATTTCTTTTGTTTAAATTATAAAACCATGACATAGTTGTAGTTACTTAGTAACATTGTTTGTAAGAATGAAAAAAGACATATGTCCAACCAGATTGGCCTATTGAGGCCAATGAGGAAGAAGGCAATTTTGCATATTACAGAAAAAAAATATTTTCCGACTCCAAATTTGTCCCTGGGACAAAGACTCTTCTTTGGAAATCTAGTAACTTTATCCTGTAATATTATTATTAGAGAGGAGCGAATCAAATTCCATGAAGTGGAATTTGATCCGAATTTCAAGAATTATTTGATTCTCCTAGAAGCCAAATTTCCTCATGCTTCGTGTCAGCAAATCGATTAATCCTGAAATTCAAACTTACTGCCTCCATTTGAGCTCAAGGGGCCGCCATCCTCCATCCTGCTTGAGGATCTCGGCCGAGATTACATAATCACGCCGGCCGCTGTGATGATGTAATATCGCGCCGCACGTGATTTCGGCCGAGATCTTCAAGCAAGATGGCGGTGGCCGGCCCGTTGCGAGAAAATGGAGGCTGTAAATTTGATGCAATGTTTTTTTAATGTTAATTTCACATTGTTTTACACTCAGATGCCATGATCATGTATGAACGCGGCATCTGAGGGGCACAAAGAAGGGGGCGGAGCTTTCGCAGCTCCCTGTCATTGCACCCACTATTTCTGAAATTCGGCGAATCAGCTGAATTGAATTTTCAAGAAATTCGCTCTAATTATTATAGTCTAGTAATGCGTCCAGGCCCCTCTTAAACTCTACATAGTTATTAGATCACACCTTAACCATCTTTTTCCTAAACTAAATAACTGTACTTTTAATACTAGACGTTTTATTTGTATTTATAGTAGTAGCTATATCAGTACTAGTAGTAATTGTAGTAGTAATAATGGTACTTTGGCAGTCGGTTAATACTAGTAGCAATTGTAATAGTAGTTTTTATAACAGTTCTAGAAAAAATAGTTTTCATACTATTAGTAACTATAGCTCATATGAAAAAAAAAAACTTAAAATATAACTTTTAATACTTCATAATAAAAGATGAAAAAAAAAACACAAATATTATTCTATAAGATAAATATGCCCAATAAAAAGACTGGTGTAACTAGATATACCATAATAGATGTGTAGGCATAACAAAGGGCAAATTGTATACAGCTGATACCATATGAACACACATAGATGTGGGCCAGTTGATATGGTTACTCACATTTCCTGTGGTTTGGTAGTAGTGCGACTACCTGAAATTACTCACTGTTCCTTTGATGTGAGATAGGCGCCCACCAGGGTATGACGTCACAGGAGAATTGTTGTCGGGAGATGACCTGTCCCTTAGTGTCCCTTTAGGGTATCCCTGCCTAAAAGCAGAGCACCCGCCCCGAAAGGGGCTACCCCACTTCTCGGTGGCTAAACCCTCAAAAATTCCCTAGATAGAATTGTCAAGCTGAACCCCAACGCGTTTCCCCATTCATGATAGCAATGGTTCATCAGGGGACAAAGACACTATAAAATAAGGTCACAGATGATGGCTACCAGAGATGATATAAGCGCTATTCTATAGTAGTATTAGTAGTAGTTTTACAAAAGTTACACCATAACAGTAGTAATAGTTGAAATACTAGTAATAATTATAATAATAGTAATAACCTTTGTAGTAGTTATAGTAGTAGTAAAAGGTTTATAATTTTAGTAGCAAATGTAGTAGTAGTAGTTTAACTACTACTACTAATAGTAGTAGTTATAGTTGGTGTTGAGCAAATCAAGCTTCGGATCATCAACATCATCATGTCTTTGCACAGGATTAAAATGTATCGGCTCAGTGGAGCCAAACTTCGTTTCACCCAAGGTCACTGATACGAAGCTCGATTCGCTCAAGCCTAGTTATAATAGTTACTTTAGTACAAATAGTAATTGCAGTAGTTTTTATAGTAGTTATAGTAGTAGTAATAGATGAGCTGTATATTCAACTAATACAGTTTAAGTATTCTTCTATATTCTTAAGATGGTTTTCTTATCATTTCTATTCTATTTAATTTCCAGTTAAAGGAACAAGGGATCTACAAAGCAGTTGGAGAATTTGACATCTTCATTGATTACATTGAAGAATACCTTATGTCTAGGAAGAAGTAATAGATCTTAATCTGAATAGTTTTTACTACATTGTTTTCTTACCTGAAATTAAAGGCATTCACCCCCCATTGTCATATGGAAGAAATAAGAAAACAAGTGAAGATTTGTGAGGGCAAGTACTACTGCCACAACATGCTTAAATGTCACTTGGGATGTACTCACAGTCATTTTAACTGCTTTGCCGTTATTATAATTGACTAGCTTAGGATCAGAGATGGGAAAATATAAATGAAGTACAATGTACAAAATGGACTTTGTTAGCTAGAGCATAACAAATGATGAACATTCTGTTGAATGTGAAATATATCTCCAAAAATTAGGGAGGCTGATACTTGATCATATTGATTAGTTTCATGATGCTGAATGCTGCAAACCCCCAGTTGTACACATATTGAGGTGTCTCATGTCTTATGTTACTTTGTATCAAATGCATGTTTTAGTGCTAGGCTATGTTTATTACAATGAAGATAATTGTTTACTTCCATTTTATGGCTTTGTTTTCCTCTTCTAAGGGCTCATGTACATGGCCATGCCTGTATTTTGGTCCCCAAAATATGGATACCTTACATGTGCATTCAATATTTTTCTACCATCAATAGTAAAAGCTATTCTATTATAGGATCTGTTCTATAGTTTGTGGAACAGCCACACAGAACCACAAAAAAATACATGCATGTTCCCCTAGAAATAAAGGTGTCAGGGTGCTATCCAGAAAAACATAAATATAGCACACTGAAGAAAATTGTTGTGTGCACGAGCCCTATTATGTAGAGAAGATCCAGGCAAAAGTATGACGTCTTTAATGTAATGTTCCCTGAGAAAAGGATATAAATAACTCTTGTCCTGCAGGATGTATACTATCTCATAAATGCGACCAATAGGTAATTACCCTGTAGGTAAGTGTCTAAACCCCTCAAAAAGCTTAGTATCAAACAAATCAAAGACTCCCAGTAGTGTTTTTCCACTGCTTGTGTACAGTTATTTGCTCCCTATTAGTAGACTATGATTTTCCTTTTGCATATGTTCCCCTTGGAGTACTACATTAAAGACTCAATGCGTTTTGTGAGAACTTTGTAAAGGGTAATTTAATTTTCACACAATTATTTCAAAAGCATGTCACACAGCCAACCAGAACCTTACTCTGTACTGGGTGAGAAGGAAAAACTCCAAAATAGTGCTGCTGTTTACAGATAGACGTCCTGGTTTGGCTGTAAACCTGTGTGATAAACCAGTCATGTTGCTATCCACTTAGAAGGCCACATACTTTTGGTGCCTTAGACACGATGTTGTTTCTTTTGAATTGAATTTGAATTATTTCAAGCACAATACTCCATGATCCTAGTTGTAAATGTGAACGTGTACTTTAATTTTAGCATAATTAACATACGTTATGTATATATGTGTCCCTTTAAGTTATAGGGTGCAAGCATGTGTTATTTAAATGTGCAATATGTACAACAATAGGACTGAACAATTATCTTGACAGCACTCTCTTTGTAGACAATAATAAATATACCTCTGTTCAAAATATGTTTAGAATATCAAATTCAAATGTTTATCCATTAATATAATGATGTTTTTCTTATTCTATGATCTATGCAGTATTTTTTTACCTAATGATATATTTTCATAATAAAAAATAATTTAGTTAAAAAATTAAAGGTGTTGGAGTTTTCTGTCAGGGAAAGTTTCTCATACTGTAGTCCAACATTGAAGACTCTTCTTTTCAGGCTCCAAAAGGACCGAATTTAAATTCATGCCTCAAATATTTACCATCCTGAATACAACTTTTCCAAGAGCTTATATGGAAGGGAAACTGTATTTGATTCACCTTAGATGTTGGATCATTATGCTATAATATAGATGAGCAAATCACTTCTAAATTAATCAATTTAGTTTTGAATTTTGTAAAAGTAAGTAAAGCCAAAAATCTCAGTTTGCTGAACATGACGGGACATTTTTTACAAACGTTGTGCGAACCTTACACACATCAGCAAATGGATACGAACCACCTAAACATTCAGGTTCACTCATACAAGAACCATACTGTATTTCCATCGAATACCTTGTTCTCTGACCCAATACACTACTGGGTGAGCAGATTAGAACAGTGGTTGGAACTAACCATGAGCGCATTTTTCAAAAATTTGATTCGGCCGGTACGCCAAATTTTTTGAAAACATTTGGTTCAATATGAATTTATTTGCGGCTAATCGCATTAAAAAAAGTCTATTTCCTGGCTGCAGAGAGCCTTTATAGTGGTGTAAAACACTGTGCCTTGCACTGCACACTTCACTTATTGAATGCTGGAAAATGTCTGACTGTAAGATGGCCACCGTATTTATAGGGCTGTGACATCACAGGGCTGGCTGCTGATTGGCTGCATGCAGGCATGTCAATCTGGGTGATCCCGCCTTCCCAGAGTTCCTTGCCCCATGTCCTCAGTCCTCACACGTGTAGCCACAATTTTAGGAAACGCAAGCGCAAGGAAAATCTAGTTCGTTACAAATCGAATTTTTCATCAGCTTCGATTCGCTCATCTCTATTCACCTCCTCCGGTGGCTTGACAAAAAACTGCTACACTGATGAGTAAGTGATTTTGCCCCCAACACGACGCACTTACTGACTGCTACCGCCCCTGCTTTCGTGAATCCGTGTACCACTACTTTCTGGGCAGGTAGGCTCCTGCGAAGCGGGTGGTCTACCACGGGCACGTTTGGCTCCCACTGCTGCCACCCTGCTGAATCCACCGCTGCCTCAAGGGCAAGCTGCCACCCTCTTCTCCTGATGATGATGAAACCCCTAATTCACCTGGCCCCCAAGTGCGATTAGCTGCATCATCATCATTGAGTACTGTCTGCACATCACTGATGTCCTCCTCAACGGTCTCTGGGTCAGCAGCCTCACCGCTTGCAACACCAGCTGCTATGGAAAGTGACAGATATCTCCTCCACCTCTTGGCTTGCCAGTAGCTGCTGACTGTCCTCTAGTAGCCCGTCCTTGCTGTGTAGTGGGGCTGAGCCCACAGAATATAATACTTCTTGGCTGAGGGAACAGAGAAGGACAGAGGCAGGTTGTGGACAGGTGAGGGCACAGGGCCTGCTCCAGAGCTATGCCAACTAAGGGTTGTGTCTGACAAACCCACTGACAATTGGCTGGGGGTGTCTGATGTCACTTGGGACAAAGTGGATGACCGAGTCCACCATTCAAGAACCACTGGGTTGCAGGTCAAGACACGACCGCTAGATGACACCGGGAGCTCAGGCCTCTCGCTGTGACTACTGCTGCCACATCCCCTTACTCTGCTGTGACCTGTGCCTGCGCCAGAAATATTTAGGCCTCTGCCACTCCCCTGTGCAGGGCCTGGCACTTCTCTGTCTGACATACTGTCAGATCATATAAATAAAAAGGAAATTAAAATACCCCAAAAAAGTCTGTAATGTTCTCACTTCACCACACAACGGTTAATAAGCCCTTTTTTTTCCAATAATACACACCAAAAAGAGCTGTCATTTTCTCAACTCACCACACAACGGCAAATATATTTTTCTTTTGCCACTAATACACAACAAAAAGGGATTAAGAACATATAACTGCACCACTCAAGTTAACAGCAAATATATTTTTCTTTTTTCAACTTATACACTCCACAAAAAGCTTTAGAACATATATATAACTGCACAGCTGAAATGCAAATATATTTTTCTTTTTTCCACTTATACACTCCACAAAAGGTTTTAGAACATATAACTGCACTGCTGAATGGCAAATATATTTTTCTTTTGCCAATAATACACGATAAAAATGGCTTTAGAACATATAACTGCACCGCTGAATGGCAAATATATTTTTCATTTACCACTAATACACTCCACAAAAGGCTTTAGAACATTTAACTGCACCACTGAAAGTCAAATATATTTTTCTTTTTTCCACTTATACACTCCACAAAAGGCTTTAGAACAAATAACTGCACCGCTGAACGGCAAATATATTTTTCTTTTGCCACTAATACATGACAAAAAGGGCTTTAGAACATATAACTGCACTTCTGAACAGCAAACATATTTTTATTTTTTTCCACTTATACACTCCACAAAAGGCTTTAGAACATATAACTGCACCACTGAACGGCAAATGGGCCCTTATTTTTTTCCCCTTATACACTCCACAAAAGGCTTTAGAACATATAACTTCACCACTGAACAGCAAATATATTTTTCTTTTGCCACTAATACACAACCAAAAGGGCTTTAGAACAAATAACTGCACCGCTGAATGGCAAATTTGTTTTTCTTTTGCCTCTAATAATGACAAAATGGGCTTTAGAACATATAACTGCACTGCTGAACGGCAAATATATTTTTCTTTTGCCACTAATACACGACAAAAAGGGCTTTAGAACATATAACTGCACCACTGAACAGCAAATATATTTTTCTTTTGCCACTAATACACAACCAAAAGGGCTTTAGAATATATAACTGCACCGCTGAACAGCAAATATATATATTTTTTGCCACTAATACACAACAAAAAGGGCTTTAGAACATATAACTGAACTGCTGAACGGCAAATAACTTTTTTTGTGCCACTAATACACTCCTAAAAGGGCTGTAATTTTCGCATCTTTACCACACAACAGCTATTATGCCCTTTTTTTCTCCGTTATACAAGCCAAAAAATGCTTAAGAACATATAACTGCACCGCACAAGGGCAAATAAGACATATAAATATTTCATTGTAATAAACCCTGTTAATGGATGTATCAAACAGTACTTGCACCCCAATAACAAGAACGGTTTGCTGGAAATACAGAGCTGTATAATGGCAATTTGGATCCCCAGTAAGTGCAGCAAAGTGTAATAAGATTGTTCCTATTACCCAGGCTGTAACCTCCCCTACTGAACCCTGTTCTACATAAATGCTGTGCAATGATTCCTCCCTATCCTTTCCTTACACCTTGAATAATCTTTCCCTGAACTTGTAAATCGTTTTTTAATAGCACAATGAAGTCTTTCCTAGCACTGTCCCTAGTGCCTGCTGATGTCTCTCCCTGCACTAAGTACACTGGAAAATGGCAGAATCCAAGATGGCTGAGGCTATTTATAGGGCTGTGACATCACAGGGCTGGCTGCTGATTGGTTGCATGCATGGCATTATGGGTGATCCCACCTTCTCAGAGTTCCTTGCTCCTTGTCCTTACACATACAGCAGCCATTTTAGGAAAAAATGCGATTCGTTACCATGAATTCGGATTCTGTGCAAATCGATTTTTTTTCTGAAATTCGGATCCAATTCCATTTCGACAACTTTGATTCGCTCATCTCTACTTGTAAGCACGTGTAATCACGCTGTCCTAAATGTGACCTTTCAAAAGAACTACATATGGAATTCAAGGAGAAAGAGGAAGTAATACAAGAAGGAAGTATGCATGATTGTTATCTGTTCAGGAGTGGTGTGTGTGGAAAGAAAGGGTGTTGTTATTGTTGTATAAATATACCCATATTGAGAAATTACAATAGAATAGTTAACTGCACCATCATATGGTTTTTTCAAAAGAAAAGCATTGAGGACAGAGTGGGGGAGAATTGATATTTTAAAAGATAGTGGAGTAGTTACAGTAGTGACTTTGTTACAAGCTGAAAGCATGGTAACAGGACCTTATAGTCCATATTTAGAAAATATGGGGCTCATTTACTAACAGATATAGGTCAATTTTTGGTGTTTATCTGGCGCAGGTTATTTGGGCCGCAATCTGCGACATTTCCCCACTCAGGCCAGGTCTAAAAAGGGGGGCATGGTGTAGGAGTGGAAGGGGGCGGTCCGGCAGGCCCATCTGATTCATCATTTTCTATGCCTGTTTTAGGCGTAGAAAATGGTCTAAACATACGTCAGCAAGGGAGCTGGCATACATTTCGACAGGTGGTGGATGCACCAAAGTTATGTAGAGGCCGGCGACCCTACATAATTTAGGAGCAACCACCGCTTGCACAAAGGGGTATTAAGACTGGCATCTAAAAAGCCGGTCTTAATAAAGGCCCCCCTATATGACTATAAAAGGTTAAATATATAGATGGCCAAAAATCAGACTTCTTCAAAAAGAAAAAGATGAGAGTATTCAATAGACTAGCAAACTATACAAATAATTTAAACTTTATTAGATACTAAACACCGAGCAATTAGAACATTATTAACCTCTTCCTGACCAAGGACTTTTGTGCCTTACTGTCCATGTCAAATTTTCACCTTTTCAAAACAAAGCATTCTAAGGCTACGTGTTTTTTTTTTTTTTTTTTTTATTCTTTTAGCACAAACAGAGTTTTTAAATGATTAATGCCCTGGATTAGAGATGAGCGAATCGAAGTTGACGAAGTGGAATTCGATCCGAATTTCAGGAAAAATTTGATTTGCACCGAAGCCAAATTTCCTCACGCTTCGTGGTAACGAATCACATTTTTTCCTAAAAGGGCTGCTGCATGTGTAAGGACATGGAGCAAGGAACTCTGGGAAGGTGGGATCACCCATAATGCCATGCATGCAGCTGCCAGCCAGCCCTGTGATGTCACAGCCCTATAAATAGCCTCAACCATCTTAGATTCTGCCATTTACCAGTGTACTTAGTGCAGAGAGAGACGTCAGTAAGAGCTAGGGACAGTGTTTGCAAAAACCTAATTGTGCTAAAAAAACGATTTAAAAGTACAGGGAAAGATTATTCAAGATGTAGGGAAAGGATAGGGAGGAATCATTCCTCAGCATTTATGTTGAACAGGGTTCAGTAGGGGAGGTTACAGCCTGGGTAATAGGAACAATCCTATTACACCTTGCTGCACTGACTGGGGACCCAAATTGCCATTATACAGCTATGTAATTCCAGCAAACCGTTCTTATTAGAGTGAAAGTGTTGTTTGATACATCCATTAACAGGGTTTATTACAAGGAAATATTTCTGTGTCTTATTTGCCCTTGTGCGGTGCAGTTATATCTTTTAAAGAATATTTGGCTTTTATTAGTGGGGAAAAAAGGGCTTATTAGCTGTTGTGTGGTGAAGTGCTAAAATTACAGCCCTTTTTGTCGTGTATTAGTGGCAAAAGTAAAATATTTTTGCCGCTCAGCGGTGCAGTTATATGATCTAAAGCCTTTTGTGGCGTGTATTAGTTGGAAAAAGAAAAAATATATTTGCCAATCAGCGGTGCAGTTATATGTTCTGAACAGTGGTGTAACTAGAGTGTTATGGGCCCCAGTGCAAACTTTGGATCGGGCCCCCCTACCCATTTTTACAAAGAGGTGCCAGATTTTCTATACACTAAGGAATCTTTCACACAAGCGGATGCCATGCGGGTAATCTGCTGCGTGAAAGATTGCCAAGCCCTGCTTCAGACAGCAGAGACACGGACCATTAACATGATTGATAATGCTCCGTGCCTCTCTGTGATCTTTTTACTACAAAGTCACAGTGAGATAAAGTTGTCACCGTGATTTTGTAGTAAAAAGATCACAGAGAGGCACGGAGTATTATCAATCATGTCACTGCTCCATGTCTCTGCTGTCCGGAACGGGGCTTGGCTCTCTTTCACACAGCAGATTACCAGCACAGGATCCAATCGTGTTAAAGGGCCCTAAGCCTAATGCATGGCTACACTCACCCAGTCCTAATAAAATCTGGTCCTACCTCATCCACGGTGTCGCTGGCGTCGGCGTGATGTCCACTGGATCCAAAACAAGGTTCCTGTGGTGATAGAAAAAAAAAAAGAATAATCACATAAGGAAGGGATGGTGACTTCACCTATGAAATCACCAGCAGGGGGCGCTGTGCTGGCCTGTAAGACTGAGCCATGCCAATGTATAGCAGGGTAATCTAGAACATTTCCCCTAAGTGCTACCACACAGTACTAATGCCCACATTGTGGTCCCTTCACAATAGTTATGTCCCGCTTGTGGCCTCTCACAGCAGTTATGCCCACCTTTGATCCTGTCACAGTAGTTATGCCCACTTTTGTGCCCCTCACTGTAGTTGTGCCCAGATATGTACCCCCACACAGTAGTAATGCTCAGATATGTGCCCCCTCACAGTAGTTATGCCAGATTATGTGCCCCCTCATAGTAATTATGCCCAGATATGTGCCCCCTCACAGTGGTTATGGCCAGATATGTGCCGCTGTTCTGTTAAAATCTGCTGCCCGTAAAAATCTGCTGCCCTCGTCACTTCCGGTCTTGACGTCACGCTTCTGAGGGAGGTGTGTCTCCCTGCTCGGCTCCTGATTTGCTGTAAAGAGGGTTTGGCTAGAGACTGCGCACAATGGCTGAGGGCAGCAGATTTTCACAGCGGCTGTGTGGGCAGCAGATTTTCACGGGCTCTGATTGCCCGCCAATTAGAGCCCGTGAAAATCTGCTGCCCGCCAATCAGAGCCTGTGAAAATCTGCTGCCCGCACAGCCACTGTGAAATTCTGCTGCCCTCAGCGATTGTGCGCAGTCTCTAGCTAAACCCTCTTTACAGCCAATCAGGAAACCGGCAGGGAGACACACCTCCCTCAGAAGCGTGACGTAAGGACCGAAAGTGACGAGGGCAGCAGATTTTTATGGGCAGCAGATTTTAACAGAACACCGCCTCACAGTAGTTATGCCCAGTTATGTGCCCCCTTACAGTAGTTATACCAGATTATGTGCCCCCTCACAGTAGTCATGCCCAGAGATGTGCCCCCTCACAGTAGTTATGCCCAGATATGTGCCACCTCACAGTAGTTATGCCCAGTAATATGCCCCCTCATAGTAGTTATGCCCACATATATGCCCCCTTAAAGTAGTTATGGCAGATTAGGTGCCCCCTCACTCGTGTTATGGCCCCCCATTTGCCTCCAGTCGGCATGACAAAAAAAAAAAAAACAACACATACTTACCTTTTTCCCTGATGACTAGCTCCCACCATCACATCGCGCTGCTGGCTGTGCATGAGGCCAATTCCCGGGCTTTCAGCACTCCTCCCACAGCCAGCAGCGCCATGTGTGGCCAGCAGGGGGAGCGCTGGAGCTCAGAAGAAAAGTGAAGCAGGGAGCGAAGAGGTCTCCTTGCTTCACTCTGCAGACAAACAGCTAGGCAGTGACAAGAACTGCCCCGCCTCTGTGCACACACAGGGCATATAATGTACATGTTTGAAGAGAGCTCTGACGGGGCCCGGCAATGTCACTGTACTTCATGCTGGGCCCCGTCAGAGCGCTCCCATTGCATGTGAGCGCAGCGGGCCGAATCCCCCCCTGCCGGGCCCGGTCGCATCCTCTGCGACCACGAATGTTACTTCCCTGGTTCTAAAGCCTTTTGTGGTGTGTATTAAAGGAAAAATAAAAAATATATTTGCCGTTCAGTGGCGCAGTTATATGTTTTAAAGCCCTTTTTGTCATGTATTAGTGGAAAAAGAAAAAATATATTTGCCGGTCAGTGGAGTAGTTATATGTTTTAAAGCCTTCTGTGGTGTGTATAAGTGGAAAAAGAAAAAATATATTTGCCGGTGCAGTTATATGTTCTAAAGCCTTTTGTGACGTGTATTAGTGGTGGGAAAAAAAAGGGCTTATTAGCCGTTGTGTGGTGAAGTGAGAAAATTACAAACTTTTTTGGGGTGTTTTAATTTCCTTTTTATTTAGTTATTTATTTGATCTAACAGTATGTCAGACAGAGAAGTGCCTGGCCCTGCACAGGAGAGTGGCAGAGGCGTAAATGTTTCTGGCACAGGCAGAGGTTGCAGTAGAGTAAGGGGCTGTGGCAGCAGGGGTCACTTCAAGAGGCCTGAGCTCCCAGTGTCTGCTAGCGGTCATGTCGTGACCAGTAACCCAGCGGTTCTTGAATGATTGACACCATCTTCAACTTCGTTGCAAGTGACATCAGACACCACCAGCCAAGAGTCAGTGGGTTCGTCAGACACAACCCTTAGTTGGCATGGCCCGGGAGCAGGCCCTGTGCTCTCACCTGTCCTTAGCCTGCCTCTATCCTTTTCTGTTCCCTTAGCCAGAGAAGTATTGTATGCTGTGGGCTCAGTTCCACTATACAGTGATGACGAGATACCAGAAGACAGTCAGCAGCTTCTGGCAAGCCAAGACGTGGAGGAGACATTCGCCGCTTCCCCCACTAGGCGGGCAAGTGGTGTTGAGTAGAGTGGCATAGGAGCTGGTGTTGCGAGCGGTCAGACTCCTGATCCAGAGACAGTTAAGGAGGACATCAGTGACATGCAGACAGTACTCGATGATGATGATGTAGCTGATTGCACTTGGGAGCCAGGTGACGAAGGGGCTTCATCATCGGGAGAAGAGGGTGGCAGCTTGCCCGTGAGCTAGCGGTGGAGCATTGGGAGCCAAACGTGCCTAGGGTAGACCACCTGCTTCGCAGAAGCCTACCTGCCCTGGAAGTAGCGGTGCACGGGTTCACAGAGGCTGCAGCAGTAGCAGTCAGTGCATAGTGTTGGGGGTAAAATCAACTATTCGGCGGTGTGGCAGTTTTTTGTTAAGCGGCCTGGGGGAACCGTGGCTCCAATGTGGTGGTTCAGCCTGCCGCAGCAACTGCTGCATCACCCAGTGGAATGCACCCGATTTAAGGCAGTCAAGGCTCCACCACCTCAGCCAAAGGGAGCTGTTTGTCCTTCCCATCATCTGCTGGTCCTGATGCTCCTGCTCCTCATCAGTCATTCTGTCAGCAATCGATTACTGAAGCAATTGCCAAGAGACAGCAATATGCAAGCACTTATCCTACAGCGCAGAAGCTAAATGCGCTCCTATCCAAGTTGGAGAGTCATTTATTTTCCAAAAAGGCAGTACCAGCCCTGCACACACATGTAGACCAGAAGGTGGGCCAGTCCTTGAGCCTGTTAGTGTCTGCCAAAGTGCACGGCAGCGCCGACGTGTGGAGCTGTAACTACGGTCAGAGACAATACATGTCCTTTGCGACCCACTGGTTGAATGTGGTTCCTGCAAAGCCACACCAGCAACTTGGCCAGGTGACGCCGCTTCTGTTTCCACATTGTCGTTGGTTCTGCGACAATGTCCGCCTCTGCCTCCTCATCCTCCACTGTGTCCTCAGCCTCCACTGCAGGGACAATTCACAATGTCCCTCCAGCATACCACATGTGTAGGCCACTGCGATGTCATGCTGTTTTGCACCTCATTTGCCTGGGCGAACGGAGTCACACAGGGGAGAAATCAAATCCTGTCTTTCTCCGCGATGACTCAAAATCAGAACCATGGAGACCAACAATGGAAAGAACATGGTGTCGGCGCTGCTTTAAGGAGGGCTAAGCCATGCTCCCTGCATGGCACACGTGTTCACTCTGGTTGTCCAGCGGTTCCTGAAGTCTTCCACCAATCTGCAAGACATCCTAAAAATTGCCAGAAAACTTTGCATGCACTTCAGCCACTCGTACACCGCAAAGCACACCCTCCTTGAGCTGTAGCCGCAGAACGGCATCCCCCAACATAGGCTGATATGCGACGTTTACACCCGTTGGAATTCAACCCTCCATATGTTGGACCGACTATACAAACTTCGATGTCAGCCAGTGGAAGTTCATACGTGACACCTGACATTTGCTTTGGCCCTTTCAGGAGGCCACGTTATTTCTCAGTCACCAGGACTACGGGATGAACAATGTCATTCCACTGCTTCATGTCCTGGAACAGATGCTGGTAAATCTGGCTGTTCAGGGTACTGGAGACGTGGTGCCTAAATCTCATGTTCACATGAGCCCTGTGGGAGCTTAACTGGAGGAGGAGGAGGACATTGGAGCACAAGCAATGTGTAGCGAAAAGGGTGGTTTTTCTACACAGATGACAGGAGAGGAGGAGCAGGAGCAGCCAGAGGAGGTACAGGGCGATGAAAAAGATGAGGCAGAGGACCCAGACACACCGTGGCAGTATGCAGTGGAGATGAAGGCAGGGAGTCCCTCCGAGTCACTGGTACAAATGGCCCGATATATGCTCACTTGCTTGCGTAGGGACAGCCGAATTGTCAGCATTCGGCAGAGGGATGATTTCTGGCTCTCCACCTTGTTGGACCCTCGCTTCCAGCTGTTGGGGAGTGGTGGGGTGGCAAGAGCAGTACCAGCATCATCAGCAGCAGCCTGAGTTTAGAGTCGCTGATGAGCAGTTTTCTTTACGCGCATAGTGAATAAACTACTCACCAGCAGCAAGACAGAGCAGAACCTGAACCAGCAGGTGGTGGCATACTTGGAGTGCACCCTGCTGGCCATCATTAAAGATCCGCTGGACTACTCGGCAGTCAAACTGGATTTGTGGCCGAAACTAGCCGAGTTTGCTCTTGAAAAGCTGTCCTGCCCGGCCAGTAGTGTGGCATCAGAGCAGGTGTTTAGTGCGGCAGGGGCCATAGTTACCCCAAGAAGAACTCGCCTGTCCACAATGTGGAGAGACTGACCTTAGTCAAGATGAATCAGGCGTTGAACAGCCAGGATTTCCACCCACCAATGCCTGATGCATCAGACTAGATCATCCATGGTGCCACACAAACACTTTGACAAATGAAACCAGTTACTCCTGGCTACATGCCTCAGCTACTATTTTGATGCTGCCACCCGCCTGCCTGATGCCACACATCTTATGCCAAGTGCTCCTTTTTTCATCCACCATCTTCAGCTGGTACTTGTATTGCACCCACCTCCCCACTCTGTCAACTTGCCACTCTGTGGTCTCCTGATGCTGCCGGCACCTCCACACTCTGTCCTTGTGCCACTCTGTGGCCTCCTGATGCTGCTACCGCCACCTCACCACTATGTCATAGGGCCCTTCTGTGAATTTCTCAAGCTGTTCCCACCCTCCCCACTTCATGACTGGGCCACTATTTTGCCTTTCGGCCTGGCTGACATGATCATTTATTTGACCCTTCTTCTGATCTGTCAGAAGAAAGGAAAAATAAGATGCACAATGGATCCTGTCTGTGTAGCAATCCTGTATAGCTCAATCCGAATTGTCTTGTGATTTGGTTGCCGAAAGCAGGAGTGGGTACAAAACACAGAAGATAAGCAAATATTCCATACACGTGTCATCTCTGTTTTGGATCCACTCCTGTTTTTTTGGGCTTTAGTAAAACTGATGGATTACTGACGAAATGCTGACCGAGTGAAGGCAGATGCTCAACAGACAGGATCCGTTTTTTGGGTTATTGTTCTGACGGATCAGAGGAAGGGCAAAATAATCAGTGAAGTCAAAACAAACTTACTGCTAACACCCTCTCCACTCTGTCAGGGTGCTCTACTTGTATAAGCGTTTAATAGAACAGGTTCTGTAGACAGCGGTTCTGTGGAATCAGCTGACGATGGTGTAAAAGGAGTGTGCTTTATCTAGACGCTAACATCAACCTGTAAGGCTGAGTTCATAGTTATTTGGTCAGTTTACTGCCCAAATAAGTGAAGTGTGCAGCGATTCTAAGAGCGACGCCTGTCATCTGCATTGAATACTGATTTTTAACACGATTTGCCGCGAATAAATTGATCGAACAGAATTTTTACGAAAATGTCGGCAAACCGGCCAAATCGAATTTTGGAAAAATTTGCTCATCTTTACTTACAAGGAACAACCAAAACTGACTTTTTGAATTTCTGGTTTAGCTCTGTTGTTATGCCTGGAAACTTGTTTTTGTCTGGAAAAACTGCTGTGTCATTGCCATTGAGTATCAATGAGACTGTAATGGAAGTCTATGACAGACGGGAGTGGTAACTTTACAATTGCTTGTGCTGAGTTTTTCTACTCCACCCCTCCCACTAGAAGGTTACAGTCTAGCTAGAATGGTATATAAGGAGGGAAGTCAGAGCCCCTAGTGCTCTGCAGTTAGGGAACAGACTACTGAGTAACCAGAAGAAGACACTGAGACAGGGATACTTTGCCACAGATGCTGGATCACCAGCCTTTGAACAGGGTACCAGCCTTCTGAAGAGAGAGAGGTACAGTTAGCTCAGGCCTTTCCTCTGCATCAAACCCTTCTTCTTCCAGGGAGGAGACTGGAGAAGCCAGCCCTAAGCCTCACCTGTATTGTTTTGCACCTGTATTCCTCCAGTAAAGACGCACACTAATTAACTACAGACCCTGACTCTCTGGACTTACTTCCGGTTGGGGTGCACCACTCCTTACCATCCCTTCCAGAGAGCAGCAACACATGGTGACACCTCAATGGTGTCTGGGGGACCAAGTGTAGCATTGGAGCCACCAAAAACCCGGCCACTGCACTACCACATTACGCAAGCTAGTGTACTTATTTAGAACGCGTTGCATGACTAGGTTGGTGATGTGCGTCTTGCAGAGAGCATGTGTTATTTCCTCCAGGTTCAGGGTGGCCAGGATGTTCCGCCCGTTGTCGCTGAGCACCTTGCCCAGTCGGAACAGGAGGAGGGGGCAGCCAGCGTGTTGTTTCAGTCTTGATAGCCCAGGGAGATCAACTCCAACACAGCATGGCAAAACTTCACTTGACAAATATGATAGGAAGGAGGAGTAGTACGATTGACGCTGCTGCTGTTGTGGACAGCGAGCTTCCATGGAGGAGGAAGTGGATAGGTGCCTGGGGTGGGAGCCAGGTCGATACAATCATGGGGCGGGGGGGTCAAAGCACCTGACCTCATTGCTGCCCCAAAAACATTGACCCAGCGGGCCGTGAAAGACATGTACTGTCCCTGCGTGTAAGAGCTTCTCCAGGTGTCCAGTGTGACAAGAACCTTGCCACACTGTGAGAATCACAGGGAGCACCCAACATATTTTTGGGAGAAATAATGTCGGATAGGTATCTTCCAGCAAGCCTGAGCGCATGCCATCAGCTCCCTAAAGGAAGCAGACTCAACTAAATGGTAAGGCAGCAACTATACCACCAGCAATTTGGCCAGGTGGGAACTAATCTTGCGCAGTATGGGTGTCACGAGTTGGAGGTCCCTCGAAAGACCTCTGCGTCATCAAGCAATAAACATATGGAAGTCAGGTACAGACACACACAAGAGTTTATTGCATAAACAAACGCCAAGGAAGGAAGCACAAGCAAAACATGAGCTCTATGTACCGTCAGCACAGTGGGAGAAAACCCCCACTGTGCCACTGTCTAGTAATACTCCAGAAGGGCGTGACAAAGCAACTCCTGGTATTCACTAGGGCCCCAGATGGTAAGGTTAGGCTTTGCAGCAGGAAGTTGCCAGGGTCCACTCCAGAGCGTGAACTAGACAGTGACAACAGGAACGAACAGACAATAGGTACCAGAAGGTACCGACGGTACATAGGCAAACATAACAGACAGGCAAATATAAACAAGGCAACTAATTACACAAGCAGGAGTTCTACGCAAGGAAACAGGAGTGGCAATGAGCAGAGAAGGACTTACTCCACCAGTAGTATACTGCATGGCCTTGCCCATAGCACTCTGCAGCAAAGAAAGCTGCAGCACGGGCTTGCTGAACAGAGTATCCCCTAAAGCAGAGAGAGTCCTCCATACGGAGGAACGAATACGAAACAGGGGAAGACAGACACAAAACAAGACAGGCAAGACTAATAAGGGCAGAGGCATAAAGACATAATAATAAACACAAGGTGACTCAAACATAACTGGCAGAACTAATAGCAGAAACACAGGAATAAGGACGACAATGAGCAAGTAGGCGAACCCACAGAACACAGACAGACACGCGTCCCATGGGTAAGCAGCATGGGAGACAGAGTATGAACCAGGAGCAGGACAGGACAAACACACACCAGGAGAGCCGACCCAGAACTGAGGGAACATCAGCCTTATATACAGGTTCCATGAGTGCAGCAGAGAGGCCACACCCATGGAGCAGACAGAGAGGATTAACTCCTAATAGGCACACAGGGGAGTTAACCTATACAGAACCACTTACAACACACAGGAACAGAACTGCAGCGAGGAGCTGCAGTAGAGCATGGACAGAAGGTCACAGCCAGAGGTAGCGACTGTGACAATGGGATTGCTGAGCACATAGAGTTGTTTCCTGGCCACGCATTCCATTATCAATTGCGGACGATGGAGCAGAGGAGGAGGAGTCTGAGCGGGAGAAGCAGAAAGGGATGATGACAATGTGAAAGACACTGTACTGCCCGTGGATGCGACATTGCTGCTGCAAGGGGGACCGGAAGAAGGAGGGAACTGTTGCAGTAGCTGGCTGCCACCTTCACATGCCAACAGGATGGGGTGATGTCTCTTCATGTGGTTCAATAGATCCATAGTGCCTGCCTTTGTGTTTGCCTGCCCACGTCTTATTTTGTTCTTGCAGAGCTTGCACAAAGCAAAATTCTGTCTTCCAGCATCGTGGAGAAAAACTGCCAGATGGGAGATACTGTGGCACCTTTTGGGCCTAACCCACCCACATTGTCAGCAGAATCACCAAATCACGAAGCAGACATGGCCTTGTCTTTGGGAGGTACATGACCTCTGCTCTTTATTGCTGTTGCCACCACCCTCCTCCTCTGATTTTGCCTCCTCCTCCTCAGCAAGCTGATTTGTCTCCCAGGTCCTGCCCAGCACACAATTGTTATCAGAGTCCTCACCCTCCCTGCCGCTTCTATCAGACTGCTCTCACACAAGTTGTCAACATGGAGACTCTCTTGACTCTCTGATATAGGGAGTGGTGGGGTTTTCTTAGGAAAAAGTAAGGTTCCCCACTAGGAAGGGGCAGTAAAGACTGAGGGGACTCTACTGAAAGCCTTTTCTGGGGTTGCAAGGAGGAGAAGCAGGAGGAATGCTGTAAACTCTAGATGCATGGAACAATGTCAGACTGTGAAGTCACCTCCACACCATCCTGCTGGGACTGAGAGGAGAGGTGAGCCATCTAATCCACAATCTTTTCCTCTTTTTTTCAATGATAATGTGCCTTTCCGAAGCCAGCAGAGACAACTGCAGCCTACTACTGCTACTACGTCTGCACATATGGCTGGTGTTGCTGCTACCCACATTCTGGCTTTGGTACTTTCTTTTGGAAGACTTCTGTAGCCCTGACATTTTTGGGCCTAAATGTACACGGTCACACAAAGTATTGAACAGTTTGAAAATCTGCATTTTGGAAATTAAAGACAGAAAGGTGCAATACGATATCCTTCCATTTCCACCAACACACTGAAGAATTTATTACTGACAGTTGACAGTTGAGTGGAAATACTACTAACAGATTTGTGTCCGATGTCTTTTGCTTGTTAAAATATTTAGATTAAAAAATTCTCCAACGTAAAACACAAGTTGACAAACTACTATGCAAATATTTCCCCAACCTCCCCATCACACCAACACTAGAAATGCCTGGAGATGGAAATACACAGATACAAGCCTAATACCATGTTATCGCTTCAAGATAATATTGTGCGCTACCCTGTGTATTGGTGTAGTAATCACTTATATACTGGTTTTAATAATTTTAACAATCTTAAAAAAAATGGGAGCGATGTGGAGATAGAAATAAACCGAAATGTATTAAGGCCTAATATCACATTATCACTTACCGATCATTTTGTGTGCTACCCTGCGTATTGTAAGACACGTAATCGCCTACATGCTGGTTTGAATAAATTCAACAACCCCAAAATTGGAACTATGTGGAAATAGTAATAAACAGAAACCAATTGAGGCCTAATATCATGTTATCACTCACAGATAATTTTGTGCACTACCCTGTGAATTGAAAGATACAAAATCACCTATATGCTGGTTTTAATACATCCCCCCCCCCCCAAAAAAAAATAAATAAATTGGAACCGTGTGGAAATGGAAATAAGCCATAATATTACGTTATCACTTAATAATGTTTTTGTCTGCTACCCTGCATAGTTTATATGATTTTTAAAACTAAAACTAAAAAATTAAATTAACTATGTAGAGATAACTAGAGTTGAGCGAACACCTGGATGTTCAGGTTCAAGAAGTTCGACCGAACTTCACGAAAATGTTCGGGTTCGGGATCCGAACTCGACCCAAACATGACCCAGAACCCCATTGAAGTCAAAGGGGACCCGAACTTTTGGGCACTAAAAAGGCTGTAAAATAGGCCAGGAAAGGGCTAGAGGGCTGCAAAAGGCAGCAAAATGTAGGTAAATCCCCTGCAAACAAATGTGGATAGGGAAATGACTTAAAATAAAATAAATAAAAATTAACCAATATCAATTGGCAATGGCAACTTGGAGGAGGAGGTGGAATAGGAGGTTGGAGTGGCGTCAGGTGGGAATGCTATAGGAGTTGAAGTTCTCATCACAGCCAAAAAGGATTCATGTCTGCCTGCAGTGCCACAGGCCTCATTTACATACTCAGGGCAATGGCAACCATACATGGGAGTTGAAGTTCACATCACAGCCAAGAAGGATTCATGTCTGCCAGCAGTGTCATAGGCCTCACTCACAGACTCAGGCCAATGACAACCACACATGGGAGTCGAAGTTGTCATCACAGCCAAGAAGGAATCATGTCTGCCTGCAGGGCCACAGGCCTCATTCAAACATTCCGGCCCCCGGGACCCACAAAGAGGAGAGTTCAAATCACACCAAGACAGTATTGAATTGACCCAGCAATGCCACAGGCCTCATTCACAGATTCAGATCCATGGCACCCACAAAGAGGAGAGTTAAAATCATGCCAAATCAGTATTGATTTCACCCAGCAGTGCCACAGGCCTCATTTACTAATTCAGGAGGACCATGGCACCCGCAAAGAGGAGAGCGGTCCCGTAACAGCAACACAGGCCTTAGGTCAACCTGCAATGGAACAGGCCATTATTATTTATGTAGGCCCCTGACACCCAGACAGAGGAGAGGTCATTTGACAGTAAAAAAAATGTAATGTCTCCCACCAAGACAGCAAGCAATTAAATGAAATGAAGGCCCCTCACACCCACACAATGGGGCGGTCATTTGACAGTAAAAAGAGTTTACTGTCTCCCACCAATGCAGCAAGCGATTTAACGAAATATAGGCCCCTGACAACCAGACAATGTAGAGGTCATTTGACAGTATAAAGAGGATAATGTCACCCACCAAAGCAACAAATGATTAAATGACATATAGGCCCCTGACACCCACACAATGGGGCAGTCATTTGACAGTAAAAGAGTAAAATGTCTCCCACCAAGACAGCAAGTAAGTAAATAAAATATAGGCCCCTGACACCCACACAATGGGGCAGTCATTTGACAGTAAAAAGAGTTTAATATCTCCCACCAAGACAACAAATGATTAAAAGACATATAGGCCCCTGACACCCAGACAGAGTAGAGGTCATTCGACATCAAAAAGAGGATAATGTCACCCACCAAAGCAACAGGCGATTATCTGAAATGTAGGCCCCTGGAACCCAGACAGAGGAGAAAGGTCCCATAGCAGCAAAATAGGGATCATGTTACCCACCAATGGAATAGGCCACTTTCAGTAATTTAAGCCCCAGCACCCAGACAGAGGAGAAAGGTCCCATAGCAGCAAAACAGGCATCATGTTACCCACCAATGGAACAGGCCACTTTCAGTTATTTAGGCCCCTGACACCCAGACAGAGGAGAGGTCATTTGACAGCAAAAAGAGGTTAATGTCACACACCAAAGCAGCAGGCGATTAGCTGAAATGTAGGCCACTGGCACCCAGACAGAGGAGAGGTTCATTCAAATTGGTGTTGCCCCAAAATAATGGTACAATTAAAAAACAGAGGATTTAATAAAGAAGTGCCCTGGAGTACAAGAATGTATGGTTGAGGGCGAGGCAGTTATAAATGTCTATTGTGCACAAAGGATGGACAGGTCCTGTGGGATCCATGCCTGGTTCATTTTTAGGAACGTCAGCTTGTCCACATTGGCTGTGGACAGGTGGCTGCGTTTGTCTGTAATGACGCCCCCTGCCGTGCTAAATATACGTTCAGACAATACACTGGCCGCAGGGCAGGCCGGCACCTCCAAGGCCTAAAAGGCTAGCTCTGGCCATGTGGACAATTTGGAGACCCAGAATTTGAATGGGTCCAAACCATCAGTTAGTACGTGGAGGCGTGTGCACACGTACTGTTCCACCATGTTGTTGAAATGCTGCCTCCTGCTAACACATTCCGTATCAGGTGGTGGTGCAGTTAGCTGTGGCGCGGTGACAAAACTTTTCCACATCTCGGGCCATGCTAACCCTGCCGTCAGAGGAGCTGGCCGTGACACAGCTGCGTTGGCGACCTCTTGCTCCTCCTCTGCCTTCGCCTTGTGCTTTCACTTGTCCCCCCGTGTCAGTTGGGAATGCTCTCAGGAGCGCGTCTACCAGCGTGTGCTTGTACTTGCGCATTTTCCTATCACGCTCCAGTGCGGGAATTAAGGTGGGCATGTTGTCTTTGTACCAGGGATCCAGCAGCGTGGCCACCCAGTAGTCAGCACACGTTAAAATGTGGGCAACTCTGCTGTCGTTGCGCAGGCACTGCAGCATGTAGTCACTCATGTGTGCCAGGCTGCCCAGATTAAGGACAAGCTGTCCTCTGTGGGAGGCATATCGTCATAGTTTTCCACCAGCCACGCACCAGTGATGGGCCCGAGCTGCGTTGGCTGCCACCCCGCTATGAACATGCTTCATCCTCATCCTCCTCCACCTCCTCCTCATCCTCGTCCTCCTCGTCCTCCAGTAGTGGGCCCTGGCTGGCCAAATTTGTACCTGGCCTCTGCTGTTGCAAAAAACCTCCTTCTGAGCCACTTCTAAAAGACTGGCCTGAAAGTGCTAAAAATGACCCCTCATCCTCCTCCTCCTAGGCCACATCCTCTTCCATCATCGCCCTAAGTGTTTTCTTAAGGAGACATAGAAGTGGTATTGTAACGCTGATAACAGCGTCATCGCTAATGGCCATGTTGGTGGAGTACTCGAAACAGCGCAACAGGGCACACATGGTATCGCATGGAGGCCGAGTCATTGGTGGTGAAGTGGTGCTATTCCGCAGTGCGACTCACCCATGCGTGCTGCAGCTGAAATTCCACTATTGTCTGCTGCTGCTCGCACAGTATCTCCAGGATGTGCAAGGTGGAGTTCCACCTGGTGGGCACGTCGCATATGAGGCAGTGAGCGGGAAGGCTGAAGTTACGCTGTAGCGCAGACAGGCGAGCAGCGGCAGATTGAGAACGCTGGAGGCACGCACAGACAGCCTGCACTTTATGCAGCAGCTCTGACATGTCAGGGTAGTTGTGAATGAATTTCTGCACCACAAAATTCAGCACATGCGCCAGGCAAGGGATGTGCATCAAACCGGCTAGTCCCAGAGCTGCAACTAGATTTCGCCCATTATCGCACACCACCAGGCCGGGCTTGAGGCTCACCGGCAGCAACCACTCGTCGGTCTGTTGTTCTATACCCCGCCACAACTCCTGCGCGGCCTGCTGACGTTTACTCCGGGCTGTGCTGAAGTTGGTGGTGAAGGTGTGTGGCTGACTGGATGAGCAGGTGGAAGAAGAGGAGGAGGAAGCCGAGTAGGAGGAGGAGGCTACAGGAGGCAAAGAATAATGCCCTGCGATCCTTGGCGGCGGAAGGACGTGCGTCAAACAGCTCTCCGCCTGGGGCCCAGCCGCCACTACAGTTACCCAGTGTGCAGTTAGGGAGATATATCGTCCCTGGCTTACTGGTCCACGTATCTGTGGTTAGGTGGACCTTGCCACAGATGGCGTTGCGCAGTGCACACTTGATTTTATCCGATACTTGGTTGTGCAGGGAAGGCACGGCTCTCTTGGAGAAGTAGTGGTGGCTGGGAACGACGTACTCTGGGACAGCCACCGCCATCAGCTGTTTGAAGATGTCCGTGTCCACCAGCCTGAATGACAGCATTTGAAAGGCCAGTAGTTTAGAAATGCTGGCATTCAGGGCCAGGGATCGAGGGTGGCTAGGTGGGAATTTACGCTTTCTCTACAAGGCTTGTGAGATGGAGTGCTGAACGCTGCCGTGTGACATGGTCGAGATGCTTGGTGACGCAGGTGGTGGTGTTGGTGGCACATCCCCTGTTTGCTGGGCGGCAGGTGCCAATGTTCCTCCAGAGGTGGAGGAAGAGGCCGAGGCAGCAGCATGGTTTTGAAGGTGCTGACTCCACTGCAGCCCGTGTCTCGCATGTAGATGCCTAGTCATGCAGGTTGTGCTAAGGTTCAGAACGTTAATGCCTCGCTTCAGGCTCTAATGGCACAGGGTGCAAACCACTCGGGTCTTGTTGCCAGCACATTGTGTGAAGAACTGCGATGCCAGGGAACTCCTTGAAGCTGCCTTTGGTGTGCTCAGTCCCTGGTGGCGGTGGCCAGCAGCAGGCGAACTCTCTTGGCGACGGCTGTTCTGCTTTTGCACCCTGCTCCCTCTTTTGCTACGTTGTTGGCACGTTCTCACCACTGCCTCTTCCTCTGAACTATGAAAGTCAGTGGCATGAGTCGACCTTCATTCCATGTGGGGTCTAGGACCTCATCGTCCCCTGCATTGTCTTCCACACAGTCTTCCTCCCTGACCTCCTGTTCGGTCTGCACACTGCAAAAAGACGCAGCAGTTGGCACCTGTGTTTCGTCATCATCAGAGATGTGCGGACTCCGATGAGGTGGTATTCCCATGTCCTCATCATCAGGAAACATCAGTGGTTGTGCATCAGTGCATTCTATGTCTTCCACTACTGGGGAAGGGCTAGGTGGATTCCCTTGGGAAACCCTGCCAGCAGAGTCTTCAAACAGCATAAGAGACTGCTGCATAACTTGAGGCTCAGATAGGTTCCCTGATATACATGGGGGTGATGTGACAGACTGATGGGCTTAGTTTTCAGGCGCCACCTGTGCGCTTTCTGCAGAAGACTGGGTGGAAGATAATGTGAACCTGCTGGATCCACTGTCGGCCACCCAATCGACTAGCGCCTGTACTTGCTCAGGCCTTACCATCCTTAGAACGGCAATAGGCCTGACCAAATATCGCTGTAGTTTCTGGCAGCTACTGGGACCTGAGGTAGCTGGTTCACTAGGACGTGTAGCTGTGGCAGAACGGCCAAGTCCTCTCCCAGCACCAGAGGGTCCACTAACACCACTACATCCATGTCCCGTCCCTTATTAGATGTTTTCCTCATTGTTACCGTTCACCACAATAAGGAAAAACTTATTTGGCCTAATGTATAGAGTTCAAATTTAGGCCTTTTTTTACAGGCACCTAACACTATCTAGCTATCTGTTTATGTACCATATTACTCTAATCCAGGCACAGCAGAAACCACAGATTTACGGGAATATCAATTTTAGGCCTAGTATTTGGGCCCTGGCTGAAAGGTATCCTTTTACGGACAGAATTACACTTGGAGTTGCACAGTAGCGTGTGCAAATATAGAGGATTTATCTTTCAGCCCTTGTATTTAGACCCTGAGTGTAATATACCCTTTTACGGACAGAAATACACTTGGAGATGCACAATAGCGTGTGCAAATATAGAGGATTACGCTTTAAGCACTTGTATTTAGACCTTGGGTGTAATATACCCTTTTACGGACAGAAATACACTTGGAGAAGCACAGTAGCGTGTGCAAATATAGAGGATTATGCTTTCAGCACTTGTATTTAGACCTTGAGTGTAATATACCCTTTTACGGACAGAAATACACTTGGAGATGCACAGTAGCGTATAGAGGATTTATTTTTCAGGCCTTGTATTTAGACGCTGACACGCTGAGTGTAATATAACCTATTACGGAAAGAATTACACTTGGAGAGGAACAGCGGAAAGCACAGATGTTTAGGATTTCTATTTCAGGGATTTTATTTAACCACATAAAAAAATCTATCCTTTGACGGACAGTATTACACTTGGCCAGCCACAGCTGGAACACCAGATTTAGGGGATTGGTATTTTGCCAATTGAATTTCACCCCAGAAAAAAATCTATCCTTTGACGGACAGTATTAAACTTAGCCAGCAACAGCTGGAACCCCAGATTTAGGGGATTGGTATTTTGGCAATTGAATTTTACCCCAGAAAAAAATCTATCCTTTGATGCACAGTATTAAACTTAGCCAGCAACAGCTGGAACTCCAGAATTAGGGGATTGGTATTTTGGCAATTGAATTTAACCCCAGAAAAAAATATATCCTTTGATGCACAGTATTAAACTTAGCCAGCCACAGCTGGAACACCAGATTTAGGGGATTGGTATTTTGGCAATTGAATTTCACCCCAGAAAAAAAATCGATCCTTTGACGGACAGTATTACACTTGGCCAGCCACAGCTGGAACCCCAGATTTAGGGGATTGGTATTTTGGCAATTGAATTTCACCCCAGAAAAAAAATCTATCCTTTTACGGACAGTATTACACTTGGCCAGCAACAGCTGAAACCACTGATTTAGGGGGTTGGTATTTTGGCAATTGAATTTCACCCCTCAATAAAATATAGCAATTTCTATCCTGTGTTTCAGGTGTGACAATAAGCACAACCCCTGAAGTATTGCAAAAAAAAGCCTACTTTGGAACCCAAAAATGTACGTTGAACTTGGTGGCAGCTCAAAACATGTGCTGGTACACCAAACGATCACAAAATGGCCGCCGATCACCCCAGAAAAAAGTGACGCTCTGGGCAGCCTAAAAACCAGTGAGCAATGAACTAACAGAAGTTGAATGATTCACAGCTGTAGATCGATCACTCCATTAAGTGGTTTTGCGCAGTCTTCCCTGCAGACTCCAGCTTAAATAGAGGCTGGGTCACATGCTGCACTTAGCCAATCACTGCCATGCCAATAGTAGGCATGGCTGTGATGGCCTCTTGGGGCAAGTAGTATGACGCTTGTTGATTGGCTGCTTTGCAACCTTTCAAAAGGCACCATAGAAATTGCAGAACACTGAACCCGAACCTGAACTTTTACATAAATGTTCGGGTCCTGGTCCGTGTCCCGAACACCCCAAAATTCGGTACGAACCCGAGCTATACAGTTCAACACTAGAGACAACCTGACATGGGGTTTGGACTAGTATTTCAGATGTTTTCACTGAGATCTCAAATGCTACGTCAATGTTAAAACACATCTTATACAGTTTTGAGCTTATTGCACCCCACCCCACCTAAAAAAAGATTTCTGTTAAATTGGAAAAAATTTAAATAATGTCCTTGCAGGTAGTTACTTTTGAGGTTTGTAGCAGCTGCATTTGTGCTAGGAGACACAGTCAGGCTCAGCTACCCACTTCTCACTCCCTGGCTGACAACTCCCTGTCAGTAGAATACAAGCTTAATTGTTAGTTTTGATTATTACTGACTCCCTTGGATCCTTGTTCTGGCAAACACTGTAACTCCCATTCACTCTCATTCACAGCCCAAGACAGAATGACGTTCTGCTTGTCCTGCTAGGTCACCTCCTTGCCTGCTGCAGCACTGATTGGCTCATCCAGGCTGTCTGTCGGCCGGAGAGCCAATATGGCACGCCCATCAAACCTACTTCCTCTCAGGATCATGTGTGCACCCTTCTTCTTTCTCCCTAGTGCTTTTCCCCCGACATGTGCAGTAAAATGGTTCTATTTGCTGTTTTACTGGATTTGTCTGAAACAAACCTGTAAAAGTTCGTGTTCATCTGCCAGCTGAAAATTTGTAACTTTCGTAACAAACCCAATTCGTTGCAAGCTGGTTTGCTAATCTTTCATGTGTACATTTACACATCAGTGCTTTACTACAGATCTTGGGTCCATGGTGACACCACAGAAGCATGCCCTATTTATGCACGTGATTACAGATCCCTCACTCACTTTGAAATCTATGAGCCCATGAAAACCATGGACACAATGTAAAAGACATGCATGTTTGACATGGTTTTCATGGGTTGTTGCTAGAGAATGCTCTGGAAACCAATTTGCAGTGTCCATGTAAGTTTACAGATGACAGACGGAGGGCAAATTGTCCAAACACAAATTCTTTACAGACATCTTCATAGATGAACCCAGGGGCGTTGTTAGGTTAAAACATTCGGGGCCTGGGCCCCTGGTGTTTTGTCCCAGGCCCTGAATGTCCTGCCTGCCAGCTAAATACAACTTTACAATTGAATCTACTGCACTGAAAATGCTGAAGGACCAGTGGTGACATCACAGGTCATGTGACCAGTAAAACAGGCAGTGGTTGAGAAGGAACTGCGATGATGTCACCATCATGTGACCAGTGCAGGAGACGATGGCAGTGAAGAAGAGAGGACCTGGGGGAAGAAGCTGTGGTGAGGTCTGCTACATGAGGAGAGGTAAATGAAGTGAGAGGAAGAGCAATGCTGGAAGTTGTGGTTATTTAACTGGGACTGTATGTTAGGGCTGAAGGGAGGGATGTTATTTAAAGGGAACTGTGTGTTGGAGCTGTGGGAGGGAGTGATGTTATTTACATGGGACTGTATGTTGGAGGGGGCTGGGAGAGGGAGTGATGTTATTTACATGGCACTGTATTGATGGTGGCTGGGGAAGGGGATTATATTATTTACATGGGATTGTATTTTGGAGGCGGCTGTGGGAGGGAGTGATGTTATTTACATGGGACTGTATGTTGATGGCAGCTGTGGGAGGGAGTGACGTTGTTTACATGGGACTGAATGTTGAAGGGTTGATGTTTACATGAGACTGTACGTTGAAGGCGGATGGGGAGGAGGTAATGTTATTTACATGGGGCTATATATTGGAGGGGGCTGGAGAGATGGTGTGATGTTATGTACATGGGACTCTATGGCGGAGGGAGGGAAATAGCATTATTTACATGGACTGTATGTTAGAGGGGCTGAAGGGAGGGGAGTGATGTTATTTACATAGGACTGTATTTTGGAGGGGACAGGAGAGATGGTGTGATGTTATTTACATGGTACTGTATGGTGGAGGGAGGAATATAACTACAGGGGGCACTGCAAATACAAGGGACATTAGGTGTTCTTATTACTCTTGGGGGCTCTATAGGAGGGACTTATAGATCCACCTTATTTCTACCAAGAGCACTATTACTACTGAGGGGTCTGTAGATAGCTTTATTACCCCTGGGGTAACAATAGGGGGCCTTATTTCTACTGGGGGCTCTGTAAGGGTATTATTAATACTGGAGGGCTCTTCTACTAATGAGGGCATTCTTGGGGAGCGTTATCATGTTTGGGGGCACTGTAGGGGGCAGTATTACTAATGGGGGCATTCTTGGGGAGCGTTATCGCGGTTTGGGGCACTGTAGGGGGCAGTATTGCTAATAAGGGCATTTTTGGAGAGCGTTATCACGGTTGGGGGCACTGTAGGGGGCAGTTTTACTAATAGGGGCATTCGTGGGGAGAATTATCACGGTTGGGGGAACTGTAGAGGGCATTCTAGAAGGGAATTACTATTGGTGGGACTATGAGAAGCACTATTACTACGGGGGCACAAATTTTCCTTCAGGAAAGTATTTGGGGGTATTGGGGAGCACAGCGAGCAGCAAGATAACACTGTGGGGACTCCAGGTTAGGAGACGATGATAGAAATGTGAGGAAGCTAAGATGTCTGTGTGTCACTGTGTCTGTAGAGACGAGGCGCGGCTGAAAGAAGTTATGTGGACCAAATGTAGAAGATGATGACAGAACAGATCTACATCGGAGGAGACATCACCTGGGAGGCCCTAGATGTGACAAGTATGTGCTACTGTATAGCAAGTACAGCAAAATGCGGAGTGTGGGGGTCGACATAAAGAACTGGGCCATATTCATTGAGGCTTGGGCCCTGGATCTTTTGAGACCCTAGCAACACCCTTGGATGAACCACTGACCATCTTGTCACAGATATCATCACAGATGTGTGAATGATGTCTGAGTTTGAGAGCACTGCCCATGAAAAGGATCCTGATTGGCAGCCGCATATTTAAAATGTGTGCTTCACCTGCAGGACTAATGCTATGACTAAGAGAAGTTTTTGGTTTTACTATCCGAAACACAATTTTCTGTTTTGTTGCAGCAGGGGTTTTAATGTCTGGATCAGAGTACAGTCCATGCTCCAGAAATTGCAAGATCCCTGCCAGTGTGTTGGAATTGCTTTGGTATATTGTACCAGTGGTGCTGGTTTTCTTCCTCTGTGTGTGTGTGTGCTGCACATTGTAGACATCACATCAGCTAGTCTCTGTTCACTCTGGAGCTGAGCTCAGAAAAAAACTGACATAGGGCTCATGCACACAACCATGTGCTGGCTAGGCCTGTGCTGTGGTCCGCAATGCACGGGCAACGACGGTGGGGCAGCCACATGCGGATCTGAAACCCATTCACTTGAATAGGGTCCGCACGGCAAAAAGTAGCGCATGCACTACTTTTTTGCGGTGCAGAGAAACAGCCAGAAACACCACGGAAGCACTCCATAGTGCTTCCGTGGGGCTCCGATCCATGCTTTCCCACCACATCTCCAGGTTTGCTGACCCATTCAAGTGAATGAGTCCGCTTTCTGATGCGGAGTGAACACTGCCGGTGCCCTGTGTATTGCAGACCCGCCGTATCCGGGCCTCAATACGGCCCCAGCGGGGCAACGGCCAAGTGCATGAGCCCAACTAGAGATGGAGCCTGCAGAGGATAAAACTGCTGAGGTAAAAAATTACATATAATGGCTAAAAATAATGATACTCCTCATTAAACTTATTCTACAAAGTCATGTAAAACAGATACACTTTAATTCATTTAAACCCTAAATGTGCAGACTTTGGACCAAAATAGCTTGTGCCCTCCATAGGATAAGATTCTCAATATGAAGCAATATAAATTAATTTGCTGATGTTGTTGATGTTTGCCAGTAAGTGTATGAATGTTAATGGACCATGGTCGGTTCCCCAAAAAATGAAATAATAAATGCGAACATCAAGAAAGTTGTGCAACCTTTTTCTGATAACTTAAATTTATGCAAATGTTTTTTTTCTTTGAAAGAATACTTGAATAGATATGGAGCAGATTATAAGTTCAATGCATATGATGCATCGCGCTGAGGTCTTAAAAAACAGCAGTTGTCCCCCCTACTTCTGAAACCAACTAGATGATTCTCGATCACCCTGCAAGCAGTATAACCAAAGAAACCTCTGCGTAGGATGCCTAGTTTCATTTTTCAGAAATCTGGTATTGTCTTACTTATAATAGCTACTTGTGGTCATCTTTTCTGTAACACACTGGTAAGACTTTGAAGACCAGAGGAAGGATGTCATCACCATGTTCTGCTCAATGGACATGTTGGTCTTAAGACTAGACAGTGAGCCAGCAGGTGCTTATGTTCCAAATAAGATCCACAGTAAAACTAAAGTGAAATCACTAAAGATACAAAAAATAGCTCTATGAAATAACTTTAGTTTTGATCTCTGTGACTAAGTATTATATATGAGAAAAATGTTATTAATAATCCAAATTATTTTAAGGCTATGTATATATTATTTTGCTCTAGTGCATCTAAAATAGAAACAATGAAACAATATTGCAGTGAATCTTGATTAAAAATCTATTTTTTTGCACTTTAGCTCCTATGCACACCTGTGTCTCTCCATGGTAAAAGACTACAAACAAACACCTGTGTGTTTTTTTTATCAGCCCCTCTTCGGCTAGGTGTACACATGCAGTTTCGTGAGTCAAAAAATGAGTGGTTATAATAAGGAGTACAGTTGAGTGAAACTCCTTTTGCATCCAGCAATAACTATAGCCTATAGTGCCATGTGATATATTTTTACGTCCAAAGTGGACCAGCAAAAAATATTCATGTCAAGTATATTACAAACTTGTTTTCCTATCTTTTGCAATTTGGGGAAGTAATGTAAAAATATATAGTTGAGTAAAATAATTTTCATGACTTTACAAAGTTGGAGGAAGAGAACAAAAAATTGTTGTGTCAGACAGCAATTGTCCAAATTAACTTAATGGTGTACGAGCACTTTTAAAAAGGTAAAATGAGAGTGGACAATGACTCCTGAGTAGAGTTGAGTGAACACCTGGACGTTCGGGTTCGAGAAGTTCGGCCGAACTTCCCGAAAATGTTCGGGTTCGGGATCCGAACTCGACCCGAACTTCACCCCGAACCCCATTGAAGTCAATGGGGACCTGAAATTTTGGGCATTAACCACTTAAGCCCCCCTAGCTTAAACACCCTTAATGACCAGGCCACTTTTTACAATTCCGCACTACACTACTTTCACCGTTTATTGCTCCGTCATGCAACTTACCACCCAAATGAATTTTACCTCCTTTTCTTCTCACTAATAGAGCTTTCATTTGGTGGTATAGGTATTTCATTGCTGCTGACATTTTTACTTTTTTTTGTTATTAATCAAAAATGACCGAAATTTTTACAAAAAAATGACATTTTTCACTTTCTGTTGTAAAATTTTTCAAAAAAAACTACATTTCTATATAAATTTTTCTCTAAATTTATTGTTCTACATGTCTTTGATAAAAAAAAAAGTCCAATAAGTGTATATTTATTGGTTTGGGTAAAAGTTATAGCGTTTACAAACTATGGTGCAAAAAAGTGAATTTCTGCATTTTGAAGCAGCTCTGACTTTCTGAGCACCTGTCATGTTTTTTCAGGTGCTAGAATGTCAGGATAGTATAAATACCCCCCAAATCACACCATTTTAGAAAGAAGACACCCCAAAGTATTCGCGGAGGGGCATGGTGAGTTCATGTATCATTTCATTTTTTTCACAAGTTAGCGGAAAATGACACTTTCTGAGAAAAAAAAAAAAAAAGTTTCAATTTCTGCTAACTTCTGGCAAAAAAAAAGAAATCTCAGACGGACTCACTATGCCCTCAGTGAATACCTCAGGGTGTCTACTTTCGAAAAGGGGTCATTTGTGGGGTTTGTTTACTGTTCTGGCATTTTGGGTGGGGCTAAATTGTGAGCCGCCATGTAAAACCTAAAGGTACTCGTTGGAATTTGGGCCTTTGCACTCAGGCTGCAAAAAGTGTCACTTATGTGGTATCGCCGTACTCAGGAGAAGTAGGGCAATGTGTTTTGGGGTGTATTTTTACATATACCCATGTTGGGTGAGAGAAATATCTCTGTAAACTGACAACTTTGTATAAAATTTTTAAAAGTTGTCGTTTACAGAGATATTTTCACACACAGTATAGGTATATATAAAATACACCCCAAAGCACATTGCCCTACTTCTCCTGAGTACGGCGATACCACATGTGTGACACTTTTGCAGCCTGAGTGCAAAGGCCCTAAAACCAATGAGTACCTTTAGAATTTCACAGGGCATTTTTACGCATTTGGATTCCAGACTTCTTCTCACGCTTTAGGGGCCCCTAAAATGCCAGGACAGTATAAATACCCCACATGTGACCCCATTTTGGAAAGAAGACACCCCAAGGTATTCCGTGAGGGGTATGGTGAGTTCATGTAAAATTTTATTTTTGTCACAAGTTAGTGGAATATGAGACTTTGTAAAAAACAAAATTAAAAAAAAATATATATATCAATTTCCGCTAACTTGTGCCAAAAAATAAAAATTCTGTGAACTCACCATGCCCCTCACGGAATACCTTGGGGTGTCTTCTTTCCAAAATGGGGTCACATGTGGGGTATTTATACTGACCTGGCATTTTAGGGGCCCCTAAAGCGTGAGAATCCAAATGCGTAAAAATGGCCTGTGAAATCCTAAAGGTACTCATTGGTTTTAGGGCCCCTTGCGCACCTTGGCTGCAAAAAGTGCCACTCATGTGGTATCGCCGAACTCAGGAGAAGTAGGGCAATGTGTTTTGGGTGTATTTTACATATACCCATGCTGCGTGTGAGAAATATTGCTGTAAATGACAACTTTTTACATTTTTTTATTCAAAGTTGTCAATTTACAGAGATATTTCTCACACAAAGTATGGGTATATGTAAAAATACACCCCAAACACATTGCCCTACTTCTCCTGAGTACGGCGATACCACATGAGTGACACTTTTGCAGCCAAGATGCGCAAAGGGCCCTAAAACCAATGAGTACCTTTTAGGAGGGCATTTTTACGCATTTTTCTTCTCACGCTTTAGGGCCCCTAAAATGCCAGGGCAGTATAAATACCCACATGTGACCCCATTTTGGAAAGAAGACACCCTAAGGTATTCTGTGAGGGGCATGGCAAGTTCATAGAAGATTTTTTTGGCACAAGTTAGCGGAAATTGATTTTTATTGTTTTTTCTCATAAAGTCTACCTTTCTGCTAACTTTTGACAAAAGTTAAATTTTTCATGGACTCACTATGCCCCTCAGCGAATACCTTAGGGTGTCTTCTTTCCAAAATGGGGTCATTTGTGGGGTGTTTGTACTGTTCTGGCATTTTGGGTGGGGCTAAATTGTGAGCAGCCATATAAAACCTAAAGGTACTCGTTGGAATTTGGGCCCCTTGCGCACCCGGGCTGCAAAAAGTGTCACTTATGTGGTATCGCCGTACTCAGGAGAAGTAGGGCAATGTGTTTTGGGGTGTATTTTTACATATACCCATACTTTGTGTGAGAAATATCTCTGTAAATTGACAACTTTGAATAAAAAATTAAAAAGTTGTCGTTTACAGTGATATTTCTCACTCACAGTATGGGTATATGTAAAATACACCCCAAACACATTGCCCTACTTCTCCTGAGTTCAGTGATACCACATGAGTGACACTTTGCAGCCAAGATGCACAAGGGCCCTAAAACCAATGAGTACCTTTAGAATTTCACAGGGCATTTTTACGCATTTGGATTCTCACACTTTAGGACCCCTAAAATGCCAGGGCAGTATAAATACCCCACAAGTGACCCCCATTGTGGAAAGAAGACACCCCAAGGTATTCCGTGAGGGTATAGCGAGTTCACAGAAAAAAAAATTTGGCACAAGTTAGCGGAAATTGATTTTTTTTTTTTTTTTACAGTCTCATATTCCACTAACTTGTGACAAAAATAATATTTTACATGAACTCACCATACCCCTCACGGAATACCTTGGGTGTCTTCTTTCTAAAATGGGGTCACATGTGAGGTTTTGTACTGCCCTGGCATTTGAGGGTCTCCGCAATCATTACACGTATGGCCAGCATTAGGAGTTTCTGCGATTCTCCTTATATTGAGCATACGGGTAATGAGATTTTTTTCCGCTCAGTCTCTGGGCTGAAAAGAAAAAAATGAACGGCACAGATTTTTCATTCGCATCAATCAATGTGGATGAAAAATCTCTGCTCAAAAATGTGCAAAAAACAAAAACGGCACAGATTTCCTCAATGTGGATGAATAAATCTCTGCCAAAAATGTGCAAAAAAAAGTAGTAAGGCCCCATTCACACGTCCGCAAAAATGTCCGCATCTATTCCGCAATTCTGACGGAATAGATGCGGACCTCATGTCAGTGTGGGCTTGCGGCGCGCTGCAGGCTTCCGGGTTTTGGCCCCCAAACATCCGGCCGCAGCTCCATAAAGATAGAGCATGTCCTATTCTTGTCCGCAATTGCGGACAAGAAAAGCATTTTCTATATAGTTCTGGCAATGTGCGGATCCGCAAAATGCGGAAAGCACATTGCTGGTGTCCGTGTTTTGCGGATCCGTGGATCCATGGATCCGCAAAACACATACGGACGTCTGAATGAGCCTTACAGGGGGTAATTAGTGTCAGGGGGTGACAGGGGGTGACATGGGGTGATCGGGGTTAATCAGGGGTTAATCAGGGGTTAATCAGTGACGGGGGTGGGGGGTGGGGTGGATGGGTGGGGGGTCTGTGTGGTGATTTGGTGCACTTATAAAAGTTTCTTTGGTGGTCCCAAGCAAAAGGGACCACCAAAGGAACGATCAGCAAGCATATCAGATGCTGTTAACAAAACAGCATCTGATATGCCATTTTTTTAACTTCTACAGCCTGCCAGCGCACGATCAGCGCTGGCAGGCTGTAGTTTACCTTCTCCCTGACGTGATCCTGTGAATGCGCGCACGCGCGCGCGTTCACAGGAAATCTCGCCTCTCGCGAGATGACGCGCGGGCGCGTCAAGGAGGAACAGACCGACCGCCTGCAGGACGCAATCCTGCGTGAGGCGGTCGGCAAGAAGTTAAAATGCTGTAAAATAGCCCAGGAAAGGGCTAGAGTGCTGCAAAAGGCAGCAAAATGTAGGTAAATCCCCTGCAAACAAATGTGGATAGGGAAATGACTTAAAATAAAATAAAATAAATAAAAATAACCAATATCAATTGGAGAGAGGTCCCATAGCATAGAATCAGGCTTCATGTCACACACCAATGGAGAAGGCCACTTTTACTTGTTTAGGCCCCAGCACCCAGACAGAGGAGAGAGGTCCCATAGCAGAGAATCAGGCTTCATGTCACCCACCAATGGAAAGGCCACTTTTACTTATTCAGGCCCCAGAACCCAGACAGAGGAGAGAGGTCCCATAACAAAGAATCAGGCTTCATGTCACCCACCAATGGAAAAGGCCACTTTTAGTTATTTAGGCCCCAGCCCAGACAGAGGTCCCATAGCAGAGAATCAGGCTTCATGTCAAGCACCAATGGAAAAGGCCACTTTCAGTTATTTAGGCCCCAGCACCCAGACAGAGGAGAGAGGTAAAATAGAAGAAAATCAGGCTTCATGTCACCCACCAATGCTTTTACTTGTTTAGGCCCCAGCACCCAGACAGAGGAGATAGGTCCCATAGCAGAGAATCAGGCTTCATGCCACCTACCACTGGAACAGGCCACTTTCAGATATTTAGGCCCCGGCGCCAAGACAGAGGAGAGAGGTCGCATAGCAGAGAATCAGGCTTCATGCCACCCACCAATGGAACAGGCCACTTTCAGATATTTAGGCCCGGCACCAAGACAGAGGAGAGAGGTCGCATAGCAGAGAATCAGGCTTCATGTCTTTGGGTTGCCACGCAATATAATGGTAAAATTAAAAAAAGAGAATTGAATGAAGAAGTGCACTGGAGTCTAAGAATATATGGTTAAGGGGAGGTAGTTATAAATGTCTAATCTGCACAAGGGATGGACAGGTCCTGTGGGATCCATGCCTGGTCCATTTTTAAGGATATATTTTGTTCTGGGTTGAAATTCAATTACCAAAATAGCAATACCGTAAATCTGGTGATCCAGCTGTGACTGGACAAGTTTTTCATAGTGTCCGTCAAAGGATATATTATTTTCTGGGGTGAAATTCAGTTGCAAAAATAGAAATACAGTAAATCTGGTGTTCTAGCTGTGGCTGGACAAGTAGTTTAATAGTATCCGTTAAAGGATATATTTTGTTCTGGGTTGAAATTCAATTACCAAAATAGCAATACCATAAATCTGGTGTTCCAGCTGTGACTGGACAAGTTTCATAGTGTCCGTCAAAGGATATATTATTTTCTGGGGTGAAATTCAGTTGCAAAAATAGAAATACAGTAAATCTTGTGTTCTAGCTGTGACTGGATTTTTGTGATTATTGTTACCGTTCACCACAATAAGAAAAACATTATTTGGCCCAATGTATTGAATTCAAATTCAGGCCTTTTTTACAGGCACCTAACACTATCTGGCTATCTATTTATGTACCGTATTACACTAATCCAGGCACAGTAGTAACCACAGATTTAGGGGAATATCAATTGTAGGCCTAGTATTTAGGCCCTGGATGAAAGGTATCCTTTTACTGACAGATTTACACTTGGAGATGCACAGTAGCGTGTGAAAAAAAATATAGGGTTATGCTTTCAGCACTTGTATTTTAACACTTTGTGTAATATACCCTTTAACGGAAAGAAATACACTTAGAGATGCAAAACAGTGTGTGCAAATGTAGTGGATTATGCTGTATTTTAACACTTACTGTAATATACCCTTTAACGGAAAGAAATACACTTGGAGATGCACGGTAGCGTGTGAAGTTATTGAGGATGACCCTATCAGCACTTGTATTTACACCTTGAGTGTAATATACCCTTTTACGGACAGAAATACACTATGAGATGCACAATAGTGCGTGCAAATTTAAAGGATTATGCATTCAGTAATTGTAATTTAAAGAGCCTTTCACCAATATAATACCCCCCAAATAACCCTCCTAACGGATAGTGCGTCATCCACTGATGTTCCCCATTTTATTTTATTTTTAAATCGACCCCCTAATTCCTTCCTAATCGCCACGTTTCTTCTGCCGTCTCATATGCAAATGAGGCAGACTTTTGTACGGGGCGTTGCTAAACATCCTGGTTGGGGGCGTGTGTGCTGGCTTCCCCGGCTGAGAGAGCAGCCAATCGCAGCGCTGGTCATTAGGGGGTCGATTAAAAAAAAAAAAAAAGGGGAACATCAGTGGATGACGCACTATCCGGTAGGAGGGTTATTTGGGGGGTATTATATTGGTGAAAGGTCCTTTAACACTTTGTGTAATATACCCTTTTACGGAAATAAATACACTTGGAGGTGCACGCTGAGTGTAATATACCCTTTTACGGTCAGATTTATACTTGGCCTGCAACAGCTGGAACACTAGATTTTGGGTATTGCTATTTTGGCAATTGAATTACACCCCAGAACAAAATATATCCTTTTACGGATACTATTAAACTACTTGTCCAGTCACAGCTAGAACACCAGATTTACTGTATTTCTATTTTTGCAACTGAATTTCACCCCAGAAAATAATATATCTTTGACGGACACTATGAAACTTGTCCAGTCACAGCTGGAACATCAGATTTATGGTATTGCTATTTTGGTAATTGAATTTTAACCCAGAACAAAATATATCCTTTGACGGATACTATTAAACTACTTGTCCAGCCACAGCTAGAACACCAGATTTACTGTATTTCTATTTTTGCAACTGAATTTCACCCCAGAAAATAATATATCCTTTGAATGACACTATGAAAAACTTATCCAGTCACAGCTGGATCACCAGATTTACGGTATTGCTATTTTGGTAATTGAATTTCAACCCAGAACAAAATATATCCTTTGCCGGAAACTATTAAACTACTTGTCCAGCCACAGCTAGAACACCAGATTTACTGTATTTCTATTTTTGCAACTGAATTTCAACCCAGAAAATAATATATCCTTTGACGGACATTATGAAACTTGTCCAGTCACAGCTGGAACACCAGATTTACAGTATTGCTATTTTGGCAATTGAATTTCACCCCAGAACAAAATATATCCTTTGACGGATACTACTATACTACTTGTCCAGCCACAGCTACAACACCAGACTTACTGAATTTCTATTTTTGCAACTGAATTTCACCCCAGAAAATAATATATCCTTTGACGGACACTATGAAACTTATCCAGTCACAGCTGGAACACCAGATTTACGGTATTGCTATTTTGGTAATTGAATTTAAACCCAGAACAAAATCTATACTTTAACGGACACTATGCAACTTGTCCAGCCACAGCTAAAACCACTGATTTAGGGTATTGCTATTTTGGCAATTGAATTTCACCCCAGAACAAAAGCTATCCTTTGACGGACTCTATAAAACTTGTCCTGCCACAGCTGGAACACCAGATTTATGGTATTGCTATTTTGGTAATTGAATTTCAACCCAGAACAAAATATATCCTTTGACGGAAACTATTAAACTACTTGTCCAGCCACAGCTAGAACACCAGATTTACTGTATTTCTATTTTTGCAACTGAATTTCACCCCAGAAAATAATATATCCTTTGACGGACACTATGAAACTTGTCCAGTCACAGCTGGAACACCAGATTTACAGTATTGCTATTTTGGCAATTGAATTTCACCCCAGAACAAAATATATCCTTTGACGGATACTACTATACTACTTGTCCAGCCACAGCTACAACACCAGACTTACTGAATTTCTATTTTTGCAACTGAATTTCACCCCAGAAAATAATATATCCTATGACGGACACTATGAAACTTATCCAGTCACAGCTGGAACACCAGATTTACGGTATTGCTATTTTGGTAATTGAATTTAAACCCAGAACAAAATCTATACTTTTACGGACACTATTCAACTTGTCCAGCCACAGCTAAAACCACTGATTTAGGGTATTGCTATTTTGGAAATTGAATTTCACCCCAGAAAAAAATATATATTCTTTGCCAGACACTATTACACTTGGCTAGCCACAGCTGGAACACCAGATTTAGGGGATTGCTATTTTTTCAAGTGAATTTCACCTCTCAATAAAATATAGAAAATTCTATCCTGAGTTTCTAGGGGTGACAATAAACGCAACCAAGCCCCTGATGTAGGATATAGCAAAAAAAAAAAACACTATTGATGAATTAATAGACTTGGTGGCAGCTTGTGCTGGTGCACCACGAGACACAAAATGGCCACCGATCACCCCGGAAAAAAGTGACTGAACAACGCTCTGGGCAGCCTGAAAACAGTGAGCAATTAACTAGCAGAAGTTGAATAATTCACAGCTGTAGATCTATCACTTCATTAAGTGTTTTTGCTGAGTTAATCCCTGCCTAATATCGCCCTAACAGCAGCTGCATCCTATCCCTACACTAATCAGAGCAGAGTGACGTGCGGCGCGACGTGACTCCAGATTAAATAGAGGCTGGGTCACATGCTGCACTTGGCCAATCACAGCCATGCCAATAGTAGGCATGGCTGTGATGGCCTCTTGGGGCAAGTAGTATGACGCTTGTTGATTGGCTGCTTTGCAGGCTTTCAAAATGCGCCATAGAAATCACCGAACAACGAACCCGAACCCGAACTTTTACGTAAATGTTCGGGTCCGTGTCACGAACACCCCAAAATTCGGTATGAACCCGAACTATACAGTTCGGGTTCGCTCATCCCTACTCCTGAGCACTATCTGCACTTAAAGGCTATGTACACGTTTGGGGGCAATTTTTTTTATTATTATTGCATTGTACTTATTTTCAGCTAAAAATCATTTTTTTATTTAGTCTTTATTAAAATATGGAATCCTTTTTTTGTGTGCATCGCTGAGATGCTGTAGTAGCAGCCTGTAGATTTTCTGTCTTTTCCGTCATCTGGGGAGCAGATGGGCTCCTTATCTCTGCTTTCTGACTGTAGAGATGAGCGATTCAAAGCTAACAAAGTCGAATTTGTTCCGAATTTCAGGAAAAATTCGATTGTGAACGAATGCCAATTTCCTTGTGCTTCGTGGTAACGAATCGCAATGTTTTCTAACATAGCGGCTAGCCGGCTACAATGGCAGCTAAAATGGCGGCTACACGAGTGAGGACATGGGGCAAGGAACTCTGGGAAGGAGGGATGACCTATAATCAGTGGCGGATTAACATAGGGGCGTTCGGGCCGGCAGCCCCGGGCCCGGCATCACTGGGGGGCCCAATGCCGACCCGAGTGCCCACATACTGCGGCGGGGCACGGGAGCGTATAGTTCCCTGCCCCGCCGCCTATCACCGCCATAGGCTTCAGGCCTAGTAGGCCTGAGGCCTATGTGGTGGTATAAGCCCGGCGTGCGCGATGACATCATCGCGCGGCGCGCGTGATGACGTCATTGTGCGCCTGTATAGTGGCGCGCGCACGCTCTGATGTACGCGCGCCTGCCACACCATTCAGCATACAGGTAAGTATTAGCTCTTTATTTTTTGTGTGTGTGCTAACTTGGGGGGGATATTAAGGGACAGTGGGGCATGTTTCCATGGGGGCAAATTAGTTAATGGATGGCAGTTGTGGGGGCAAAATAATGGATGGCAGTTGTGGGGGCAAATTAATGAATGGCAGTTGTGGGGGCAAATAATTAATGGATGGCAGTTGTGGGGGCAAACTAATTAATGGATGGCAGTGTGGGGGAAAATTAATGGATGGCAGTTGTGGGGGCAAATTAATGAATGGCAGTTGTGGGGGCAAATTAATGGATGGCAGTTGTGGGGGCAAACTAATTAATGGATGGCAGTGTGGGGGCAAACTAATTAATGGATGGCAGTGTGGGGGAAAATTAATGGATGGCAGTGTGGGGGAAAATTAATGGATGGCAGTTGTGGGGGCAAATTAATGAATGGCAGTTGTGGGGGCAAACTAATTAATGGATGGCAGTTGTGGGGGCAAACTAATTAATGGATGGCAGTGTGGGGAAAATTAATGGATGGCAGCTGTGGGGGAAAATTAATGGATGGCAGTTGTGGGGGCAAACTAATTAATGGATGGCAGTGTGGGGGAAAAATAATGGATGGCAGTGTGGGGGCAAATTAATGGATGACCGTGTGGGGGCAAATTAATGGATGACCGTGTGGGGGCAAATTAATGGATGACAGTGTGGGGGCAAATTAATGGATGACCGTGTGGGGGCAAATTAATGGATGACCGTGTGGGGGCAAATTAATGGATGACAGTGTGGGGGCAAATTAATTAATAGATGGCAGTCTGGGGAAATTACTGTATGGGGGCAGTGTGAAGGGAAAATACTATATGGGGGTAGTGTGGGGTATTGGGGGACACTGTACAGGGATTATTACCTGGAGCACAATATAGGATGTTATTATTATTGGGGGCACTCTAGGGGACATTATAACTGCTGTAGACACTATAGGGATCTTTGGGGTCATTTATCAAACTGTTGTAGTAGAACTGGCTTAGTTGTCCATAGCAACAGATTCCACCTTTCATTTTTGACAGCTCCTCTGGAAAATGAAAGGTGGAATCTGATTGGTTGCTATGGGCAACTAAGCCAGTTCTAATTTACACCAGTTTGATAAATGACCCCAATTATGAGAAATCTAACGTGTCTGTGTAACAAACTCTGTAGGGACGAGATGCGGCGGGAGGAATTAGTCATGGCGGTCTGGGTCAACCGGAGGAGAAGAGGAAAGAGAAGATCTACATGACAGGAGAAGTCCCTGGATGTAAGAGGTATGTGGTGCTGTATCCTCACTGCTGTGACCTGCGTCTCATCTTCTCCTCCAAGTCTTTATCATAATCATATGTATTTTAAATTTGGCACCTCAAATTTAAATTTTTCACCTGCAGTCCTATGTAATAGCCCAGATAACAGTGATAACTTTCTGTGTGCAGATAATGTACATATTCCCTGCAGTCCTAGGTAACACCCCACATAACACAATAATTCACTGTGTTATGTGGGGTGTTACATAGGACTGCAGGAAACATCTATGACATCTGTACTCAGAGAGTTATGAGATGGTGGGGGTCGGACTCCTGGCAGCCCCGCCAATCAGCTGTTAGAGGAGACCGCGATGTTCCAGTGAGCGCCGCAGCCTCTTTGCTCCTTACCAAGCACGGCGCTGTCCATGTGATAGCACTGTGCTTGGTATTGCAGCTCAGCCCCAATCACTCAGATAGGACAGAGCTGCAGATAGGCCATGTGAACGATGAATGTGATGTCATATGGCCGAGGAAGAGACTGTGACGCTTACAAAGCACCGCAGCCTCTTTATACAGAAAAAAAAACTGAAACCTAAAATGGAGTGGGGGGGGGGGCCCAAGTTGGGTAGACAGCCCCGGGCCTATCATGCACTTAATCCGCCCCTGCCTATAATGCCATGCATGCAGCCAATCAACAGCCAGCCAGCCCGGTGATGTCACAGCCCTATAAATACGGAGGCCATCTTAGATTCTGCCATTCACAATCGTACTTTGTTCAGGGACAGACCTGTATGCAGGCGCTAGGGAGAGTGAAAGAAAAACTAATTGTTAAAAAAGAAAAAAGGGGTTTACTAGTGCAGGGAAAGGATAGTTAGAAGAATCATTTCACAGGCAAGGAGAGACGGAGTGTGCAGATGCTAGGGAGAGGCATAAGAAAATCTTCATTGTGAAAAAAAGCTATTTACAAGTGCAGGGAAACATCACTTGGTTATCCAGATAGTCTCATAATACAGCTCTGTCATTCCAGCAATTAGTTATTGGGGTGCAAGTGCTATGTTGAAAAGCCTTTAGTGGCTTTTATCTGGGAAAAAGATAAATATATAAGCAGGTCACTTGCTGTTAACTGCGCTAATATCATTTAGTGGCCTATTTCAATACAATACGAGAAATATATACGCAGGTCACTTTTGTTGTTATTTGCGCTAAAAGCGTTTATTGCCATATTTCTAGAGAAAAAGAGAAAAATAGAGTAAGTTCATATTTGCTGTTTATTGCGCTAAAAGCATTTCTTGTCATCCTCATCCTCCACCATGTCACATTGCCCCTTTAACATACCACATGTGCAGGGCTCGGCGGTGTCACGCTGTTCTGCACCTTGCTTGCCTTGGAGAACGGAGTCACACAGGGGAGCAACTACCCCGTGTGATGCATCAAGAAATCAAATCATAGCTTTCTCCCCGACAACTCAAAATCGGAACTATGGTGACCAACAACGGGAAGAACATTGAGCCGGCGCTGTGTCAAGGAAGGCTGAGCCATGAGCCCTGCATGGCACATGTGTTCAATCTGGTTGTCCAGCGGTTCCTGAAGTCTTCCACCTATCTGCAAGACATCCTAAAAATGGCCAGGAAACTTTGAATGCACTTCAGCCACTCGCATACTGCAAAGCACACCCTCCTTAAATTGCAGCGGTAGAATGGCATCCCCCAACATAGGCTGATCTGCGACGTTTCCACCTGTTGGAATTCCACCCTCCATATGTTGAACCGACTATACGAATGGAGAAAGGCCATCAACGATTTCTTAAAGATGCAAGCGGACAGGAGTACTCCCCTGTGTAACTTCGATGTCAGCCACTGGCAGCTCATGCGTGACACCTGCCGTTTGCTCAGGCCCTTTGAGGAGGCCACGTTATTTGTCAGTCGCCAGGACTACGGGATGAACGTTGCCATTCCACTCCTTCATGTTCTGGAACAGATGGTGGTAACAATGGCTGGTCAGGAGACAGGAGATGTGGTGCCTTGATCTCATGGCCACATTAGCCCTGTGGGGGCTAAACTGGAAGAGTAGGCAAAGGAGGACATTGGAGCACAAGCAATGTGTAGCCAAATGGGTGTTTTGTCTACTCAGCTGACAGGACAGGAGGAGCAGGAGCAGCCAGAGGAGCTACAGGACGATGAGGAAGACGAGACAGAGGACCCGGACACACCGTGACAGTATGCAGTGGAGATGGAGACAGGGAGTCCCTCTGAGTCACTTGCACAAATGCCCTGCTGCATGTTCACTTGCTTGCATAGTGACAGACGATTTGTCACCATTTGGCAGAGGGATGACTTCTGGCTCTCCACCTTGTTGGACCCTCGCTACCCGTCCAGAATGGGAGCCTTTTTTACACCCACTAGAGGGAGGACAAACTAAACTACTACAGAGACATCCTATGTAGTCAGTTGGCCGATGCCTATCGGCCCCATCGTCCATCCTCTCGCAGGTATGACAGGGGGGCCCTCTGGCCTCACGTTCCACTGCGATGGCTGCTGGGGAGGGTTGGGGTGGCTGGAGCAATACCAGCTGGATCAGCAGCAGCCTAAGTCTAGAGTCACTGATGAGTAGCTTTTTTTCACCCGCATAGTGAAGAAACTACTCACCAGCAGCAGCAGCAGCTAGACCTGGAGCAGGACCTGAACCAGCAGGTGGTGGCATACTCGGACAGCACCCTGCCACCCCACATTGAAGATCTGCTGGACTACTGGGTAGCCAAACTGGATTTGTGGCTGCAATTAGCAGAGTTTGCCCTGGAAAAGCTATCCTGCCAGGCCAGTAGTGTGGAATCAGAGCGGGTGTTTAGTGCGGTGGGGGCCATAGTTACCCCAAGAAGAACTGACCTTTGTCAAGATGAATCAGGCGTGGATCCACCAGGATTTCCAACCACCAATTCCTGATGCATCAGACTAGATAATCTATGGTGTCACACCAACACTTTGATACAAGAGACTATTTTCTTCTGACTACCTGCCTCAGCTACTACTTTGATGCTGAAACCGGCCTGATGCCACACATCTAATGTTAAGAGCTCCTTATTTCACCCACCTTCATCAGCGTGTACTGGTATTGCCACCTACCGCGCCACTTCGGGTCACTTTCGGGTCTCTTGATGCAGCTACTGCTGCCATCTCCAAACTATGTCACCTTGCCACTCTGTGGTCACCTCCAGCTGCTGCCATCTCCACACTATGTCACCTAGTCACTATGTCACTCTATGGTATCCTCCTGATGCTCCTGCCATCTCCACACTATGTCAACTTACCACTTTGTGGTCTTCACATGCTGCTGCTGCCATCTACACACTATGTCAACTTGCCCCTCTCTGGTCTTCTCATGCTGCTGCTGCTACTGCCATCTCCAAACTATGTCACCTTTCCACTCTGTGGTCTTCTCCTGCTGCTGCCATCTCCACAATATGTCACCTTGCCACTCTGTGGTCTCCTCCTGCTGCTGCCATCTCCACAATATATCACTTTGCCACTCAGTGTAGAGATGGTAGCAGCAGCATGAGGAGACCACAGAGTGGCAAAGAGACATAGTGTGGTGATGGCGGCAGCAGCAGGAGGAGACCGGAGAGTGGCAAAGTGACATAGTGTGTGAATGGCAGCAGCACGAGGAGACCTGTAACGCACCAAATTGATCAGTTAGGATCTCAACTGCGGAGTCCTTTGACATCCACTCCTGTCACACTACTTGAGTGTTGATGGAGTCTTCTGCGGCTGCTCAGTGTGTACCCCAGGCGGCTCTCTCAGTCTTAAGCGGAGAGTATGGGGTAACAAAATCATGTACCGCGTACTAAAGATAGAGTGTAAAACTAATAGTGAGGAAAGTTCGTTTTAGGAATCAGAGTACAGATTAAAGTTCATGAATAACAGCTCTATGCAATGTTCAGAAATCCCAGGCCTGCAGTACTAATAGTCACCAGCGCGAGTCCCTTCCTTTCAGTGAGCAATGTCAGTGAACAAAATGACAGGCTGATACTTGCTGTTAGAAGTCATGCAGGGATCCTGCAGTGGTGGAGCTGGATAAGGTAGGTGAGGGTTTCTCCTGGAGGTTCAGAGTTGCAGGTAGTTAGGAGCTTGCGTCCTCGTGGTGAATGGAGCAGGCAGGGTGCGCACTCCATTAGTGGAACACCCTGTGCAGCACCTGGCTCCTATTTATTGACCAAGTGTGGATGGGCGGAGCCACCTTAGACGGCCCAGCGGCCACTGCTTCCAGCCTGGGAGGCAAACAGCGATCGTTGTCATGGTTACACAGGGCATGGATCCAGGCTGGAGCGCAAACCACCGTATCCTTACAGTACCCCCTTAAGGGGACCCTCTCCGGGTACCCCAGTAGGGGAGGGTCGGTCGGGAAATCTCCTGTGGAACAACCTTTGGAGTCTGGGTGCATGGACGTCTCGCACATCTTCCCAAGAGTCATCCTGAGACCCGTAACCCTTCCATCTAACGAGGTACTGGATCCTCCCCGTCTTCTTCTGGAGTCGAGAAGCTGCTCAACCTCAAATTCCTCCTCACCACGGACATCTATCGGGGAGGGGTTGAGGAACCCGTGAGGGGAACGGGCTAGGTCTAAACGGTTTTAGCAACGATACATGGAATGTGGGATGTACCTGTAGTCGAGGAGGAAGGGTAAGTCTCACCGTGTTGGGGTTGATAATTCTTTCTATCAGAAACGGACCCAAAAATTGCCTACCCAGTTTCTTAGCAGGTACCCCCAACCGAAGGTTTCTCGTTGACAGCCATACCGAGTCTCCAACCTGATAAGGAGGATTTTCTCTTCTGTGACGGTCGTAGTAGATCTTCTGCCTTTCCTTTGCCCGTTGGAGGTTGTCTTTCAGCATCATGAGGGTTGTTTGCAAGGTAGTTACATAATCATCTGTGGCAGGAACGTTTGTAGGAAGGCTGATTTCAGGGAGAGACCTAGGGTGGAATCCATAATTAGCAAAGAATGGACTATGTAGAGTGGAGGAATTTACAGAATTGTTGTAAGCGAATTCGGCAAGAGGGAGTAGGCTTTCCCAGTCATCTTGAAGGAATGAGCAGTGACATCTGAGAAATTGTTCCAGACATTGGTTCACCCTTTCCGTCTGCCCGTTAGTTTGGGGGTGGTAGGCGGTAGACATTCTATGGTCGATTTGGAGTCTAAGACAAAGTGCTCTCCAAAATTTGGATATAAATTGTGAACCCCTGTCTGATATAACTTGGGTAGGGATTCCATGTAGTTTTATGACATTGGACAGAAAGGCCTCGGCAGTTTCACTGGAGGAAGGTAATTTTTTGAGGGCGATGAAGTGTGCCATCTTAGTTAGTAGGTCTACTACAACCATGATGGTGTTGTTTCCTCTGGAGCGGGGGAGTTCTACAATGAAGTCCATTGAAACCCATTCCCAGGGTCTGTTGGGGATAGGAAGACTCATAAGAAGGCCATATGGTCGATTTCTATCACTTTTGCATGAGGCACATGTCTCACATGTGGAAACATATTGCTTAATTTCTTTGGTCATTTTTGGCCACCAGAAGTTCCTGCGTATCAGGTTTATGGTTTTGGCAATGCCAGGGTGTCCCGCGAGGGGTGTGTCATGGCAGAGTTTGATTACCTGGGTGGTGAGAGGAGTTGGTATGTACAGTAGGTTGTTTTTGTAGAGAAAACCCCGTTGGTCTTTCAGAAGTCCCGGGGGGATGTTAGCGGCAGGGGGTACCGGTTTTTGATTGTTATTTTATTTAATGCTCTGTAATCAATGATGGGTCTGAGGCTCAAGTCTTTGTTCCTTACGAAGAACATACCTGCGGCTGCAGGGGAGGTTGAAGGCCGAATGAATCCCTTCCTTAAGTTCTCTTCGAGATACTGTTTGAGGTGGTCAAGTTCTGGTTGTGCCAATGGGTAGATTCTTCCTGTGGGTATTTCACTGCCCGGCAGCAGGTCTATGGGGCAATCGTAGGGTCTATGGGGCGGTAGGGTTTCCGCCATCTTTGCACTAAATACCTCCGAAAACTCTGAGTATTGGGTAGGGACCTGGTTCACCCCTACATGCATGAGAGTTTTAATAGGGAAACAGGTCTCCCTGCAATAACGTGAGGTAAACCCAATTCTCCCCTGTTCCCATAGGAGAACTGGTTGATGTAACCGAGCCATGGCAAGCCTAAAATGATGGGGAACGAAGGGGAGTGTATGACATCAAAGGATAAAAATTCTGTGTGGTTATTTTCGCTTGTCACCAAAAGGGGTTGAGTCTGGCTATGGATAGGTCTAGAGGTTGTACCATCAATAAAACTCACGGATATCGATACATCTTTCCTTGTATGGGGAATTTTATTTCTCTCTACTAGATGCTTATCGATAAAATTCCCTGAAGCTCCCGTGTCCACCATTGCATCAACGATAGTTCGGTTTTGGTCCCACTGTAAGGTAAGAGACGTATAAATGTAACCACTTGTGTTGTTATCTTTTCTGCCTAAGTTACAGAACGTCATCATTTTACCTTCATGTTTCTTTCTTATGGCAGGACATCCATCAACCGAATGGTCAGCCGACGCACAGTATAAGCAGAGGTTGAGGTTCCGTCTCCGGGTCTTCTCTCTCTCAGTCAGAGGACCACGAATTGCCCCAATCTCCATCATCTCTGCTACAGGATCCGGGCTGGTCTGTCTCGGGGTGGGTGTAAACCCTGAGACTCTCTCGGCCCTACGTTCCCTTAAGCGCCTGTCAATGGTGGTGACCTTCTGCATCAAGGCGTCGAGTGTATGTGGCAGCTCTCCGCGGGCTAACTCATCCTTCAGGGCCTCAGATAGACCGAGACGGAACTGATTTCTAAGAGTGAGATCATTCCATTCAGTCTCACGGGCCCAACGAGTGTATTCCGCAATAAAGTCCTCAACGGGTCGTCTCCCTTGCTTTAGGGTGCGAATGGCGGTCTCCGCAGTCAGCTGCTTGTTGTGGTCCTCGTAAAGGAGGGCCATTGTTTCAAGAAATTGCGGAAAGGAATTCAAGACCGGGTCTTCCTTTTCTAAATAGGTGTTAGCCCATGCTCTGGCCTCCCCCTGAGGTACGAGATCATGGTGAGTACTTTGGTTCTATCGGTAGGATAGGTCCGGGGCGTAACTGAAACATCAGCTTGCACGCATTCAGGAATTCGCGGAACTGCTTCCGGTCTCCTGAGAAAAGTTCAGGTGGACTGACCTTGGGTTCCGGTCCATCGTGGTGGTGTCCTGTGCGCGACGAGACGAGATCTCGCAACGTCTGATTTTCCAATTGGAGATTCTGTACGGTCACGTTAAGGGTTTCCACCCTCTCAGTGAGGGCGACCATGTGCCGCGCGAGCTCCGCTGGATCCATGAGGGTTCCACTAATATGTAACGCACCAAATTGATCAGTTAGGATCTCAACTGCGGAGTCCTTTGACATCCACTCCTGTCACACTACTTGAGTGTTGATGGAGTCTTTGCGGCTGCTCAGTGTGTACCCCAGGCGGCTCTCTCAGTCTTAAGCGGAGAGTATGGGGTAACAAAATCATGTACCGCGTACTAAAGATAGAGTGTAAAACTAATAGTGAGGAAAGTTCGTTTTAGGAATCAGAGTACAGATTAAAGTTCATGAATAACAGCTCTAGGCAATGTTCAGAAATCCCAGGCCTGCAGTACTAATAGTCACCAGCGCGAGTCCCTTCCTTTCAGTGAGCAATGTCAGTGAACAAAATGACAGGCTGATACTTGCTGTTAGAAGTCATGCAGGGATCCTGCAGTGGTGGAGCTGGATAAGGTAGGTGAGGGTTTCTCCTGGAGGTTCAGAGTTGCAGGTAGTTAGGAGCTTGTGTCCTCGTGGTGAATGGAGCAGGCAGGGTGCGCACTCCATTAGTGGAACACCCTGTGCAGCACCTGGCTCCTATTTATTGACCAAGTGTGGATGGGCGGTGCCACCTTAGACGGCCCAGCGGCCACTGCTTCCAGCCTGGGAGGCAAACAGCGATCGTTGTCATGGTTACACAGGGCATGGATCCAGGCTGGAGCGCAAACCACCGTATCCTTACAAGACCACAGAGTGGCAAGTTAACATAGTGTGGAGATGGCGGCAGCAGAAGGAGGAGACCACAGAGTGGCAAGGTGACATACTGTGGAGATTGCAGCAGCAGACCAGAGAGTGGCAAGTTGACATAGTGTGTAGATGGCAGCAACAGCATGAGGAGACCACAGAGTGGCAAAGTGACGAAGTGTGGACATGGTGGCAGCAGCAGGACGGGAAGAGCACAAAGTGGCAAGGTAACATAGTGTGGAGATAGCAGTGACATAGGAGGTTGCCAGTTGGCCCATACCAGATGGCCAGTTAGCCCAAATAGTTTTCCAAGTTCACATAGAAAGTGCTGTGGTGTGTGTATTGTATGATTGAAGAGGCTGTAATACTGGCTTTCAACCGATGTGGATATTTTTCAGTAAAGTAGGATAAGAGTGCACATCTCTGGTTCCTAAAAAATCTTACCAAAAATATACCATAGCTCTCAGAGTGACAACTTTAATTTCAAGCGTCTGTAAGGCTCACGGCCATTTTAACACAGATTTGTCCAAAATCTATGGTGTTCTGTAACCAATACTATCCTGCTTTAGAAAACTGTGTCTTTTGCGGACAGTGAAACAATCTGCGCTACATCTACAGACAAAAGCATTAATATGAAGAAGGTGAGCACAAAGGGATGGGGAAGTGGGCGTGCTGCTGATGGTGCATGCAGAGGCCGTGGCCCTGGGCGCAATGAAACTGTGCCTGCTGCTAGTGCACCAGAAAAAAAGCAAAAAATCCACCTTACCCAGCTTCATGTCCAATTTAGCTGGGCGGCGCAGGACAACACTGTCCAAGTCGGACCAGTGCGAACAGGTGGTCGGTTGGATAGCTGAAGATAATGCTTCCAGTCAGTTAAGCACCACCCTCTCTTCCACTAAGTCCAGTCTCTGTAGCCAAGAGTCTGGTGAACCGAATCCTCACTCTGATCCTCCTTCCTCCCACCATGTCGCATCTGACAAGTGATCCCATACTCGAATATTCACACAACTTCTTTTCATCGCCAGTACTTGGTTTGGCTCTCTCGCCAAGCACACTTGAAGAGGTACCTGAGATATTGTGCCCTTATTTCCAACCTCTTGAGCCTTCACAGTCTCAAGAAGATGATGGTGGTGAATGGCAATCATTCATTCACAAGGTGGATGATGATGAGACACAGTTGTCAATCATTGAGGTTGTGGATATGTAAAGTCAGGAGGATGAGCAGAGTGAGGAAGTGGAAGAGGAGGTGGTGGACGATGAGGTCACTGACCCAACATGGGAAGGTGAAAAGGCTAGTGAAGACAGCAGTACAGAGGGGGAGGGATCCACAGCACCACAACAGTCTGGGAGAGGCAGTGGGGTTGCAAAAGGGAGAAGTCGGCCAACACCAAAAGGGCCCACAACCGTTACTTTGAGCACCCTCATGCGTAAATCTACCTTGCCATGGGGTAGGTGTTACGCAGTATGGCGCTTTTTTGAGGAAAGCGCTGACGACAAAAGAGTGGTAGTTTGCAACCTGTGCCATACCAAAATGAGCCGGGGCGTGAACACTAGCAACCTCACCATCACCAGCATGATCCGCCACATGGCATCCAAGCACCCTAATAAGTGGGCCAAACGCCTGGGTCCACAATCTGGGTCTGCGAGTCACACCACTGCCTCCTCTTCCCTGTGTTATGCACTGCCGGCCAATCTCCTGTCAAAGGCGCAGGCACGGATGCCCCTTGCCCTGCACCTGGACCTTTGCATGAACCGTCAGCAACAACATCCACTTCCCTGTACCAGCACAGCATCCAAATGTCGATAACACAGGCATTTGAACGCACGTGCAAATACCCACCCACCCACAGGCCATAGCACTGAATGCACAACTTTCAAAATTACTGGCCCTTGAAATGTTGCCATTTGAGTGGACGTTGAGGCCTTCCGCAGCCTAATGTCGGCGGCCATCCCTCGGTACGCAGTCCCCAGCAGCCACTAATTTTTATGGTGTGCCGTGCCCGCCATACACCACCATGTGTCCCAGAACATCACCTGTGCCCTGACCAACGCACTTACTGGGAAGGTCCACCTCATTACGGACACATGGACAAGTGCTGGTGGCCAGGGACACTACAGTTCCCTGACCGCACACTTGGTGAATTTTGTGGAGGCCAGGAGTAAGTCGTACCCTGGGATGGCGCAGGTGCTACCCACGCCCAGGATTGCGGGCCCTATGTACATCAGGGTCTCTGCCAGCAGCTATGTTACTGGCTCCAACCCCGACTTCTCCTCCTCCGACGCCTTCTCCTCCAGGCCATGCGTCAACAGGCCATGCTGAAGCTGATCTGCTTAGGGGACAAACAGCACACTGCCGTAGAGCTGTGGCAAGGTATAAGGGACCAGACCAAGCTGTGGCTCTCGTCACTCAACCTACAACCAGGCATGTTGTGTCTGACAATGGCCTTAACTTGGTGGCAGCTTTGGAGCTTGGCAACCTAACACACATCCCATGCCTAGCCCATGTCTTAAACTTAGTGGTTCAGTGGTTTATAAAAACCTACCCCAATTTGGCAGAGCTACTAGTGAAGGTTCGCCTCATGTGTGCCCATTTCCGTAAGTCGTCCAAAGCTTCAGCCGGTCTGCCAAGGGCTTGCGGCTTCCAGCTCACCAACTGTTGTGCGACGTGAGCACACGCTGGAACTCTATGATCTACATGTTGGCCAGGCTTTGTGAGCAGCAGAGGGCAGTTGTTGAATATCAGCTGCAACATGCTTGTCGCCTTTCCAGTCAACTGCCACTATTCCCAAACGAGAAGTGGGCATTGATGTCAGACCTCTGTAAGGTTTTAAAAAACTTTGATGAATCCACACAAATGGTTAGTGGCGATAATGCTAATATCAGCGTAACCATCCCACTGCTGTGTCTACTCAAAGATCGCTGCTCACAATTAAGGAGGACGCTCTAAATGGGGCAGACGAGGAAATGGGGGAGAACATTACACAGGGTGATAGCCAGACCCCCCACAGTTCGTCTTCTCAGCGCAAATTGGGCCATGAAGAGGAGGAGGAGGAGCTGGAGACAGTTGCCTCTGTTATAGAGGGTAGTACCCATGGAACTTTAATTCCATCTGTTCAGCGTATATGGGCAGAAGAGGAGGAGGAGGATGAGGGGATGAAAAGTCATCCTGATGTTGACATAGACGTCTTGCCTGCTGGTTCTCTGGCACACATGGCTGACTTCATGTTAGGCTGCCTTTCCCGTGACCCTCGCGTTATACGCATTTTAGATAACACAGATTACTGCGTGCACCCTTCTCGACCCCCGCTACAAATAAAACTTCTCATCTCTTATTCCTGTGGTGGAGAGGACGAGTAAAACGGTGCAATACCAGAGGGTACTTGTTGAGAGATTGCTCCAAAAATTTCCATCTGACAATGCGGCCGTACTTCCTTAGTCAACCGAGGAAGGGAGACAAGGGGAACACATAGCAGTTCCATCAGAGGCAGGGCAACACTCTCCAAGGCATGGGACACTCTCATGACACCCCGTTAACAACCTCACCCTAGTGTGCGCCTAGTGCTGCAAGGAGGGAAAAGTTTTGGAAGATGGTAAAGGAATACATCGCAGATTGTGTCAGCGTCCTAAATGATCCCTCAGTGCCTTACTAACTACTGAGTGTCCAAGCTGGACACGTGGCACGAACTTGAGCTCTACGCCTTGGAGGTGCTCTGCTGCCAGCGTTTTGTCTGAGCGTGTATTCAGTGCTGCTGGTGGCAGTATAACAGATAAGCATATCCGGTTGTCCACTGGCAATGCTGACAGGTTCAGGAAGAGATGTTGGAGGCAGCATGAAAAACGTGAATATAAAAAGTTGCTACGTTTCGGCTATCACATAGCCTTTGTCAAGCATAATGTGAACTATACATACAAGTGTTTATAAAGTAAAGACTCCACCTCCACATGGAGATGTGTCAAATCATTGCTTCTCATTATTAATCGATCATATAATGGGTTAACATTACACATCCAATCCGTGCCCCGCTACATAGCTGCTTTATATCAAACCTTATGGACAATCATACATAGTGTTCTCACCTGATCATATATACATATATATAAATGGAGACGCAAGGTGTCATGATGCACGCTCATCTGCGCGTCTGGCAATCACCAGTGCGCATTTCAGAGAAGGGGAAGAGTGACGAGCGCGCCCGCGTGATCACAGTGATCACATGATTGCACATGGCAACGCGTCCTGCATCTATGGGGCGTGATCGAGAGAAGGAACACTCACGCACATGATCCATCACATGATCGCGGACTCACTCGCCCTTGCGATCATGTGACACAAACGACATAACACAGTTGCTGAATATGTTGTATGGATCACAGGGTTGCCTAAACTCTCGGTCATCTGCCCATATGTACGATGCAGGGCCGAAACGTAGCTTTTATATTCTTTTTATATTCACGTTTTTCATGTGAACAGTTCCTAAAATAAAGGGATTTTTCAACCGGACATGCTGCCTCCAACATCTCTTCCTGGATTGTTTACATAGGAGCCTGTATGGATCTAGGGCTCCAGGCTGGCTGTTGCATTCCGGTGGACCATAAGATCTGGTGAGTGCGGTTCCACATTGATTGATTGTAAATGCTGACAGGTTGACTCAGATAAAAATGAACAAGGCCTGGATTGCCCCTGAGTTGTCAACTCCACCAGAGGAGAGCTGAGATGATTGATGATGAACATAAAGGCAATTTCAATGTATTGTTTATAATGTACTCAGTCTATTGTACTGTATTCCCATGCACCTTTTCCACCACAAAAAAAAGTGTATATGGTTGAATCTTGTTTTCTACTCCTCCTCCTCATCCAGATTGTATATATTCCCTCCACTACAATTTTTAAAGAGGGTCAGCTCACCAGCAGACCCTTAACCATAATGTTTTAGAGGGTCAGCTCACTAGCAGGCCCTAAACCATAATGTTTTATAGGGTCAGCTCACAAGCGGGCCCTCAACCATAATGTTTTACCAGGTCAGCTTACCAGCAGACCCTCAACCATAATGTTTTACAGGGTCAGCTCACCAGCAGGCCCTTAACCAAAATGTTTTATAGGGTTAGCTCACCAGCAGGCCCTCAACCATAATGTTTTATAGGGTCAGCTCACCAGCAGGCCCTCAACCATAATGTTTTAGAGGGTCAGCTCACCAGCAGCCCCTCGCCCCTAATGTTTTACAGGGTCAGCTCAGCTTACAGGGTGTGTATGATGCCCTCCTTTGTGTCTAATAAAGGGTGTATTGTAGTGCCGATTCCTTGTAATTTTTGGCAGCCCTTTCACTTAGTGCATAGGCTTTATGAGTGTAGGAGTCCCACTACCTAAACAATTGTACCACAATGTGAACGGGGCCCTCCTTTATGTGATATACAGGTTGTTTCGGAGTGCCTCTTGCGTGTAACTTTTGTCAGCTCTTGCACTTTATATACAATTGAATATAACAATGTTTCCTAACAATTTTTCTAGTAAAATGTATTTCTTTTTGTTTTGTTTTTTGTTTTGTTTTTTTTGGGGGGGGGGGCGGTTGTGCGTATTTTTGTCAGTCTGTAAAAGTGGCGTACAACTCGGACAACATGGTTCCCAGCAGCGACATCGGAGTCCAAGATGCATCCAGACATGGTCCCCCTGCTGTTCAACATCGATTTCAGAGGTGTTTCCATCACTTTCAGACCTTTTTCTATGAACCAGGCACCCTCCCCTCATCCGAGCAGTTGGTGCCTGGTTGTCTCCCATTGACTTCCATTATACTCGGGTGCTCGGCCGAACGCATGAATATTGCTGTATATTTCAGTATAGTAAATTACCCCCTTTATACAGGGGCCAGGTCCAGAGGTGACAGATTTTCTGAAGATTTGCAGTGTGGATTCCAAAAAGCAACTCCACAGAAATTTACAGTACAATACAAGTGGATAGCATTTTCAAATTCCCATCTACATGAAAACTATACATGGAAATGAGAGCATGCTGCAGATTTTCAGATCAAATGCTTATTCAATGTAAAAGGTCAAATCTGCTGTTATAGCCAAATTTGTTGCAATTATTCAGAAAAACTATTTACTGCTTTTGGATTTTTCGTTAAAGGTGTTGTGTCGCTTCAGCAAATAGCATTTATTATGTAGAGAAAGTTAATACAAGGCACTTACTAATGTATTGTGATTATCCATATTGCTTGTGGATTATTTTTTCATGACATTATACACTGTTCGTATCCATGTTTATGACTAGAGATGAGCGAATTTCTCAAAAATTCAATTCGGTCGATTTGCCGAATTTTCCGAAAAGATTCAATTCGATCTGAATTTATTTGTGGCGAATCACGTTAAAAAACAGCTATTTTGTGGCTGCAGAGAGCCTGTATAGTGGTGTAGAGCATTGTGCCTTGCAGTAACACGCATAGGGAGTCTGCTGTGGTAGAGAAATAATACTGTGAGTAAGTATGACACGCAGATGACAGGCGTCGCTCTTAGAATTACTGCACACTTCACTTATTTGGGCAGTTATGGGGCCAAAACTGACCAAATAACTCGTGTGAACTCAGCCTTAAAGGTCAATGTTAGCGTCAAGAAGAAGCACACTCCTTTTACACCATCGTCAGCTGATTCCACATAGATGTCTACAGAACCTGTTCTATTAAACGCTTATACAAGGAGAGCCCCCCTGATAGAGTGGAGAGGGTAACAGCAGTAAGTTTGTGTTGACGTCACTGATTATTTTGCCCTTCCTCTGATCTATCAGAACAATAACCTCCAAAAACGGATCCTGTCTGTTGAGCATCTGCCTTCACTCGGTCAGCATTTGGTCAGTATTCCATCAGTATGGCTAAAGCCAAAAAAAAACAACAGGAGTGGATCCAAAACAGAGATGACTCGTGAATGGAGTATTTGCATGTCTTCTGTGTTTTGTACTCACTCCTGCTTTTGGCTACCAAATCATAAGCCAATACTGAAGCAAAATCGGGACCATGTCATACAGTCCCAGCAGCTGCTACATAGACAGGATCTGTTGTGTGTCTCATTTTTTCTTCCTTCTGACAGATCAGAAGAAGGGTGAAAAAAATGATGATGTCAACCAGGCCAAAAAGACAAAATATTGGCCCAGTCATGGAGTGGGGATGGTGGGTACAGCATGAGAAGTCTACCGAGTGACCCAATGACAGAGCGGTTAGGTGGAAGCAGCATGAGGAGACCACAGACTGGTGAGGTGGCAGCAGAAGCATGAGGAGACCACAGAGTGGCCCAGTGACAAAGTGTTGAGGTAGCAGCAGCATGAGGAGACCTCTGAGTGGTGAGGTGGCAGGAGCATGAGGAGACCACAGAGTGGTGATGTGGCAGCAGCATGATGAGACCACAGAGTGGCCCAGTGACATAGTGGTGAGGTGGAAGCAGCATGAGGAGAACACAGAGTAGAGGTAGCAGCAGCATAAGAAGACCACAGTGTGGCCCAGTGACATAATGTTGAGGTAGCAGCAGCATGAGGAGGCCACAGAGTGGTAAGGTGGCAGCAGCATGAGGAGACCACAGAGTGGTGATGTGGCAGCAGCATAGCATGAAGAGACCACAGAGTGGCCCAGTGACAGAGTGGTGAGGTGGCAGCAGCATGAGGAGACCACAGAGTAGTAAGGTAGCAGCAGCATGAGAAGACCACAGAGTGGCCCAATGACATAGTGTTGAGGTATCAGCAGCTTGAGGACACCACAGAGTGGTTATGTGTTAGATACATGACGAAACCACAAAGTGGTAATGTGGCAGCAGCATGAGGATACCACAGAGTGGCCCAGTGACATAGTGGTGAGATGGCAGCAGTAGGAGGAGACCACAGAGTGGTGAGGTGGAAGCAGCATGAGGAGACTACAGAGTCGTGAAGTAGTAGCAGCATGAGGAGTCAACAGAGTAGTGATGTGGCAGCAGCATGAGGAGACCAAATAGTGGTGAAGTGGGAGCAGCATGAGGTGACCACAAAGTGGCCCTGTGACATAGTGTTAAAGTGTCAGCAGCATGAGGAGACCACAGATTGGTGAGGTGGCAGCAGCATGAGGAGACCAGAGAGTGGCACAGTGACATAGTGGTGAGATGGCAGCAGTAGGAGGAGACCACAGAGTGGTGAGGTGGAAGCAGCATGAGGAGACCACAGAGTCGTGAAGTGGTAGCAGCATGAGGAGTCAACAGAGTAGTGATGTGGCAGCAGCATGAGGAGACCAAATAGTGGTGAAGTGGGAGCAGCATGAGGTGACCACAGAGTGGCCCAGTGACATAGTGATGAGGTAGCAGCAGCATGAGGAGACCACAGCGTGGTGAGGTGGCAGCATCATGAGGAGACCACAGAGTGGCCCGGTGATAGAGAGGGGAAGGGGGGGCAATACCAATACCAGATCAAGATAGTGACTGGCAATAGGAGCAACTGGTAGCAGAAGCATGAGGAGACCACAGAGTGGTGAGGTGGCAGCAGCATGAGGAGACCACAGAGTGGTGAGGTGGCAGCAGCATTAGAAGACCACAGAGTGGCCCAGTGTCATAGTGGTGAGGTGGCAGCAGCATGAGGAGACCACAGAGTGGTGAGGTGGCAGCAGCATTAGGAGACCACAAAGTGGTGAGGTAGCAGTAGCATGAGCATATCACAGAGCGGTGATGTGGCCAGCAGCATGAGGAGACCACAGAGTGGCACAGTGACATAGTGGTGAGGTGGCAGCAGCATTAGGAGACCACAGAGTGGTGAGGTGGCAGCAGCATTAGGAGACCACAGAGCAGTGAGGTGGCAGTAGCATGAGGAGACCACAGAGCGGTGATGGGGCAAGCAGCATGAGTAGACCACAGAGTGGGGAGGTGGCAGCAGCATGAGGAGACCACAGAGTGGTGAGGTGGCAGCAGCATGAGAAGACCACAGAGTGGCACAGTGACATAGTGGTGAGGTGGCAGCAGCATGGGGAGACCACAGAGTGGGGAGGTGGCAGAAGCATGAGGAGACCACAGAGCAGTGAGGTGGCATTAGCATGAGGAGACCACAGAGCGGTGATGTGGCAAGCAGCATGAGGAGAACACAGTGGTGAAGTGGCAGCAGCATGAGGAGACCACAGAGTGGCCCAGTGATATAGCGTTGAGGTAGCAGCAGCATGAGGGGACCACAGTGTGGCCTATTGACAGAGTGGAGAGGTAGGGGCCATACCAGTACCAGCTGAAGATGGTGGCTGGCAATAGGAGCACCTTGCAGCAGGTGTGGCATCAGGTGGGTGGCAACATAAGAATAGTAGCTGAAACAGGTAGCCAGAAGGAACAAGTGTCAAAATGTTGGTGTGGCACCATGTATGATCTAGTCTGATGCATCAGGCACTGGCGTTTGAAAATCCTGGCTGATCCATGCCTGATTCATCTTCTCAAATTTCAGTTTCTCCACATTTTGGACAGGCAAGTTCTCCTTGGAGTAACTATGGCCTCCGCCGCACTAAACACCAGCTAGCCAGGCAGGAAAGCTTGTCTAGGGCAAACTCGGCCAGTTGCAGCCACAAATCGAGTTTGGCTGCCCAGTAGTCCCGGGGATCTTCGATGTGGGGTGGCAGGGTGCACTCCAAGTATGCCACAACCTGCTGGTTCAGGTTCTGCTCTATGTCTAGCTGCTGCAGCTGGCGAGTCAACAGAGACTCTAGACTTAAGTTGCTGCTCATGGAGCTGGTACTGCTCCTGCCTCACCCCCCCAGCAGCCATGGCAGTGGAACGTGAGTGCAGAGGGCCCCCTGTCACAGTCCCTCCCATGACAGAGGCAAGAAGATCTGGCGGCACGTCAGGGTATCTGACAGTCTCTCTGTTTTCTCCTTGCAGTGTTATTGTTTAGTAATGACCACACGTCTTGTCAGGTGCAGCTTGTAGTAATTACTGAGTTCTGATTCACACTGCTTACCATGCGGTTGATATTCCCTGCTGGAGTTGGTTGAGCTGGTGTGTTGTTCCTTTGGATCTCCTGCTCCTCCATTCTACTTTAAGCTAAGTGCATTTTGTTTTGCATTTTGTTGTTCGCTTGTGTTAGTTGCTTTATAGGCCTCAGGGAGACGCTGGTTCCTTCATCTGGGAAGGAAGCAGTAGTCTCATCTTCTGCCACCAGGTTCTTTAGGGCTTAGGTTCAGGTTTATGAGTATTCCCACCTTTAAGTTCTACTCATATTGGCAGGAGTCAGGAAGAGGTCTAGGAATTCCTAGGAGGTCACCATCCCTCTCCCTTAGCTTTGAGGCCTAAACTCCTGTCTATTTCCTTCTGTGTGTGTTCTGGTGTTTTCTCCTCCCTATACTTGTGACATTATCAACAGCCTTAAACCGTCATTTTGTTTGTGTCAGTGCAGCGATGGATACTGTTTCTGCACTGGTCGATCATTTGCAGGGACTGTCTAGGAGGTGTTTGAAGGATCCTGGTCCGATATTAGCTGATTGGGTGGTTGTATCCGCCCTTTATCCTGAACTTGAGGTAGAGGTGTTGGAGGCCCAGGGAGATGCGCCTGACTCTTGTCCTACGGCACAAGGTGTTCCAGGAACATCACAGTACTGTTCATACGGGACACCCTGGGAGCAGATCCACAGTTGATCTCATTTCCCGGAGATTCTGGTGGCCAGGATTGCGTAAATGTATTGAGGGCTATGTGTCAGCCTGTGAGACTTGTGCTCGTGCCAAATTCACACATACTTGGCCTCCAGGATCTCTACTTCCCTTGTCTATCCCATCCCGACCGTGGACTCATTTGTCCATGGATTTTATCACAGATTTGCCTAATTCCTCAGGGAAAACTGTGATTCTGGTAGTTGTTGATCGCTTAAGCAAGATGTCACACTTTATAGCATAATCAGGTCTACCTAATGCTAAAACTCTCGCACAAGTGTTTGTCGATAACATCGGGAAACTACACGGTATGCTCTCTGATGTGGTGTCAGATAGGGGGACTCAGTTTGTTTCCAGATTCTGGAAGGCGTTCTGTACTCACCTGGGGGTCCAATTGTCCTTCTCTTCGGCTTTTCATCCTCAGTTGAATGGACAGACTGAGCGCAATAACCAGAATCTGTAAACTTATTTGAGATGTTTTGTCTTGTCGAATCAGGAGGAGTGGTCTTCATTTTTGTCGTTGGCTGAATTTGCCATAAATATTCATAGGCAGGAGTCCACTAATAAGTCGCCGTTTTTCAGAGCATATGGGTTCCATCCGCAGTTTGGCACATTTTTTGGTAATGAGACATCTGGTATACCGGAAGAAGAAACATTTTCCTCTTCGTTGTCATCTATTTTGCAGAAAATTCAAAACAATTTAAAATAAAATGGGCAAAAAGTATAAACGTATAGCTGAATGAGTGGTATGAGTGGTCCAGACCTGAGAGTGGGTAATTCTGTGTGGCTATCCACAAGAAACATTAAGTTGAAGGTACCTTCTTGGAAGTTGGGGCCAAAGTTTATTGGGCCATATAAGATCTCTGCCATTGCCATTATTAATCCGGTTGCTTTTTGTCTTCAACTCCCACAGACTTTAAAAATTCATAATGTTTTTCACAAATCATTACTGAAAAGATATGTCGAACCGTCCTCCCTACCTCCTGCTCCTGTCTTGGAAGTCAGCCCTGGGTGTCTGGAGTTTACCTGTAGAGGGGGAGGGGTACTGTTACAGTCCCTCCCATGACAGAGGGGAGAAGATCGGAGAGACTGGTGGCACGTGAGGGTATCTGACAGTCTCTCTGTTTTCTTCTTGCAGTGTTGTTGTTTGTTAATGACCACACCTGAGGGCCTATTTAATTCTGACTTACACTGCTTACCATGTGGTTGATTTTTCCTGCTGGAGTTGATTGAGCTGGTGTCTTGTTCCTTTGGATCTCCTGCTCCTCCATTCTGCTTTAAGCTAAGTGCATTTTGTTGTTCGCTTGTGTTAGTTGCTTTCTAGGCCTCAGGGAGACGCTGGTTCCTTCATCTGGGAAGGAAGCAGTAGTCTAATTTTCTGCCACCACTCCTAGGGCTTTCCAGGTTCTTTAGGGCTTAGGTTCAGGTTTATACTTGTGACATTATCAACAGCCTTAAACCGTCATTTTGTTTGTGTCAGTGCAGCGATTGATACTGTTTCTGCATTGGTCGATTATTTGCAGGGACTGTCTATGGAGGTGGCTGACCTCCGCACGGCTGTCTCGTAGTTTCAGAGACCACAGGCGGCGGCTTCCAGCAGCAGGAACCAAACCTGCCCAGAACCTAAGGTCACACTCCCATATAGGTTTTACAGGGGAAGGGACAACTTTGTTCGGTTCAGGGAGTCGGGCAAACGATATTTTAGACTACGTCCTAACTCTTATGGGAACAAGAGTAAAAACATGGAGATTATTATTTCGTTACTGAAAGGTGACGCTCAGTCTTGGGCTTTTTCTTTGCCGACCGAATCACAATCCCTCCGGTTGGTAGATGAATCTTTCAGAGCTCTGGGACTTATCTACGATGACCCAGATTGGGTCTCCCTGGCCGAGACCAAGTTGTGTGGTGTTTTCCGCTCCCTATACTTGTGACACCCCCCCAGACAGACTTGCGTGAGAATGTGCGATGGCGCATGTAGGCAGCAGCCAACTGACTACATAGGATGTCTTGATAATAGCTCAGTTTGTCCTCCCTGTCAGCGGGTGTAAAAAAGCCCCCCATTATGGACCGGTTGCGAGGAACTAACCTGGTTGGAGAGCCAGTAGTCATCCCTCTGGCGAATGGTGACAATTTGGCTGTCACTATGCAAGTAAGTGAGCATGCATCGGGCCATTTGCGTAAGTGACTCAGAAGGACTCCCTGCCTTCATCTCCACTGCATACTGCCACGGTGTGTCTGGGTCCTCTGCCTCATCTTTCTCATCGCCCTGTAGCTCCAATGGCTGCTCCTGCTCCTCTTCTCCTGTCACCTATTTAGAAAAACCACTAATTTCTCTAAACATTGCTTGTGCTCAAATGTCCTCCTCCTTCTCCTCTAGTTCATCCCCCACAGGGCTCATGTTGCCGTGAGATGTAGTCGCCACGTCTCCTGTCCCTTGGCCAGCCAAATTTAGCAGCATCTGTTCCAGGACATGAATCAGTAGAATGATGTTGTTCATCCCGTAGTCCTAGCGACTGACAAATAAAGTGGTCTCCTCAAAGGGCACGAGCAAACGGCAGGTGTCATGCATGAGCTGCCACTGGCTAACAATGAAGTTACACAGGGGAGTACCTCTGTTCGCCTGTATCATCAAGAAATCATTTATGGCCTTTCTCTGTTTATATAGTCAGTCCAACATATGGAGGGTGGAATTCCAACGGGTGAAAACATCGCATATCAGCCTCTGTTGGGGGGCACCTTTCTGCTGCTGCAGCTCAAGGAGGGTGTGCTTTGCGGTGTACGAGTGGCTGAAGTGCATGCAAAGTTTCCTGGACATTTTAAGGATGTCTTGCAGATGGGCGGAAGACTTCAGGAACCACTTTACAACCAGATTGAACAAGTGCGCCATGCATGGCGATTGGCTCAGCCCTCCTTGAAATAGCACCGACACCATGTTCTTCCCATTGTCAGTCACCATAGTTCCATAGATTTTGAGTTGTCGAGGAGAAAGCCAGGATTCGGTTTCTTGATGATTGACGCAGAGCAGTTCCTCCCCTGTGTGACTCCGTTCGCCCAGGCAAACTAGGTGCAGAACAGCGTGACACTGCCATGCCCTGCACATGTGGTATGCTGGAGGTGCACTGTGATTTGTCCCTGCAATGGAGGCTGAGGACATGGTGGAGGATGAGAAGGCAGAGACGGACATTGTCACAGAACCAACGGTTTGAGAATGTGGAGACGGAAGCGGCGTCACCTCGCCAAGTTGCTGTGTGGCTGGGCAGGAACCACATTTACCCAGTGGGCCGTAAAGAACATATATTCTCCTTGACCATAGTTAGAGCTCCACACGTCGGCGCTACCGTGCACTTTGGCAGAAACCAACAGGATCAAGGACTGGCCCAACTTCTCTTCTACATATGGGTGCAGGGCTGGTACTGCCTTTTTTGCAAAGAAATGAAGGCTTGGGACTCTCCACCTCGGCTTGGCACAAGCCATCAGTTATCTGAAAGGTGCAGAGTACAGCACTTGGAAAGGGGGGGAATGCAGCACCAGCAACTTGGCCAGAAGCACGTTCAGCTTCTGCGCCGTTGCATGAGTACATGCATACTGTTGTCTGTTGGAAATCGGTTCGGTGAATGATTGCTGACTGAATGACTAACAAGCAGTAGGATGAGGAGGAGCAGGAGCATCAGGACCAGCAGATTATGGGAAGGACAGACAGCTCCCTTCTACTGAGGTGGTGGAGCCTTGACTGCATGGAGGTGGTGGAGCCAACACATGCTCCCATGCGACTCTCATCATCATTACTTGCACGCCTTCCGGAGGAAGCGGCGAATGTCTCCATCAGATCTTGGCTGGGCAGTAGCTGCTCACTGTCCTCTAGTAGCTCCTCCTCGCTGAAAAGTGGAGCCGAGCCTACTCCACATAATACTTCTTGCACTGAGGGAACAGAAAATGACAGAGGCAGGTTAAGGACAGTTGGGTGCAAAGGGCCTGTTCCCGGGCCATGCCAACTAAGCCTCGTGTAAGAGGAACCCACCAACTCTTGGCTGGGGGTGTCTAATGTCACTTGCGGAAAACTCGAAGACCAAGTCGACCATTCAAGCACCACTGGGTTGCTAGTCAAGACACGACCGCTAGATGACGCCGGGAGCTCAGGCCTCTCACTGCGACTCCTGCTGCCACCCCCCTTCTTCTGCTGCCTGTGACAGAAACATTTTGGCCACTGCCCATTCCCTTTGAAGGGCCCGCCACCTGTCTGACATACTGTATAATAAAAAATGGAAAAAACTAGAGCTCATAAACTTCCAAGTATGAAAAATAATAACTTTATTGTCATATGTTACATAATAAATATATATTCATTTAAAATGGGGGGTGGGGAGCAAAAAACACCATCCCAGTGACACAGGTCACTGACTCAAATACATGGAGTCAGAAAAAATGCATGAACATGATATACTTTGTATTATGATTTCTGTACACATAGCAAAGTACATTATATTAATACATGATACATATGGTGAGTTCCAAAAGGCATATGTAAAGAGAGAGACAAGTATTATAGGAACTATCGAAGGTGCAAAGTATGATATTACAAGGAGGCCGTTACTAGTATGACATGCCCCGATGTCGGCAGTGCACTCCGACTATAAATGTAAAAACATAGTCTGACTTAGAAAGATCAAATGTAGATAATGCACACTTGTGTAGTGGTGCAAGGAACTCACCAAGATAGAAGCAGGACCTGCGAGACTGGGATGGCATTACCCCGATGCGCTTTTCGGCGTGCCTTCGTCTGGGTCACGCCGAAACCTCCCAAAAATTACATTATCTCCTGGCTAGTGTAGTGCCAAAATCTGTATTCTTCTGTATCCCGTACCTTACTGCAAGTCAATACAGTGTGTATCGTCAAAATTACATTATCTCTGGGCAGGGGCGTAACTACCGGGGAAGCAGCTGCTTCGGGGCCCGGGCTATCTCTGGGCAGGGGCATAACTACCGGGGAAGCAGCTGCTTCGGGGCCCGGGCTTACAGTGGGCCCGGCAAGCACGTGTTGTCCTCACTCCTCTCCTCCCCTGGGTAATCAGCACATGTCCTCACTCCTCTCCCGATTGCTAATTATACAGTGAATCGCAGTGTCCTCTCGCCCTTGTCTATTTAAAACTTATTTATTCTTTCTTTCAGAAAAGCTTGCCCTGGGGATCGAACCTGCGACCATTAGGTTCAAAGGCAAGACACTTAACCACAAGACTATATCAGCTGCATAGCCAGATAGCTATAAAAAAAAAAAAAAAATATGAACTCTAGATGTGGAGAACTTTGATAGTGTATCCATACACATTACAGCTGCACCAGCACATTGTATATGGATGTAGCAGAGCTTGGTGTGTTGGGGCAGCTGTAATGTGTATAGATACACTATCAAAGTTCTCCACATCTAGAGGTCTTATTTTTTTTTTTTTAGCTACCTGGCTATGATGCAGCTGATATAGCCTTGTGGTTAAGTGTCTTGCCTTTCATCCTAATGGTCACATGTTCGATTCCCTTCACAAACTTTTCTAAAAGACAGGATAAATGAGGCTTGCCTAACATGGAGGTAAGTATATGTGTTGTTGTTTTTTTTTGTTTTTTTAAATACTGGACTTTTGCTTTACTGCCACAGGGGAGGAGGGGGCTATTGGCACTATGATATTGTCAAATGGTGGGGGGGGGGGGGAGAGATAGGCACTTCATATTGGCACACACATTAGGGGGCAGGGGGAGAGGATGGCACTATGATATTGGGATGGGGGAAGACAGAGGCACTTGATATTGGCACATTATAGGGGGCACTATGGGGAGAGGAGCACTATGGGGGCATCTGGTGCTATGTGGCTGGCTACTGGCACATTATAGGGTGGGTTTATATGGCTGACTACTGGCACATTATAGGGGGGGTTATATGGCTGACTACTGGCACATTATAGGGGGGGTTATATGGCTGACTACTGGCACATTATATGGGGGTTATATGACTGGCTACTGGCACATTATAGGGGGGCTGGGGGGGCTATATGGCTGACTACTGGCACATTATAGGGGGGCTATATGGCTGGCACATTATAGAGGGGGAGCGAAACGCGCGGGTAGGGGGGGCCCAATACAAAAATTTGCTGTGGGGCCCAGTCATTTCTAGCTACGCCCCTGTCTCTGGGCTAGTGTAGTGCACAAAAATTTGTATTTTTCTGTATCCAATACCTTACTGCAAGTCAATACAGTGTGTACCGTTAAAATTAAATTATCTCTGGGCTAGTGTAGTGCCCAAAATCTGTATTTTTCTGTATCCAGTACCTTACTGCAAGTCAATACAGTGTGTATTGTAAAAATTACATTATCTCTGGGCTAGTGTATTGCCCAAAATCTGTATTTTTCTGTATCCAGTACCGTACTGCAAGTCCATACAGTGTGTATTGTAAAAATTACATTATCTCTGGGCTAGTGTAGTGCCCAAAATCTGTATTTTACTGTATCCAGTACCTTACTGGAAGTCAATACAGTGTATATCGTCAAAATTACTTTATCTCTGGGCTAGTGAAGTGGCCAAAATCTGTATTTTTCTGTATCCAGTACCTTACTGCAAGTTAATACAGTTTGTATCGTCAAAATTAAATTATCTCTGGCCTAGTGTAGTGCCCAAAATCTGTATTTTTCTGTATTCAGTACTTTACTGGAAGTCAATACAGTGTGTATTGTCAAAATTACATTATCTCTGGGCTAGTGTAGTGCCCAAAATCTGTATTATTCTGTATACAGTGTGTATTGTCAAAATTACATTATCTCTGGGCTAGTATATTGCCCAAAATCTGTATTTTTCTGTATTCAGTACCTTACTGCTAGTTAATAAAGTGTGTATCGTCAAAATGACATTATCTCTGCCCTAGTGTAGTGCCCAAAATCTATATTTTTCTGTATCCAGTACTGTGCTGCATCAAAAAACTGTGTCTTCAGCGGACAGTAAAACAATCTGCGCCACATCTACAGACAAAACCATTAATATGCAGAAGGCGAGCAGAAAGGGAAGGGGAAGTGGGCGTGATGGTGCAAGCAGAGGCCATGGCCCAGGGTGCAATGAAACTGTGCCTGCTGCCAGTGCACAAGAAAAAACAAAAAATCCACCTTACCCAGCTTCTAGCCCAAGTTAGACCAGTGCGAACAGGTGGTAGGTTGGATTGCAGAAGATAATGCTTCCAGTCGGTTAAGCACCACCCTCTCTTCCACGAAGTCCAGTCTCTGTAGCCAAGAATCTGGTCAACCGAATACTCACTCTGATCCTCCTTCCTCCCACCATGTCGCATCTGGCCAAACAAGTGATCCCACACTCAGATATTCACATGACCTCTTTTTATCGCCAGTACTTGGTTTGGCTCTCTTGCCAAGCATGCTTGAAGAGGTACCTGAGATATTGTGCCCTGATTCCCAACCTCTTGAGCCTTCACAGTCTCAAGAAGATGACGGTGGTGAACGGCAATCATTCGTTCACGAGGTGGATGATGATGCGACACAGTTGCCAATCACTGAGGTGGTGGTTAGGTCAAGTCAGGAGGATGAGCAGAGTGAGGAAGTGGAAAAAGAGATGGTGGACGATGAGGTCACTGACCCAACATGGGAATGTGAAAAGCCAAGAAAGGACAGTAGTACAGAGGGGGAGGGATCTGTAGCACTGCCAAGTCTGGAAGAGGCAGTGGGGTTGTAAAAGGGAGACGTCGGCCCACACCAAACAGGCCTGCAACCGTTACACTGAGCACCCCATTTGTAAATCTACCTTGCCAAGGGGTAGATGTTCCACAGTATGGCGCTTTTTTGAGGAAAGTGCTGACGACAAAAGAGTGGTAGTTTGCAACCTGTGCCTTACCAAAATGAGCCGGAGCGTGAACACTAGCAACCTCACCACCACCAGCATGATCCGCCACATGGCGTCCAAGCACCCTGATAAGTGGGCCGAATGCCTGGGTCCACACTCTGTGTCTGCGGGTCCCATCACTGCCTCCACTTCCCCTGTGTTACACAGTGCTGGCCAATTCCCTGTCGAAGGCGCAGGCCCAGATGCCCCTCGCCCTGCACTTGCACCAGGTGTTACCCACGCCCAGGATTGCGTGCCCTACGTACATCAGGGTCTCGGCCAGCAGCTATGTTACTGGCTTCAACCCCCACTTCTCCTTCTCCGTCGCCTCCTCCTCCACTTCCACCTCCAACAGCAGTCAACCATCAGTCGCTAGCTGGAAGCAGTGTAGCACTGCTGTGGGTAAGCGTCAACAGGCCATGCTGAAGCTGATCTACTTAGGGGACAAACAGCACATCGCCGCAGAGCTGTGGCAGGGTATAAGGGAACAGACCGAGCTGTGGCTGTCGCCACTCAACATACAAAAAAAGGCATGGTTGTGTCTGACAATGGGCGTAACTTGGTGGCAGCTTTGGAGCTCGGAAACCTGACACATATTCCATGCCTAGCCCACGTCTTAAACTTAGTGGTTCAGCGGTTTATCAAAACCTACCCCAATTTGCAGGAGCTACTAGTGTAGGCGCGCCGCTTGTGTGCTCATTTCCGCAAGTCGTCCACAGCTTCGGCCGGTCTTGCTGCTTCCAGCTCACTGACTGTTGTGCGACATGAGCATGCAGTGGAACTCTACGTTCTACATGTTGGCCAGGCTTTGTGAGCAGCAGAAGGCAGTTGTGGAATACCAGCTGCAACATGGTTGTCACCTTTCTAGTCAACTGCCACTATTCCCGAGCGAAGAGTGGGCATTGATGTCAGACCTCTGTGAGGTTTTAAAAAACTTTGATGAATCCACACAGATGGTTAGTGGCGATAATGCTATTATCAGCGTAACCATCCCACTGCTGTGTCTACTCAAACGATCGCTGCTCACAATTAAGGAGGATGCTTTGAATGTAGCAGACGAGGTAATGGGGGAGGAGATGACACAGGGTTATAGCCAGACCTCCCCCAGTTCGTTTTCTCAGCGCAAATTGGGCCATGAAGAAATGCTGGAGACACTTGCCTCTGCTACAGAGGCTAGTACACATGGAACTTTGATTCCATCTGTTCAGCGTGGATGGACAGAAGAGGAGGAGGATGAGGGTATGTAGAGTCATCCGGAAGTTGACATTGACATCTTGCCTGTTGGTACTCTGGCACACATTGCTGAATTTATGTTAGGCTGCCTTTCCCGTGACCCTCGCATTATACGCATTTTAGGTAACACAGATTACTGGGTGTTCACCCTTCTCGACCCTAGCTACAAAGAGAACTTCTCATCTCTCATTCCTGTGGTGGAGAGGAGTAAAACGTTGCAATACCAGATGGTACTTGTTGACAGATTGCTCCAAAATTTTCACCTAACAATGCGGCTGCCAGAGTCTCTACTGCCTTAGGCAACCGAGGAAGGGAGACAAGGGGAACAAACAGTAGTTCCAACAGAGGCAGGGCAACACTTTCCAAGGCATGGGACACTTTCATGACACCCCGCCAGCAACCTCACCCGTAAGCGTGGCCTAGTGCTACAAGGAGGGAAAAGTTTTGGAAGATGATGAAGGAATACAATGCAGACCGTGTCAGTGTCCTAAATGATCCCTCAGTGCCTTACAACTACTGGGTGTCCAAGCTGGACACGTGGCATGAACTTGGGCTCTACGCCTTGGAGGTGCTGGCCTGCCCGTCCGCCAGCGTATTGTCTGAGCATGTATTTAGTGCTGCTGGTGACATTATAACAGATAAGCGTATCCGCTTGTCCACTGACAATAAAAATGAACAAGGCCTGGATTGCCCCTGACTTCTCCACTCCACCAGAGGAAAGCTGAGCTAATGAAGAACAAAAACGCAATTTAAATGTATGCTTTATAATGTACTCAATCCACAAGATTCAGATGCACCCTTTTTCCAAACAAAAAAAGGGTATGTGTTTGAATCTTGTTTTCTGATCTGCCTCCTCCTCCACCTCCTCTTCCATACAGAATATATATGCCCTAACTACAATGTTTTGTGGGGTTTGCTCGGCTTCAGGGCCTCACCTCCAATGTTTTATACGGTCTGCTCACCTGTAGGCCATTACTGCAATGTTTTATGGGGTTTTCTCACCTTCAGGCCCTCACTCCAATTTTTATATCGTCCACTCACCTTCAGGCCCTCAACGATAATGTTTTAGAGGGTAACTAGCAGGCCCTTGCTCCAAATGTTTTTGAGGGTCACCAGCAGGCCATCAATCATAATTTTTCAAGGGTGTGTATGATGCCCTCCTTTATGTGTAATAAAGGGTGTATTGGAGTGCCGGTTCCTTGTAATTTTTGGCAGCCCTTTCACTTAGTGCATAGGCATTATGAGTATAGCAGTGTACCTGAACAATTGTAGCACCATGTGAATGAGGCCCTCCTTTATGTGATATACAGGCTGTATCGGAGTGCTTTTTCCTTGCAAATTTTGGCAGCATTTGCACTGTATATACAATTGAATATACAGGAAAGAATGTTTCCTAACAATTTTACCCCTAAAAAAGATTTTTTTTTTTGAGGGGGCGGGACTTTAGGCGTGATTTTGTTGCTATGTAAACTGGGACAATATGGTTCCCAGCAGCGACATTGGAGTCCAAGATGTACCCAGACATGGTCCCCATGCTGTTCCAGATCCATTTCGGTGGTGTTTCTGTCACTTTCTGACCTTTTCCAATGGACCAGGCACCCTCCCCTCATCCGATCAGGGGGTGCCTGGTTGTCTCCTATTGAATTCCATTATACTCGGGTGCTCGGCCGAGCGCACGAATATCGCTATGTGTTCGGACCGAGTACCCAAACACTTTGGTGCTCACTCATCACTATTTATTTCCCTTCAATACATTCTGTAAATGGCTTTACTACAATGTAACTTCACTGCAGAACAGCAATTAAGACGTATTCTTTTTCCTAGTAATACACCCCAAAAAAAGAAATATAACAATCACAATTCACCGCAGAACGGCTAATGGGACGTACGTATACACCACGTAAATGGCTGTAGTACAATGTAACTTCACCGCTGAACAGCAATTAAGACATATATATATTTTTTTTTTCCTATTAATTCACCCCCCCAAAAAAACAATATAAATTCAACTCAGAACGGCTGATAGGACGTACGTATTTTTCCTATTAATAAAGTAAATGGCTGTAGTACAATGTAACTTCAGGGCTGAACGGCAATTATGACATATATTATTTCCTTTTTTTCTATTAATACACCCCCCAAAAAAAGACATTTAACAATCACAATTCGCCGCAGAACGGCTAATAGGACTTACGTATATTTACCATTAATACACCCCGTAAATGGCTGTAGAACAATGTAACCACCGCTGAACAGCAATTATGACATATATTTTTCCTTTTTTTTCTATTAATACACCCCTCCAAAAAAACACTATAAAATCAACGGTTAATAGGACATACATATCTTTTCTAATAATACACCCTGTAAATGGCTGTTTTAGATAGAACTTGCACCCCAATCACAAGCAAGATTTGCTGGAATTACTGATGTATCATAAAGTGCAAACAACCTAAAAGCAGCAGTATAACAGCAATTTGGATCCCCAATTAGTGCAACAAGGTGTAATAGAATTGCTCCTATTACCCAGGCTGTACACTCTAATATTGCACCATGTTCTGCTTTTATCGTGTAGATTATGCCTCCCTATCCTTTCCCTACACCTTGAGTAATCTTTCCCTGAACTTGTAAATCATTTTTTCAGCACAATGAAGTCTTTCCTAGCACTGTCCCTAGCGCCTGCTGACATCTCTCCCTGCACTAAGTACACTGAAAAATGGCAGAATGCAAGATGGCTGAGGCTATTTATAGGGCTGTGACATCACAGGGCTTGCTGGCTGCTGATTGGCTGCATGCATGGCATTGTGGGCAGTGGTGTAGCGTGGGGGGGCCAGGGGGGGCGTTGCCCGGGCGCCAGACTGCAGGGGGGCGCTGGCCGCTTGCGCAAAAAATCTGTGAACTGAGTGAGTTTCACTCTGCTCTGCTGCACTGCGCAGAGCTGCAGAGTGAGGAGCGGTATCAACAGAAGGAGTGCGCGCCCTGATGAATCACTCCACAGGCAGGCCTGAAGGAGTGCCTGTCCTGATGAAGGACCCCCCAACCAACACTTACAGTGAGTCAGTCAGTGTCACAGTCAGTGTGACAGCTCCCTGAGTGTAAGGTTTGGGTTGACCAGGCAGCCAGGCGGTATATTAAGTGTAATAATAGTGGTAGGCCTTATATACTCACCCCCCACCTAACACTCAGTGAGTGACTCAGTCACACTGTGACACTGACTGTCACTCACTGATAGCCAAGCAGCAGGCAGTGAAGTGCCATGAGAGCCAGGCCAAGCAGGTGGCATCCTCTGAGCAGTACTGTCTCTGGTCATCCTTCACCAGCACTAGCAACTGTTTGCAAGAAGGGCTGGCAAGCAGGGGGAATGATGTGTCTTACATGGGACTGTATGCTGGAGGGGCTGAAGGCAGGCGGTGAAGAGAGGGAGGGTGATATTGTTTACATGAGACTGTATGCTGGAGGGGCTGAAGGCAGGAGAGTGATGTATCTTACATGGGAATGTATGCTGGAGGAGCTGAAGGCAGGGGGAGTGATGTATTTTACATGGGACTGTACGCTGGAGGGGCTGAAGGCAGGGGAGTGATTTATCTTACACGGGACTGTATGCTGGAGGGGCTGAAGGCAGGGGGAATGTTGTATCTTACATGGGACTGTATGCTGGAGGGGCTGAAGGTGGCCATAATTATTACTATAATGCAGAGGGGGCCATAATTATTACTATTATACTACAGAGGGGGCCAGTTTTTACCTACTAAGTCTTTACTCTGACAGGAATAGTGGAAATTGTTATAGAAAGCAATTAAGGTTGGGCGAATTATGTCTGAATCTTTTATTTTCAAGATACAGTTTCCCTATCACTCACTATCCATCTTAAGAAGAGCGAATATTCGTAATTGCGAATGTGGGGTCATGTATTCCACATATTCGTGAAATCTTGAAATCACGATATTCGAGATTAAAATTCGCTTTGCGAATATTCGCACTCAACACTAATCATGACGGTCCTATCTCCGAATGAAGACGCTGAGGAAAGTCTACATGACAGGAGATGTCACTGGATGTAACAGGTATGGTGCTGTATTCTCCTGTATATTTCATAGCAATGTATGTTATGTCTATCCAAATATAATTTTTTTTTATTTTTTTTTGGGGGGGGGGTGGATATAGAATTTTGCCCACACTGCCGAAGCCTGGACCCAGACTTCAGGTCACACTGTGCGTGTTCTGAATTCTGGGGTCTCGCACCCATCTACTACATTATCTGTACTCAGAGAGTTATTACTGTGTTATCTGGAGGACACCTGACCATATCGGGAGGGTGTGCAGGGACTGGGGGTCCCCTTCCCCTTCCTAAGGCCCCCCTATCCTGGTTTGTATGGCCCATTTGCCTGTGTTCTGGTTTTGGGCGTTTGGGGGTTAATGTGTTCATCCTGCAGCGCAGGAAGGGGGCGTGCTGTATATGTGCCCCTTTATAAGTCCCTGTGTCTCCTCCCCTCTCCTTCTTTGGCAGAAGCGCTGTGTGGTAAGAGAGAGCGTTCCGTCTGCACAATAGGGTATGGATCCCCTGAGGGATATGTTCATGGCACGGATGGCCGAAGGGGGCGAGAAGTGGCTGCGTTCATTCCTCTGCAGCCTTGGATCCCCCTTGCCGCCTCCCCCTGGCCGTATGCGTGGCCAGCCGTGCCCATCGGCTCTGGGGCCTCGTCGGGGGGCAGGTGGTCCGCCAGTAGAATCCGCCCCCCCTCCCCCGCTAGGCTCGGCCACAGCCCTCCACCCCCCCTGCATACCTCAGCGGCTAGCGCTTCAGTGATCCCGGCCGGCCAGCACTTCTCCACTGCGCCGTCCATAGCCCCGCCCCTTCAGGTGACGTCGCACCCGCATTTCTGGTTCCCGCGTGTTTGCCGGCAGTGCGGCGTGCAATTAGACAGGACACTATGGGGGCAAGTGTTAGTCACTCTCCCTCGGGGGATTTGCCTCCTACCCCCCCTAATTGGGCTCCTGCCCAACAGCTGCAAACCAACCCCCCAGCCCCCTGGCGATTCACGGTGGAGTAGACGCTCCAGATCTTCTAGATGGCGGTCTCCATCCTCCTCCGAGGGGTCCTCCGCTGCTTCGGGAGAGTCTGGTCGGGGTTCATAGGCTGCAGAGGAATGAACGCAGCCACTCCTCGCCCCCTTCCGCCATCCGCGCCATGAACATATCCCTCAGGGGATCCATACCCTCTTTTGGGTTTTGGGATGTATCATGGGACAGCGCCACCCCGAGCATTGTTCTGAACTTTTTATATACCAGGATGTCATTTACAGCGCCTATAAAAGTCATGGCGGCACTGCTTGGTGGCGTTACAATGAGGAATTTAGGCACCGCCTGGCATTGCAACCAGATTTGGGCTGGGGGGTTAAGGCCACGGACGTCTGGCTACGGTTGATGGTAGGTCAAAAACCTCCCCCCTTTTCGGGGGTGGCCGCTGGTCAAGGGGGGTCCTCTACCCCAGGCCCGGTGGCCGTCCGCCGACCAGGGTCATGTTGGCTTTTTAACGAGGGGAGCTGCAGGTTTGCGGGTTTGTGCAGGTTTAGGCACGAGTGCTCAGCATGTGGCGGCCCCCATCCGGCCAATAAGTGCTCCCGCCCCCCATTACCCCCCCTAATCATGGTGAACAGGTCATGCACAAGAACCCCGGTGAGCGTGGTAGAGATGGACCCCTGGCTGAACAGGTACCCCGATAGGCAGGCAGCTGACCAGCTACAGGAGGGATTTTCAGTTGGGTTCTTTATCCCGTTTGTTTTGAATCGTTCTCCGATTTTTTCGGACAACCTGAGGTCTGCCTGTGTTTTCCCGGATTTCCTCAGGGATAAAGTTGAGAAAGAGGTGTCTTTGGGGCGTATTATGGGCCCATTTAGTGAGTTGCCGTTCCCCAACCTACGGGTTTCTCCGCTTGGGGTGGTCCCTAAGAAGGAGGCGGGCAAGTTCAGGTTAATACACCATCTGTCTTATCCCAAGGGCTCGTCGGTAAACGACGCCATTACCCTGGAAGATTCGTCTGTATCGTATGTTTCATTCGACAGGGCGGTGGAGTTGGTCAGGGAGGCCGGTAGAGGGGCTCTCTTGGCGAAATCAGACATAGAATCGGCTTTCTGCCTCCTCCCAGTTTACCCTGACTGTTTTCATCTGCTAGGTTGCCAGGTGGATGGTTTGTTTTACTATGACACAGGCCTCCCCATGGGTTGTTCCATATCGTGTCATTATTTTGAAATGTTTGGGTCTTTCCTAGAGTGGGCTGTTAGTTACGACACGGGTTCGTCGTCTGTTTTGCATTATTTGGACGACTTCCTGTTCGTTTCCACTGGACCGGACGGTGGTTGCCGGGCCCTGTTGAACAATTTTTTGATGAGGATGTCTCAGTTTGGGGTTCCCATTTCGGTGGAGAAGACGGAGGGTCCAGTGACGCGGCTGTCTTTCCTGGGAATAGAAAGTGACACGGTGGCCATGGTCTTTAGGCTGCCCGCCGAGAAGCTGCAGAAGCTGATCAGTTTGATCGATGGTTTTCTAGCCGTCAGGAAGGTTACTCTCCTCCAGCTTCAGTCCTTGTTAGGCCTGCTGTGTTTTGCGAGCAGAGTGATGCCCATGGTGCGGGTTTTTGCACAACGTTTGTCCTTGGCCTCTTGCGGTGCTAAAGCCTCGGGTCATCGTTCTTGAAGGACGATTTAAGGGTTTGGAGGTCTTTTTTGCAAGCCTACAACGGGCATACGTGTTACATGTCCAAAGTGGTTCCTAATTCTGAGTTGTTTTTGTTTTCTGATTCCGGAGGTTCATGTGGTTTTGGTACCATTTTTGGGAACGAGTGGTGTGCGGGTGCATGGCCGGCATCATGGTATTCCTCCGGGTTGTGCCGTAATCTCACGTTGCTCGAACTGTTCCCGATTGTTGTGTCAGTGGAGCTTTGGGGCAGGAGTTTATCCAATAGGCACGTTTCTTTTTGGACAGATAACTTGTCGGTGGTCTATGGAATCAACAGTCTTTCTTCCTCCGCCCTGCCGGTTTTGTCTTTGCTCAGACATTTGGTGCTTAAGTGTCTCGAGTTCAACATCTATTTCAGGGCTCGTCATGTCCCGGGGGTTGTCATTGGCAGGATTTTCGGTCCCTTCACCCGGAGGCGGATCTGGAAGGCAAGGAATGCCCACAGCACCTGTGGCTCCTGGTGGACAACAGTTGATGTCGCTGATTCAAGCCTCGGTTTCCCCTGCGACCTGGCAGGCTCATGGTAAGGCGTGGGGGGAATGGGAGAGCATGGTGGGGGGGCGAGATGTGGTTTTCAGAGATGACCTCCGCCTGGAGGTAACCATTGAATGGTTATTTCGTTTGCACTCCTGTGGGGTGTCGGCTTTGGTTGCGCAGCGTAGGCTGTCCGGGTTAGCCTTCCATTTTCGGTTGCACAACTGGCCGGATGTCACCAAGCGGTTTGTTATACGCCAGGCGTTGAGGGGGTGGAAGAAGGAGCTTGTGTACCGTGACTGTAGGCGTCCAGTGTCTTTAATCTTTTAGGCAGAATTATCGCTAAGCTTTCCGAGGTTTCCCGGTCCCAGTTTGAGGTTGCACTGTTTTCTGCGTGCTTTAGTATAGCCTTCTTTGCTGCGCTACGCATCAGTGAGCTGGTATCTCCAGCCGGCAGCAGACCAGGCGGCCTTTCCTGTGCTGACGTGGTCCTGGGCAATGACTCATTGAGGATCAGGGTGAGTCGCTCCAAGACGGATTAGTTTGGTGGCGGCACGTGGATTCCCCTTCACGCGGTTCCCGGTGGTGCATCTCCGGTTCAAATGACGTCTAGCTATAACTCCGTACGGGGGTCGGGCAGTACTTTCTTTGCACATGTGGATGGCTCTCCTCTGACCAAGTTTCAATTCTCTTCAGTTTTTAAGGTCTGTTTAGATCTGGCAGTGAATCCCAAGGAATTTGGTACGCATTCATTTCGCATTGGTGCAGCAACTGAAGCCGCTAGGGCAGGTTTGCCGGAGTCTGAGGTCATGAGGATCGGCAGATGGAAGTCTGCGAGGTATATCAGGCCGGACTTGTTGTAAAAAAAAAAAAAAAAAAAAGGAGACGGGAAAAGAGAATAGAAATATGTATCCGGTTCTTCTCCCATCATGGATCTGCTGATCGCTTTTGTTCAAAATCTGTGTGCATTTTTTCGTGGTTTTAATGGTTTTTTCTTCGCAGGTGCAGTAAGACCGACAGTGTGGTTGGTGGGGCATTCTTACATATTCTGGGCAGCACGGAGAGCCGACTGTCGACCCGGTGGGAGGTCCCTGGGCTTCAGTGATGTAAGGATGTCTTTGTTGGGGATCCAGGGCCTTAGATGGTCCCAGCTGCTATCGCAAGTGGTGGAGATTGGCATGCAGGCGGGTGGTCCCGTAGTGTTGGTTGTCCACGCGGGTGGCAATGATATCGGGTCCATGCCGTTGTTAGAGCTCTTGACGTTAATGCGGTCTGACCTTGAATGTTTTCCGTCCTTTTTCCGAGAGGTCGTCTTGGTGTGGTCCGAGATTGTGCCACGGGTGGTGTGGCAAGGTGGTAGGGATGGAGAGGCCATCGAGAAGTGCAGGCGGATAGTGAACGCACGGATGTCCCGGTTTGTTAGATCCCGCGGTGGGGTGGTAGTTAGTCATAGGCAGCTGAAGGGTGATAACCGCGCGTTGATGGGGCCAGACGGTGTCCACTTGTCAGACATCGTCCTGCACATTTTCCTCTCTGGTCTCCAGGATGGAGTCGAACAGGCCTTGTTCTTGTTGGGTGGTGTTTGGAGCCCCGTTTGAGGGCGGGTCTCCTCCGTGGCGGCAGGTAAAGAGGAATAGTATGCTGAGCGAGGAAACTGGCGTAACTGCCCGCTGGGAGGCCAGCGGCCGGCAGATCGCACGGGCTCAGTTATGTTTTACGATGTTAAAATTTAGCTGTGGTCAACTATCACCCAACAAAAATGGTTAAATAAAGGTTATGAACATGACTTGGTGTCGTTTGTGTGGGTTAACATGGCAGGGCCAGAGGGTAAAGGTTGTCCCTTCCCCTTCTCCTTTCCTTAGAGTAACTACCAACAGTCTGTGGTGTTACGTAGGACTGCAGGTGACATCTACTGCATTATTTGTAAAAAGGGGCATGGGGGGACGCAATACTTTGCTTGCGCCGGGTGCTGGCAACCCACGCTACGCCACTGATTGTGGGTGATCCCTCGTTCCCAAAGTTCTTTGCTCCATGTCCTCACACGTGCAGCAGCCATCACAAAAAATTTGATTTGTTACCACGAAGCGTGAGGAAATTCAGTGCAAATCGAATTTTCCACTTCGTCAACTTCGATTCGCTCATCTCTAGTTACGACCACCCTGCAATCTAGCAGTGGTGGCCGTGCATTTGATCCCAGCCCAGCACTGCTTAGGTGCTCCGAAACATAACCATACCTTTCTTGGGAAAAACTGATCCTCCCGTCTGAAGAAAAGCTTCTTTTATTTCTATGGAAATGAGGTCTTCCATTTCGCTCTGCTAGTAACGTGGCCCAGCACCTTCCCTCTTATTTAATTGACTGTTCCTGAGATTTCACAGCCAGTAGCGAAGACAAAAGGGGAGCCAGGTGTGCCAAGCTGGGAGGTCCCACCCACGGTGTATCAAAAACCTTATTTTCATAGAAGTAAAAAGAAGCATGTCTCAGACAGAAGTGAATGTAGAGCTGAGCTTGTTTGAGATTTGTGGATATGCTATAAATGTGTAAGATGAGAAAATCCCTTTAATTGAGAAAAACGTGATTACTGTAGTTTTCCGGTGTGTCAATCAAATTCAGTGAACACATCTTCTGACTTCTTGCTTCCCCAGCTGCTGTACCCATGCCATCATCTCTGGGTGCTGACTGTATTATGCATCTGGCATGCCCACTCTCACTGCCAGAAATGGAGATAAGATAGATCCTGGCTGTTTAATCCATTAGATGCTACCATCAATGTTGACTGAAGCATGTAGGTAGCTGTACGCGCTCAGGACAGTGAAGCACCGGACAGGGAGGGTAAGTATATTAAAGGGATGGGCGGGCCGTGTGGAAACGAGGAGGAGGAGCCAGGGCAGTTTCTAGGGAATTTTGCCAACAGGGCGAACAATACAAAAGCGCCCCCCCCCCCCCCAATCACCCACATGACTTCTCCACAGATTTTAATTTTTTCACTTTCCATTTCTTTTCAGTTTGTTTTCTCATGCACAGACGCCTTCTGTCAGGGGTGCGCAGCCTCCTCTGCCACATAAAAAGACACCGCTATTAATAAATGGCACAGGGTCAAGGAGGTCTGTTACTGATTTTGCATTAGGGACCAGGGAATTCAGCTTATACCTTTGACTTTGGCTTGTTGTTTCTGCAGTCCACCCCAACCCTCTACAGCAAATAACCCCCCTTTAACATTGTCACCCTGTAGTGTGCTCCCCAATATACTGCAGAAACAGGTAAAACCCCTGATAATACTAGTACCACACAAAGCCCCTATATAAAATACCCCTCCTTTGTGGCCTCAGTAGATGCCCCCATAGATGCCCCCAATCATATGCCAGTAACAAGTGCCTCTCCCCCCCAATCATGTGCCAGTAACAAGTGCCTCTCCCCCCAAGCATTTTCCAGTAAGAAGTGCCTCTCCCCCCCTAATCATGTGCCAGTAACAAGTGCCTCTCCCCCCCCAATCATGTGCCAGTAATAAGTGCCTCTCCCCCAATCATGTGCCAGTAACAAGTGCCTCTCCTCCCCAATCATATGCCAGTAACAGGTGCCTCTCCATGCCCCCCTTTCATGTTCCAGAAATGCCTCTTCAGGCCCCCCCCCTTCATGTGCCAGAAGTGCCTCTCCATGTCCCCCCCTTTCATATGCGAGAAGTGCCTCTCCATGCCCCCTTTCATGTGCCAGAAGTGCCTCTCCATGCCCCCCTTTCATGTGCCAGAAGTGCCTCTCCATGCCCCCCTTCCTGTGCCTGAAGTGCCTCTCCATGACCCGCCCCCTTTCTTGTGCCAGAAGTGCCTCTCCATGCCCTCCCCCTTTCATGTGCCAGAAATGCCTCTCCATACCCCCCCTTTCATGTGCCAGAAGTGCCACTCCATGCCCCCGCCTTCATGTGCCAGAAGTGCCCACAGCCTATCAGAGGAACAGGGAAGGGAGCACTCATCTCCCTGTGCCCTGCCGCCCCCGCCACTGCTGGCCATTATTAAGTTATTGAGTTATTGCGGGCCCTCTTCCCCTGCCGTGCCCAGTCCGGCGCCCCCTACTGCTTGTGCCCCATGCGTTGGCACCCCTCGCCCGGCCCTAGAAATGGCCCTGGGAGTACATGATACAGTACTACTGCAGGGGCCAGGGGTCCACAGGCAGGGGCCAGGGGTGCGCAGGTCCCCTTTATGTACGCCAGTGCCTCTACACCCCTTATTCATGTCCCCTAGGTAACCTAGGAGGTTCGATTTTAAAAAAATTAAAGCAAAGTTAAACACACCAGCTTATTTAACAACAGTGGAGCTTCTGTGCTTGTAACGCTACTAGTAGTAATGGCGCAAGCACAAGACTTACAGGGCCAGGTGAAATGTCTGGCCCTGTTAATCAAGGGGAGTGGGGAGTCTCTTTGCTGCTCAAGGGGACTGATTTTTAAATTAATTTGATTCATGTGAATCGATTCACTCATCTCTAGATCTTTCTTTTCTACTTTCTTGTTGATTATGTCACTCTGAAGGAGACAGATGGTACATAGCTTGATTCCAGTGATACATTTTTGCGTGTCAGATCCCCCTTACCATCATTCTGGCCTTGGTTTCGTTCTTTAAAATCCATTTTTCAAAACCTTGAGATGCCTATGCATGTTTCCACCATGAGATGCCCTTATTTATTAATGTTTATTTCCATGTTACCAATTTGATGGCCTTCTGTGACAAGGGTGTTGAGTTAGTATGGCTGCTTTTTACTTGTCAAATATACCTGCATTAATACCCAGTGGCCTCCACATTTTGTTCTCTGGGACTTTTAGAACCTGCCCTCCCTTGCTGCATATCTGTTGTCTCCACATCTAACATTTGCCCATCAACATTTGCCCATCACTAAAGTTCAGTAAGATGCGGGAGCACAACATGCTCATACCCAAGAAGAATAATGTAAGTACATCTAAGGGTACTTTCACACTTGCGTTAAAGTTTTCCGGTATTGAGTTCGGTCCTTGGGGCTCAATACCAGAAAAAACTGATCAGTTTTATCCTAATGCATTTTGAATGGAGAGCAATCCGTTCAGTATGCATCAGGATGTCTTCAGTTCAGTCACTCTTATGGTATTTGGCCAGATGGCTAGCATGATGCGGTATTTTCTCCGTCCAAAATTCCAGAACACTTGCCGGAATGCCGGATCCGGCATTATTTTCCATTGAAATGCATTAATGCCAGTTCCGGCATCCAGTTTTCTGGTCTGCGCATGCGGAGACCTTTAAAAATGGCAAAAATAAATATATACAGGATCCGTTTTTTGGATGACACCTGAGAAACAGATCCAGTGCTTCAATGCATTTGTTAGACGGATCCGGATCCGTCTACAAATGCTTTCCATTTGCACACGGATTTCCGGATCCTCACAACGCAAGTGTGAAAGTACCCTTAGCAGAGGGCTACATTACAAAATTAAAGTTTTGTAATTGAAGCCTCTATAGAAAAGCAGAGTCACAATTCTGGTGTGTATGTGTCTTGTGATCATACCAAGTATCACACATTTATTTCACTAACAGATACTTATAGCTTTACAAAACTTGCTGTACAAAATGAAAAAACATGGTTGCTTCAAAACTGCTGCTGCAAAAAAAAGAAAAGTCAGTCACACATACAACTCTGATCTAAAATTCTGACACAACTGAGAATCTGCCATTAAAATTCCTCAACCTTATACTTTACTGGTTAGTGGTTTAAGCAGGGTGCTAAATCTCCTTAAGGCCTCATGCACACGACCGTAGGTGTTTTGCAGACCGCAAACCGCGTGCTGCGAAACACAAAAGCTGCTCCACGTTCCATTCCGCAATTTGCGGAACGGAACGCGGCCCATTGTAGAAATGTCTATTCTTGTCCGCAAAACGAGCCAGAATAGGACATGCTCTATTTTTTTTTGCGGGGCCACAGAACGAAGCAACGGATGCGGACAGCACACGGAGTGCTGTCCACATCTTTTGTGGCCCCATTGAAGTGAATGAGTCCACGCCAAGGCCGCAAAATATGCGGCTCGGACGCGGACCAAAACAATGGCCGTGTGCATGAGGCCTAAAGCAACCTTTTTTACTGGATGCACTACATGGTATGGACACTTATTGGCAGTGCTCCTAGGAGAACAGATATAATGTTTGTTCCTGCTTCCTCCATAGCTCTGCCTACTCTACCAGTTAAAATATCTTCCATTTTTTCCTTTGCTTGCTTATTATAAATCAGAGAAATGACACACAATTATTAGGAAATGAGCAATTTCAAACACAGCTGGATTATCAGATTGTTCTAGCATTTCTGTAACCTTTCTAAAATGATTTGTATATCTGCTTGGCCTTTCTTATCTAAGTCTACATCCTAGTTTAAAAGAAGTCTTCATGAGTAATTCATTAGAAAGAAATTCCATATTTAGCAAATACTAAAATCTAGAATTCCTAATAATCCAACAATTAATAGAATTAGTCATTATTCTAGATTAACAGGAAACATTGGTTAAAGCCTCAAGGGGGTAACAGCTCTCACTAAAGATACTCAGTTGTGTGTGGAAACTTACTTTCATTCAATGCTTCATGGGGAAAAAGTTCGCAAATTAGCTATATTTGAAATAATAATTTAGGTGCCTGCATGAACGACAAGATTACCTGAAGAAAAAGCGTTTTGTACGTTCATTGGGTGATTGGCGGCACCTTTACACAGGCAGATTGTCGGGACGGAGCACTCCCAGGCAGTGGCGTAACTAGAAATGACTGGGCCCCACAGCAAATTTTTGAATGGGGCCCCCTCCCCCAGTAATTTTTTCACAACCCCTTCCTTTCATGCCGCCCCCTTTCCTGTGGCTAATAAAGATCGCTCTCTCAGGCCCGGCAGCTGTTCCATCCGTTTTCTGCACTGTCTATACTGCCACTGTATATAATTTCATTATGTAATAATGTTGAGGGGCCCTGACAAAATCTTTTAGTACTTCTCCTCCTCTTGGATGGGCCCCCTCTGGGTCAGGGCCCCAAAGCAGCCGCTTCCCCTGCTTCCCCTATAGTTACGCCCCTGCTCCCAGGAACATTCGTTCCCAATAATCTGCTTGGTTGGTAACATACTTGCCTGGCAGGGCTCTAACAATGCAAGTCTCAGCACCTGCACCCTCATACCTGGAGAGATGCGCTGCTGCGCCACACTCCTTATAGTGATGTGGTTGCGTCCGTAGTAGAGATCACGCCCCCTGCACTGATCACATGACGGTGACGTCACCCCAGGTCCTTCGGCTGTTCAACAGTTCGGGTTCGTGAAAGCCGCCCCTTATGGATTCCATATGCCGCGATAGTCCGCGGTAGTGGAATCCATAACGGGATGCGGCGATTACCACAACCCGAACGCCGAACGCCGAACTTTTTTTTTAAATTCGCTCATCTCTAGTCCCTAGCAAAAGAGCTCAATGCTCTGTTTCTCCCCAGCTGTCCAGTATCTGTGTAGTTTGTATCCTGTCCTATGGAACTCCAAGTCCATGGACTAATCAGGTTCTATTTCAGGGACTCGGCCATGGGCATAGGAAGCGGGGGGGACGGGGGGGGGGACGGATCCTCATTCATTATTGCGGTTAAATTCTCCCCTCATACTATTAAAAATACCATGGGTCTCAATCCTATACAGATTTAATTTGTATATACATTAAGGAGCAGCTGCGCGTCACTGCTCTCCCAAATTTATCCTCTATATTAGCTAATAATGGATTGTGCACCATGTGTTTAAAAACAATTTAGCACACTACCCCCCGACATGTTTCGCCAGCGTTTGCCGGCGTCTTCAGGGGATCGGGTAGCGTCTTAATGTGAATACAAATTAAGGGCTCATGCACACGAACGTATTTTCTTTCCGTGTCCGTTCCGTTTTTTTTGCGGACCATATGCGGAACCATTCATTTCAATGTGTCCGCAAAAAAAACGGAAGGTACTCCGTGTGCATTCCGTTTCCGTATGTCCGTTTTTCCGTTCCGCTAAAAAATAGAGCATGTCCTATTTTTTTCTAGTTTGCGGACTAGGATAGGCATTATTATAATGGGTCCGCAAAAATAACAGATCCGCCAAAAAACGGATGCCATACGGAACGTCATCCGTTTTTTGCGGATCCGCAATTTGCGGACCGCAAAACACATACGGTCATGTGCATGAGGCCTAAAGCTGTATTAGTATTGGGGATTAAAGTGCCTCTACATCTGGAGGGTCAAAGGAAAGTTTTAGGCCTAATTCACAAGTCCGTAGTGTGTTTTGCGGAAACACGGATCCGCAAAACACGGACGGCTGCAATGTGCATTCCGCATTTTGCGGACCGCACATTGCTGGCACTATATAGAGAATGCCTTTTCTTGTCCGCAATTGCAGACAAGAATAGGACATGTTCTATTTTTTTGCGGAAATGCAGATGCGGAAACACGGATGCGGAAATGCGGATGCAGACATCACATAGTGTGCTGTCCACATCCATTCCTGCCCCTTTGAAATGAATGGGTCTGCAACCCTTCCGCAAAATTACGGATGGAATGCGGATCCATTTTGCGGACGTGTGAATTAGGCCTTAATGCGGAAGCACTCGGCGCATCTTGATCTGTTTGTATTGCCGTCCTCAGGACAGCGATACAAACAGAAGGCTGTGCGGAGGACCAGGGGAGAGGTGTGTCCCTTTCCTGTTCCTCTGATAGGCTGCCGGCACTGTCTAGGCTGGCAGCCTATCAGAGGCCGGCGCAGGTGGCGCGATGACATCATTGCACTGCCTGACCCGTACAGCGTGGGACACAGGCCGGAGGAGGCCTGCATCGCATCGCTTGGGAGAGGTAAGTATAAGGGTTTCTTTTTTTTTTATAATACAAATACTTAGTTTTACAGTACTGGAAGTCTGGAACATGATTGGGGGGCCCTCCCTGTTATTACTGGCACATGATTGGGGGGGGGCGCCTGGCTTGTTATTACTGGCACATAATGGGGGGGGCCCTCCCTCCCTATTATTACTGGCCCCCTCCCTATTATTACTGTCGCATGATTGGGGGGGCCCTCCTGGGGGGGCCCTCCCTGTTATTACTGGCACATGATTGGGGGGGCGCCTGGCCTGTTATTACTGGCACATAATGGGGGGGGGGCCTCCCTGTTATTACTAGCACATGATTGGGGGGGGGCACCTGGCCTGTTATTACTGGCACATGATGGGGGGGGCCCTTCCCTCTTATAACTGGCACATGATTGGGGGGGCTGTTATTACTGGCTGATGAGAGGCGCTGGGAGAGCTGATGAGAGGCACTGGGGGCTGCTGGAGAGGCACTGGGGGCTGCTGGAGAGGCACTGGGGGCTGCTATGTTGCATGGGGCTCTTATCTGAGGTCTGATTGGGGGTCATTCATATTGGGGTCTGAGCTGAGGTGTGATCTGAGGTCTTATTAACATTGGGGATCTTATTGGGGCTGTTAGCTGAGGTCTGATTAACATTGGGGGTCTGATTGATGGTCTGATGAAAAATATTTTTTTCTTATTGTGCCCACTTCAGGCCTGGAGCCCAGCTGCCCAGAGCACTGATCCGGTGCAGCTTGGAGAAAAAGGCCTCAGAGTCTCCCACACTCCTTCTGCCCAGCCAAGACAGCCAGTACCCCTGAGGCCAAGCCAGCCAGCACCCCTGACGCCAAGCCAGCCAGCACCCCTGACGCCAAGCCAGCCAGCACCCCTGACGCCAAGCCAGCCAGCACCCCTGACGCCAAGACAGCCAGTACCCCTGAGGCCAAGCCAGCCAGCACCCCTGAGTCTTCAGAACTGTAAGTAAATTATATGTAAGAGATTTTTCACACACACTTAAAATTTAACGATATAAACAACTCGCAGTTTACTGAATAAGAATATACCCGGCAAGCAAAAATGCTGTCCCCCCCAGATTTTTGGGAGTTCCAACACCCATGGACTCGGCGCTCTATTTAAATCCCCTCCGTGTCATACACCTTTGCCAGTGATAGTCCTTGGACTCACCAGATGTGTTCCTTGAAAAGAGGAGCAGCTGGCACACTCTTATCTGGGATAAAATTATAAGGTTTTATTGAATCGATTAAAATAGAAGATAAAAAAGGGATAATATTACATGAAGAGTTAAAAGGTAATGTTAAAAGGACAATTGTGTCTTGGTATTCAGAGATACATCTGGTACAGTAACGTAAGAAAGGAATGGGTTAATATTGAATGATGGGTATAGACTAAAATTAGTGTAAAGTCATATAAAGGTAAAATGGCCAGAGTAAAAAAGCTTAGTCCTTTTTAGTCAGAGTCCGCTGGGGCAGCTAAGATATGTCTCTATTAACTGTGGTCTGTAGAAGGAAGACGGTGTACTGTGCCTCGGTGCGGCGTCCCACACTGTCTCTGGCGCAGAGCTCACTTACCGGCCGGTGCTTCCTTCTGTGGTGTAGTTGATCGCGGTCTTCGGCGTCCTCGTGGGGTTCCAATCTTCCTGTATGTGGCTTCTTCCCTTGCAGCTTGATCTCGGCGTCCTCGTGGTTCCCGTTCGCGCCTTTTTTTCTTCCGGCACTTTTTGACTTCGTATCGGTCTTGTAATTATGTGTGTTTTGGATATGATAGTATGAGTCCTGCTATATCCCCTACAGCTTAAACGCGTTTCGGGACTGTGTCCCTTCCTCAGTAAGCAGAGGATATGTGTGCTCAGCATGGATTTAAATAGGGGAGTAGTTGATTAGGTGAATCAATGCACCTGGGTGTGTGGGGATGGAGTAGTTGGTTAGGTGAATCAATGCACCTGGGTGTGTGGGGGATGGAGTAGTTATTTTGAGTGATACTAAGGTAGATGGGATGATGTGTAACAAATACATGTAATAATGTAGTTCTTCTAAGTGATAAGGGGTGTCCTTGTAAATTGATAACAATGTTGGCACAGATAGCCTAATGCTCTTTGTGTATAGACCAGTGGATGGAGTAGAATGTGTGAACTTAGTTCGTTGTGGTGCTATAGTTAGTGATATCTTCTATATCTTGGTGATTTTTGATGAACATGTGCTGGGTGTGAGTTTATTATTATTATTATTATTATTATTATTTATTTTTAGAGCGCTATTCATTCCATAGCGCTGTACATATCATAAGCGGTGCACATACATAATACAGGCAATTGCATTAAGCATGAACGAGACAAGTTACAGACTGGTACAGAAGGATAGAGGGCCCTGCCCGTGAGGGCTTACAATCTACATGGTATGGGGGATGAAGACAGTAGGCGAGGGTGAAGCTGGTCATGGCGGTATAGAAGCAGCAGTGTCACTGGTCGTAGGCTTGTCTGAAGAGGTGGGTTTTCAGGTTTTCTTTGAAGGATTCCACTGTAGGTGAGAGTCTGATATGTTGGGGCAGCGAGTTCCAGAGTATAGGGGATGCACGGGAGAAATCCTGGAGGCGAGTGTGGGAAGAGGTGATAAGAGGAGAGGAGAGAAGGAGATCCTGTGAGGATCGAAGATTGCGTGTGGGGATGTATCGGGAAAGTAGCTCAGAGATGTAGGGAGGGGACCGATTGTGGACGGCCTTGAGGTATCATGGGGAGAAAGTGCTGTGAAAGGTGGGGTTCCCTCAGTTATGTGTTAATCCGTGTGTGGGGTGATGCTCTGGATATGTGGTGTGATTTCCCTTTTTACAAAAGGAGTTCTTGGGTGTTTTTTTGAAAAAAGAAAGGGTTCCTGTATAATGGATTTGTTCAAAAAGTCCTTGTATATTTTGTATTTGTAGTGTTGTTCTTCGATTATTCCTCCAGCAAATGAATTTGGTGTGTGGGTGGTGAGTAGATAATGCTGTATAATTGATAGTGAGTGTGTTTCACTATATATTCTGATTGAGGAAGAGTGTCTAAAAGGATGGGTTCGTTTGAGCATTCCACTGGTCTGTGAATCAGAGGATCCAGTGGATGATCAGTTCAACCCCCTATATTTTTATGTTGTGTGGCATAACGTCAGTTATATAATGGTCAGGTATAGAATTCTGTAGGCACTCTATTAGTTTTCAAATTCCTCAATTATTCCTCCTATCAGGGAATTTGAGGCACTTTGATTTCTCCTTTTGTCAGAGGATTTTTATTATCTTTTGAGGGGTGTTTCTAAGAAGATGGATTTCCTAATTGTTCCAATGATCTGTGGGCAAGAGATCAAGTGTATATGGGATTCAGTTATTACTTATCCTCTTTGTTTTAATTGTTTTATTTTATTATCCTCTTATCTTATAGGATCCAATCTATGTTGGTTCTATATTGTTGGTCTTCGTATATTAGTTTGGATAATCCCTTTACATATAAGTTCCTCAATTAATCCTCCAATCCGATATTGGTTTGGATAATCCTTTTGCATATAGGTTCCTCAGTTAATCCTCCAGTCAGTGAATTTTGCAAATATGTGGTGTATAGAAAAGTATATAGAAAAATTGGTATATAAAAGACTGTTTTGCCATCTGGAGGTATGTATTTAATGGGAGAAAAATCTGGGGTAGGCAGGTTTCCTCAGTAATTCCACTGATCCGTAAAGCAAAAGATCCAGTGGTTGAGGGATTTGACTGTCTTTATATATCAGATATCTTCCCATTTACATGACATATCTAATGATCAGATGTGAGGTTGTGTTGATTTTTGGATTCCTCAATTATTCCACCTGTCAGGAGGAGTTTTTGATTTCCTCTTTTTGTATAATAATTTTAGATGTCTAGATGTCATTGTGAGGGGCAACTGGACTCCAAAGCCGGACCGGAGTAGCTAATTATAGCAATCCGGTCCCGCGCCAGCGGCCCCCCATCCCTCACAGGAAACCAAATATTTCTATTTCACTATTCAAACCGTTTGGTATGATTGTTTCGAATTCAAATATTCTTCTGGATTCTATTCTTGACATTTTTTGTATGTAATTGCCCCCTCTCCAGTCTGTTGGAACTTTTTCTAATGCTGCATATTTGAGTCCTGTTGGATCTTTATTATGTTGTAGTTTAAAATGGTTTGATAATGAATGATTTTCGTAGCCTCTTTTAATGTTTCCTATATGTTCCGATATTCATTTTTTTAGGGACCTCTTGGTACGACCTATATACAGTTTTCCACATGGGCATTCCAACACATATATTACCCCGGTAGTACTACAGGTGAGAAATTCTTTTATTTCTTGTTTATGTGTATTCGATGTGGATTTGATGTATGTGGTTCTTTTTGGAAAGGATGTCACTTTGCAGTTATTGCATTTTCCACATCTATAGAAACCGGTAATGTCTGCCCATTCTTGAATGGTAGCAGGATTTGATTTATCCTTTTTGATGGTGGGGGCTACTTTCAAACCTAAGTTGGGGGCCTTGGTAAAGGTGATTTGGGGGGTATTTGGAACTGTTGTTCCTATTGTTGTGTCTTGTTTGATGTGGTACCAATGATTATTGATAATTCTTTTTATTTGGCGGTATTGTGGATTATATGGTAATATAATCCGAAATGATGGGTCCGCTGCTCCAGGTTTTGAGTCTGTCTTATTAAAGAAGGTGTTTCTTTCCATATTTTTTACTTTTTCTAGTGAAGAATCGATCAACGTAATGGGGTATTTTTTGTCTAAGAATTGTTTTTTCATTTTTGCAGCCTCCTGTTCAAAATTAGATTCAAGGGTGCAGTTTCTTTTGACCCTTCGAATTGTCCTTGTGGGATGTTCTCCAACCACGTAAGGTAAATGGCAACTGTCGTATTGGATGAAGCTATTTTTAGCTGTGGGTTTTTGATAAGTTGTGCATATTAATTTGTTATCTGTATTATTCACTGAAATTTGTAAATCTAAAAATTCTATTGTGGATGATGCTATTGTTGGGGTGAATTTGAGATTATAATTGTTGGTATTTATTTCTTCTAGGAAGTTGTGTAATTTTTCTATATCATTTTGCCAGATTAGTAGAATGTCGTCTATATAGCGGTGCCAGAGCACCAGATCCGTCCCCAGCCTGGGAGTAATATGATCTTCTTCCCATTGGGCCAAAAATAAGTTGGCGTAGCTGGGGCGAATCTGGTGCCCATGGCAGTCCCTTGGGTTTGTAGATAGAATTCTGAATTCCAACAAAAGTAGTTGTGATGTAATATGAAACTGATTCCTTCTGTGATGAATTCTATTTGATCTAGTGGTAGTTTTGCTTCATTGATTAGTTGTTTTCGGACTGCCTCAATGCCTTGTCGGTGGTTGATACATGTATATAAGGACTGTACATCCAAGGTGGCTATGTGCCAGTTTGGTTGAAATGTTAAATTTTCAATTGCACTTATAATTTGAGTTGTGTCCTTAATATATGATTTGATGTTCTTCACTCTTGGTTGTAATAGAGTATCTATGTATTGTGAGAGGTTGCTAGTTAGGGAACCTATCCCTGATATTATTGGGCGTCCAGGGGGTGTTTCCCTGTTTTTGTGGACCTTTGGGAGGCAATACAGTGCTGGTAATCTTTTTGGGGTATTTAGTATATAGTTATATTCTGTTTCTGAGAGGATTTCTTTTTCTTTCCCTTTATCACAAAGTTGTTTAAGTTCTGTAAAATAGTTCTCGGTTAGGTCATTTTTTAGTTTGCTGTAAGTGTCCCTGTCTGATAATTGTCTCATACATTCTGAGTTGTATGCAGTACTGTCTTGAATTACAATTGCCCCACCTTTATCTGCAGGGTGTATTACTATATTATTCTCCTTTTGTAGTTGTTTTATGGCTGCATTTTCTCTTTTTGATAGGTTGTGTGTTTCTCAAAAAGAGAAAATGCAGCCATAAAACAACTACAAAAGGAGAATAATAAAGTAATACACCCTGCAGATAAAGGTGGGGCAATTGTAATTCAAGACAGTACTGCATACAACTCAGAATGTATGAGACAATTATCAGACAGGGACACTTACAGCAAACTAAAAAATGACCTAACCGAGAACTATTTTACAGAACTTAAACAACTTTGTGATAAAGGGAAAGAAAAAGAAATCCTCTCAGAAACAGAATATAACTATATACTAAATACCCCAAAAAGATTACCAGCACTGTATTGCCTCCCAAAGGTCCACAAAAACAGGGAAACACCCCCTGGACGCCCAATAATATCAGGGATAGGTTCCCTAACTAGCAACCTCTCACAATACATAGATACTCTATTACAACCAAGAGTGAAGAACATCAAATCATATATTAAGGACACAACTCAAATTATAAGTGCAATTGAAAATTTAACATTTCAACCAAACTGGCACATAGCCACCTTGGATGTACAGTCCTTATATACATGTATCAACCACCGACAAGGCATTGAGGCAGTCCGAAAACAACTAATCAATGAAGCAAAACTACCACTAGATCAAATAGAATTCATCACAGAAGGAATCAGTTTCATATTACATCACAACTACTTTTGTTGGAATTCAGAATTCTATCTACAAACCCAAGGGACTGCCATGGGCACCAGATTCGCCCCCAGCTACGCCAACTTATTTTTGGCCCAATGGGAAGAAGATCATATTACTCCCAGGCTGGGGACGGATCTGGTGCTCTGGCACCGCTATATAGACGACATTCTACTAATCTGGCAAAATGATATAGAAAAATTACACAACTTCCTAGAAGAAATAAATACCAACAATTATAATCTCAAATTCACCCCAACAATAGCATCATCCACAATAGAATTTTTAGATTTACAAATTTCAGTGAATAATACAGATAACAAATTAATATGCACAACTTATCAAAAACCCACAGCTAAAAATAGCTTCATCCAATACGACAGTTGCCATTTACCTTCGTGGTTGGAGAACATCCCACAAGGACAATTCCGAAGGGTCAAAAGAAACTGCACCCTTGAATCTAATTTTGAACAGGAGGCTGCAAAAATGAAAAAACAATTCTTAGACAAAAAATACCCCATTACGTTGATCGATTCTTCACTAGAAAAAGTAAAAAATATGGAAAGAAACACCTTCTTTAATAAGACAGACTCAAAACCTGGAGCAGCGGACCCATCATTTCGGATTATATTACCATATAATCCACAATACCGCCAAATAAAAAGAATTATCAATAATCATTGGTACCACATCAAACAAGACACAACAATAGGAACAATAGTTCCAAATACCCCCCAAATCACCTTTACCAAGGCCCCCAACTTAGGTTTGAAAGTAGCCCCCACCATCAAAAAGGATAAATCAAATCCTGCTACCATTCAAGAATGGGCAGACATTACCGGTTTCTATAGATGTGGAAAATGCAATAACTGCAAAGTGACATCCTTTCCAAAAAGAACCACATACATCAAATCCACATCGAATACACATAAACAAGAAATAAAAGAATTTCTCACCTGTAGTACTACCGGGGTAATATATGTGTTGGAATGCCCATGTGGAAAACTGTATATAGGTCGTACCAAGAGGTCCCTAAAAAAACGAATATCGGAACATATAGGAAACATTAAAAGAGGCTACGAAAATCATTCATTATCAAACCATTTTAAACTAAAACATAATAAAGATCCAACAGGACTCAAATATGCAGCATTAGAAAAAGTTCCAACAGACTGGAGAGGGGGCAATTACATACAAAAAATGTCAAGAATAGAATCCAGAAGAATATTTGAATTCGAAACAATCATACCAAACGGTTTGAATAGTGAAATGGAAATATTTGGTTTCCTGTGAGGGATGGGGGGCCGCTGGCGCGGGACCGGATTGCTATAATTAGCTACTCCGGTCCGGCTTTGGAGTCCAGTTGCCCCTCACAATGACATCTAGACATCTAAAATTATTATACAAAAAGAGGAAATCAAAAACTCCTCCTGACAGGTGGAATAATTGAGGAATCCAAAAATCAACACAACCTCACATCTGATCATTAGATATGTCATGTAAATGGGAAGATATCTGATATATAAAGACAGTCAAATCCCTCAACCACTGGATCTTTTGCTTTACGGATCAGTGGAATTACTGAGGAAACCTGCCTACCCCAGATTTTTTCTCCCATTAAATACATACCTCCAGATGGCAAAACAGTCTTTTATATACCAATTTTTCTATATACTTTTCTATACACCACATATTTGCAAAATTCACTGACTGGAGGATTAACTGAGGAACCTATATGCAAAAGGATTATCCAAACCAATATCGGATTGGAGGATTAATTGAGGAACTTATATGTAAAGGGATTATCCAAACTAATATACGAAGACCAACAATATAGAACCAACATAGATTGGATCCTATAAGATAAGAGGATAATAAAATAAAACAATTAAAACAAAGAGGATAAGTAATAACTGAATCCCATATACACTTGATCTCTTGCCCACAGATCATTGGAACAATTAGGGAAATCCATCTTCTTAGAAACACCCCTCAAAAGATAATAAAAATCCTCTGACAAAAGGAGAAATCAAAGTGCCTCAAATTCCCTGATAGGAGGAATAATTGAGGAATTTGAAAACTAATAGAGTGCCTACAGAATTCTATACCTGACCATTATATAACTGACGTTATGCCACACAACATAAAAATATAGGGGGTTGAACTGATCATCCACTGGATCCTCTGATTCACAGACCAGTGGAATGCTCAAACGAACCCATCCTTTTAGACACTCTTCCTCAATCAGAATATATAGTGAAACACACTCACTATCAATTATACAGCATTATCTACTCACCACCCACACACCAAATTCATTTGCTGGAGGAATAATCGAAGAACAACACTACAAATACAAAATATACAAGGACTTTTTGAACAAATCCATTATACAGGAACCCTTTCTTTTTTCAAAAAAACACCCAAGAACTCCTTTTGTAAAAAGGGAAATCACACCACATATCCAGAGCATCACCCCACACACGGATTAACACATAACTGAGGGAACCCCACCTTTCACAGCACTTTCTCCCCATGATACCTCAACTTATAAACTCACACCCAGCACATGTTCATCAAAAATCACCAAGATATAGAAGATATCACTAATTATAGCACCACAACGAACTAAGTTCACACATTCTACTCCATCCACTGGTCTATACACAAAGAGCATTAGGCTATCTGTGCCAACATTGTTATCAATTTACAAGGACACCCCTTATCACTTAGAAGAACTACATTATTACATGTATTTGTTACACATCATCCCATCTACCTTAGTATCACTCAAAATAACTACTCCATCCCCCACACACCCAGGTGCATTGATTCACCTAACCAACTACTCCATCCCCACACACCCAGGTGCATTGATTCACCTAACCAACTACTCCATCCCCCACACACCCAGGTGCATTGATTCACCTAACCAACTACTCCATCCCCCACACACCCAGGTGCATTGATTCACCTAACCAACTACTCCATCCCCACACACCCAGGTGCATTGATTCACCTAACCAACTACTCCATCCCCACACACCCAGGTGCATTGATTCACCTAACCAACTACTCCATCCCCACACACCCAGGTGCATTGATTCACCTAATCAACTACTCCATCCCCCACACACCCAGGTGCATTGATTCACCTAACCAACTACTCCATCCCCACACACCCAGGTGCATTGATTCACCTAACCAACTACTCCATCCCCACACACCCAGGTGCATTGATTCACCTAACCAACTACTCCATCCCCCACACACCCAGGTGCATTGATTCACCTAACCAACTACTCCATCCCCACACACCCAGGTGCATTGATTCACCTAACCAACTACTCCATCCCCCACACACCCAGGTGCATTGATTCACCTAATCAACTACTCCATCCCCCACACACCCAGGTGCATTGATTCACCTAACCAACTACTCCATCCCCCACACACCCAGGTGCATTGATTCACCTAACCAACTACTCCATCCCCCACACACCCAGGTGCATTGATTCACCTAATCAACTACTCCATCCCCCACACACCCAAGTGCATTGATTCACCTAATCAACTACTCCCCTATTTAAATCCATGCTGAGCACACATATCCTCTGCTTACTGAGGAAGGGACACAGTCCCGAAACGCGTTTAAGCTGTAGGGGATATAGCAGGACTCATACTATCATATCCAAAACACGCATAATTACAAGACCGATACAAAGTCAAAAGTGCCGGAAGAAAAAAGGCGTGAACGGGAACCACGAGGACGCCGAGATCAAGCTGCAAGGGAAGAAGCCACATACAGGAAGATTGGAACCCCACGAGGACGCCGAAGACCGCGATCAACTACACCACAGAAGGAAGCACCGGCCGGTAAGTGAGCTCTGCGCCAGAGACAGTGTGGGACGCCGCACCGAGGCACAGTACACCGTCTTCCTTCTACAGACCACAGTTAATAGAGACATATCTTAGCTGCCCCAGCGGACTCTGACTAAAAAGGACTAAGCTTTTTTACTCTGGCCATTTTACCTTTATATGACTTTACACTAATTTTAGTCTATACCCATCATTCAATATTAACCCATTCCTTTCTTACGTTACTGTACCAGATGTATCTCTGAATACCAAGACACAATTGTCCTTTTAACATTACCTTTTAACTCTTCATGTAATATTATCCCTTTTTTATCTTCTATTTTAATCGATTCAATAAAACCTTATAATTTTATCCCAGATAAGAGTGTGCCAGCTGCTCCTCTTTTCATTTTCTCCTACTATTGCTGACAGGGTGAGTCAGTACACCCAGCTGTTGCACCTCCACCATCAATACTGACAGGTGGAGCCGTCTTACTTACTTTTTCCAGATGTGTTCCTTGTTCTTGTTTCTGTGCCTTATTGGATTGCTCGTGCTTCTGAACCCGGCATGTCTTCTGACCACTCTCTGTCTCTTGTTTGGTACTGCATTATCCATCTGGTTCTGATCTCACTGTGTCTTCTGACCACTCTCTGTCTCGTTTGGTACTGAGTAGCCCGTCTGGTTCTGACCCATTTATGTACGACACTGGTATTGTGTTTGTCTCTCTTGGTTTATTAGTCCATCTCTGCACTTAAATAGCATATGGACCGTCGACCAGTTGCAGTCTAGCTATCTAGAACTTGTACTACAAGTAGGTGGGGAAAGCAGGCTGGGTTCTAGCTGTAGGGCTCACTGTCCTTGTCTGTCCCTACCTACAGTTGTTACATTATCACTGACTTAAAAAAAACTTGGTACTTGCTCTATTATGGATGCCATGGCAGCTTTAGCCTCACAGATGGAAAACATTGTTCACTTACTGCAGGATTTAGCTGAGAGAGTCCAGCAGCAAGAATCTCATCAGACTGGTCCACCTGGTTCCGTTCCCCCGTCACCAGAAGAGCTTAAGATTAAGCTCCCTGACCACTTCTTGGGTGACCGTAAGGGTTTTGCAACTTTTAGGGAAGGTTGCAAACTGTTATTTCATTTAAAAACCTCAATCATCGGTAGTGTTGAGAGAACCTGAACTGTAAAGTTCGGATTCTTATCGGACTTTTGGTGCCCAGACCCGAACCCGAACATTTCCGTAAAAGTTCGGGTTTGAGTTTGCTGTTCGGCCGTTTAATAAAGCTTGGTGAAAGGCTGCAGGGCAGCCAATCAACAAATGTTTAAGATGTGTGCCTTTAGAAGCCATCATAGCCATGCCTACTAATGGTATGGCTATGATTGGCCAGTGCAGTATGTGACCCAGCCTTTATATAAGCTAGAGTCATGTAGCGCCGCACGTCACGTCAGCTCTTACTAGTGTAGGGATAGGTTGCTGCTGCTGTGAGGGAGAGATTAGGAAAGAATCTGATATCAGAGCTTGGTGTTAAGTCTGCGATCTAAAACGTTTTATTTTTGTGGGTGCAATGCAACATTTTTGTACCCTGCTAGTGACACAGAAAAATACGTTTTAAAGCCTCTTTCACACGGTCGTCAAGATTGACATTTCATCCGGGTGCTTTGCGGTAAATGCATGATTTTAATGTTTAACTGTTTTAATTCGTTTTGCACGCGTGTGAGAAAAAGTGGCATTTTTGGTACCCAGACCCGAACCCGGAATTCATCGCTGAAGTTCGGGTTTGGGTTAGGTGTTATGTCGATTTTATTATTTTTCCTTATAACATGGTTATAAGGGAAAATAATAGCATTCTTTAATACAGAATGCTTAGTAAAAAGACATCTGAGGGTTAAAAATAAAAAAAATTAACTCACCTCCTCCAATTGATCGCGTAGACGCCGATCTCCTGTTCTCTCTTCAGCTGTGGGTAAAGGACCTGTGGTGATGTCACTGAGCTCATCACATGGTCCATCACCATGGTGATGGATCATGAGATGGACCATGTGATGAGCTCAGTGACATCACCATAGGTCCTTTACCCACAGCTGAAGAGAGAACAGGAGACCGGCACCTACGCGATCAATTGGAGGAGGTAAGTAAAAGAAAAAATCTTTTTAACTCTCAATTGTCCTTTTACTAAGCATTCTGTATTAAAGAATGCTATTATTTTACCTTATAACCATGTTATAAGGGAAAATAATAAAGAATGGGTCACCATCTCCTAGCAACCATGCGGGAAAATCGCACCGCATCCGCACTTGTTTGTGGATGCTTGCGATTTTCCCGCAGCCCCATTCACTTCTATGGGGCCTGCATTGCGTGAAAAACGCACAATATACAGCTTGCTGCGGTTTTCACGCAACGCAGAAGTGATGCGTGAAAATCACCGCTCATATGCACAGCCCCATAGAAATGAATGGGTCCGGATTCAGTGCGGGTGCAATGCGTTCACATCACACATTGCACCCTCGCAGAAAACTCGCCCGTGTGAAAGGGGCCTTAAGCCGTCTGTTAGTTCGGTGGGCTACGGCGGCCATTTGCACCTGCATATGTGCCAGGGACAATAATTTAATCCTGTTCTTGTAGTTCAGTGGGCGACATATACCCATTTTTTAAGTGCACCTGCATTGCATATGTTCCAGGGGATAGGAAAATAATATAGGTAATCCGTCCCTGTGAGTTCAGGGACCCAGGGGGTGACATATTCAAAAAAATATCTGTAAAGTATTCCTGTGCTGCATATGTGACAGTGTAATCCATTCAGTAAATCCATCTGTTAGATTCGGGGGGGAAAAAAATTAATTTTTTTTGCCATAAAGTACATTTGTGGCCTTCACTGCATTTCTGAGAGTGAAATATAACCAGTAAATACAACTGTGACATTGTTGGTGAAAAAGATCACTTATTTTTTGCCATAAAGTACATTTGCTGCCTGCACTGCATTTCTGAGAGCGAAATATAACCAGTAAATTCAACTGGGACATTGTTGGTGAAAGAAAATCACTTATTTTTTGCCATAAAGTACATTTGCAGCCTGCACTGTATTACTGCATCACTGTAGTGAAATTTAATCAATACATCCAGCTCTTAAATTGTGGGTGGACATTTCCACGGTTATCAGACCAGTCATTCACAAGTGGCTTAGAGGGTGTGTTCCTGCTGCACTGCATACCTGAAAGGGAAATATATTCTGTAAATTTGGCGTTGTATAGATTGTTGGGTGATCTGTACCCCTTTTTTCTTTCACACTACCCCTGCCCTACATACCTGATTGGAAATATATTCTGTAAATTCGGTGGCGTTTAGATTGTTGGGTGATCTGTACCCCTTTTTTCTTTCACACTACACCTGCACAGCATACCTGACTGGGAAATATATTCTGTAAATTTGGCGGCGTTTAGATTGTTGGGTGCTGTAGTTATATGCTGTAAAATCTCCATGATGTTTCCATGATAAATCTGCAGCGTCGGGGCCCCGTGTGGCTTCTACACACTTTTAAAATAATCCTTCAGCCATTGGCGGATCCAGGGGGGGGCAACGGGGCAATTGACCCCCCCCCCCCCGAGAATGTGGGCAGCAGTGGCAACAGCGGCAGGGCACAGGGAGATAAGCGCTTCCACTGGGGAAGTGCTCATCTCCATAGCCATCTGTATCGCCGTCCTCAGGCAGCGATACAGATGGCTGTGCTGTGCTGCGGCAGGGGAGAGGCATCCCTGTACCTCTGATAGGCCTTGTGTCGGCAGTCTATCAGAGGCCGGTGCAGGCGGCGCGATGACGTCATTGCGCTGCCTGAGCAGTACAGAGCGGGACACAGGCCGGAAAAGGCCTGCATCGCATCGCATGTAGGTAAGTATAAGTGTAAATTTTTTTATTATTTTAGACAATTTTACTGACACATTAAAAGGGGGGGGGGTGCAACATGATGGGGGGAAGAGTGGCACTTATCACTGGCACTTATCACTGGCATATGGAAGTGGGGGTTGCAGAGAGGAGGCTGGCACATGATGGGGGGAGAGTGACACTTATCACTGGCACATAAGGGGGGGGAGAGTGGCACTTATCACTGGCACGTGAGGGGGGGGAGGAGACTGGCACATGATGGGGGGAGAGTGGCACTTATTACTGGCACATGTGTGTGGGGGGGAAACTGGCACATGATTGGGGGGGAGACTTGCACATGATGGGGGAAGAGAGGAGAGAGACACTTGTTACTGTCACATGATGGGGAGATAGGAGATTGGCACTTGTTACTGGCACATGAGGGGGTGAGAGGGGAGAGTGACACTTGTTACTGGCACATGATGGGGGGAGGGGGAGAGGCATTTTTCACTAGCACATGTTTAGGGGCATCTATGGGGGCACCTCTTACTGGCACATTATTGGGGGGCACTATGGGGACATCTACTAAGGCCACAAAGAAGGGGTATTTTATATGGGGGGCTCTGTGTGGTACTAGTATTATGAGGGGCATTATCTGTTTCTGCAGTATAATATTGGGGACCACAGCGGCACAGTATTGGGGGTAGTAGGATGAATTGTCCAGAAGATAGAAGGATGATTTAAAAGTAGTAAACTAAGGGTTTTTTTTGTTGTCAAACTGCAGAGACGAAAACTGGTGGTCTGGTCTGAAGGTCTGAAAGGAGAAGATGAGGAAAGAAAACATCTACATCAAAGGAAACGTCACTGGATGTAAGCAGTAAGTGGGGCTGTATTTCTGTAGCGATCGGAGCAGGGGCGTATAGATTGCCGGAAGTGCCTCTCCCGAAACCAGGCTCTGGATCCGCCACTGCCTTCAGCGTGGCGAATAAATGCCGGGTGACGGGGACGCTCCATGACCAGTGTTTAAATTGTTGGGTGATCTGTACCCTTTTTTCTTTCACACTACCCCTGCACTGCATTTCTGACTGGGAAATATATTCTGCATGTTGGTAGATGCGCTGATGATGGCATTCCCACCTGAGACCGGGGCCTCAGTGGAAGCACAAGGCAAAGGCAGTGGAGGAGGAATAAGTCGCCAACGCAGCTTGGGCACCGCCAGCACCTCAGAAGGCAGGGTTAGCATGGCCGAAATGTGGAAAAGCTTTGTCAGCACGCCACAAGAACCAGCACCACCAACTGATATGGAACATCTTAGCAGGAGGCAGCATTTCAGCAATATGGTGGAACCGTGTGTGTCCACACGCCTACACGTACTCACTGATGGGTCTGCCCCATTCAACTTCTGTGTCTCCAAATTGGGCACATGGCCTGAGCTTGCCCTTTACGCCTTGGAGCACGGCAGGAGGCATTATCTCAGACAAGCGCAGCCGCCTTTCCACAGCCAATGTGGACAAGCTGCATTAAAATGAACCAGGCATGGATCCCACAGGACTTGTCTGTACCTTGTGCAGAATAGACATGTATACCGGCCTCACCCAGCCATTGTTATACTCCAGCACACTTTCTCTTTGTTTTCTTTTCTATATTTCCCAATGTTTTGGGTCTACCCAAATTTAAAAAACAAAAAGTTAAAAACAAAAAAGTGTTGTTGGCGAGTCTCCTCCTCCACCACCGCTTCCACCTACACTGCCACATGCACCGCCTCCTCAACCACCTACTCCATATGGACCTCCTCCTCCAAGTTCAACATTATTATCTTTAATTTTTCTGTATTTTATGTTATTTTAAGTAATTTTCCTATCCATATCCACATTGCCATTGCTTGCATGGCAATTGTACAGCTCTTACTCCCATTTTGCTTCCTTTTGCAGTCCTCTAGCCCTTTCCATTACTTTTTCAGAGCCATTTTAGTGCCCCAAAGATCGGGTCCCCGTTGACTTTAATGGGGTTCGGGGTCAAGTTCGGGTCCCGAACTCGAACTTTGCGACGAAGTTCAGCCAAACCCGGTGAACTTGAACTTCGTGGTGTTCGCTCAACTCTAGTCATCGGGTAACTAGGCACAGAGAGTCGGTATCATCATGTCTCTGTTGCAAGATGACCCTCAGAAGTGGGTATTTGCACTTCAGCATCTGAGTGTTAGTTGGGTGGGTCACTCAGATGCACAGGTATTTCCTGAAAAGACTGACAGGGTTCTATTGCCTGTTAATCTGTCTTCACAAGAGAGATCTGCTTCTGGCATATCTTTCGGGGATAAGGTTGCTGCAGCAAGCTTTGTTAATTTTGATTTTGTGATTGCTTTGGGATTAAAATTACTTTGGGATTAAAATTACAAGTCCGGTATCTGGGGTGGATGCTACTCCTTTGGCCAGAGGATTTATCGATAAGACTCCAGATATGGTAATGAAAGTTGGTTCCATTCATTCTGAAAGGTGTGACTAATATGTCATAAAAAATGTGCTGACTTCGTCCTGGGATTACCCTGTGTCACGAACCAGTGGGTGTGAATCCACTGTGCTATGTGACCAAAATTCTCTAATGGTGTTGTCTAAGTGAACCCCTGGTTCTTCACAGTAACCCTGACGGTGGGGATAGACTTTCCCAAGGGGAACACCAGGTCGCAACCTCTTGAGGAGGATTGGCACACAAAGCAGCTGGTCCAGGTAGACCAGGAGGTATCAAATCAAGGTACCAGAGGTACGGATATATAGTCCACAGGCCGTAACCAGGAGCGACAGTGCAGAACCGTGGATGAGGCAGAGGTGTAGTTGTGCTGACTGGTGGCAATAATAGAAAATTGTGTGCGTTCACTAAACTAAGTTATATGTGACAGAAAAATTGAGAATGCTAAAATTTAGCTTTTATTTAGTAAGCTTAAAATATGGTGGGGAGATACACGAAACTAATCGCTAAAAGAGCTATCGTTGCGGGGCAATCACAATCAATATGCTGAGATAGCAATAACGTATTCAGCCTTACTATGCCCAAACCACGCAACTCACAGAACAGTTGTGTATTAACCGCTGTCAGCAACCATTCACACTGGCTAGGTACATAATGCCAGTATAGTGAAAGTACCGCTGAAAGGGGTTGACAAAAAGTGAGTCACTCCAAGCTTGCTCTGGGTATCAATTGCAACCAGAATATCACAAGCTAGGAAGGTGAAATCACTAGGTACTGGGTGATATGTGTCAGGGTTGATGAGGGTAAAAGGAGACTGACATCATCCTATAATTTTCTCCTGGACTGGTGATTGTCCAAACACCCTGTGAGCCCAGTACTGACGGCTCAAAGTCCTCTAAGCTATCCTCCTAGGCTCTACGCGTTTCATCTGTGTTAGAATCATCAGGAGCACTGAAGAAAAGAGGAAGATAGGATAGCCAGTAAGACGCTACCACACTAAGTTGTTGTGATGGTGTCTATCGGCGCTATAATGGCCGTATCGCGGCCGCGCAATCAGAGGGTTTAAGTAGCGGGGAGCGGACTCCCCCTTGGGTGTGGACCGGAGCGTACACTGGCAGTGAGTGGGCAGTGAAGACGCCGCTCAAGGCAATAGGCGCCTGCCCTCTTACTGGTCACGTGTTTTAACCACTCCCCCACTCCATTCATAATGTTGTAATGGGGATATAAATCGGCAGGTAACCGCAGGATACCTTGGTGAGCTAAAACAATGTGTAGAGGCAGCAACAGCACCCGGAATAGCAGAATTACCAACAGTAATAGTAACTATATGATCTTGAGTATACTAATTCAAAACACTGCAACAAAATGAATAGTGTAAAGACTTTAATAGAGAGCAATTGCATAAAAAACGCATATGCTAAATGTGAACAGGTGTCTATGGTTGTACACAGGTGCGTACATACAGGGGTCGCAGCGGTCGCAGTTGCATCCGGGCCCGGCACTCCAGGGGGCCCGGACGCCTGTGGACCCATGCAGTAGCGCTGTACCGGGGCCCAGTCCTGGGGCTCTCACTGGGGTGCCAGAATGAGCGCTGACACCATACTGCGGCGGGGCAAGGGAGCGCATAGTTCCCTGCCCTGCCGCCGGTCACCACTATAGGCTTCAGGCCTAATAGGCCTTAGGCCTATGCGGTAGTGAAATCCTGGCACAGGCGTGTCGTCATCACGCACGACCGGGGCCGGGACGCAGCAGCACAGAGAAGTGTGCGCGTCTTCTCTGCAAGCAAGCGCAGGTGAGTATTTAGCCTTTAGGTTTTTTTATCTCTTTTTTTATTTATTTTTATGTGCCAACTTTGGGGGACATTGGGGGGGGGGACCAGGGGGACATGTGGGGGAAAAATTATTATGGAGATAATGGAGGAATTACTTTGTGGGGGCAAATGATTGTGGGGAGCAAATTACTATACGGGCAGTGTGGGGGAAACTACAGTGTGAAGGAAACTACAGAGTGGGGGGGCAGTGTGGGGAAACCACAGTGTGAGGGGTAGTGTGGGGGAAACTAAAGTGTGAGGGGAGTGTGGGGAAATTACTGTGTGGGGGCAGTGTTGGGGAAACTACTGTGTGAGGGACAGGGTGGGGGACACTACTGTGTGGTGGGCAGTGTGGGAGAAACTACGGTGTGGGGGAAACTACTGTGTGGGGGGCAGTGTTGGGGAAACTACGGTGTGGGGGGACATGGGGGCGCAAAATTATTTTGGGGGCCAAATTACTATATGGGGCAATGTGGGGGAAACTACAGTGTGGGGGGCATTACTATATGGGGTCAGTGTGGGGGAGACTACTGTGTGGGGGCAGTGTGGGGGAAATTAGTGTATGGGGCAGTGTGGGGGAAATGACTGTGTGTGTGGGGGGGGGCAAATTACTATGGGGGGCAGTGTGGGGGAAATTACTTTATGGAGGCAGCATGGGGGGCGTTGCTATTGGGGAAGCACTGTAGGGGCAATTCTATTATTTTTGGGGACACTATACAGGGATTACTGCCTGGAGCACAATATAGGATGTTATTAGCGTACAGGGGGTGGAGGCAGGTTGGGGGTGGGGGGCTTTGATGGGGAGGGGGCCCCATGGATCAGTTTCGCACTGGGGCCCCATGGATTGTGTGTACGCCACTGGTCGTACAGGATACAGTAGAGGGATTTATAAGGATGCCTAAGATTATTAAATAGGCAACAGACGATGTAAATATAACGAAATCCCAGAACTACAAAATTGATCCATATATCTAAATGGAAAAAAGGATCAAACATCAGGCACCACAAAATATGGAGTGCATTACTCAATAAAGCAAGCATATAAAATGTATTCATTGAGCCCTCTCGGATGTAAAGTTCCCAGCCTAAAGGTCCACTGCATCTCTTTTTGCAGGACCCTCCAGTCAAAGTCGTCACCCCTCGGTGACGGTCGTACCAATTCAATACCTTGGAAGGAAATTGCACGTACATCCCCCGAGTGACAAGCAGCTAGATGTCTGGCAATAGCAGTGTCCGCTTGATTTCTAATGTCACCGAGATGTTCGCCGATTCTCCAGCGAAATTCTCGTGTGGTCTTACCCACATACTGCAGCCCGCATGTGCAGGTGGCCAGATATATGATGCCCATGGAACGACAATTGATAAATGAACGTATGTCATACGTCTTATTGGTGACACTACTGACAAAAGTGTCACCACGTCGTATAGATGAGCAGGCCACACAACCACTGCATCGAAAAGTGCCCACAAGCGAGCTTCTCAGCCAGGTGTCAGACTGGGGGGCTTGAAAGAAACTATGTACCAATCTATCTTTGAGATTCCTGCCCCTTCTATACGTCACAGAGGGACCATCTGCAATTTGGTCACAGATGTAAGATCTCCCAATGAGTTCTGAGAATCTCATTCACTTGTCGATTTGCCCCATAAAATATCCCTATTAAACGGATCTTCTCAACCTCTCCTGTTCTCAATCTGGGATTCAATAGAGGGTCCCTAGAACAAGCCACTGACTGTTGGTAAGCCTGGGCCAAAATTCTCGGTGGGTACCCGCGCTTCAAAAACCTGCCCTGTAAATCCTTTGCCTTTGATTGAAAATCAGAAAGGGAAGAGAAGTTACGGCGTACCCGAAGGTATTGACCTCGGGGGATCCCTTTTTTCAATGGCGTCAGATGCCAGCTCTCCCAGTGCAGGAGGCTATTTGTTGCCGTCTTCTTGCGAAAAAGGCTGGTTTGTATTTGGCCATCCGGAGATTTGGAGATCAGGAGGTCAAGGAACGTAATCTGAATGGGGCTTATTTCCGATGTAAAGAAAAGACCAAACCTATTTACATTTAATGCTCTTACAAAGTCCCTGAATTCAATTTCTGTACCAGTCCACAGGATCAGAATGTCGTCGATGAAACATAACCACATACTGACCCGGGACGACCATACGGCAAATTCCTCACTAAAGACCACCGTCCTCTCCTACCAGCCCAAATACAGGTTAGCATAAGATGGGGCACATGGGCTCCCCATTGCCACACTTTTGAGCTGGTGGTAGAAACGGCGATCAAAGAGGAAGATATTATGTCTGAGGACAAATTCCAGAAGCAAAGCAACAAATTCATTGTGTGGCTGGTATTCGGTACCCCGTTCCTGAAGGAATTGCTTTACCGCTTCAATACCCTCCACGTGAGGGATGGAGCTGTACACAGCCTCGACATCGAGGCTGGCCAAAAAGGTATGTTCTTCAACCTGGAGGCCATCAAGACTGTTAACAACTTCCATCGAATCCCTCACATAGGAGGGCAAAGCAGTAACAAATGGTTTCAAAATGATCTCAATGTAATCGCTAATTCCTTGTGTGAGACTAGTAGTCCGAGACACAATTGGCCTGCTTCTCAGGGGGTTACCCCCTTGTGAATTTTTGGAAGACTATAGAAGAAGGCCAGCTGTGGACACCTGGGCAACAGAACAGAGTATTCATCTTTGCTAATCAGATGTGATGACAAGGCATTAGCTAAGATGTCCTTCAGATCTGTAATGTACAAAGCTGTGGGGTACTCAGACAAAACACCATAGCATTCCGTATGCTGAAGAATATCCAGACACATTTTGCGATATTGATCTTGACTAGTGTTGAGCGAACAGTTCGAGCATAGTTCGGGTTCGTACCGAATTTTGGGGTGTCCGGGACACGGACCCGAACCCGGACATTTTCAAAAAAGTTCAGGTTCGGGTTCGTTGTTCGGCGATTACTTCCCACTTTCTGAAGGGCTGCACAGCAGCCAATCAGCTAGCGTTTTACTTCTTGCCCTAAGAGCCCATCACAGCCATGCCTACTAATGGAATGGCTGTGATTGGCCAAGTGCAGCATGTGACCCAGCCTCTATTTAAGCTGGAGTCACGTAGCGCCGCACGTCACACTGCTCTGATTAGTGTAGGGAGAGGACGCAGCTTCTGTGAGGGCGAGATTAGGCAGGGAAAAGTCAGCAACAGCACCTAATGAACAGATCGATCTACAGCTGTGAATGATTGAACAAATTGTCCACGTGGCCAGAGTTAGCATTTTATGCCTTGGAGGTGCTGGCCTGCCCGGCGGCCAGCGTTTTGTCTGAACGTGTATTCAGCACGGCAGGGGGCGTCATTACTGACAAACGCAGCCGCCTGTCCACAGCCAACATAGACAAGCTGACATTCATAAAAATGAACCAGGCAAGGATCCCACAGGACCTGTGCCTCCCTTGTGCAGAATAGACATTTATAACTGCCTCCCCCTCAACCATGTATTCTTGTACTCTGGGGCACTTCTTTATTGAATCCTCATTTTTTTAACTTTACCATGATCTTGCGGTGCAACCCAGAGTTGAATGAACCTCTCCTCTGTCTGGGTGGTGGGGCCGAAATAACTGAAAGTGGCCTTCTCCGGTGGTGGGTGATATGACGCAGGATTCCTTGCTGTGGGACCTCTCTCCTCGGTCTGGGTGCCTGGCCTAAATAACTGAAAGTGGCCTTCTCCAGTGGTGGGTGATATGACGCATGATTCCTTGCTGTGGGACCTCTCTCCTCTGTCTGGGTGGTGGGGCCGAAATAACTGAAAGTGGCCTTCTCCGGTGGTGGGTGATATGACGCATGATTCATTGCTGTGGGACCTGTATCCTTGGTCTGTGTGCTGGGGCCGAAATAACTGAAAGTGGCCTTCTCCAGTGGTGGGTGATATGACGCATAATTCCTTGCTGTGGGACCTGTATCCTTGGTCTGTGTGCTGGGCCGAAATAACTGAAAGTGGCCTTCTCCAGTGGTGGGTGATATGACGCATGATTCCTTGCTGTGGGACCTCTCTGCTCTGTCTGGGTGCTGGGGCCTAAATAACTGAAAGTGGCCTTCTCCAGTGGTGGGTGATATGATGCATGATTCCTTGCTGTGGGACCTCTCTCCTCTCTCTGGGTGCTGGGGCCTAAATAACTGAAAGTGGCCTTCTCCAGTGGTGGGTGATATGACGCTTTATTCCTTGCTGTGGGACCTCTCTCCTCCGTCTGGGTGCTGGGGCCTAAATAACTGAAAGTGGCCTTCTCCAGTGGTGGGTGATATGACGCATGATTCTCTGCTATGGGACCTCTCTCCAATTGATATTGATTAATTTTTATTTATTTTATTTTATTTTAATTCATTTCCCTATCTATTTGTTTGCAGGGCATTTACCTACATTTTGCTGCCTTTTGCAGCCCTCTAGCCCTTTCCTGGACTATTTTACAGCCTTTTTAGTGCCCAAAACTTCGGGTCCCCATTGACTTCAATGGTATTCGGGTTCGGGATAAAGTTCGGGTCGAGTTCGGATCCCGAACCTGAACATTTTCGGGAAGTTCGGCCGAACTTCTCGAACCCGAACATCCAGGTGTTCGCTCATCTCTAGTTCAAATCCTTTGCCCAACTAAACGAATCAAACTTTTGAGTTGGGACAAAGGAGTGCCCTTTCTTAAGGACGCCTATTTCTGGTTCAGTGAGGGCCCGCTACGATAAATTAATGATCTGAAGCTCATCAGATGAAGTAACAGGAGGGGAGTTCTTTAGCCCCATCCCTACGGATCTTTGCGGTCCCGTAGGAGGTATGAGGAGATGGAGGTTCGCTGGTCTAAAAAACCTCCCCTTGATCTATTACTTCTACCACGTCTAGACCCAGCCCTATTCTGGCTGCCTCTGGGAGGTGCTGGTGGCTTGGGAGGCCGAGTATGGGGTGTACTATCGACTTCACTTTCGGAGGAGGACGCCTCAGTGTCTACCTCTAAGGCTTTGGCTGATTTACTCTTAAAATCAAAGATGCGTCCATCCCGGAAGTCAGCCGTATTCCTCAAATACTGACTATGATTTCTCCCTTTGAGTTGGGCAGTATACTTCTTCACTGCTTGCGCTAGAGCCTGTTCTTTGTTTGTATAATCAGAGTGATCAGAAAACTGCTGAGCTATGTTGATCAATTCAGTCAAACCCTCAATACTTGTTGCCAGTTGGGATTTTTCTTCCTCCAACAATAAATTCATGAATTGGAGGGAGAAATCAATGGACATAGATTCCCATTTTTTGTTGAATTCGGGAGATTTGAAACGATTGTTGGGGAGCAGTGGGATCCTTAAACCCCTGGGCACAATCTTATGTTTAAGATAAGTGTCCAGGGTTCCAACCTCCCACCAACTGCGGATGTTATCTTTGTAAGTGCGGGTGAGATTTTTGAATGCGGTAATAATGGTCAAGGTGGAAACCGATTCTGGTAAATCTGCTTCAGAGAAAACAGCTGCTGCCTCGTTGTCCCATTTGTTTCTATCAACACCACCTGCTAGGAAACCCGCCATCCCAGGTGGCCAACTAGAGTAACGCTGACTGGTGGCAATAATAGGAAATTGTGTGTGTCCACTAAACTAAGTTATATGTGACAGAAAAATTAAGAACACTAAAATTTAGCTTTAATTTCGTAAGCTTAAAATATGGTGGGGAGATACAGGAAACGAATCGCTAAAAGAGCTATGGTTGCGGGGCAATCACAATCAATATGCTGAGATAGCAATAACGTATTCAGCCTTACTATGCCCAAACCATGCAACTCACAGACCAGATGTGTATTAACTGCTGTCAGCAACCATTCACACTGGCTAGGTACATAATGCCAGTATAGTGAAAGTACCGCTGAAAGGGGTTGACAAAAAGTGAGTCACTCCAAGCTTGCTCTGGGTATCAATTGCAACCAGAATATCACAAGCTAGGAAGGTGAAATCACTAGGTACTGGGTGATATGTGTCAGGGTTGATGAGGATAAAAGGAGACTGACGTCATCCTATAATTTCCTCCTGGACTGGTGATTGTCCAAACACCCTGTGAGCCCAGTACTGACGGCTCAAAGTCCTCTAAGCTATCCTCCTAGGCTCTACGCATTTCATCTGTGTTAGAATCATCAGGAGCACTGAAGAAAAGAGGAAGATAGGATAGCCAGTAAGACGCTACCACACTAAGTTGTTGTGATGGCGTCTATCGGCGCTATAATGGCCGCATCGCGGCCGCACAATCAGAAGGTTAAAGTAGCGGGGAGCGGACCTCCCCTTGGGTGTGGATTGGAGCGTACGCTGGCAGTGAGTGGGCAGTGAAGACGTCGCTCAAGGCAATAGGCGCCCGCCCTCCCACTGGTCACGTGTTTTAACCACTCCCCCACTCCATTCATAATGTTGTAATGGGGATATAAATCGGCAGGTAACCGCAGGATACCTTGGTGAGCTAAAACAATGGGTGTAGAGGCAGCAACAGCCCCCAGAATAGCAGAATTACCAACAGTAATAGTATACTCAAGATCATAAAGTTACTAATTCAAAACACCGCAACAAAATGAATAGTGTAAAGACTTTAATATAGAGCAATTGCATAAAAAACGCATATGCTAAATGTGAACAGGTGTCTATGGTTGTACAGGATACAGTAGAGGGGTGTAGTTGTACAAGCAATGGGTCAGGGCAGTTGGCACAGATACAATTCAGGAAATCCGGGTCAGCAACAGGAGAGTCGAGACATAGCAGGTAAAGATCAGACAGGTAGCGGAATCCAAAAAACAAGCACAGGTCAGGAACTCAAGCATAGTCAAATTTACCTTTGCAGGACACAAAGACCTTTGAAGCTCAGCCATCTGGGAAGGGGGCTGGACCACTTATACAGAGGTGAATAGATCCACACCAGCAACAGATCACCGCAGATACATGCCCCGTAATGCAGCAGAACGTGAACAATGATGGAGGCGACCAGGAAGACCTGTGCTCAGGAGAATATCGGCAGTCAGCAACCGTCATTATACCCTGGTTGAGGGTACATAGTCCTATCTTTAATTGGAGTACTGGGGAATTAGTAAAATGGGGTCTCCAGTACGCCAATCATTGCATTTCTATCCAGCTTTCTTGTCTTGATTTAGTGGAAGGTCCGTTACCTGAATTTATTAAGGATTTTCAGAATGTTTTTTCGAGTTTATGACTGTGCTATAGAACTAGTAGGTGATGCTAACTTCCCTAAGGTCAAGATCTACAATCTTTTTGGAACCGAAAGACAGGCCGTGAAAGATTATATTTATAATAGTCTAAAGAAAGGATATATTTGGCCATCTGTATCCCCTATGGGAGCTGGGGGTTTTTTTGGGGGGGGGAAGAAACACAGTGGATTACGCCTTTGTATCGACTATAGGGAATTAAATAATATCACGGTCAGGAACCAGTATTCCCTTCATCTTATTCCTGATCTTTTTAATCAAATTGTTGAGGCTCAGTGGTTTTCAAAGATTGACCTCAGAGGAGCCTATAATTTGATTAGAATCTGGGAGTGGGACAACGGCATTCAATACCCCTGATAGGCATTTTTAATACCATGTAATGCCCTTTGGGTTGTGTAATGCCCCAGGATTTTTCCAAAACCTCATTAATGATGTTCTTTTGGATTTCCTTGGTCTCTTTGTTGTCTTGATGATATTTTAATTTTTGATTAGGCCTCACATGTGGTACATGTAAAGAAGGTTTTAACCCCTTTCCGACTGCCATATTGCTACATACGTCCTATCTGCACATGCCCTGTGCAAATAGCATGTATATAAACGTTATGGCAGCTCTTTAATCCAAGCGCTGCAAAGCTTTTTCCCCTGCACTGCTGCTGTCATGGACAGTGTACAGTCCAGTAATGCCGGCAAGGGACCAATCAGAGTGGTCCCTTGCCGGTGATCGATATGATTGGTTAGTCTGTGCAGACTAACCAATCGGATCGCGGCAGTGTAAAACTGCCTGTTTCAAGCTCTGATCTGCACTCTGCAGATGAGAGCCTGAAATCAGGTAGTATGTGCTCCGTGCCCCCGATCTGTGGGCCCCATCTGTGTCCCCTGCATCGATCTGTAAACCTCCCCCCCCCCCTTCCCCCGTTGCACCCTGATTTTAAACCTTTGTCTTTGCCGGCCATGCGCTCTTCCTGCAGGATCTGTGCTCGCCTGCCTCATCCATGTAGTCTGCCCCCAATGAGTGTCCCCTGCCCCCATCGGTGTCCCCATCCCTCACCTGTGCCCCCTTGTGAGGTCCCCCTGCTGTATGTGATGGCAGCGGCCCGTTCCTGACCCTCCACCATCAGCAGCGAGTGTCAGCTGTATGCTGACACTCTTCTGTAACCCCTTAGATGCCGCAGTCAGCGGCATCCAAGAGGTTAACAGAGGGAGGGGCTCCCTTTCTTAATCATCGGGCTGCTGCGCTCCGAAGGCAGCGGCCCGGTGGTTGCCATGGCAACTGAATGCCTTGCAAAGGCATCGAGTGTTGCCATCTATCAGTGTAAAACTGATAGTAATATATTTTTCAGTGCAAGAGCATTGCAAAGTATAGTACAGCCCTCAGCCCTATTGGATCTCAGTGGCGGATTAACATAGGGGTGTTCGGGTCGGCAGCCCCAGGCCGACCCGAACGCCCACATACTGCGGCAGGGCACGGGAGCGCATAGTTCCCTGTCCCATCACCGATCACCGCCATAGGCTTCAGGCCTAGCAGGCCTGAGGTCTATGTGGTAGTATAATCCCAGCGTAGGTGTGCGTGATGAAATCATCGCGCGCCTGCGCCGGGACACAGGACCATGAAGATTGCGTGCCTGCTGTCTGCCTTTCCGGACACAGGTAAGTATTAGCTTTTAGTTTTAGTTTTTTTTTTCCGGTGTGTGCGCAGATAACAGGGACAACTTTTTGTGTGCAGATAATGTAGTAGATGTTCCATGCAGTCCTATGTAACACTCCACATAACACAATAATTCACTGTGTTATGTACGGTGTTACATAGGACTGCAGGTAACATCATGACAGTTATGAGATGGTGAGGTTCAGACTCTTGGCACCCCCGCCAATCAGCTGTTTGAGGAGACTGTGATGTTCCAGTGAGCGTTGCAGCCTCTTTGCTCCTTACCAAGCACAGTGCTGTCCATTTGATAGCACTGTGTTTGGTATTGCAGCTCAGCCCCAATCACTCCGATGGGACTGAGCTGCAGCTAGGCCATCTGAAAGATGAATGTGATGTCATATGGCCTAGGAAGAGACTGTGGTGCACATGAAGGACCGCAGCCTCTTCATACAGAAAAAAAAGAAAAACTTAAACTAAAAAGGGAGGGGCCCAAGTTGGGTAGACAGCATCGGGCTTATCGTGCACTTAATCCGCCCTGCTGGATCTTCAATCTGGATAAAAAAAAAAGAGTGCAAAAATTTAAAAAAGTGCAAAAATAAAAATGAAAGTAAAAATCTATGACAGAAAATAAATTAATAAAAATGTAAATTAAAAATAAAATGAATTGACTTTTGCCATATCCACTCTTTTATAAGAGATAAAAAAATGAAAAACATAAAATAAATTGGTATCGCGATGTCCGTAATGTCCTGATCTATAAAATTATTATAGTACTAATCCTGCCTGGTGAACGCTGTACTAAAAATAAAAAACAATGGCGGAATTGCAGTTGTTTTTGCCTTACCTCTCAAAAAAAAAAACAATGAATAAAAGTGATCAAAAAGTCATATGCATCCCAAAAATGATACCAATAAAAACGACTTCCCATCCTGCAAAAATGTCAACTAGGTTGACAGAAAAATTAAAATTTCCCTTACGTCCTACCAGCAGCACAGATGGGGTTAACCACCCCCCGTGGACTGGTAGGAGCGGCGGAATGTTTAATGAGCCCAAGACTAATTAACTCAATTTAACAATTAAGGGTACTTTTACACAGATCCGCACCTATAATGCAAACGTTTGTATCCGTTCAGAACGGATCCGTTGGCATTAGGTTTAAAGAAAAATGACAAAGTCCAAAACGGATCCGTTTTGAATTACATGGAAAGTCAATGGGGAACGGATCCGTTTTAAAATGCACCATATTGTGTCATTGAAAACAGATCCGTCCCCATTGACTTACATTGTAATTAAAAACGGATCCGTGCTGCATGCTGCGTTTTGGTATCCGCCTCCAAAACGGAATAGAGGCGGAACAGAGCCTAACTGATGCATTCTGAATGGATCCTTATTCATTCAGAATGCATTGGGGCTTAACTGATCCGTTTTGGACCGTTTGTGAAAGCCCTGAAACGGATCTCACAAACGGAATCCAAAACGCTAGTGTGAAAGTACCTTAAGGCCTCTTTCACACGGGCGTCAAGTTTGACACCCAGATTAGAGGCGGGTGCGTTGCGGGAATATGCACGATTTTTCCGCGCGGGTGCAAACGTTTGTAATGCGTTTTGCACGCGCGTGTGAAAAATTGCCATGTTTGGTACCCAGACCCGAAGCCGGACTTCATCACTGAAGTCTGGTTTCGGGTAGAGTATTCTGGAGAATTTATTATTTTCCCTTATAACATGGTTATAAGGGAAAATAATAGCATTCTTAATAAAGAATGCTTAGTAAAATGAAGAGGAAGGGGTTAAAAATAATAAAAGTTAACTTACCTTAGCCACTTGATCGCATGGTTGCGATCTGTCTTCTCTTTTCCAGCATCAGCTAACAACTAAAGGACCTGTGATGACGTCACATCACATGGTCCAATCACATGGTCCATCACCATGGTAAGATGGACCATGTGATTGGACCATGTGATGTGACGTCATCACAGGTCCTCCCGGACAGGTGGACTAGGCGGTTTGTTCCCCCCTTTCTTATGGAAAGTGCAGGGAGCCTTCTTTTAGTTTGGGTAACGGCATTGCCCTTTCCAAGGTACCTTGTCAGTTTGGCCGGCAGCTTATCTGCGGTTGCGCCTGGCTGGGGTCCAGGATTCTCGGTCCCTGGGCGCCGCCATCTTCCGGAAGTGACTCGAGGATTCTCCTTTGCGTCACTTCTGGGTATTCCGGACGCGATTTTTCACGGGCGCGATTTCTTTCACAGACGCAATTTTTTTCGCCGATGTGATTTTTTTCACGTTTTCATATCAAAATTTTAAGTATTTTTTTTTTATGCTTCTTCCTGTGGAGGATTTATTAGGGGGAGGGTGGATAGGGCTATCCCCTATTTAAGGAAGCAATGTGCTGTAGTTCGGTCTCTGGCTGTTGTTTATATGTTTTTTTTAGCTAGCTCCCAGAGTCCTAAAGCTGGTGTTGTCCCACTTGTGGTGTTTTTTTCCTCCGGTTCTCAGCTGCCTCCGGTCTGTTTTTCTACCTTTCTTGCGGAGAGGGGTGGTTTACAAATGTTTTATTTGTCCCTTTTTTCCCGCAGTGATGTCTTTTCTGTGTGATTCGGAAGGCAGGAAAGTGGATTCCTAGAGGAAGCATCTATTCTGCTACCATTGCAGTGCTCTGCTGGAGGACAGCTGTCCCTACTCCAGAGGTTACAGCTGCCATTAGAGGGTTCTGCCCTCTAGTGAACCTACATTGCAGGATATGTATCAATGGCTCTATTAAGGGAGTCATAGGCCTTCTGGATGAAAAGGCTTCCTATGCCTGCCTAGGTCCCTATGGAGACCTCTGTCCTGGTAGAGAGACCTTCTTGGTCTCCTTAGTTTCTTCCTCCTCGGATGAGGAGGAGCTGACGTCGTGTTTTTTTTTCCCCCTGAAAAGACACGGAAATTGCTCAAGTCCATCAGGTCAAGGGACCATGATGTTGACCGTTGGAAGCCTTCCGATCCCGCTAGTCGGGCACCTCGTGTCTTCAAAGCGGATGAGACCCTCCTCTCTGTCTTGTTTATAGAGAGGAAAAAACCTGGAAAGGGTCCAGTTTTAACAAAGAAGTTTAAATCCATGTTCCTGATGGCTAAACCCTTGCTGGATTCATGGGAATCCATTCCAAAGGTGGACATGGCTATTGCCAAGTTGTCCAAGCGCACTCTGGTTACTGCAGACAATGGGTCTAGCCTGCAGGACCCCCTTGACAGGAGAGCAGAATGCACACTAAGACGGGGTCATACGGCAGCTGCAGCTTCCGCTTCCACAGCCATAGCGGCTTCTGAGGTCTTTACGTTCCTCCGGTCTTGCCTGAATCAAATTCAAGTTGACGTGGACCAGAGGGTTTCCCAGGACGACATACTGGCTGCCTTCAAGACCATCAACCTGGCTACAGACTTCTTGTGCGACAATTCCTCAAAATACAGCTTATGTGGCCTTCCATTCGAGCCCAACCGTTTGTTTGGTTCAGAGCTGGATAAGATCATGGAGGACCTTTCAGAAAAGAAGATGAAGAGCCTTCCCCAGCAGTCCTTTCGAGGGCAGGGCAGACAAGACCGCAGTGGTAGGTCTGGCCAGCAAGCAAGGTCTCAAAGTGACTGGAGAGCACAGCGAAGGGGTTTGAGGCGCTCTCGTGGAGGAGCCAAAGATGGAAAATCCACCTCCTGACTACAGGCCTCTTCGAGGCTCAAGGTTAATTCACGTTACTCCTGCCGTCCTGCCAGTAAGCTTCCCCACTCCTATGCTTTATGTACCTGTCGGGGGTTATCTCTCCCACTTCTGAGAAAAGTGGATCCGAGAGATCTCGGATCCCTGGGTCCTGAACATCATTTCCGAGGGTTATTTAGTCAACCTCACCTCTATTTCTCCGGACAGGTTTGTCAAGACCAACCTTCTACAAGCTGCCAGGCAGGCGATCCTGGAGGCCTACATTCAGGACTACATTTGCAAGGGGGCTCTGGAGGAGGTTCTGTCAGGAGAACGGGGCCTAGGGATCTATTCACCAGTTTTTCTGGTTCCGGGGGCTTCAGGAGATCTCCGGATGATTATCGATCTGAGCTATTTCAATCGGTTTATAAGGAAGGTGAAGTTTTGTATAGAAACCATCAGGACAGTAGTTAACGTCCTCAATCCTGGAGACGTGATGGCAACCCTGGACCTCAAGGATGCACATCTGCACATCCCGATCCATCCTGCTTCCAGAAAGTATCTCAGGATCGCGGTCCAGGTGTCCGGTGTCGTCAGGCATCTTCTGTTTGTTGCCCTTCCCTTTGGAATTTCTTCTGCCCCTCACACTTTTACCAAGGTGGTGATTTCTGACTATCATTCCTTATCTGGACAACTGGCTTTTGAAAGCCTCTGCTCTAGTGGTCCTAACCCAACTTCTTCAGGTAACAATCTCCTTTCTGTTCCGCCTAGGTTGGATTATCAGCTGGCAGAAGTCGAACGTGAGCCCGTCGACTTCAGTAAGATATCTAGGCTTCATACAGTTGTGTTCAAAATTATTCAACCCCCAATGCTATAAAAGGGTTTTAGGGAATTTAGTGTACATTTGTAATTGTGTTCAGAATGAAATCTTACAAGGACTTTTTAAAGAACCAAATGCAATTAAAATGACATCAATTGTTTTTGTAACACAGTATTAAATGTTTTTTTGGTGATTTCTTCATTGACACAATTATTCAACCCCTTAAAGACTACCACTCTTAAGAACAGAGGTTCATTCAAGTGTTTTCGATCAGGTATTGAAAACACCTCTGGATGTCAAGGAGCAGCAATCAAGCATAATAAGCACCAATTAGGCAGATTTAAAATGACTGTGATACTCAGCTCCTTCTAGACATTTACTGGTGTGTTTACAAACATGGTGAAGTCAAGAGAATGGTCCAGGAAGACAAGAGAAGAGGTGATTTCTCTTCACAGGAAGGGCAATGGCTATAAGAAGATTGCAAAGATGTTAAACATACCAAGAGACACCGTAGGAAGCATCATTCGCAAATTCAAGGCAAAGGGCACTGTTGAAACGCTACCTGGTCATGGCAGAAAGAAGCTGCTGACTTCGACTGCTGTGCGCTACCTGAAGCGCAAAGTGGAGAAAAGTCCACGTGTGACTGCTGAGGAACTGAAAAAAGATTTGTCAGATGCTGGTACTGAAGTTTCAGCTCAGACAATAAGGCGCACACTGCGTAATGAAGGCCTCCATGCCAGAACTCCCAGGCGCACCCCCTTGCTATCTCCAAAGAATAAGAAGTGTCGACTGCAGTATGCCAAAAGTCATGTGGACAAACCACAAAAGTTTTGGGATAGTGTTCTGTGGACTGATGAAACAAAATTAGAACTGTTTGGGCCCATGGATCAACGCTATGTTTGGAGGAGGAAGAACAAGGCCTATGAAGAAAAGCACGCCTTGCCTACTGTGAAGCATGGCGGGGGGTCAATCATGCTTTGGGGCTGTTTTGCTTCTACAGGTACAGGAAAGCTTCAGCGTGTGCAAGGTACCATGAATTCTCTTCAGTACCAGGAGATATTGGATGAAAATGTGATGCAGTCCGTCACAAACCTGAGGCTTGGGAGACGTTGGACCTTTCAACAGGACAATGATCCCAAGCATACCTCCAAGTCCACAAGAGCATGGTTGCAGATTAAAGGCTGGAACATTTTGAAGTGGCCATCGCAGTCACCAGACTTAAATCCGATTGAGAATCTCTGGTGGGACTTAAAGAAAGCAGTTGCAGTGCGCAAGCCTAAGAATGTGACTGAACTGGAGGCTTTTGCCCATGAAGAATGGGCGAAGATACCCGTAGATCGCTGCAAGACACTTGTGTCAAGCTATGCTTCACGTTTAAAAGCTGTTATAACTGGAAAAGGATGTTGTACTAAGTACTAAGATTGAATGTCACTTGGGGGTTGAATAAAACTGATAATGATGTGAGCACAGAAAATACATTTGTGGTTATTTCATTATAAATGTTATGTTATATTTGTCTGACTTACAAGTGCCTCTTTAATTTAATTGTAAACAAGATGACTGAAATGATCAAAATCAATGTCAAACTGACCAAAACACTCAATTTCAGTGGGGGTTGAATAATTTTGAACACAACTGTAATCGACTCCGCTGGGATGTCGCTCCAGTTGACTCCAGAAAGAAGATTCCAGATTCAGAACACGGCAAGTTCCTTTCTGTTCCCCGGCTAGTCCCAATCCGGACTCTCATGAAGATGTTGGGGCTCATGTCAGCGTCTGCGGAAGCAGTCCCTTGGGCTCTATGGCACCTCCGCCCTCTACATTCCAAATGGAATGGCAGCCCTGCCAGGCTAAACTCCCTGTGCTCTCTGTCTTAGCGAACTCGGTATTCCCTCAGATGGTGGTGCCATCTTTTAGAAGGGAAGTCTATGACCCAGCCAACCTGGGTCATATTGACTATGGATGTGTCCCAAGTAGGCTGGGGCGCTCACCTAGATGACACTCCAGTTCATGGGACCTGGTTTCCTAAGGAGTGGCTTCTTTCATTCAATCTCCGCGAGATTCGAGCAATCCGGCTAGCCCTCCTTCACTTGGCCCCTTAGATCCGGGGCAAAGCGGTGAAAGTCCAGTCAGACAATATGACTGCGGTACTTTACATCAACAAGCAGGGAGGCACAAGATCACTTCCCCTACTGTCAGAGATCGGGGTGATTCTGGATTAGGCAGAGTTGCACCTTTCCCACTTATCTTTACATCCGGAGATATTCAAGCAGATTGTTCTCAAGTGGGGTATGCCAGAGGTGGATCTCATGGCAACAAGGTTCAATGCCAAGGTGGAGAGGTTTTGCTCCCTTTACAGGGAGGACAACCCCCTGGCATTGGATGCTCTGTCAATATCCTGGAGGTTCAGGCTGGCATACATCTTCCCTCCGTTTTCCATGATTCCGAGGGTATTGATGAAATTCTGTCAGGATCAGGCCTCGGTGATAGCCATCATACCATTTTGGCCGAAGAGATCTTGGTTTACCTAGCTCACCCAGTTGAGTCGAGGACAATATTGGAGGCTCCCCCCACAGCAGACCCTGGTGTCGTGGGACACTTACTTCTGCTCAGATCTGCACAGATTCAACCTGACAGCCTGGAGGTTGATCAGTCCCTTCCCAGAATAATAGGGCTTTCAGAGTCGGTCCTGAGAACGCTGTCTCATTCTAGAGCGGACTCTACCAAGAGAGCCTACTCTCATATTATGAGGATATTCTCATCCTGGTGTACCTCAACTGAGGTGGCGTCTGCAGATCCGCCCCTCTCCGCTATCCTTCAGTTCCTGCAAGACGGTCTTGATAGAGGCCTTTCCCTTCTACTCTGAAAGTTCAAGTTTCAGCCATCTCAGCTTGCCTTAACAGGCTTTTTTCTCAGGACCCGCTGATCAAACGGTTCCTTAAAGGAGCTGAAAGATTAAAGCCTACAGTACTCAGACCCATTTTTCAATGGGATTTATCAGTAGTTTTCAGGGGTTAGCATCTCTGCCCTTTGAACCGTTAGAGGAGGTGGATCAAGTTCGTCACTTGGAAGTTTGTGTTTCTCCTTGCAGTGACTTTGGCCAAGAGGGTCTCTGAGCTTCAAGCTCTCTCAGCACTAGAGATGGACCGAACTAATCGCCGGTGAACAGTTCCCAGCGAACATAGTTTGTTCGCGTCCCCCGCGGCGGGCGAACATAGTTTGTTCGCGTCCGCCGCGGCGGGCGAACATATTCGATGTTCGCGTTCACCCCTATACTTTATCATTGAGCAAACTTTGACCCTGTACCTCACAGTCAGCAGACACCTTCCAGCCAATCAGCATACCCTCCCTCCCAGACCCTCCCACCTCCTATATAAACGCAAGGACAGCATCCATCTTAGATTCATTCTGAAGCTGCAGTGTTAGTAATTGTAAATCGCAATGCGAATAATATAACCTGTATTATTCGCATTGCGATTACAACTTAGATCTGAGTTCCTAATGGTTGTATTGCTAGAATATAACGAAGATAACGAATATATTCTCAATCTTCGTTATATTTTAGCAATACAACAACCATTAGGAACTCAGATCTAAGTTTAATTCGCAATGAGATTAATATAACCTGCATTAATCGCATTGCGAATTCAACTTAGAGCTGAGTTCCTAATGGTTGTTGTATTGCTAGAATATACGTTATATTCTAGCAATACAACCATTAGGAACTCAGCTCTAATTTGTGATCGCAATGCGAATAATACTTACAATTAATAATCACTTTGCGAATCCATTTGATGCCTCTATTTGATTGTATATGACGGTTGACTATGACTACCACCAACGTTCTGCTGCCTCCGAGGCAAGATATCTGAACCCCCGAGGGGCCATTTGGGCGTTTTTTGATAATTTTTTCATTTTTTATTTTATTTTTTTGTGTATTTTGCCAGATTAGGTTGCATATTTACATTTGGTATAGGCAAATATGGAAGTCTAGATCATGTGTCTATACCAAAACCTAGGATCATTGTTTGACAGCATATTTTCTAAGCCATGTAGCTGAATATAGATTTGGGTAGAGTAATGATCTAGACCTGTGTTTCCCAACCAGTGTGCCTCCAGCTGTTGCGAAACTACAACTCCCAGCATGCCTGCACAGCCAAAGGCTGTCCGGGCATGCTGGGAGTTGTAGTTTTGCAAAAGCTGGAGGCACAATGGTTGGGAAACACTGAATTCTAGACTACCATATTTGCCTATACCAAATGTACATATGCAACCAAATGTGGCAAAATACACAAAAAAATAAAATAAATAATAAAAAAATGATAAAAACGCAGATGCGTTTTTGATGCGTTTTTGAAGCGTTTTCTATCACAAACGCCCAAATGGCCCCTGGGGGGTTCAGATATCTTGCCTCGGAGGCAGCAGAAGGTTGGTGGTAGTCATAGTCAACCGTCATATACGATCAAATAGAGGCATCAAATGGATTCGCAAAGCGATTAATAATTGTAAGTATTGTGGAACACCTAAAGGGTTAACATAGTTTGTATAACCAGTTTTGAGTAATTTGAGGGGTGTAGTTTCTAAAATTGGGTCATTTATGGGTGGTTTCTATTATGTATAGACTTGAAAGTGACTTTAGAACTAAATTAGTCCTTGAAAAAGTTGGTTTTGAAAATTTTATAGAAAATTTGCAAAAATTGCTTCTTAACCACCTCAGCCCTCGTAGCTTAAACACTCTTAATGACCAGACCACTTTTTACAATTCTGCACTACACTACTTTCACGGTTTATTGCTCGGTCATACAACTTACCACCCAAATACATTTTACCTCCTTTTCTTCTCACTAATAGAGATTTCATTTGGTGGTATTTCATTGTTGTTGACATTTTTACTTTTTTTGATATTAATAAAAAATTACCGAAATTTTTGCAAAAAAATGCAATTTTTTGCTTTCTGTTGTAAATTTTTTTTAAAAAACTACATTTCTATATAAATTTTTCTCTAAATTTATTGTTCTATATGTCTTTGATTAAAAAAAATGCAATAAATGTATATTTATTGGTTTGGGTAAAAGTTATAGTGTTTACAAACTATGGTGCAAAAAAGTGAATTTCCGCATTTTGAAGCAGCTCTGACTTTCTGAGCACCTGTCATGTTTCTTCAGGTGCTAGAATGCCAGGATAGTATAAATACCCCCCAAATGACACCATTTTAGAAAGAAGACACCACAAAGTATTCGTGGAGAGCATGGTGAGTTCATGTATGATTTCATTTTTTTTCACAAGTTAGCGGAAAATGACACTTTCTGAGGAAAAAAAATAATAATAAAGTTTACATTTCTGCTAACTTCTGGCAAAAAAAAAAAAATCTCCCACGGTCTCACAATGCCCCTCAGTGAATACCTTGGGGTGTCTACTTTCCAAAATGGGGTCATTTGTTGGGTGTGTTTACTGTTCTGGCATTTTGGGTGGGGCTAAATTGTGAGCAGCCCTGTAAAGCCTAAAGGTACTCGTTGGACTTTACGCCCCTTTACGCACCTAGGCTGCAAAAAAGTGTCACACATATGGTATCACCGTACTCAGAAGAAGTAGGGAAATGTGTTTTGGGGTGTATTTTTACATATACCCATGCTGGGTGAGAGAAATATCTCTGTAAATTGACAACTTTGTATAAATAAAATTTAAAAGTTGTCATTTGCAGAGATATTTCTCACACCCAGAATGGGTATATGTAAAAATACACCCCAAAACACATTGCCCTATTTCTCCTAATTTCCGCTAACTTGTGCCAAAAAAAAAAATCTTCTATGAACTCGCCATGCCCCTCACAGAATATCTTGGGGTGTCTTCTTTCTAAAATGGGGTCACTTGTGGGGCATTTTAGGGGCCCCTAAAGCGTGAGAAGTCGTTTGGAATCCAAATGCGTAAAAATGCCCTGTGAAATCCTAAAGGTACTCATTGTAATTCGGGCCCCTTTGCGCATCTTGGCTGCAAAAAAAATGTCACTCATGTGGTATCGCCCTACTCAGGAGAAGTAGGGCAATGTGTTTTGGGGTGTATTTTTACATATACCCATATTGTATGTGAGAAATATCTCTGTAAATGACAACTCTGTAAATGACAACACTATGTGCTCTCCGCATTTGCGGAGCTGCGGCCGCGAACTTCCGGGTTTCGGCTCTGAAACATCCGGCCACAGCTCCGCAAAAGATAGAGCATGTGCTATTCTTGTCAGCAATTGCAGACAAGAAAAGGCATTTTCTATATAGTTCTGGCAATGTGCGGATCCGCAAAATGTGGAAAGCACATTGCCAGTGTCTGTGTTTTGTGGATTCAGATGCCATTTTTTTAACATCTACAGCCTGCCAGTGCATGATCAGTTAAAGTTCCTGCCGTTGCGATCCTGTGAACGCGCGCGTGTTCACAAGAAATTTCGCCTCTCGCGAGATGACGCACAGATGCGTCTAGGAGGAACATCCCGGCCGCCCGCAGGACGCATCCCTGCGTTAGGCGGTCGGAAGGTGGTTAAATTCTAAGCCTTCTAACGTCCTAAAAAAAATTTAATGTAATTTTCAAAATGATGCCAACATAAAGTAGACATATAGGGAATCTTAAGTAAAAACTTTTTAATGAGGTATCACTATCTGCCTTTAATGCGTAGAAATTCAAATTTAGAAAATTAAATTTTTTTCCAAATTTTCTGTATAAAACTTATCAACCCAAATGTACCCCTAACATCAAATATGAGATGTCACAAGAAAACAATCTCTGAATAGCTCGGATAAATAAAAGCATTCCAAGTTATTACGACATAAAGTGACACATCTCAGATTTGTAAAATTAAGCCTGGTCACGAAGGTGAAAAATGTCTTGGTCTTGAAAGGGTTAAAAATGAGAGAAAACCAACTGTTTCCAAAATTCAGTCTTTGGTGTTAGAGAAGTCTCCTTCCTAGGTTATATACTGACACCTAAAAAATGTTATATGGACCCCGCCAAAGTACAAGCAGTTGGGCCACTCCTACTTCCCTTAAGGCCCTACAGAGATACCTGGGGTTTGCAAATTGTTATAGAAAATGTATTAAAATATTTTTCAATCATTGCTAAACCACTGACTGATTTAACCAGGAAGGTGGCGGATGTAATTAACTGGTGGAGATCAATTATTACATCGGCAATCAAGAATTATTAACCTTGAAGAGACTCGTTATCAAATTATTGTACAGGATTATTGCAAAGTGTAAATCCTCCTTTACTTTCAGACAAGGTTCAATAGGAAAAAGGAAGCAGACTGAGAAACTGTCAGGTCAGGGACAAATAATAATTGTTTGTAAAAGGGCTTAAACTGAAGTGAACTGTAAACAGACTGTCCTTTCAAAAACAGGAGAAAAATCTGGGAGGCCGGTCAGTCCTTTAGGATCGTATTGGCCCTTAAGAGCTGACTTCAGCTCAGGGCTTTAACGCCTTGGTGTCATAAACAAATTTTTTTTTTTCATTTTCGTTTTTGTCTCCCCTCCTTCCAAGAGCCATAACTTTATTAATTTTGCATTCATATAGCCATATAAAGGCTTTTTGTGAGGCGATTTGTATTTTCTTATGGCATTATTTAATTTACCATATTATGTTTGAGAAAAAAAAACATTTCTGTGAGGTAAAATTGAAAAAAGCGCAATTGCCCCACTGTTTTTGGGTTTTCTTTTTACAGCGTTCACTATGAATTGAAATTGATATACTACACCTTTATTGTTCAGATCAATATGACTACAGAGATACCAAATTTACATAGTTTGTCTAATGCTTTGCCATAGAACATAACAGCACTCTCAAGAAACTAAATGCAAAATCTATATAAAAACTAACACCACATTTTATATGATAATATGAGGTAGAAAATATATATTGATCAAAAAATACCTGGGCCCCTCCATCACGGCAAGATGATCTCAGTCCAGTCTGAGAACCTACTCTATTTACTACCTATCCAGTGGGCATCTAAATTCAGGAGAACAGACACTACACATATACTGTGTTGCTACATTTGTTACCTCTGTGTGCCATCAGGCATCGGATGAGAGGAAGAGCAAACTGAACTATATGTATCAAGAGAATTAAAAGCACTTGTGGAATCAATGTAGGGGATGATAGGAGTGCATTCAGACCTGGAGGCAGCCACACGCTTCCAAGTATAAACTACAAAGACAAAAAAACAAACATGGTAAATACCTACTGCACGATATGATAAATAGATACACTGAAGTACAGGGCAATCGTTAAAGAAAAAAAGAGAACATAGCTAAATAGTTAATACAGCTAAAAAAAGACGTAAATCCATCCAGCACACAGCACACTCAAGCCACTAAATGCAAAATCTATATATAAACTGATACCACATTTGATGAGGTTTTTAGCAAATATATTTTGATATGCCTATCTGCCACGGCAAAGTGACCTCAATCCAGTCGGGGACCTACTCTATTTTTTACTTACCTCTTTGCCAGTAAGCATCTGAATTCAGAAGAGCAGACCCCACATGTACAAGTGTTTCAGGTCCAGTGTGAAGTTTCCACAGTCAGTGACACTGGGTTCAGACCTGAGCGTTTTGAAGCCTAGCGTTTTTGGTGCGTTCAAGACTGGCGTTTAGGCGCGTTTTTTCAAGCGTTTTGGTAAATAGTGTAGGCGCGTTTGACGCGCGTTTATGTGATTGACTGCATAGTTGGCCAATGATCAATGAGATAGTTTGGCCAATCTGAGTGCTTTAGAGGTGTGACATTCCATGGTGGCTGATTCAGCATGTTGCAAACTTTGTGCAGCGTAAAACACGCCTATGGATGCGCGTTTTACAAACGCTGGATAAACGCCCGAATTAACGCGAACATACTTGCCTATGCGTCGGACGTTTTTAGGCGCCTACGAACGCGCATTAAAACGCGCAAGTGTGAACCACCTCCATTGGAATGCATGGTTCCTGTACTGTTGTGCGTTTTTTTGCGCGTTCGAAAGCGGCGTTTTACGCGAAAGTGTGAACTGAGTGTGATGGTTTGAGGAGCCATGTCATCTGCCCGTGCTTATCCACTGTGTTATATCAAGTGCTTAGTTGACACAGCCATCTACCAGGAAATTTAAGAGCACTTCATGCTTCCCATTGCTGATGAGTTTTATTAAGATGTTGATTTAATTTTTCAGCAGGATTTGGCACCTGCCCACATTGCCAAAAGTACTAATACCTGGTTTAATAACCACAGTATTACTGTGCTTGATTGGCCAGCAAACTCGCCTGACCTAAACCCCATAGAGAATCTATGGGTATTGTCAGAAGGAAGATGAGAGACACCAGGCCCAACAATGCCGACGAGCTGAAGGCCACTATCAAAGCAACCTGATCAGTGAAGTAGAAGAAATAAGCAGCTCACTGCTTTTATCGGTCAAGAAGACTTCAGCAAAATATCGCAAAGTATGTATTTTTATTGTTTTATTAGTAACAAATAAAACATTTTGGGGCTGGACATCAGATCAATTTCACACCCCAATAGGCATTGAGCCTCTAATTGACTAGTAATCAGTTTTTTGTTTAAGAGGTCCAACTTATCTGCGCTTCTCTGTTTTATCTTATTAAAGCAACCTGGGTTTCTATACCAACTCAGCAGCGCCACAGGCTGATCACCTCCATGCCGTGCCGAATTGATGCAGTAATTCATGCAAATGGAGGCCTGACCAAGTATTAAGTGCATATACTGTACATACTTTTCAGTAGGCCAACATTTCTGTAATAAAAAATCATTTTTGTTATTGGTCTTATATAATATTCTAGGTTATCATTAGCTGTAAGCCATAACCATAAACTTGTAGGGTCCCGCCTCAATTGAAGTCACCTTGCCATGTTGGGTGGGCACAGATATTTTTTGATCAAAATATATTTGCCAAGAACCTAATATCTATCACATCAAATGTGTTATTAGATATTATATATAGATTTTGCATTTAATGCCTTGAGAGTGCTGTTATGTTTTGTATTTTTCTCTTTAACCTCTCCAGGACCCTGGACGAGAATACTCTTCCTAACTGAGCGGTACTTAGAGCATTAGGACGAGCATTATTGTCCTACAGTCAAACTGTCACCATGTCTGCAGACATGGTGACAGCACTGAGACCCCTGTGTTACACACAGCCAGGGGTCTCAGCTAACCGGCCGGGGACCAATCAGAGCGGTCCACAGCCAGCGATCACTCTGATTGGCTAGTCTGTAGAGACTACCCAATCAGAGGCTTCTAATGCCGGGTCAGAGGTTCTGATCCCCGCAGTCCATGACTGCGGGAATCAGAACCTTATAAAGTGTATAAATAATATCCCCAGCCCCCCCCCCCCCAAGCCCTCAATGTCCCCCTGATGTGCCCCCTATGTGGCGGTGCGGCGTGCGCCCCCTTCTCACTAAAATTTATAGTGGTCCAGCGGTGTTAGCAGAGTGTCAGCACATTGTACGGACCAATGTATGGAAGGGGTTAACAGGGAGGAGTGCCCTCCCTATCCCATCGGGGGGCTGCTGTGCCTTTGCAGCCCCCCGACAGGATGGGATCAAGGAGGGAGGGGGCCCCCCTCTCTCCCCATCACCCGCTGCTCTGTTCTGGCAGCGGGTGATGGTCACCATGGCAACAGGACACCTTCAGAGTCGTCCTGCTTGCCATGGTAATAGTAACACTGATCAGACTTCTGCTAAAGGCAGAAGTCTGACCAGACAGTGTAAAGTACAAAATACAGTACAGTACACTATATAGTGTACTGTACTGTATTATACTGACATCAGACCCACTGGACCTTCAAAAACCAAGTGGGTCTGGGTCAAAAAAATGTAAAAAAAAAAAAAAAGTGAAAAAAAGGAAAAATAAAAAAACACAAATCATTGAATAAAAATTAAAAAATAAAATACACTACACATATCATGTATCGCCGCGTCCGTAAAAACCTGCTCTATAAAAATATCACATGACCTCACCCATCAAGTAAATACCGTAAAAAAAAAAATGGTGTAAAAAAGCCACTTTTTGTCACCTTACATCACAAAAAGTGTAATACCAAGCGATCAAAAATGTGTATGCCTCCCAAAATAGTACCAATCAAACCGCCATCTCATCCCACAAAAAATGAGCCCCTACATAGCACAATCGCCAAATAAAATAAAAAAATATGGTTCTCAGCTCAGACTATAGAGACACTAAAACTTATTATTTTTTTTTTCTAAAATGCTGCTATTGTGTTAAAGTAAAATAAATAAAATTAAAAAACAGTATACATATTAGGTATCAGCGTGTCCGTAAAAACCTGCTCTATAAAAATATCACATGATCTAACCCCTCAGGTAAATACCGTAAAAAAATAAAATAAAATATGTCAAAACATTCATTTTTGTCACCTCACATTACAAAAACTGTAATAGCAAGCGATCAAAAAGTTATATGCACTCAAAAAAAGTGCCCATTAAACCGTCATCTCATTGCGCAAAAAAATGATACCCTACATAGGACAATCGCCCCAAAAAATAAAAAAATATGGCTCTCAGACTATGGAAACATTAAAACATGATTTTTTTTAGTTTCAAAAATGATATTATTGTGTAAAACTTAAATAAAATAAATAAAAAGTATACATATTAGTTATCGCCGCGTCCATAACAACCTGCTATATAAAAATAACACATGACCTAACCCCTCAGGTGAACACAGCAAAAAAATAATATAAATATGGTGTCAAAAGCCATTTTTGTCACATTACATCACAAAAAGTGTAATAGCAAACGATTAAAATGTCATATGGACCCCAAGATAGTGCCAATGAAACCATCATCTCATGCCGCATAAAATGAGCCCCTACATAAGACAGTCGCCCAAAAAATAAAATAAAAAAATATGGCTTTCAGAATGTGGAGACATTAAAAAACGCTTTTTTTCAAAAATGCTTTATTATGTAAAACTAAAGCAAAACCTCTCAAAAAGTAGTCATATTTGGTATTGTTGTGTCCGTAACAACCTGCTCAATAGAAATAGCACACAATCTAACCTGTCAGATCAACAAAACTCAATATTTATTACCCTGATTCTGTAGTTTGCAGAAAAACCCCATATGTGGTCGTAAACTGCTGTATGGCCAAACAGCAGGGCGTAGAGGGAAAGGAGCGCCATGTGGTTTTTGGAAGGCAGATTTTGCTGGACTGTTTTTTTGACACCATGTCCCAGTTAAAGCCCTCCGATGCACCCCTAGAGTAGAAACTCCATAAAAGTGACTCCATCTAAGAAACTACACCCCTCAAGGTATTCAAAACTTAGTTTACAAACTTTGTTAACCCTTTAGGTGTTACACCAGAGTTATCGGCAAATGGAGATAAAATTTCTGAATTTCTATTTTTTGTTACCTTGCCTCAAAAAAAGTTTAATACAGAGCGACCAAAAATCATATTTACCCTAAAATAGTACCAAAAAAACTGCCACCTTATCCTGTAGTTTCTAAAATGGGGTCACTTTTTTTGAGTTTCTACTGTAGGGGTGCATCAGGGGGGCTTCAAATGGGACATGGTGTCTAAAAACCAGTCCAGTAAAATCTGCCTTCCAAAAACCATATGGAGCTCCTTTCCTTCTGTGCCCCGCCGTTTGGCCATACAGCAGTTTACGGCCACATATGGGGTGTTTCTGCAAACTACAGAATCAGGGCAATAAATATTGGGTTTTGTTTGGCTGTTAACCCTTGCTTTGTTACTGGAAAAAATTAATTAGAATGGAAAATCTGCCCAAAAAGTGAAAATCTGAAATTTCATCTCCATTTTCTATTATTTCTTGTGGCACACCTAAAGGGTTAACAATCAAGCATGTGATGTGATCAGAGCAGGGGGCGTGGCTCAGCACTGGATCAAATCCAGTGCTGAGCCACGCCCCTGCACTGATCACATGATGGTGACGTCACCCCAGGTCCTTCGGCTTTTCCAAAGTTCGGATTCGTGGAAGCTGCCCCTTATGGATTCCATATGCCGGGATAGTCCGCGGTAGTGGAATCCATAACGGGATGCGGCAATTACCCCAACCCAAACGCCGAACTAATTTTTGAAGTTTGCTCATCTCTACTTATAACCTGTTTTATTCTTTCAGACATAGGGCTTTATTTAAAGGAAAAGGCAAAGGGTGGGGGAGATTTGGTTGTTATTTTACCCTCCATCAATTCTGTCTGATGTACTCTTGACGCTTTTTGCATGGCTTGATTTAACAAATCTGGGGGGTACCCTCTGTGTCTCAGTCTGTCACGCAAATCTAACTCTTGTTTTATATAGCTCGTTGGGGTTGTATTAATACGAGAAAGTCTTCTGAATTGACCGTATGGCACAGATTTTTTTACTGTATTAGGATGATAGCTAGAAAAATGGAGGAGGGAGTTGGTGGCAGGGGGCTTACGGAATCCCTCCGTCACCAACTCCCCCCCCCCCCCACCTCTGAGACCACTACATCCAGAAACTCAATTCGGTCGCCACCAAACTGGTAAGTGAACCGCATATTCATGTCATTTTGTACATTTAAATACTCCACAAAATTCTGAAACTGTTCCTCATCACTGGACCATATAATAAAAATATCGTCCACAAACCTATAATAGGCGTGTATATGCTTCAAGAATGGATTGGAGACTGAGTATACATATCGGTCCTCGAACCGGGCCAGGTACAAATTGGCAAACGTACACGCTACCGGAGTACCCATCGCGGTACCGACCGTTTGTTTATACCACGAATCCCCGAACATAAAGGCATTGTTAGTAAGGATTAATTTCAGGCCTTCTGTGATGAACATCCTGAAGTCCTCACTTCTATCTGTGTTTTGTAGGACTTCCATCACTGCCTCAATGCCCCTATCCTGGGGGATCCGGGTATAAAGACCCTCCACATTGAGGGACACCAGTCGAAACTCCTCCCGCCACTGGAAGTCAGTGACCGGAGGAGGTCCGACGTGTCCCTCAGATGTGAGGGTATCATTTTTACAATAGGTCTTAGAAGCCAATCAATGTACCTGGACACCGGTTCGGTCACTGACCCAGTCCCGGAGACAATAGGTCTCCATGGGGGCTGGGTCAGTGACTTATGTATTTTTGGTAAAAAAAATACCAGGTAGGGCGTCTCGGGAAAGTAGGAAATCATTTTTCTGCCTGATTATGTGACAGTATATTTTTCTCTACGTATGTATGCAGAAACCTTCTCAAAGTGCTCTGGATTTTCCAGGTGGGGTCTACGGTCAATTTCTCATACACTTTTGCATCATCCAAATTGCTTCAGAGACATAATAAGACCTGCTTAGTACCATTATATTGCCCCCCTTGTCAGCCAGCTTCACTATTAAATCCTCTCTATTTTTGAGCCACTTCAAGGCCTTTTTCTCCACATCCGTGAGATTACTTTCTACATGAGGATATGTCAAGGCCTTGACCTCCTCCAGAACTTTCTGCTGGAAGAGGTCAATTCCGGGCGCCGGCGGGCAAGGGGGGGCAATAAGTGGACTGGATACCGCCTGTAAATATGGAGCATTCATTATCCTGTATATGATCTCTTAAGGCAGAATCTGTCATAGCTTCAAGACAGGAGATTTCCTCGTCGCTAAAATTTGCATTAATGCTGAAACCCAGGGGGCCAATGCTCATGGGTTGTTCACCTTCAGATTTTTTTGGGGGTCCTCTTAGGGTTGTGGGGTTGTCATATATTTTTTTCAGGTTCAATTTTCTAGTGGCTTTAAATAGATCTATTTCGAATTGGACTGGATCGAATTGCTCCGTTAAACTGTAATTGAGGCCCTTGTTGAGCGCCCGTTCACAGTCACGGGGCAACTCGATCCCAGACAAATTCACTACCAGATTCTCTTCTCTGATAGGCTCCTCCTCTATCGTCTCCAGGATACCTGTTTTCGTTTGTAACCCTGTTTCCCTATGCTTTTGTTTTTTACTTTTCCCTCGTCCCCTTCTAGTGCCTTTTCTAAAGGGCTCATATCCATCGAGTCCGTATCCGATGTCCAATAATCACTCTTTCTTCTTTTCGGTCGTGTCTTTTTCTGTTGTTTTGTACTCCAATTTAACATTTTTCCTGCATCGTAATCTAACTTATCACGTAAAAATTTGTCGAGTTTATTTTCTTTTATGCCGCTCTGTATTATGGTCAGTTTTTTGTCCATTCGTTTGAGGAAAGCTTGGGTCAGTGTGTCGAGATTCCAGGACTGTCTTTGCTTTCTTTAGTTAGTGGGTTATTTTTCCATATTCTTTTTCATTTTGTTGTAACACCATCTCCATAATGGTGAGGGAAAACTCCTGATGGATCCGATGCCATTCAGCAACAAAAAGTGGGTCATCCTGGAATTGAGATATTTCTTTAAAAACTCTTAATCCTCGTGGCACTCTTTTGCTTTCACGGTAGGATTTAAGTGAGCTGATCGTCCAGTATACACGGACCTCCTTTTCAGCCATTTGTAACACTTAGTTCTCCCTTAGTTACGGCCACCTTTCGCTTCCCGAATGCACTGGCCGCGCATGCGCGTTGGCAGAAAACATCTTCATCTAGTGTGTGGCTGTATTTCAATGAACGAGCACGGCGCATGGCGGCTGCGCATGCGCGGTTCTTCCTTCCCTAGTGCAGAATCAGAAACAGAGCCGCGCATGCTCTGTTTTCAGCAAGGCACAAGTGCAGTATTAGAACTGAGCCAGCAGGAAGTTGGACTGTATCGGGAGCGCGCACTCAAGTAAGGGAGGCGGAGTCAACTGATCAGCAGAGCGCTAAGCGCACTGCCAATCAATAGGAAGGACAACGCCCCAGGAAATAGGAGTTTGTACAGAGCTAACAGGAGATGCAGTGATGAAATGAGAAGGTGGGATAACCCCTTTAAGGTGAAAAATGTTTGGGTCCTTAAGGGGTAAGTTATGGTCATGTACACCCGCTTATATATTTATTATATTGTGCAGGATGTGTTTATTAATTTTGTGGGTGTTTTTTTGTTCACTTTTTGAAAAAATTGAAAAAAATTGCTTTGTGTTGCCATATTGTAGCAAGCTGTGGTTTTTATTGGTACCCTTGGTACATTGTTGGTGTGCATACAACTTTTCGATCAGTTATTATTAAATTTCATGCAGAGAGTGAGGTGACCAAAAAAGGCAATTTAGGCATTTTTATTTGATTACTCTGGCAGGAGTGAGGATGAAATGAAGGGTCCACTTCAGAATTTTTAGAGTTGCAATTTCTTCCTCTAGGCCAGTGTTCCTCAACTTCAGTCCTCAGGGTCCACCTGCCATCATGATTTGAGAATATCCTACAGAATGAATACCTGTGGTAGGCCCTGATGCATTACCACTAATTATATCATCTGCTGAGAAAATCATACTAAGGAAATCCTGAAAACATGACTGACAGGTGGGCCCTGAGATTCCATTCAAAGGGTTGGAATGACGCACATACTTAACAACCCTGAAGATGGAACTGCCTTATTGCAGGGTGAGATCTTTCAGTACAGAAGAAGGCGTGTCAACCTAGCCAGCATGGCCTCCATGACTGTCTCCAGACTGGGTCTATAATTGATCATCTCAAGGTAGAATAGATAATGTTTAAAGGAAATGTGTCGCCAAAAATTTTATCTGCCAGTTAAAACCAAATGGTGACACATATCCTTTTTATCTAATCTTTTTATTTACTGATTGTAGATTTCCTGAGCTGTTCTTATCAGTATTTACACAGCATTAAAAAAATTGCTTTATGGTAGCCCCATGGTCTATAGATACAATGGTCAGGAGGGAACCCTATTGACCTCTATGGGAGAGTTTTCTAGGCATGCTCTGCGACCTGTGCAGAGGTAAAGAATAGATAAGCTTTGGCAATCACCTATTGTGAATTGTGGATCCTGTCTTATCTATACACAGAGATGATATCTCATTATTACAGGCAGGTTTAATATATAACTGCAGTAAAGTGACCTGTACAGACCAAGAAGTGGCGCCTATAATTAGGCTTAGTGGTCAGTGCAAAAACTGCAGTAATTTGTGTTTTTTATTTGTTTAAATATAGATATTCATATGGAAAATTAAAAATAACATCATCAAAAATACTTTAAAAATATGTTAAACATAAAAACATTATTTAAGCAATAGGTCATTTTCTGATGACACATTCCCATTAAGCCTCCATATACTGTATGAGGTCAGGTTCACCTTAGCCAAACCTTTGCCCCTAGTTTACCAGGTATTGTGGTTTTGTACTGTTATCTAGTGATGTTTTATTTTCCTTGTTTTTAATTATGCGTGCTTTTACACAAAACTATTTTTTTTTCTGCTACTGAACATCAATTCCATTTATTTGAATGAGATTGTTTTGGTAGGAATCACATGGATTTCTGCAAGCCCCATTCAAGTGAATTAACTGATTTTCAGTCGCAGAAATTTTTCTATGCAAATTAGCTCTTAGTAAGCTCTGCTTAGTAAGGTAGCTATACTATAAGTCCATTTTCAACCTTGAGATATGACCTGACAGGCTCTGTGATATGACTTGGATAATAATTAAGCCATCACCTCATCTGCAGACAGCTGTTTCAGGGTGTTTGCCCCTCATCAGTGCAGAGCAGAGAGTTCTGGCTCAACTGGGTGAGGGGCCTACGTCAGGATTCGGGGTATATAGTTTCCCTGACCTAGGCCTCTCACTAAGTTCATCCAGTACTCTCTTCTGAGGGGCAATCACCCAGATATAGTGTTCTGCAGATGGGGTGCTGTCTCAAGGCCTGTTAAAAAGGTCGAAATCGACTTATGGGATAGGTACCTGATGGCATTAGAGGCAGTTTCCTAAGAACTCATTTGCATACCCTCTTAGCTGGGAATATTGATATTTTGTGTCTTCAAGAAACCCACCTACTAAATAGGCTCTCCTAAATGTTCTCACAAATGTTTTTCTTGGGCGTAAATGGCTAATTCTGACTATAAGAAAGCCGAAGTTTTAATAGCAGTAAAATACTTTGTCAATTTTCAGCTGATAAACTCTCATTGATTTCAGGAGGAGGTTTCATGCTCTGGTTTGCAAAGAGGATGAATTACTGATTACTTTATTTTCCATCAAAAGTGATATCTTTGGAAGGGCCTATTATAAAATAAACACTAAATCAAAAGAGGAATACACGTTCCTCCCTTAAATGGTTTGTCCAGCTTTTACTAAGTTATGGCCTAACCTCAGGATAGCCTATCACTAGCTGATTGGTGGGGTTCCAAAACCCAGCATCCCTGCCCAAAAGCTGTTCGAGTGTAGCTTTTGGGACACAACTACACAGCTCCTTCAACTGTGTAGTGGACAGAGTTCACAACTGTAGCGCAACTCCCATTGACTTACAAGTTAAGTACAGTATTTGGTTTGGTTTGGTCAAGTAAGTGGCCTTAAGATATTTTGCTTCGCAGAGTTTCAAGCTTTGTGCTTTTGTTTTTTTTTAAGATCCCGTTAACCACATTGTTTATCTTTTCGTAAGGTAGTGAATTTACTGTAATTTCTGCTTCAGCATCAGATAAACAAAGGTTCCTAAAAGTTCTGTACTTTATCTTATTATGCTGTTTTAGGGTAAACTCATAATGCAATATTACATATTGTATTACTTATTCATACCCCTTAAGATCTAATACTAACTTGAAACTGTTTATTTTAGCCTTCAAAGACTTCAACCTACTGAGAAACACCCACACTGAGAGAAAATGTAAGATAGAGAATGTCATTAGACCTTTTGAAGACCTTTATGTGTCTATTGTATTTTTTGATAGCACAAACAAAAATAAATTATAAATGATGATGATTTTATGGGAGCGATATGTAACAATCACAGCATGCATTGGATCTCACAGCAAAAACTGTCATCGGGGCAAAAGGGGAAGGGGGTCTCACAGTGCACAAATACCTGCAACAGATGAGAATTTCGCAAAATTATATGGACTTTTGCCATTTTCCCACAATTATTTGGATTTTGCCAAATTTCTACACAAATACCTCATACATTTTATATAGAAGGGTTTAGGTTAGTGATACAAGTGATGTAAGTTTAACATCTGTCGTGGGTAAACTGTTTGAAGGTTTTCTAAGAGAAAAATAAGCAAATAACGTCATATCAGCATGGCTTTATGAGGGATCGGTCATGTCAAACTAATTTAATAAGTTTGTATGAGGAGGTAAGTTCTAGACTTGACAACAGCGAATCAATGGATGTCGTATATCTGGACTTCTCCAAAGCATTTGACACTGTACCGCATAAAAGGTTAGTAATAAAAAATGAGAATGCTCGGACTGGGAGAAAATGTCTGTATGTGGGTAAGTAACTGGCTCAGTAATAGAAAACAAAGTGTGGTTATTAATGGTACACACTCAGATTGGGTCACTGTCACTAGTGGAGTACATCAGTGGTCAGTACTGGGCCCTATCCTCTTCAATATATTTATTAATGATCTTGTAGAAGGCCTGCACAGTAAAATATCAATTTTTGCAGATGTCACTAAACTGTGTAAAGTAATTAACACGGAAGAGGACAGTATAGTGCTACAGATGGATCTAAATAGATTGGAGATTGGAGATTAGAGATTGCAAAGAAGTGGCAGATGAGTTTTAACACTGACAAATGTGAGATTATGCACATAAAAGGGAATAATGCAAGTCACCCGTACATACTAAATGGTAAAACACTGGGTAAAACTGACATAGAAAAGGACCTAGGAATTTTAGTGAACAGCAGCTGCTGCCAAGGCCAATAAGATAATGGGTTGCATCAAAAGGGGCATAGATACCCATGATGAGAACATAGTCCTACCATTTTACAAATCACTAGTCAGACCACACATGGAGTACTGTGTACAGTTCTGGTCTCCTGTGAACAAGGCAGACATAGCAGAGCTGAAGAGGGTTTAAAGGAGGGCAACTAAAGCAATAACTGGAATGAGGGATCTACAATACCCTGAGAGATTATCAAAATTAGGGTTATTCACTTTAGAAAAAAAAACGACTGAGGGGAGATCTAATAACTATGTATAAATATATCAGGGGTCAGTACAGAGATCTCTCCCATCATCTATTTATCCCCAGGACTGTGACTGTGACGAGGGGACATCCTCTGCGTCTGGTGGAAAGAAGGTTTGTACAGATTCTTTATGGTAAGAGCAGTGAGACTATGGAACTCTCTGCCTAAGGAGGTGGTGATGGTGAGTTCACTAAATGAGTTCAAGAGGGGCATGGATGTATTTCTGGAGTGTAATAATATTACAAAATATAGCTACTAGAGATGGGTCATTGATCCAGGGAGTTATTCTGATTGCCTGATTGGAGTCAGGAAGAATTTTTTTCCCCTTAAGTGGGGAAAATTGGCTTCTACCTCACAGGGTTGTTGTTTTTTTTTTTTTTTTTTTTTTTTTTTTTGTCTTACTCTGGATCAACTTGCAGGATAACAGGCTGAACTGGATGGACAAATTTCTTTTTTTCAGCCTTATATACTATGTTAATATATAACTATGATATTATTCCTAGTAACACTTAAAGGGGTTCTCTGGGAATTAAGAAAATGAAAATATTTAAATGTTACTTTATTATAAATATATTCCCAAATACCTTTCATTATTTTTGATGGCTTGTTTTGTCTAGGGAACAATCATTAGGAGAAGTAAAATGACCGCCGTACTATTAGTTCACATAAAACCTGTCCTAATCACACAGCAGCACACATTACTAAAGAGCTGTTCCATCCTCCTCTCCTACTTGTCAGGGATTATGATCCTGAATACAGCTAATAAGAACTTTAGCTGAATCTCTGTAGGATGTAATGGAGTTCATGAGGAGACATGAAGTACAGAGAGGAGGTGGGGTGAGGCTAATGAGCAGCAGCACTTGTATGCAGTCCCACATTAATACCGTCTGTCCTGTCCGTCTCCTCATGAACTCCATTCCTACAGAGATTCAGCTGAAGATCATATTAAACTGAATTCAGGTTAATTTCTGACAAGCAGAGCAAAGAGGAGGCTGAGGCAGTTCTTTGGCTCAGTATTGTGAAGTAACTTGTCCTCCTAAGTCCTGAGTTATTCGGACAGATTTTCTGTGTAATAATAGGATGGGAGCCATTTTATTTCTCCAAATGATTGCTCCCTAGACAAAATGAGCCATTATAACTAATAAAATGTATTTGGTTATATATTTATTAAAAAATAATATTTAAGTATTTTCATTTTCTTAATTCCCAGAGAACTCCTTTAAGGTGGTATTGAGTGGTTTAGCTGTCTCTGGTGTTCTGTGTAGAGGTTCAAAGTCATATCCATTATACATGGAGATCTATGGTAGTCATCCTCGCTGGTACAGGGTGGTCTAGTGCTTAAAATTTAATTGTCAATAGTATAATTACCATTTATGATATCATTACATTTTATAAGATGGTAAAGGGGTTAAAGGGGTTGTCCGATCATTTTAAAATAATAACTGCACTAAAAAGTTGGAAAAACAAAAACAAAGGGTATTCACCTTTTTAAAAGGGTTGTCCTATTGCTTAGATGAGATATGTGCCTAATCAATGGAAGGTTTGATAGCTGGGGCCCCCGCCGATTACATGGAAAGCTTGTATTTGGCTATCTCCGACAGTCCCATAGAGCTGAACGGATTGGCAGAATGCATGACAGATACTCAATTCAAGAGGAGGAACATGGCCCCCTGTTCTTGTGATTGGCAGGGCCCCAGTATTCAGACTTACATTGTATCCTGTGCTTAGGGTAAAAGACTTTGTGATGGGATAACCCCTTTAAATACCTTGTCATTCCATTGTCGCTGCCCAGGTGGTCCTCACTTGTCTTTGTTTACTTTTCCTGCAGTGATGTCATACATGACCTCTACAGTCATGTGAATGTATATGATGTCATTGCTGCTCCTCAAGCACCAGTTTATGGGTGATCCTAAGTATCATCAGATATGGGACTACAGAGCTGATATGCCTTGTTACACTAGTAGTGTCACTCAAGGAATTCCAGCATCCACAGTTCATGTCAACCAGATTTCCCTTTACAGTCCTTTACAGAAAATCTGTCTCAGTACAAAAGTATACATCCCTGTAATGTTTGTAACAGCAGTCATGTTGATTGACACACTCAGTGGCTTTGTGGGAAAAATTAGCAATTACATAGCAGTTTTTTGTGGGATTCCATAACCCAATTACAACATACATAGCAGCTGTCTGCGGGACCCATAATGCGGAAAATAGCTTTGTTTAAATTAGATAACATCATTAGATGTTTTTAACCAAAGTGGACAATGTCTAATCTTTGATTTTAGGAGGTGAAGCTGTTTCAGCAACCTATAAGTAGATATTATCCAAAAAGAGGAAGTTTAATGGCATTGACATGAATTTGTAAAGCCGAGTAAAGCCATATTTCACAAATTGCAATTTATGCTATGTATATAAATGTGTCATCAAGACAGCTATGCATGTGCGAGCAGTGCACGTGTGGTGAGATTTTATGAGAAGACTGTAGAATTGTGAAAGCCATTAAGGTTATACCGCATCCTAGCGAATGATTCAGCAATATAATGGTTGAAAGTTGTAATGAAAGATAGATCTTCACAAATCATCTTGGAGGGGTCAAATTTAAATTACATTTACCTTTTCAGCAGAGTTCTGATATGAGTTCTATTTCAGAGAAATGTGAGCTAAAATAGCCTTGTATAATATATAATGTGTCCTTATCACAATTATTATTATTATTATTATTATGGGAAAAACCTATCACTTTTTAAATTATTAGCTGTGGTTTCATTGACAGTTTAATAAACTTAAAGTGGTTGGTCCCTTTCTGGTTACTGTTGAGCCTTTGTTGAAATTCTGGGCCATTTTCTATATTTCATAAGGTATGCGCTCTTGTTGGCCAAGTCTTTTGTGCTGTCCACACAGAGGTCCTGTTCATAAAATGGCTGCTGATGGAGGGTCATGTGACCAGGCAACTCAGTCTCCTTCATCTACATTTACACAGTTGGGAGTTTAGTGCAGGTGCAGTGTGTTAAAATGGAGGAGGCTGATTGATGTGTCTGGTCACATGACCCACCATCAACGGCCATCTTACAGATAGGAACTCTATGTGGACAGCACAGTAGATTTGTCCAAGGGGACAAAGCTTATGAAGTTCAGTAAAAAGCGCAGAATATCAGCAAAGGCTATATTAGTAAGCGTCATATAGTCATCCTACATACACATTGGTAAACAGTAACCAGAAAGTGGCCAACCCCTTTAATAAATGAAAAGAAATCTAGACAAAGATAGATAGATAGATAGATAGATAGATAGATAGATAGATAGATAGATAGACTCAGGGAATTCCAAGATTATTAGGAAAAATAAGAAAAATCTCTTATGACATCAAAGTTATCACTTCATTCTCCAATCCTCACCCATCCCATGGTTCTTATCTTGTCCAGAGTTCACTTTGTTTCACTAGAACAATGGAAAAGGAATTTTTTGCAATGTATCTTTACAAGCCTTTGTACACATTTTGAGATTATTCCTGCTGTCATTTTTTCTGATATTGTCATTTTTGGTATGAAAAAACCTAGTACATAAAATATTGAGACAGACACAGGGGAAATATATGAAGTCCTGTATGCCAGTTGTTGCAAATGTTTGTGACTTTTTTGTGATTCTATGCTGCCTCTTGCCACTTTTGAAAAGTGGGCTGAAAGGTGGGTACGGTTATCTAGTCATGTAAGTATATACAAGATTTCCCTTTTTCTAAAATGCACAAAAATGTTGCAATCCTGTTATATTTAATACATTTGGTAAAAATGTGGTGAAAAATACAGAAAAATAGATGTTAGTAGTGTCAAAAGTCATCTTTCTAAAAGTAACATTAATGTGCCGACCAACAAACTGTACAAATGAAGGCATTTTCTAAATCTGTATTAAAGGGGTTGCCTGGGTGTTTAATACTGACGAGTTACCTATCCTCAGGACAGGTCATCAATATCAGATCAGCGGGAGTCTGACACCTGGTAATCCCAATAATCAGCTGCTTGAGGAGGCCATGGCATTCCTGTGATCACAGTCTCCTCACAGCTTACCAAGCACAGCGCTGTCAATTGCATTGCGGCTGTGCTAGGTATTACAGCTAAGCCCCATTAACTTGAAGGGGGACTAAGCTGTGTCTAGGACTCTAGGTGATCCAGTGGACGTAACATCACAGGCCTTGGAAGAGGCTGGAGCGCTCACCAGAGAGCCACCATCTCTTCAAACAGCTGATTGGCAGGATAGGCCATCAATATCAAAATCTCAAAAACCTCTTTAAAGCCCCCAAACTATAACCATTCATTTCTAGTACTGATGTCCTCTTTGTCTCTAGAGTCTGTATTCGACAGCAAATTCTGCACCCCCTCATAAAATACAAACATTCAATGTTTGTATGGAATTTTATATTTTACAGTTGCCCAACATCTAACATTTAAATGCAGTGTTTTTAATCGTAAAAAAAACTATGAAAGATGCTGCAAAAACTGCTAAAAAAGTCACCGAAAATAATGCACTAAAACAATAGATGCAAACATAAAATATAGACTATGCCCTCACTCTCATGATAAAATCTGAGACTCTCAGCCAATGTATTTTGATCAAAACACATCTGTGCCCACCTACCCAGCGCTACGGTGGTCTCAGTTGGGCAGGTCCTACTCTAAACCTACCTATGCAGTTGTGCATCTATATTCAGGAGAGCAGACCCTGCACATATAGTGTGCTGCTCCTAGTTACCTCTATGTGCACCAAGCAACCAATGACAGGAGGAGCAGACACAGCTATATGTACCACCTAATCAAGGTTGCCTATTAGATAGGTGGGGCAAAAGTGCACATGATGTGCATTCATTTTATTATTAGTGTGAGGGCTTAGTCCATATATTATTTTTGCATATATTGTTTTAGTGCATTATTTTCCGTGACTTTATAAATGTAGCCATGCACATCCGCGTATTTACTATAATATCGTGCAGGATGTTTTGTATCTTTTTTCCATGATTTTTTTGATTTGTCTTGAAAGAGTAGCATCTTCAGGTGTGAATGCGCTCCTATCCTGGGAATAGCATTCATGTGCACCTTTGCCCCACCTATAGCTGTGTGTGCTCCTCCTCTCATTGGTTGATGATGCACACAGAGGTAACTAGGAGCAACACACTATATGTGCAGGGTCTGCTCTCCTGAATGTAGCTGCACAACTGCAAAGGTAGGTTTAGAGTAGGACCTGCTTGACTGAGACCACCTTGGTGCTGGTAGGTGGGCACAGATGTGTTTTGATCAAAATATATCGGCTAAGAGTCTCAGATTTTATCATGAGAGTGAGGGCTTGTGTTTGCATCTATTGTTATAGTGCATTATTTTCTGTGACTTTATAAATGTAGCCATGTACATTCGCATATTTGCTATCATATCGTGCAGGATGTTTTGCATCTTTTTTCTGTGATAAAAACTGCTAAAAACATACTGGGGAGGTTTATCAAAACTGCTATAAAGTAAAACTGGCTTAGTTGCCCAAAGCAACCAATCAGATTCCACCTTTCTTTTTCCAAAGGAGATGTCAAAAATAAAAGATAGAATCTGATTGGTTGCTATGGGCAACTAAGCCATTTCTACTTTACACCAGTTTGATAAATGACCCCAATAGTGTTTAAATTAAGGTTGTTTTTTTTATAAATAAAAGTCAGTCAGTTGTATGTGTGTGTGGCATGTTTAGCAGACTGTTCTCACGTGATCCAGCAGATGTAACCCCAAAATCTAATGTGAACCACTGGTGTCCCAATGCATGTCTTTTTTTTTTTTCAAAAACAATGGGTGACATTTATCAAAACTGGTGTAAAGTAAAACTAGCTTAGTTGCCCATAGCATCCAATCAGATTCCACCTTTCATTTTACAGAGCTTTTTTGAAAAATGAAAGGTGGTATCTGATTAGTTGCTAAGGGCAACTAAGACAGTTTTACGTTATACCAGTTTTGATGAATCTCCCCCAATGTGTTTTTAGCAGTTAGATGTTGATAGATGACCCCATACGTTTTTTTTTCTTTTTGTATACAGTTTCATGTAAAAACAATAAAACATGAAAACATGGAGAGCGGGAAAAAACAATACTATGCTGATGCATTACATCCAAGTGTATCCCAAGAGGAAACTCTTTAATTTTAGGTAGCCAAACCCAATAGGCACATTAAACATATTACAGGAGATTTCCAGGCATACATACCAAATATTCACCCCAAGGCTGTAAAGCTGGCCTTCCAGGAGTTCTCCATGAATAATTAGTTTTTAGCAAGTGCCCGCAACATGCCTTTCTAAACAGAAGATTCATACTTACCTGCTCCCTGCCTCTCTTGTTCTCCACACTGCTTCCGCTGTGTCCATGTTCCAATCCCTGCAGTGTGTATCTCCGGCACAGCATGGGCATAGTCAGATGCTCCTCTATGGCCAGTGTTGATGTACTGCTTGTGTCCATGTCATTGCTGAGGCCAGTCTCTTTCTCCCTCCCTCGTCCTAGGAGACCAGTGTGACATCAATTTTCAGGCCAATTGGAGCATATTTGATTTGGGAAGAAAGGATTTGGACCCAAATCGAATACTTTGGAAAAGTCACCAAACCGGACACAAAATGAATTTCAAGAAATTCGCTCATCCATAACACAGATGTATGCTAACATTTTAAAAACAAAGACATTAAATAATAATCCCTTATTGGGAATAAAATGAGTTTTCCTGGACTTGTATATGAATGGCCAATCCTCAGGATAGACCGCACCCCAGCCAATCAACTGTTCTGCGGTAGCTTGAGTACCTGAAACAGGCATTGGAACTACACAGGGCCATCCACTTAGTAGAGGACTGAGCTGGTACTGCAGAGCTGTTCCCACTAAAGCTACTGCAGAACAGCAGATCAGTGGAGTGCCATAAGTCGGACCCAATCCAATCTGATATTGATTACTTATACTAAGGATAGCCCATCAATATAAAAATTTAATACAATAAAATATGCAATATTGAAATTATGATCAAAGCAATGATCTCGTCTGTTGAGGCAGTTGCTGGGCATGGTGAAATTATTTAGGATAGGTTCACATTCTGGTAGTAACCTCTACTGCAAATTCTGGGGAAAAAATGCCAAAATACTACTGCATGCAGTAAAATTCCTGAATTCATGCCAGAAACCCAACAGAATCCATTATAGTCAAAGGAATACAACAGGCACCAGTGGTGTCCGGCATACGGTGGATATGGTGATTCCATTTTTTTTTTTTTTTAACAGAAAAACTGAATTTCACCTCAGATATGAACGTAACATTGCATATATACACTCACCTAAAGAATTATTAGGAACACCTGTTCTATTTCTCATTAATGCAATTATCTAGTCAACCAATCACATGGCAGTTGCTTCAATGCATTTAGGGGTGTGGTCCTGGTCAAGACAATCTCCTGAACTCCAAACTGAATGTCAGAATGGGAAAGAAAGGTGATTTAAGCAATTTCGAGCGTGGCATGGTTGTCAGACGGGCCGCTCTGAGTATTTCACAATCTGCTCAGTTACTAGGATTTTCACGCACAACCATTTCTAGGGTTTACAAAGAATGGTGTGAAAAGGCAAAAACATCCAGTATGCGGCAGTCCTGTGGGCGAAAATGCCTTGTTGATGCTAGAGGTCAGAGGAGAATGGGCCGACTGATTCAAGCTGATAGAAGAGCAACGTTGACTGAAATAACCACTCGTTACAACCGAGGTATGCAGCAAAGCATTTGTGAAGACACAACGCGCACAACCTTGAGGCGGATGGGCTACAACAGCAGAAGACCCCACCGGGTACCGCTCATCTCCACTACAAATAGGAAAAAGTGGCTACAATTTGCACGAGCTCACCAAAATTGGACTGTTGAAGACTGGAAAAATGTTGCCTGGTCTGATGAGTCTTGATTTCTGTTGAGACATTCAAATGGTAGAGTCCGAATTTGGCGTAAACAGAATGAGAACATGTATCCATCATGCCTTGTTACCACTGTGCAAGCTGGTGGTGGGGGTGTTATGGTGTGGGGGATGTTTTCTGGGCACACTTTAGGCCCCTTTAGAGCCAATTGGGCATCGTTTAAATCCCACGGGCTACCTGATCATTGTTTCTGACCATGTCCATCCCTTTATGACCACCATGTACCCATCCTCTGATGGCTACTTCCAGCAGGATAATGCACCATGTCACAAAACTCGAATCATTTCAAAATGGTTTCTTGAACATGACAATAAGTTCAATGTACTAAAATGGGCTCCACAGTCACCAGATCTCAACCCAATAGAGCATCTTTGGGATGTGGTGGAACGGGAGCTTCGTGCCCTGGATGTGCATCCCTCAAATCACCATCAACTGCAAGATGCTATCCTATCAATATGGGCCAACATTTCTAAAGAATGCTATCAGCACCTTGTGGAATCAATGCCACGTAGAATTAAGGCAGTTCTTAAGGCAAAAGGGGGTCCAACACTGTATTAGTATGGTGTTCCTAATAAATTCTTTAGGTGAGTGTATATGTAATACAGTGCAAAGGTTAGCTACACATTATAGCAAGAGGTCCATAAGTTAATTGTGATATATAGAAGGTTAGTATGCTTCCAAATAGGTTTTTAAGAAACCTGGAACCTATTTGCTAATGCAATGAAACTAGGAACTTACTTTCAAGCTGAATAAAAACCAATACTTATTATCATTTTAGTATAAAGACCCACAAAGAGAACTACCTTAAAAGTCAACAAAGCTAGGCCGTTGTCTATTGTGAAACACAAGTTAAAAAAAAACATTGACAAGGCTGTGTAGTTTTTTGTTTGAAGCTCTACAGTAATCTATCGCCACCCAGTGGTAGTACTAAGGATTTTGAGAAGGATGCCACTTGGAGCTCCAATTTTACAATCTATGCAAACATATTTGAGCATAAACCCTAATTTTTCTTCAAATTCAATATCAGTCATATCAAGTATACCAAAAATTATCACATGGAAAGTTTTTTTTTAATATATATAACATATATTCCAGTATTCATATGATGGATTAATGGTGTCATATAATGCATATGGTAAAAACAACATCCAGATGAACAGTGCCCTACTGCACGAAACTTCAACCCCGACATGGTGGCTCTGGATGTAGTGCAGATTTATGTTGGTGTCTAGCCTGCAATTTGCTATTACAGGAACATTACAGTCAAATAAATAATTAGATATGTGCCCTGCTTACACGGTGCTTCCTGTTACTTCATATTTTCCACAATGTAACATCAAGTGGCTGCTGTCTCCATTACTCCATCTTCTTTAGGCCAGTCATTTAGAATAAAGCTGAAGCCTGCTCTTCTTGTATTCATTGGAGAACATTTGTCACCAGGGTGGGCTCAGCATACATGTGGAACCTGCATTGTCGGAACTTAATGGAGGCCAAGTGGCACTAAAAAAGGTAGCATTTATTGTAGGTTCCTGTCCTAAAGAGATCGCTTTGCCAGTGGTGGACAGGCACAAATTGTTTTGTACTAAATGTATTTGCCAAGAATTTCATATTTATATAATGAGCACAGCATTAGCACTAGTACATTTTCTACAGTGAATATGACACTAATGTAAATATTTTGCTATTTGTGTTTGTAGAGTGATGTTACATTGGGTTTGTTTTTGCTTTTTATTTCCAGCCATGGCGACATGCATTCGCACATATGGATGTGCTGACTAACCCCCTTTCTATTCTTTGCAGTCTACATTTAGAGATATGGCTGTCTCCAATAGTCGTGCACTCCTAACTAACCTGTCTCTCCCACAGACTGATTTTAATAAGTACAAGTATAAAGCTGAAGCCTTCGCTCCCTGTATTCATTGGAGGCCAGTTGGCACCAGGAGAGGTAACATATAGAGTGGGCTTAGCATGCATGTAGAACCTGCATCCCCTGAATTTAATGGAGGCTAATTGGCATTAAAAAAAGGTAGCATTTAGTGTAGGTTCCGGTCCTATAGAGATTACCTTGCTGGGGCGGACAGGCACAAATTAGCACATTTATATAATTAGCATAGCATTATGTCACGACTGTGACTGATCCAGATAGGTCTGGGAAGAGAAGGTCGCAGCGACTTGCTACTCGCGATAGCTTGTGAGTTTGCTTCGTGGTTCAGGGTATGTCATCCGGGTTTTGCCTTGTGAACCTTTTTGTCCTGACTGGGAGTTTGTAGGCATTCTTCTCAGGTGAGTGCTGTCTGCCACTCCCAGCTACTATATTAGTTTCAGTTTCACTTGCAGTCATTGCCAGATATAGTCCTTACTTCCAGTGCTATTCTGACCTTTGAAGGAGATCGTTTGACGGTATTGCTGTGGAGCTCTTGTCTGGCGTGGACTGTCGTTGTTGGGATCATCTTCTCTGCTCGTGACTGGATAAGTCTATCTCTGCTGGAGATTGTTTGTTTGTTTGTTTGTTACTGTCTTCCCCTGTTGTTCTCCTAGACATGAGTGATGGTGACTAGTGCTCCCATCTGCCTTTCCCCAGTCTAGTCTTCTTAGAGTGACTCAGGGTTTAGGCATCCTGCTCGCCGCACGGGTTCACACCCCATCTAGGGTATCAGGGCAGACAGGTGCCAGCGTAGGGTTTGTCAGGCGTGGCCGTTCTATTTCCCATCCGTAGATAAGGGTCCTCCTTCCCCTCCGTCTGGTGCGACACGACTGCTGCTGGTATAGCGGTCGTGACAGTATATCTGGCCTTTTAAAAAAAAAAAAAAAAAGTGACATTTCCTTTTTTTTTTTTTTTGCCTGCTGTTTTGCTTTGTATTCTTCTGTTCCACTATGGATCCGGTTACGGTTTTGGCAAAACAATTACAGGGGTTATCCCTTGAAGTGGCAGGATTAAAAGCAACAGTACTGCAGCAGCAGCAATCCTTGGGTTCCACCGTTGCTACGGGAAACCAAGGTACTCCTGAGCCAAAAGTGGCTTTTCCTGATAGGTTCTCAGGAGGGAGAGACCAATTTGTAACCTTCAGAGAAGCTTGTAAATTGTTCTTCAGGTTACGCCCTAGATCCTCCAGCGGTGAGGAACAACGGGTGGGCATTGTAATTTCTATCCTGCAAGGAGATCCGCAGGCTTGGGCTTTCTCCTTACCATCTGACTCCGGCCTTACGATCAGTGGAGGAGTTTTTTGAAGCCTTGGGTCTCGTGTATGATGACCCGGACAGGGTCTCACTGGCTGAGTCTAAGCTTCGTAGACTTCGGCAGGAGAACCGGTCAGCTGAACTATATTGTTCCGAATTCCGTAGGTGGGCTACGGATACATTATGGAACGACTCGGCCCTTAGGAGTCAGTTCTGCCAGGGGTTGTCTGAAAAATTAAAAGACGCGCTGGCTGTATACGAGGTCCCTGGGTCTCTTGAGGCTGCTATGTCTCTGTCCATAAGAATCGACAGACGACTCAGGGAGAGACTATTAAATTCTACAGAGCCCTCTATAGGGCAGGGATCGGTTTGTTGTGATCCAGTCGAAGCAATGCAAATAGGGGGCGCCACTAGACGGGTGAATCCTCCTAAGGTCCGCCATAGGTCAGAGGTTTGTTTTCGCTGTGGGGGGAGGGGTCATTTTGTAAAGGTATGTCCCTCAGAACCCAAGAGATCACAAACAAAGGAGCCGCCGGAAAACTAGAGTCCCCAGACTGTGCGGAGGATAACAGTCTGGGCGTATTCGTTTCCTCCATACGCATGTCTCAGTTTTTGTTGTCCGCTACCGTTGTGGCGGGCAATAAGACTGAGATCTGTTCCGTCTTTTTGGACAGTGGGGCGGGGGTCAACTTGGTGGATTCACGGTTTGCTCAGGCTCTGGGTTTTACTCCGGAACCGGACCTCCATAAAGAGCATATCTCTTGTTATGTCCTGGACGGTCTTCCGGCTCCTATGGTATTGGGGCTTCCCTGGCTGGTGACTCACAATCCCGTGCTGGATTGGCAGGCCGGGGAGATTGTGGAGTGGAGTGAACATTGTAAGGACAACTGCTTGAGTAGTAGGTGCTCAACACTCTCTGTAACATCTCTACCTGCCTTTCTGTCGGATTTTATGGATGTGTTCTCTGAGAAGGGTTGTCAGGGGTTACCACCTCATCGTCCATATGATTGCCCAATTAATCTGTTACCTGGGGCAAAACTACCTAAAACCCGGTTATACAATCTTTCCGGCCCGGAGAGGAAGGCTATGAAAGATTATATTTCGGAGAGTTTGGCTAAGGGACACATCAGACCCTCTTCTTCACCCGTGGCTGCAGGGTTCTTTTTCGTTAAAAAGAAAGATGGGGGCCTGCGTCCTTGCCTGGATTTCCGGGAATTAAACCGGATAACTATCCGAGATCCCTATCCTCTTCCTCTCATTCCCGACCTCTTTAATCAGGTTGCTGGTGCTAAATGGTTCTCCAAAATGGATCTCAGAGGAGCCTATAACCTGGTTCGCATCAAAGAGGGGATGAGTGGAAGACGGCTTTAATACTCCGGAAGGGCATTATGAAAATCTGGTCATGCCATTTGGTCTTACTAATGCGCCTGCGGTGTTCCAACATTTTGTCAACGATATTTTTAGTCACCTTATCGGGAGATTTGTTGTGATATATCTTGATGACATCCTGGTCTATTCTCCGGATCTGGATACACATAATATCCATGTGAGACAAGTGCTGCAGATATTAAGGGCCAACAAATTGTTTGCTAAATTAGAGAAATGTGTGTTCGCCGTAAAATAACTGCCATTTCTGGGGTATGTGTTGTCAGATTCAGGTTTCCGCATGAATCCAGAGAAAGTCCGGGCAATTATGGACTGGGATCTGCCTGAGAACCTGAAGGCATTGCAACGCTTCCTGGGGTTTGCCAATTTTTATAGAAAGTTTATAAAGAACTATTCCTTGGTGGTCAAACCACTGACGGACATGACCCGAAAGGGATCCGATTTTTCCAAATGGTCACATGCAGCCAAAACTGCCTTTACATCTCTGAAGGAAAGATTCACCTCGGCTCCTATTCTCGTACAGCCAGATGTCTCGCTTCCTTTTATTGTAGAGGTTGACGCATCAGAGGTGGGGGTGGGAGCGGTACTATCTCAGGGCCCGTCCCCTGGTGAATGGCGTCCGTGTGCTTTCTTTTCGAAGAAATTGTCTACTGCAGAAAGGAACTATGACATTGGCAACAGGGAATTTTTGGCTATTAAGTTGGCCTTAGAGGAGTGGCGTCATTTTTTTTTTTGGAGGGGGCCGTTCATCCCGTCACAGTGATTACTGATCACAAAAACTTAGTATATCTGGAGTCTGCTAAACGTCTCACCCCTAGACAGGCTCGGTGGTCGTTATTTTTTACTAGGTTTAATTTTGTAATAACCTATCGCCCGGGGGCAAAAAATACTAAGGCGGATGCATTGTCTCGAAGTTTTCCTGGAGGGGGTGATGATGATGTTCCAGAGCCTATTTTGCAAAAGGGGGTGGTGGTCTCTGCATTACACTCAGGTTTAGAGGGGAGGGTGTTGGAAGCTCAGGGGGACGCCCCGGCCTCCTGCCCCTCGGGTAAACTGTTTTGTGCCAGAAAATTTACGCCTGAAGATACTAAAGGAACACCATAACTCCGCACTGGCAGGACACCCAGGTAGTAAGGCAACCTCTGAATTAGTGTCTCGTCGGTTCTGGTGGCCTAAGTGGCGCCAGGAGGTGTTGAATTTTGTGTCTGCATGTCCTACCTGTGCTCGTTCTAAGGTGGATCATACTCGTCCGGCAGGGCGTCTTTTACCTCTGGCCATCCCCAACAGGCCTTGGACGCACCTATCAATGGATTTCATTACTGATCTACCAGTATCAGCGGGGAAGACTGTCATTCTTGTTGTTGTTGACAGATTCAGTAAAATGGTGCACTTTATTGCTCTGACCGCATTGCCTAATGCTAACACACTGGCTCAGGTTTTTATTGACCACATCGTGAAGCTTCACGGGGTCCCTTCCGATATTGTTTCGGATCGTGGTACCCAATTTGTTTCTAAATTTTGGAAAGCTTTTTGTTCTCGTTTAGGGGTTCATCTGTCGTTTTCTTCATCTTTCCATCCACAGTCCAACGGTCAGACTGAACGTACCAATCAAAACCTAGAGACATATTTGAGATGCTTTGTTTCCGAAAATCAGGAGGAATGGTCATCTTATTTACCGTTAGCCGAGTTTGCCATTAATAATCGTCGTCAAGAATCCACCGATAAGTCACCATTTTTTGGTGCGTATGGTTTCCATCCTCAGTTTTGTACGTTTAGTGAGGGGGGGCCGTCTGGGATTCCCGAGGAGGAACGATTTGCGTCTTCACTTTCATCAGTGTGGCAGAGTGTGCAAGAAAGTTTGAAGAGAATTGGTGGTAGATACAAACGTGTGGCTGATAAGAAGCGCTCTGAAGGGTGAATGACTTGGTGTGGTTGTCTACCAGAAATATCAAGTTGAAGGTTCCCTCATGGAAATTAGGTCCGAGATTTATTGGTCCTTATAGGGTAATTAAGATCATTAACCCGGTGGCTTTTCGTCTGGAGCTACCTCAGACTCTAAGGATCCATAATGTCTTCCACAGATCTCTACTTAAGAGATATGTAGAACCTCCTGAACCATTGCCACTACCGCCTCCACCGGTGGTTTTCGATGGCAGTCTTGAGTTTCAGGTAGAAAAGATTGTTGATTCACGATATGTTCGCCGCTCTCTTCAGTACCTGGTGCACTGGAAAGGTTATGGTTCCGAAGAGAGAATGTGGGTGCCAGCATCAGAGATAAAGGCGGACAGACTCATTCGGGCTTTTCATAGGTCCCACCCGGAGAGGCCTGGTCTTGAGGGTCCGGTGGCCCCTCGTAGAAAGGGGGGTACTGTCACGACTGTGACTGATCCAGATAGGTCTGGGAAGAGAAGGTCGCAGCGACTTGCTACTCGCGATAGCTTGTGAGTTTGCTTCGTGGTTCAGGGTATGTCATCCGGGTTTTGCCTTGTGAACCTTTTTGTCCTGACTGGGAGTTTGTAGGCATTCTTCTCAGGTGAGTGCTGTCTGCCACTCCCAGCTACTATATTAGTTTCAGTTTCACTTGCAGTCATTGCCAGATATAGTCCTTACTTCCAGTGCTATTCTGACCTTTGAAGCAGATCGTTTGACGGTATTGCTGTGGAGCTCTTGTCTGGCGTGGACTGTCGTTGTTGGGATCATCGTCTCTGCTCGTGACTGGATAAGTCTATCTCTGCTGGAGATTGTTTGTTTGTTTGTTTGTTACTGTCTTCCCCTGTTGTTCTCCTAGACATGAGTGATGGTGACTAGTGCTCCCATCTGCCTTTCCCCAGTCTAGTCTTCTTAGAGTGACTCAGGATTTAGGCATCCTGCTCGCCGCACGGGTTCACACCCCGTCTAGGGTATCAGGGCAGACAGGTGCCAGCGTAGGGTTTGTCAGGGGTGGCCGTTCTATTTCCCATCCGTAGATAAGGGTCCCCCTTCCCCTCCGTCTGGTGCGACACGACTGCTGCTGGGATAGCGGTCGTGACACATTAACACTAGTACATTTTCTATAGCGAGTATGGCACTATTTTATATATATATTATTTATGTTTGAAGAGTGCTGTTACATTGTGTTTGTTTTTGCTTTCAGCATATGTGCATAGGTGCATCTGCGCATTGGGATGTGCTGAATCGCCCCCTTTTTTCTCTTTTTAGTCAATAATTCAGTCAGCAGTATATTTATTACCTCTCATTAGATACACTGACGAGCAAAAGGGTAACAACATTTTTAACTTTTGACTTTCAGCCTCCATATCTTACAATCCACTACAACTTCAAATGTGAGACTACCATCGTTTTATAGACAATCATCTTGGCTGTCTCATACATAAATTGGACTTTCAACTATTTAGCATATGATTAGTTTTGCAGATTCTTGTCATATAACTGCATTGTTACTGTTTTGCTCCTAAAATTCGAAATTTTAATAATTATTATTTTGTTAGAATTTTGTAAATCCACCAACACTGCATGCTCTTCATGCCCAAACATGTCTCGACCAAAATCTGTTCCCAAGTCTCTTCTAAACGTTCCCAATGTTGGTGCATACTGGTCGGGTAAGAATACAGCTTTTTCTTCAACTCTACCCACACGTGTTCGATTGGGTTGAGATCTGGGGGCTGTGGGGGCCAATCCAGCACCTCTACTTCATTGTCATTTAACCATTTCTTCGCCAATCTTGAGGTATGCTTCAGGTTGTTCTCCTGCTTGAACACCATGTCCTTTTCATACCCATAGTACTCGAGTGTATGAAGTAACTCACCTCGTAGGATACTCACATATAGCTCAGCATTGAGACCACCATTAATCCTGGCCAAGTATCCAACGCCTTTGGCTGTGAAACAACCCCATATCAGGATTCCTTTACCAAACTTGACAGTTCCATCAATTTCTCGATCCGTTAGCCATCTTTTCCCTTGTTTCTTCCAGAAATGTGCACCCATCAGAGTCCAGTCTATTGACTCTATTGACCATTACCAATCTTCTACTGTCCAATGTTCATACTTTTCTGCAAACTCGAGCTTCTTATGATGATATTGAAGTCGAGGCTTCTTCACCTTTTTTCAGGCCACCAGTCCAGACTTGTGTAATACTCGTCACATGGTGCTTGCATGGACATCTGTGATCTCACTATTACAAAGCATATGAGCCACCTCCACTGCCGTGTTTGTCGTGCCAGAACTGATATCCGTCACCGTGGGCCCCTTCTTCCCACGAGCCCAATAGCAGTTGCGTGGTCTGTCTCTATTGGAGGTACACCCCTGCCCACCTACAGCTCAGTCAGGAAAAAAAAAAAAGTATGGTTCTCAGAAAATGGCTGTAATGGCACAGAGAGGCTGTGCGAAAGCAACATGGCACCAGCAGCAAAAGCCAAATGGTGATCTTTCCCTTTTGAACCCTGCAATGTAATCAAACAGTAGTTTACATCCACATTTATGGCATTTCAGTACCCATTAGAATCCTCCTAATAATTTAAAGGGCGTTGTGTGTCTCAGATGGCATGAGCTGGGCACAACTTTTTGGGCAGCGAAATGCTGTATCTTTGGAAAACTTGCCATTTTAATTTCGCACAGTCTTAGACTCATTAATTTCTGCTCACCCCACCCCTTAGTAAATACCTTGGGAGGGTGCAGTTTCCGTTATAGGGTCACTTCTCAGGAGATCCATTTATTATTTCACCCCAGAGCCTCTACAATTGTCAGAACAAGATGTGTAAAGCCTCATTCAAACATCCGTGTCTGTGCTCAAATCCGTGAGCAGGTGGTCAGTGATGCATCCGTGAAGCTGTCTATGAAGGATCCGTGTTGAGTCGGTGTGTCTGTTTTTTGCTATCCTTGTTTCACTGACACTGAACAGCTGAAAAATAATTTTCAAAGCATCTCTTCTTAATGATGGCATCCTTGGTTTTCATGGACCCATAGTCTATAATGGACATGATGGATCCGTGAACACAGACAAAATAGACCATGCATCCGTGCTAAAAACAAGGACCCACGGACTGTGCTAAAACACTGATGTCTGAATACACACATTAAAGTACAGCACACATCCGTGAAACACTGACGTGTGAATGAGGCTTAAATCACCACATTAGGCCTCAAATATGCATGCTGCTCATTTACTCCTGAGCCTTGTTGCATGTTTAGGCAAAGAAATTATGCATAATAATAAGAGGAATGCTTTCACACTGACAAACACTAGGCACAACAAATTGGGCACTGAAATGGCACATCTGTGAAAAATTTGTAATTTTTCACTTTGCACCATCTCCTCTGAATTAATTTCGCTAAATTCCTGCTGGGTCAAAATGCTCAGTACAACCATTGGTAAATTCTGCAATGGGTGTGGTTTCCAAAATAGGGTCATTTCTTGGGGGTTTATTTTTTGTATTTAAGTCTCTGCAGCTGTCGGTCAATTCTGTATAAATCATAAAACTAGGCCTGCACATGGCGCTCCTTCCCTTATGAGCCCTGTGGTGTGTCCATATAGCACTTTATAACCACATGTTGCCGTATTGAGGGGAAAATAGGCAACAGATTATGGGTGATTTTCTACTGTCACCAATTGTAAAAATGAAAAACTTGGGTCTTTCTTGTAAAAAAAAAAGAAAAGTAATTTTCCATTTTCATAGCCAAGGAATTTTAAATTCTATGAAATATCTCTTGGGCCAAGGTGCTAACTTAATTCCTTAGGAAGTGTAGTTTCCAAAATGGAGTCACTTTCGGGGGGTTCCACTGTAGGGGTATCTCAGAGTCTCTACAAATGCAGTATGGGACCTAAAAATTATTCCAGGGAAATCTGCCCTCCAAAAGCCATATGGTGCTACTTCCCTTCTGAGCCCGGTCATCTGCCAATACAGCAGTTTATTACCACATAAAGGGTGTTGCCGTATTCAGGGAAAAAGTTGTAACAAATTGTGTTTTTTCTTTTCTTTTACCCCTTGTGAAAATGAAAAATTTGGTTCTAAATAAACATTTTCTTAAAAAAAAAATGTCATTTTTCCTTTTTAGAGTCAAGTGTTTCTAAATTCTATGAAATGCCTGTGGGCCCAAAGTGCTCACTACATCCCTTTGAAAAATTCCATGGGGAATGTAGTTCCCAAAATTCTACTACTAAATTTCTACTTTAGAGGGGTCTTCAAATGCATCATGGTGCATGGAAATAATTGCAGTGAAATCTGCCCTTCAAAAGCCATATGGGGCTCCTCTTCTGAGCCCTGCTATCTGCCCATACAGCAGTTTATTATCACATATGGGGTCTTGCCTTTTTTTTTTTTCACTTGTGAAAATGAAAAATTTGGGCCTGAATCAACATTTACTTGTAAAAATGTGTAATTTTTTATTTTCATGGCCAACTATTTCTAAAATCTATGACATTCCTGTGGAATCAAAGCGCGTGTAGTTTCTAAAATGGGGTCACAATTTGGGAGCTTCTTCCATAGAGGTATCTCAATGTCTCTTCAAACATGACATGGCCCTCAAAAACTATTCCAGGAAAATCTGCCCTCCAAAAACTATATGGCAGTGCTTTCCCTTCTGAGCTTTGCCGTGTGCGTGTTTTTGTAAACTGCAAAATCAGGGTTTGGCTGTTAACCCTTTCTGCATTACAGGAGAAAGTGATTAAAATGAAAAATCTGCAAAACGTGACATTTTCCTTTAATGTTTGTGAAATACCTAAAGGGTTAACAAAGTTTGTAAAATCAGTTTTGAATAATTTGAGGGTGTAATTTGAACAATTAGGTCATTTAGGGGTGGTTTCTATTATGTAAGCCCCTCAAAGTGACTTCATAACTAAATTGGTCCTTTAAAAAGTGAGTTTTGGAAAAGTTTCTTGAAAATTTTAAAAATTGGTTCTAAAATTCTAAGCCACCTAACATCCTAAAAATGAACCACTTGCCGCCACGCTAACGCCGATGGGCATCAGCGCGCGTTCATGCGATCGGAGCCGGGACAACTGAAACTACAGCCTGCCAGCGCTGATCATGCGCTGGCAGACTGTAGATGCGAAAAAAAACGCATTTAAATCGCATATCAGACGCTGTTTTGTAAACAGCGTCAGATATGCCTGCTGTCTGCTCATCTGGTGGTCCCTTTCTCTGGGACCACCTGAGGAAACATAGGTAAAGTGCACCAATCACTACACACACACCCCCCACCCCCCATCACTGATTAACCCCTGATCACCCATGTCACCCCCCCTGATCACCCCCTGTCACCCCCCCTGTCACTAATCACCCCCCTGTAAGGCTCATTCAGACGTCCGTATGTGTTTTGCGGATCCATAGATCTGCGGATCCATGGATCTGCGGATCCGCAAAAATACGGAGACCGGCAATGTGCTTTCCGCATTTTGCAGATCCGCACATTGCCAGAACTATATAGAAAATGCTTTTTCTTGTCCGCGATTGCGGACAAGAATAGGACATGTTCTATATTTTTGAGGAACGATAGTGCAGACCCAGAAGCGCGGATCCGTAATTCAGGATCCAAGCGGGACAAAGTCTGTCCCCATAGAAATGAATGGGTCCGCAATTCCGTTCTGCAAACAGAATTGCGGACGTGTGAATGGGGCATAAGGGTCCCTTATCACCGCCAGTTAGCTGGCTACTTGTTAGGTAGTTAGCGCCCAGCCCACCGCACCGCACTGCAGTCACTGATTTTGGCAGAGATTTTTTCATCCACATTGATCGATGCGAATGAAAAAATCTGTGCCGTTCATTATTTTATTTTTTTCAGCCCAGCGGCTGAACGGAAAAAAAAAAACTCATTACCCGTATGATCAATATAAGGAGAATCGCAGAAACTCCTAATGCTGGCCATACGTGTAATGATTGCGGAGACCCTCAAATGCCAGGGCAGTACAAACACCCCACATGTGACCCCATTTTAGAAAGAAGACACCCCAAGGTATTCCGTGAGGGGTATGGTGAGTTCATGTAAAATTTTATTTTTTGTCACAAGTTAGTGGAATATGAGACTTTGTAAAAAAAAAATATATATATCAATTTCCGCTAACTTGTGGCAAAAATTTTTTTTTCTGTGAACTCGTCATGCCCCTCACGGAATACCTTGGGGTGTCTTCTTTCCAAAATGGGGTCACTTGTGGGGTATTTATACTGCTCTGGCATTTTAGGGGTCCTAAAGTGTGAGAATCCAAATACGTAAAAATGCCCTGTGAAATCCTAAAGGTACTCATTGGAATTTGGGCCCCTTTTGTGCATCTTGGCTGCAAAAGAGTGTCACACATGTGGTATCACCGTACTCAGGAGAAGTAGGGCAATGTGTTTTGGGGTGTATTTTTATATATACCCATACTTTGTGTGAGAAATATCGCTGTAAACGACAACTTTTTAATTTTTTTTATATAAAGTTGTCAATTTACAGAGATATTTCTCTCACCCAACATGGGAATATGTAAAAATACACCCCAAAACACATTGCCCTACTTCTCCTGAGTACGGCGATACCACATGAGTGACACTTTTTTGCAGCCTGGGTGCGCAAAGGGGCCCAAATTCCAACGAGTACCTTTTAGGTTTTACATGGCTGCTCACAATTTAGCCCCGCCCAAAATGCCAGAACAGTAAACACACCCCACAAATGACCCCATTTCGGAAAGTAGACACCCCAAGGTATTCACTGAGGGGCATAGTGAGTCCGTCTGAGATTTTTTATTTTTTTTGCCAGAAGTTAGCAGAAATGGAAACTTTATTATTATTTTTTTTTCCTCAGAAAGTGTCATTTTCCGCTAACTTGTGAAAAAAAATGAAATGATACATGAACTCACCATGCCCCTCCGCGAATACTTTGGGGTGTCTTTTATCTAAAATGGTGTGATTTGGGGGGTATTTATACTATCCTGACATTCTAGCACGTGAAGAAACATGACAGGTGCTCAGAAAGTCAGAGCTGCTTCAAAATGCGGAAATTCACTTTTTTGCACCATAGTTTGTAAACGCTATAACTTTTACTCAAACCAATAAATATACACTTATTGGATTTTTTTTTTATCAAAGACATGTAGAACAATAGATTTTGTGAAAAATTTATATAGAAATGTAGTTTTTTAAAAATTACAACAGAAAGTGAAAAATGTCATTTTTTTGTAAAAATGTCGTTAGATTTTTATTAATAGCAAAAAAAGTAAAAATGTCAGCAACAATAAAATGCCACCAAATGAAAGCTCTATTAGTGAGAAGAAAAGGAGGCAAAATTCATTTGGGTGGTAAGTTGTATGACCGAGCAATAAACGGTGAAAGTAGTGTAGTGTGGATTTGTAAAAAAGGGCCTGGTCACTAGGGGGGAATAAACCTGTGGTCTTCAAGTGGTTAAATGACATTTACAAAATGATGTAAAGTAGACACATGGTTAATGTTAAGTAAAAACATTTTTTATGTATATGACACACAAGGAAGAAAGTTGGCCCCGTATAAGGCGATCAGACCTTGCTAGTCGAGGTACCTGGGATAAATCAAAAATAATGTATAAAGTAGTAACCCTTTAAAACATAATGTTTATTATATCAATTAAATAAGCCCCACCACAGTGAATGGTGAATATAAAAACCAAAGAGGTATAGATGCCAGAGGCATACAAGGTGTGTATACACTGCTAATTAGAGACCAAGGGAGGCATGAGAAGTGAAGATATGGAAAAGATACAGGATCGGGTCTCTAAGACCTATAATTGCCCTGCATCCACCTCATAAATAGCCCCCTCAATCTCTCCCTCAGACTGTTCCTAAATATGATGCCAAGGTGGGCTGCCCATTCATTCGCCCAAAGCAAAAAAAGGGACAGAAAGATGGTAGCAACACTGAGCCGTCAAAGCCTTGACGCTCAGATACACTAAATAACGAACAAGTAACGTCCCAATGTTAATGTTAAGTAATAACTATTTTTCGAGGTGTCACTATCTGCCTTAAAAAGCAGGGAAATTTAAATTTAAAAAATTGCCATTTTTTCCTAATTTTCTGTAAATTTAGAATTTTTTTAAAATAAATAAAGGTGGCAGGGTCGTGATGTGGTTAAGGATCCAGTTTTCCTTAATCAATTATAGAAGGACCACAAAACCCAGCAGATTCTACAGACTCTTCCCACAGATATCTTTGCTCAAAATAGCTATGTAGCCTTAAAAAAGGGGTTGTCTGACCTCTAAAAAAATATATAGTGATAGTCAAGAAAAAAAACACTCACCTTTTGAAATCTCCTGTGGAAACAGCAGTCGATCAAGAGTCTCATCCATGGAACGGAGGAGGTTATTTTCTTTTCTTAAACAAATTCCTAGCTTGATCAATCAGTTATAGCTGAAAAAGTGCTGTTCATGTCTCTACTGACAATTGAGTGAATTACACGCTACTGAGATAAGTAGGGTTGAGTGAATTTTGGGGTGTTCGGGACACGGACCCGAACCCGAAAATTTTGCAAAGCAGCCAATCAGCAAGCATTTTACTTCTTGCCCTAAGAAGCCATCACAGCCATGCCTACTAATGGCATGGCTGTGATTGGCTGAGTGCAGCATGTGACCCAGCCTCTTTATAAGCTGGAGTCACGTACTGCCGCATGTCACTCTGCTGAATTGAGATTAGAGCAAGGTTGCTGCTGGTGCGATCAGGGACAGAATAGGGCAGAAATCTGAAGAATTGTGCAACTTTAATCCACAAGATACAGCACATAGAGAGGGAGGGAGCCTCAGCAATCCAACATTTCTGTACCCAGCCGCTGCCAGGGAGATTTTTTTTTTGTAATCCATCTGTTAATGAGGTGGAAGTTGGCGGCCATTTTAGGCACTGCAGTGTATTGCATGTCTGCCAGCCTGCCAGGGACATCAGCCTAATCCTATTTTGTAGCTCAGTGAAGGAAAAAAAAACTTTTTTTTCTGGCTGCTCAAGTCCCCTATATTGCCTTTTGTCTGTTTAAGGGGTGACATAGTCCATTTGTCTAGCCTGGAATCTGTGCTGCCACAGAGCCCTTGTGCATACAATGCACTAAACAATATATTCCATTTCAGCTAGTGCATCAGTATATTTTAGTTAAAAAAATTGGTCATCCTGATCCACCAAGCCTATTTTACACCGCCAAAATATATATTTGACATTTCTGAAATAAAGAATCCGTGTAATTTTGGGGGAAAAACCTTATTCCTTGTCCACAAAACAGTTCTGCCTACACCGCCCAACGACATATTTTAGATTTCTGCATGGAAATAGTGCTTCTTTGTTTTTTATAGAAAAAAAACGTTATTCAAGGTCCACCAAACAGTCTGAAATATACATTACAACCACCTATTTTACATTGCTGCTGTGAAATACAGCATAAGTGTATTTTTTTGACAAAAGAGTGGTAATCCTGATCCACAGAGCATCTTGAAATACACTGCTTAAATACCGATTTCACATTACAGCTGAGAAATAGTGCATTATTCTTTTTTGTGTGAAAAAAGCAATATTCTTGCTTCACAAAGCAGTTGTACATACACAGTATAAATATCTAATTTAAATTTACATCAGTAAAAAACAGCATTTTGGGGTTTTATTGAAAAAAGCTGTGTTTTAGGCCGAAAAAACTGTTGTGCATCTGTCGTTTAAATAATTATTTCCAACTTATCACAGTCTAATACTGTAATCCGTGTTCTGGGTCCCCAAATCTGGTGTCCATACATAGTATAAATATCTACTTTTATTGTCCAGCAGTTAAAAACTGCATTTTGGGGTTTTATTGAAAAAAGCCGTGTTTTTACAGACGAAACTTTCAAAATATGGAATCATAAAAATGTACGACCACGATGCGCCCCCTACCCCTCACCTTTACTTCAGGTTAGGGACCTTATACTAACCTCTGACAGCAACTATAATTCCTCTATTCCCAAAGACATCAGTTTTAACGACTCGAAAATTGAATCACTTTTGCTCGCAATTCCCACGAGGGAAGGCTTGACAGAATATCTCAAGTGCTCCCTGATCCCGCATATGATTTATAATAAATTCATTCACTCCTTCAGGCTACTTAAACATACTGATCTTCACCGCTCTATGACACACTTTGAGACCTCCCTGGCTCAAATTAAACCTCCCAAGAAAATAGTCTCGACATATAGCAAACTACTTTCATCTCCACCGGAACATTTGAGACATTCTTTTATCGCTGCGTGGGAGACAGATCTCTCCCGTAAGTTTACTGATGCAGAGATCAAACTGCTTTTTGCGGCCCCTAAACGGACCTTGCGCTGTGTGAGGATGCAAGAGAGTGGGTACAAGATCCTGACCAGATGGCACCTGACTCCCACGCTACTGCACAAATATAACCCAAGTTATAGCCCGAACTGTTGGAGATGCAATCTACATATAGGGACCTACTATCTCCTATGGTGGACATGCCCCCGTATAACGCCCTACTGGACATGTATCATATCTCAGATCAATGCAATACTAAAGACACACTTGCCACTTACCCCGGAGATCTGCTTATTTCAGCTCTTACCTGGTAGACTCTCCAGACACACTGTGAAACTGTTGAGACAACTACTAGCTGCAGCACGTATACTGATACCCACACTATGGAAGGATCCATACCCACCTACACTCAATCGATGGATTGATAGAGTGGATTTATTATATCGCCTAGAGGAACTATCTAGCTGTGAATCTAAGACCCATAATATCTTCAGCCTGACATGGGCCCCCTGGACGACCTTTAGAAAACGCACAGCCGCTTCCAACGTCTGACCACAACGCTCCTGACGCGTACCGAATGGCTTTACTGGTCACCCCCCCCCTTCCCCCCTCTCTCCTCCACCCCCCCTCCTGTTTCCTGTTTTCTGTCTGTCATGTCTTGTCTTGTCTTGTCACGAGTTATCTCCCCCGTGTTATGTTATTGACTACAAGAGTTTCACCTCCCTTCTAGGAGACAGTACAGCTATATTGGCTACGCCTTTCTCGACTTGATGACACTTGGCACACACGGTTTTACTGGCTCACTAGTTACTGTGCAGGCTTCTATTCCTAGTCCTCTAATCTGTTGCAATTACTGATCATTGTGAGCCACGCTCATTTGCTCATTTGCATACTAATTGCTGTTATTGCTGTACTATTGAAATGTACTGTATCCACACCTGTGTAATCTCAACACACACGTTTATTGGAAATTGATAAATGTTATTCTTCTTATAAAATAATAAAAAGAATTTTAAAAGAAATGAAAAAAGCCGTGTTTTAGACCAAAAAAACAGTTACGCATCCGGCGTATAAATAATTAATTTCACTTATTTTTAGAGATGAGCGAACACCTGGATGTTCGGGTTCGAGAAGTTCGGCCGAACTTCCCGAAAATGTTCGTGTTCGGAATCCGAACTCGACCCGAACTTTATCCCGAACCCGAACCCCATTGAAGTCAATGGGGAAACGAACTTTTAGGCACTAAAAAGGCTGTAAAATAGTCCAGGAACGGGCCAGAGGGCTGCCAAAGGCAGCAAAATGTAGGTAAATCCCCTGCAAACAAATGTGGATAGGGAAATGAATTAAAATAAAATAAAATAAATAAAATTTAACCAATATCAATTGGAGAGAGGTCCCACTGCAAGGAATCATGCGTCATATCATTCAACACTGGAGAAGGCCACTTTCAGTTATTTCGGCCCCAGCACCCAGACAGAGGAGAGGTCCCACAACAAGGAATCATGCGTCATATCACCCACCACTGGAGAAGGCCACTTTCAGTTATTTCGGCCCCAGCAGCCAGACAGAGGAGAGAGGTCCCACAGCAAGGAATCATGCGTCATATCACCCACCACCGGAGAAGGCCACTCTCAGTTATTTCGGCCCCACCACCCAGACAGAGGAGAGAGGTCCCACAGCAAGGAATCATGCGTCATATCAACCACCACCGGAGAAGGCCACTTTCAGTTATTTCGCCCAGCACCCAGACAGAGGAGAGGGTCCCACAGCAAAGAATCATGCGTCATATCAACCACCACCGGAGAAGGCCACTCTCAGTTATTTCGGCCCACCACCCAGACAGAGGAGAGGTTCATTCAACTTTGGGTTGCACCGCAAGATCATGGTAAAGTTAAAAAATGAGGATTCAATAAAGAAGTGCCCCGAGTACAAGAATACATGGTTGAGGGGAGGCAGTTATAAATGTCTATTCTGCACAAGGGAGGGACAGGTCCTGTGGGATCCATGCCTGGTTCATTTTTATGAACGTCAGCTTGTCCACGTTGGCTGTGGACAGGCGGCTGCGTTTGTCAGTAATGACGCCCCCTGCCGTGCTGAATACACGTTCAGACAAAACGCTGGCCGCCGGGCAGGCCAGCACCTCCAAGGCATAAAATGCTAACTCTGGCCACGTGGACAATTTGGAGACCCAGAAGTTGAATGGGGCCGAACCATCAGTCAGTACGAGGAGGGGTGTGCAGACGTACTGTTCAACCATGTTAGTTAAATGCTGCCTCCTGCTAACACGTTCCGTATCAGGTGGTGGTGCAGTTAGCTGTGGCGTGGAGACAAAACTTTTCCATATTTCTGCCATGCTAACCCTGCCCTCAGAGGAGCTAGCCGTGACACAGCTGCGTTGGCGACCTCTTGCTCCTCCTCTGCCTTCGCCTTGGGCTTCCACCTGTTGCCCTGTGACATTTGGGAATGCTCTCAGGAGCGCCTCTACCAGCGTGCGCTTGTACTCGCGCATCTTCCTATCACGCTCCAGTGCAGGAAGTAAGGTGGGAACATTGTCTTTGTACCGGGGATCCAGCAGGGTGGCAACCCAGTAGTCCGCACACGTTAAAATGTGGGCAACTCTGCTGTCGTTGCGCAGGCACTGCAGCATGTAGTCACTCATGTGTGCCAGGCTCCCCAGAGGTAAGGACAAGCTGTCCTCTGTGGGAGGCGTATCGTCATCATCCTCTGTATCCCCCCAGCCACGCACCAGTGATGGGCCTGAGCTGTGTCCGGTGCAACCTCGCTGTGAACCTGCTTCATCCTCATCCTCCTCCTCCTCCTCGTCCTCCAGTAGTGGGCCCTGGCTGGCCACATTTGTACCTGGCCTCTGCTGTTGCAAAAAACCTCCCTCTGAGCCACTTCTAACAGACTGGCCTGAAAGTGCTAAAAATGACCCCTCATCCTCCTCCTGGGCCACCTCCTCTTCCATCATCGCCCTAAGCGTTTTCTCAAGGAGACATAGAAGTGGTATTGTAACGCTGATAACGGTGTCATCGCCACTGGCCATGTTGGTGGAGTACTCGAAACAGCGCAACAGGGCACACAGGTCTCGCATGGAGGTCCAATCATTGGTGGTGAAGTGGTGCTGTTCCGCAGTGCGACTGACGCGTGCGTGCTGCAGCTGAAACTCCACTATGGCCTGCTGCTGCTCGCACAGTCTCTCCAGCATGTGCAAGGTGGAGTTCCACCTGGTGTGCACGTCGCATATGAGGCGGTGAGCGGGAAGGCGAAGTTCCGCTGTGGCGCAGACAGGCGAGCAGCGGCAGGATGTGAACGCCGGAAGCGCGCACAGACGGCCCTCACTTTATGCAGCAGCTCTGACATGTCGGGGTAGTTGTGAATGAACTTCTGCACCACCAAATTCAGCACATGTGCCAGGCAAGGGATGTGCGTCAAACCGGCTAGTCCCAGAGCTGCGACGAGATTTCGCCCATTATCGCACACCACCAGGCCGGGCTTGAGGCCCACCGGCAGAAACCACTCATCGGTCTGTTGTTCAATACCCCGCCACAACTCCTGCGCGGTGTGGGGCCTGTCCCCCAAACATATGAGTTTCAGAATGGCCTGCTGACGTTTGCCGGGCTGTGCTGAAGTTGGTGGTAAGGTGTGTGGCTGACTGGATGAGCTGGTGGAAGCAGAGGAGGAGGAAGTCGAGTAGGAGGAGGAGGCTACAGGAGGCAAAGAATGATGCCCTGCGATCCTTGGCGGCGGAAGGGCGTGCGCCAAGGAACTCTCCGCCTGCGTGCCCAGCCGCCACTACATTTACCCAGTGTGCAGTTAGGGAGATATAGCGTCCCTGGCCGTGCTTACTGGTCCACGTATCTGTGGTTAGGTGGACCTTGCCACAGATGGCGTTGCGCAGTGCACACTTGATTTTATCGGATACTTGGTTGTGCAGGGAAGGCACGGCTGTCTTGGAGAAGTAGTGGCGGCTGGGAACAACATACTGTGGGACAGCCATGGACATCAGCTGTTTGAAGCTGTCTGTGTCCACCAGCCTGAATGACAGCATTTCAAAGGCCAGTAGTTTAGAAATGCTGGCATTCAGGCCCAGGGCTCGAGGGTGGCTAGGTGGGAATTTACGCTTTCTCTCCAAGGTTTGTGAGATGGATTGCTGAACGCTGCCGTGTGACATGGTGGAGATGCTTGGTGACACAAGTGGTGGTGTCGGTGGCACATCCTCTGTTTGGTGGGCGGCAGGTGCCAACGTTCCTCCCGAGGCCGAGGAAGAGGCCGAGGCAGCAGCAGAAAAGGGAGCAGGGGGAGCCAGAGTGAGTTCCTTGCTTTTAAGGTGTTTACTCCACTGCAGTTCATGCTTTGCATGTAGATGCCTGGTCATGCAGGTTGTGCTAAGGTTCAGAACGTTAATGCCTCGCTTCAGGATCTGATGGCACAGCGTGCAAACCACTCGGGTCTTGTCGTCACCACATTGTTTAAAGAAGTGCCATGCCAGGGAACTCCTTGAAGCTGCCTTTGGGGTGCTCGGTCCCTGGTGGCGGTGGCCAGTAGCAGGCGAACTCTCTTGGCGGCGGCTGGTCTGCTTTTGCCCCCTGCTCCCTCTTTTGCTACGCTGTTGGCTAGGTCTGACCACTGCCTCTTCCTTTGAACTATGAAAGTCAGTGGCACGACCTTCATTCCATGTGGGGTCTAGGACCTCATCGTCCCCTGCATCAGTTTCCACACAGTCTTCCTCCCTGACCTCCTGTTCGGTCTGCACACTGCAGAAAGACGCAGCAGTTGGCACCTGTGTTTTGTCATCATCAGAGACGTGCGGACTCCGATGAGGTGGTATTCCCATGTCCTCATCATCAGGAAACATCAGTGGTTGTGCATCAGTGCATTCTATGTCTTCCACCACTGGGGAAGGACTAGGTGGATTCCCTTGGGAAACCCTGCCAGCAGAGTCTTCAAACAGCATAAGAGACTGCTGCATACCTTGAGGCTCTGACAGTTTCCCTGATATGCATGGGGGTGATGTGACAGACTGATGGGCTTGGTTTTCAGGTGCCACCTGTGCGCTTTCAGCAGAAGACTGGGTGGGAGATAATGTTGTGAACATGCTGGATCCACTGTCGGCCACCCAATTGACTAGCGCCTGTACCTGCTCAGGCCTTACCATCCTTAGAACGGCATTGGGCTCCACCAAATATCGCTGTAAATTCTGGCGGCTATGGGAACCTGAGGTAGTTGGTTCACTAGGACGTGTGGCTGTGGCAGAATGGCCACGTCCGTCTCCCAGCACCAGAGGGTACACTAACACCACCACGACCGCGTCCCTTACTAGATGTTTTCCTCATTGTTACCGTTCACCAAGCACCACAATAAGGAAAAAAATATTTTTATTTCCTGAGGTTTCCATAACAGCTCAGCCATTTCTCTTCACTGCTGCAGGTTAGCTTTAAAGGGGCAGGGCACTGTGGATGATACTGTTAAGGAGGCAGAGTGCTAGGGAGGTCACAGTTCAGATAAGCCACAACTCTGATTTGGTTAGGCCACACCCCCTCCAGAGGTGGGACAGTGATTTTCTTCCTGCAGCTCACATTCAGACAGAACAGTGCTGCTGTCTTACAGTAAACTGTTTAAAAAGACACGCCCCCGATCCTGTTAGGCCACCCCCCCTCCCACTAAGCAAACAGTGAAAAATGAAGTTAAAAATAAACTTCTGTCAGCTGCAGAGGTGGGAGGGACAGTGACTTTCTCTTTGCAGCTCACACTCAGAGAGGACAGTGCTGCTTTCTTATATTGAGATGTTCAAAAGGACACACCCCAATCCAGTTAGGCCACGCCCCCTCCCACTCAGCCAAATAGGATTGAAAAAATAAAGTTAAAAATCAACTACTAGGTACACAGCTCAGCAGACAGGATATGATTAGATACACAGCTCAGCAGACAGTATCACACAGGATAGAATATTAGATACACGCTCAGCAGACAGTATCACACAGGATAGGATTAGATACACAGCTCAGCAGATAGTTTCACACAGGATAGAATATTAGATACACAGCTCAGCAGATAGTATAACACAGGATAGAATATTAGATACGCGCTCAGCAGACAGTATCACAGAGGATAGGATTAGATACACAGTTTAGCAGACAGTATCATACAACATAGGATTAGATACACAGCTCAGCAGATAGTATCACACAGGCTAGGATTAGAGACACAGCTCAGCAGACAGTATCACACAGGATAGGATTAGATACACAGCTCAGCAGACAGTATCACACAACATAAGATTAAATACACAACTCAGCAGATGGTATCACCCAGGACAGGATTAGATACACAGCTCAGCAGACAGTGGGGCGGGGTGCTATAGAGGTCACTGTAATGGGGGATACTGTTGATATCTATTTACGACACACGGAAACATGAAACTAAATAGATTAAATATACCCGTGTAAAGCCGGGTCCTTCTGCTAGTCTCTTATATATATAAAAATGAATTTCTGTCTAGACATTCTTTATGCACGACCAAACGACTGGACCGATCTTCACCAAATTTGGCACATGGGTACATCGGGTGTCCGGGAAGGTTTTAGACCAGGTCTCAGCTCTCTAGGACGTACCGTTCCTGAGATATTCCCAAAAAATAGCCTGCATTATAGCCAATTCAAGCCAGCCAGCCTTTCACTTAAATCCAAACTGTCATTTACTGCTCCCTGGCAGTTCGTCTCCACACACACAGTTTTACTCCAGGTAACCATAACAACCCAGCAAAGTTTCTCCATTGCTCTAGATGACATTTAAAGGAAATCTGTCACCAAGATAATCGCTATAGAAGTAAAGCCAGGGCCTAATAGCTCTTAGTACCTTATTTCCTGAGGTTTCCATAAAAACTCAGCCATTTCTCTTCACTGCTGCAGGTTAGCTTTAAAGGGGCAGGGCGCTGTGGATGACACTGTTAAGGGAGCGGAGTGCTATGGAGGTCACAGTTCAGTTCAGGGGGAAATTAGGGTGGCCATTCAAGTCACCCTTAAAACCCCGTCCCCAGGTCCAGATAAGCCACACCCCTGATTCCGTTAGGCCATGCCCCCTCCCCTCCTGATGTGGGAGGGACGGTGATTTTCTCCCTGCAGCTCACATTCAGACAAAACAGTGCTGCTGTTTTAGAGAGAGCTGTTTAAAAGGACACGCCCCCAATCATGTTAACATGTAAGATAAAAACAGAGAGAGAGGACAGCGCCTCATGTGTGGTGTTGTTACGAATGGTGACGCAAGAGATATAATAAAATCTGCTTACCAGAGGCTGTTGTGAATGAGTCACAACAGCTATATGAGCTCCTGCTGGTATATTATCCCGACCAGCACACGGGGGCTTGGCTGCAGCCTGGGTTCCTTCCTGTACTCAGAGAGTGTGAGTGCTGGAGTGGAGGTAGATCATAGGAGAAAAATGGAGATAAGAACCTTATTTCCGGCGCTGCCAAGGATGACGGAATGATACGATGTCTTTTAAAAGGTACTTTATTCGTCTACGCGTTTCAGGGGTGAAAGTCCCCCCATCTTCAGGACAGTAATACATACATAGTAAAATGCACTGCAAGCATTTATAACAACATGTGTTGTGTGATTTGGCGCTCAAACCTGGGAGAGGTGACAGTACAACAGAAATGGAATTTCTTGATATTGTAGTCACCAACTTCAACAATATTATAACCACCAAAACCTTTTTTTAAAAAGTTGACACTAACAGCTACATTCATTTCACCAGTTTCCACCACAAAAAATGGCTACGTAATATACCGTACAGCCAATATAAAAGAATCCGCCGAAATTGTACCAACAACAGGGATTTCTACACGCAAGCAAACATACTGAAAAAGAGATTTATCGACAAAGGCTATCCAAAACAATTAATCAAAAATGCTCTAGATAGATGTAAAACCAATACTCAGGAAGAACATCTAAAAACATTACCCAAAACATCAAATGAACAACACCATACCAATCTCATCACTCAATACAGCACGTCCAATAAATATATCCAGTCCATTCTCAAAAAACATTGGCATATACTGTTACAGGACCCATACCTGGCAAAATATATATCAAAGATACCCAGGATCACATATAGACGAGCACCAACAATTAAGAGCATCCTTGCCCCAAGCAAACTACGACAGCATAACAAAACTATGACTAAGAAAAATCAAAATCCATTACGAACTGGACCACTAAAAGTAGGAGTTTTTAGGTGCACAGCAAATAGGTGCCTATGCTGTAAGATCATTACACACAAACAGACTACATTTAAGTCCAAGCATAACGGGGCAATATTCCCCATAAAAACCCGCCTGACATGCCACAGTGATTATGTTATATATCTTATTGAATGCCAGTGCGGCCTGCAATACGTAGACCGTACCACACAGCCTTTACACTGTCGCATTAACCAACATCGCTACAACATCCAGAGACTATACCCTAAGCACAGTCTATCCAGACACTGCAGTACAACCAAAGAAAAAGAAAAACACCGCTTCCAAGTGACACCTATAGAACATGTTCCGGAAAACCCGTACAATAGGTTCGACAATCTGCAGAAGAAGGAAGTTTTTTGGATCCACCAGTTGGACACGTTATCCCCGCATGGACTAAATGAAATGAATGAGACCATACTGTAATGGACCCCCATTTCCTCCCAATCTCTAAAAACTGTGATCTATGCGACTCAATATTCAGTAAAATAGTTAGCATATAGACAATAGATATTATGTATCATACCATTGGCCTATACACATTGCTACCTAACATATACCATGCAGGCCATAGATATTATGTATACAAAACTGAGCAAGAAATACAAGTCTTACCAATTTTACTATATCTTTTATTATTATATTAATAAGAATTTTAATTATACAAATGCTGTCTTTTGAATATTTTTTTTTTTTTTTAATCCTTTTTTTCTCCAATATATTTTTTCGACTAATAAAGGGGAGAGGAAAGGAAGGGGAAGGAGGGGAGAAGAGGAAGGAGGGAGAGGGAAAGGAAGAGGAGGGGGGAAAAAAGGAGAAAAAAAGAGAAATTTTTTTTTTTTTAAATTATTATTTTTTTTTTAATTTTTAACCGCTTGCCGACCGCCGAACGCACAGATGCGTCCAGGCGGCGGCAAGTTTATTCCTCCTGGACGCATCCGTGCGTCATCTCGCGAGAGCCGAGATCTGCTGTGAACGCGCACACGCGCGCGTTCACAGCAGAGCGCGGCTCTGCAGTTATGCTACAGCCTGCCAGCGATGATCAATCGCTGGCAGGCTGTAAATGTAAAATAAATGAGATCAAGTGGTATATCAGACGCTGTGTTGCTAACAGCGTCTGATATACCTAATACCTGGTCCTCTGGTGGTCCCATTTACTGGGATCGACCACCAGAGGACCAGGTAACTAATGTAAAGTTGCACCAAACACTACACTAACCCCACCCCCACCCCCTCACTTTATAACCACTATTAACCCCTTGTTAACCCCTGATCACCCCATATAGACTCCCTGATCACCCCCTGTCACTGATCACCCCCTGTAAGGCTCTATTCACATGTCCATATGTGTTTTGCGGTTCCGCGGATCCACAGATCCGTGCCACGGATCCGCGGCGCGGATCCGCAAAACACGGACACCGTCAATGTGCTTTCCGCATTTTGCAGATCCGCACATTGCCAGAACTATATAGAAAATGCTTTTTCTTGTCCGCAATTGCGGACAAGAAAAGGGCATGTTCTATATTTTTGCTGAACGGAAATGCAGACCCGTAAGTGCGGATCCGCAATTCCGGATCCGAGCGGGACAAAGTCTGTCCCCATAGAAATGAATGGGTCCGCAATTCCGTTCCGCAAACAGAATTTCGGACGTGTGAATGGGGCATAAGGGTCCCTTATCACCGCCAGTTAGCTAGCTACTTGTTAGGTAGCTAGCGCCCAGCCCACCGCACCGCAGTCACTGATTTTGGCAGAGATTTTTCATCCACATTGATCAATGCGAATGAAAAAATCTGTGCCGTTCATTTTTATTTTTTTTTCAGCCCAGAGGCTGAACGGAAAAAATCTCATTACCCGTATGCTCAATATAAGGAGAATCGCAGAAACTCCTAATGCTGGCCATACGTGTAATGATTGCGGAGACCCTCAAATGCCAGGGCAGTACAAAAACCTCACATGTGACCCCATTTTGGAAAGAAGACACCCCAAGGTATTCCGTGAGGGGTATGGGGAGTTCATGTAAAATTTTATTTTTGTCACAAGTTAGTGGAATATGAGACTTTGTAAAAAAAAAAAAAATCAATTTCCGCTAACTTGTGCCAAAAATTTTTTTCTGTGAACTCGCCATACCCCTCACGGAATACCTTGGGGTGTCTTCTTTCCACAATGGGGTCACATGTGGGTATTTATACTGCCCTGGCATTTTAGGGGTCCTAAAGCGTGAGAATCCAAATGCGCAAAAATGCCCTGTGAAATACTAAAGGTACTCATTGGTTTTAGGGCCCCTTTGCGCATCTTGGCTGCAAAAAGTGGCACACATGTGGTATCGCCGTACTCAGGAGAAGTAGGGCAATGTGTTTTAGGGTGTATTTTACATATACCCATGCTGGGTGAGAGAAATATCTCTGTAAATGACAACTTTTTAAATTTTTTATACAAAGTTGTCAATTTACAGCGATATTTCTCACACAAAGTATGGGTATATGTAAAAATACACCCCAAAACACATTGCCCTACTTCTCCTGAGTACGGCGATACCACATGAGTGACACTTTTTGCAGCCCGAGTGCGCAAAGGGGCCCAAATTCCAACGAGTACCTTTAGCTTTACATGGCTGCTCACAATTTAGCCCCGCCCAAAATGCCAGAACAGTACAAAAACCCCACATGTGACCCCATTTTGGAAAGAAGACACCCCAAGGTATTCGCTGAGGGGCATAGTGAGTCCATGAAAATTTAACTTTTTGTCAAAAGTTAGCAGAAAGGAGACTTTTTGAGAAAAACAATGAAAAATCAATTTCCGCTAACTTGTGCCAAAAAAATCTTCTGTGAACTCGCCATGCCCCTCATGGAATACCTTGGGGTGTCTTCTTTCCAAAATGGGGTCACATGTGGGTATTTATACTGCCCTGGCAATTTAGGGGACCTAAAGCGTGAGAAGAAAAATGCATAAAAATGCCCTCCTAAAAGGTACTCATTGGTTTTAGGGCCCTTTGAACATCTTGGCTGCAAAAAGTGCCACACATGTGGTATCGCCGTACTCAGGAGAAGTAGGGCAATGTGTTTGGGGTGTATTTTTACATATACCCATACTGGGTGAGAGAAATATCTCTGTAAATTGACAACTTTGTATAAATTTTTTAAAAAGTTGTCATTTACAGAGATATTTCTCACACCCAGTATGGGTATATGCAAAATACACCCCAAAACACATTGCCCTACTTCTCCTGAGTACGGCGATACCACATGAGTGACACTTTTTGCAGCCAAGATGCGCAAAGAAGCCCAAATTCCAATGAGTACCTTTAGGATTTCACAGGGCATTTTTACTCATTTTGGATTCTCACGCTTTAGGGCCCCTAAAATGCCAGGGCAGTATAAATACCCCACATGTGACCCCATTTTGGAAAGAAGACACCCCAAGGTATTCTGTGAGGGGCATGGCAAGTTCACAGAAATTTATTTTTTTGGCACAAGTTAGCGGAAATTGATATTTTTTTTTTTTTTTACAAAGTCTCATATTTCACTAACTTGTGACAAAAAATAAAATTTTACATAAACTCACCATACCCCTCACAGAATACCTTGGGGTGTCTTCTTTCTAAAATGGGGTCACGTGGGGTATTCATACTGTCTAACTGGCATTTTAGGGGCCCCTAAAGCGTGAGAAGAAGTCTGGAATCCAAATGCGTAAAAATGCCCTGTGAAATCCTAAAGGTACTCATTGGAATTTGGGCCCCTTTGCGCACCCAGGCTGCAAAAAAGTGTCACTCATGTGGTATCGCCGTACTCAGGAGAAGTAGGGAAATGTGTTTTGGGGTGTATTTTTATATATACCCATACTTTGTGTGAGAAATATCGCTGTAATCGACAACTTTTTAAATTTTTTTAAACAAAGTTGTCAGTTTACAGAGATATTTCTCTCACCCAACATGGGTATATGTAAAAATACACCCCAAAACACATTGCCCTACTTCTCCTGAGTACGGCAATACCACATGAGTGACACTTTTGCAGCCTGAGTGCAAAGGGCCCAAATTCAACGAGTACCTTTAGGTTTTACATGGCTGCTCACAATTTAGCCCCGCCCAAAATGCCAGAACAGTAAACACACCCCACAAGTGACCCCATTTCGGAAAGTAGACACCCCAAGGTATTCACTGAGGGGCATAGTGAGTCCGTGGGAGATTTCATTTTTTTGCCAGAAGTTAGCAGAAATGGAAACTTTATTATTTTTATTTTTTTCCTCAGAAAGTGTCATTTTCCGCTAACTTGTGAAAAAAATGAAATGATACATGAACTCACCATGCCCCTCCATGAATACTTTGGGGTGTCTTCTTTCTAAAATGGTGTCATTTGGGGGTATTTATACTATCCTGGCATTCTAGCACCTGAAGAAACATGACAGGTGCTCAGAAAGTCAGAGCTGCTTCAAAATGCCGAAATTCACTTTTTTGCACCATAGTTTGTAAACGCTATAACTTTTACCCAAACCAATAAATATACACTTATTGTATTTTTTTTAATCAAAGACATGTAGAACAATAAATTTTGCGAAAAATTTATATAGAAATGTAGTTTTTTTTAAAAAAAAAATTACAACAGAAAGTGAAAAATGTCATTTTTTTGCAAAAATTTCGGTAATTTTTGATTAATAGCAAAAAAAGTACAAACGTCAGCAACAATGAAATACCACCAAATGAAAGCTCTATTAGTGAGAAGAAAATGAGGTAAAATTCATTTGGGTGGTAAGTTGCATGACGGAGCAATAAACGGTGAAAGTAGTGTAGTGCGGAATTGTAAAAAGTGGCCTGGTCATTAAGGGTGTTTAAGCTAGGGGGGCTGAAGTGGTTAAAAAGGAAAAAAAAAATTTACATTTTTTTTTTTTTTTTTTCCCGATTACTTCTTCGATGAGTACTATTCCTCCAATTGTATTTAACCATATTATATCTCCTGCACACCGTTTTACCCTACGCACGCCACCAGCGGATTTTACCGACATCCCATCAGTGGATCCAGGAGCACTATTGCTCCCATATATAACCTGAAGCTGTGATATAGTAGCGCTGCCATTTGCATACATCGAACTACAGTACAATCTCGATATGCAACTAAACCAAGTTCTAATTGGACATCCGAGTGCAATATGGAAGCAATATTGCCCCCGGAACTTACCACAAGATTGCGATTCCTCCCAAACCAGGTACAACATTCTGATTTCTATGATTACCATTCACCAATCACGCTCCTACAGGAGCGGGGATATGGGCACAAACACTCCTACCAGCTACACGTCACCAAAATAGCAAGCCTTACGTCAATGAAAGGGAGGTTATGGACAAACATTACCTTTAACATGGTATTCGTGGAGTGTACCCCAGACACACCCCCAGGAATCCTCCCTCCTCCCCCCTCCCCCATCCTCCAACCTCTCCAAGGCTTGAGCTTCCTCCCCCCCTCACCCTTCCTCCCACCTCTCCCAGGTTTGAGCGCCAAATCACACAACACATGTTGTTATAAATGCTTGCAGTGCATTTTACTATGTATGTATTACTGTCCTGAAGACGGGGGGACTTTCACCCCTGAAACGCGTAGACGAATAAAGTACCTTTTAAAAGACATCGCATCATTCCGTCATCCTTGGCAGCGCCGGAAATAAGGTTCTTATCTCCATTTTTCTCCTATGATCCCCAATCATGTTAAGCCACGTCCCCTCCCACTAGGCAAACAGGGATTGAAAAAATAAAGTTAAAAATCAACTTTTAGGTCCGCTAAGCCACACCCCTGATTTGTTGAGGACATGCCCCTCCCCCTCTGCAACCAATGAGTATTGACAAAATGAAGTTAAAAATCAACTTCTGTCAGCTGCAGAGGTGGGAGGGACGGGGACTTTCTCTTTGCAGCTCACACTCAGAGAGGACAGTGCTGCTGTCTTAGATTGAGATGTTCAAAAGGACACGCTCCAATCCAGTTAGGCCATGCCCCCTCCCACTCAGCCAACAGGGATTGAAATAATAAAGTTAAAAATTAACTACTAGGTACATAGCTCAGCAGACAGGATATGATTAGATACACAGCTCAGCAGACAGTATCACACAGGATAGGATTAGATACACAGTTTAGCAGACAGTATCATACAACATAAGATTAGATACACAGCTGAGCATATAGTATCACACAGGCTAGGATTAGATACACAGCTCAGCAGATGGTATCACCCTGACAGGATTAGATACACATCTCAGCAGACAGTGGGGCAGGATGCTGTAGAGGTCACTGTTAAGGGGGATACTGTTGATATCTTTTTACGACACACAGTAACATGAAACAAAATAGATGAAATATACCCGTGCGAAGCCGGGTCCTTCTGCTAGTCTTATATATATATATATATATATATATATATATATATATAAATGAATTTCTGGCTAGACGTCTAGACGTTCAGTATGCGCGACCAAACGACTGGACCGATCTTCACCAAATTTGGCACACGGGTACATCAGGTGTGTACGGGAAGGTTTTAGCCAATACAAGCCAGCAAGCCTTTCACTTAAATCCAAACTGTCATTTACTGCTCCCTGCCAGTTCGGTAACCATAACAACCCCCAGCCATGTTCACTGCTGTAGATGAGATGAGATGAGGGAATCTGTCACCAGGATAATCACTATAGAAGTCATGGCCTAATAGAACTTAGTACCTTATTTCCTGAGGTTTCCATAACAACTCGGCCATTTCTCTCGACTGCTGCAGGTTAGCTTTAAAGGGGCAGGGCGCTGTGGATGACACTGTTAAGGGAGCGGAATGCTATGGAGGTCACAGTTCAGGGGGGAAGTAGGGTGGCCATTCAAGTCACCCTTAAAACCCCGCCCCCAGGTCCAGATAAGCCACACCTCTGATTCGGTTAGGTAATGCCCCCTCCCCTCCTGAGGTGAGAGGGACGGTGATTTTCTCCCTGCAGCTCACATTCAGACAGAACAGTGCTGCTGTCTTAGAGTTAGCTGTCTAAATGGACACCCCCCCCCCGATCCTGTTAGGCCACGCCCCCTCCCACTAAGAAAACAGGGTTTGAAAAAATAAAGTTAAAAGTCAACTTTTAGGTCCGCTAAGCCACACCCCTGATATGTTTAGGACACACACCCTCCCCCTCTGCAGCCAATGAGTATTGACAAAATGAAATTAAAAATCAACTTCTGTCAGCAGCAGAGGTGGGAAGAACGGTGACATTTTCTTTGCAGCTCACACTAAAAGACGACAGTGCTGCTATCTTAGAGTGAGATGTTCAAAAGGACACGCCCCAATCCAGTTAGGCCATGCCCCCTCCCACTCAGCCAACAGGGATTGAAAAAATAAAGATCAACTACTAGGTACACAGCTCAGCAGACAGGATAGGATTAGATACACAGTATCATACAACATAAGATTAGATACATAGCTCAGCAGATAGTATCACACAGGATAGGATTAGATACACAGCTCAGCAGATGTTATCACACAGGACAGGATTAGATACACAGCTCAGCAGACAGTGGGGCAGGGTGCTGTAGAGGTCACTGTTATGGGGGATACTGTTGAATTGATATCTTTTTACAACATACGGAAACATGAATTGAAATAGATGAAATATACCTGTGCGAAGTCGGGTCCTTCTGCTAGTCTCTTATATATAAGAATGAGTTTCTGTCTGTCTGTCTAGACGTTCTTTATGCGCGACCAAACGACTGGACCAATCTTCACCAAATTTGGCACACGGGTACATCAGGTGTTAGGTAAGGTTTTAGACCGGCTCACAGCTCTCTAGGACGTACCGTTCCTGACAGTGGCGTAGCTAATGGCTTATGGGCCCTGGTGCAAGAGTTCAGCTTGGGCCAACTTTCCCTCAGTGCTTTGTATGTCTTCTTATGCGGCACAAGGGTCTTTGGGCCCCCTTAGGCTCCTGGGCCCGGTAGCGACTGCTACCTCTGCACCCCCCTATAGCTACGCCTATGGTTCCTGAGGTATTCACTAAAAATGACCTGTATTAGCCAATACAAGCCAGTAAGTCTTTCACTAAGTTAAATCCTAACCGTCATACACACTGTCACATGCACACTGATTTATTCCAGGAAGGTTTCCATAACAACCCAGCCATTTCTCTTCACTGCTGTAGGTCAGCTTTGGGCTAGGGCTACACGACGACAATAAGTCGCACGACACATGGGCACAACTACACTGCTACATGCATCCATCTTAGATAGATTTTTTGCGACTGTCGTGTTGCAGTCGCAGTATGTTGCATGTCAGTGTGACATCATAGCCTATCAATATAAAAATTGTTGCTCGACATAGGTACAACAAAACGTTGTGGGACATTTGTCGTCATGTAGCCCTAGCCTTAAAGGGGCTGGTGCTTTGGAGGTCTGTGTTAAATGGGCGGGCACTGTGGAGGTCACAGTTATTAAAGGGGCGAGCACTGCGGAGGTCACAGTTATTAAAGGGGCGGGCATTGTGTAGGTCACTGTTATTAATGGGGCGACCACTGTGCAGGTCACTGTTATTAAAGGGGCGGCCACTGGGGAGGTCAATGTTAAAGGGGCGGCCACTGTGGAGGTCAATGTTAAAGGGGCGGTCACTGTTAAAGGGGCAGGCACTATGGAGGTCACTGTTAAAGGGGCCACCACTGTGGAAGTCACTGTTTAAGGGACGAGCACTGTGAAGGTCACTGTTTAAGGGACAGGTACTGTGAAGGTCACTGTTTAAGGGACAGGTACTGTGAAGGTCACTGTTAAAGAAGCGGCCACTATGAAGGTCAGTGTTAAAGAGTTGGACACTGTGGAGGTCACTGTTAAATAGGTGGTCACTGTTATAGGGACACCCGATGGGAAGGTCACTGTTAAAGGGGCGGGCACTGTGGAGGTCACTGATTAAGGGGCGGGCACAGTGGAGTTCACTGTTAAAGGAACGGGCACTGTGGAGGTCAATGATAAAGGGGCGGGCACTGTGGAGGTCACTATTAAGGGGTGGGCACTGTGGCAGTCACTGTTAAAGGGGTGGGCACTGTGGAGATCACTGTTAAAGGGGCAGGCACTGTGGAGGTCACTGTTAAAAATGTGGTCACTGTTAAAGGGGCAGGCCACGCATCCAGCGCCTCACAAGCCTCTATACCCGCCAGAACAGATAAAAAATGTGACCGCAGATGAAGGTCTAATGTGACCGAAACATCCGATCTATGATTACTGTTCATACTCACTAATACAAATATTAGGCCAATGGATGAAACTACTGTATGGATTGAATGAATAAATCCTTTTGAATTGCAACACTCAAAACTGTGTGCATCAATTTTACTACATGTACACTGTTAAAGGGGCAGGCACAGTGGAGATATAAAGGGGCGGGCACTGTGGAGGTCAATGTTAAAGGGGCGGACATTGTGGAGGTCAATTTTAAAGGGGCAGCCATTGTGGAAGTCAATGTTAAAGGGACGGCCACTGTGGAGGTCACTGTTAAAGGGGTGGGTACTGTAGAGGTCACTGTTATGGAGGTCCTTCTGCTAGTACATATATATATATATATATATATATATATATATATATATAGAAGTCAAATACAACAGCAGCACAGTTTAGAAGGTGAATAGGGTGCAAATCCTCAGGGAAGGTAGACAACGATTCCACTGCAGAATATTTCCAAAAAATGAGGCAGTACTCCAAATAAAGGTGAGCGGTGATAACCCGATTTATTCGCGAGGCAACGTTTAAGCCTACTCAATGAGGCCTTTGTCAAGCTTGGCAAAGGCCTCATTGAGTAGGCTGAAATGTTGCCTGGGAATATATCGGGTCATCACCATTCACCTTTATTTGGAGTAATGCCTAATATTTTGGTTATATATATATATATATATATATATATATTTTTTTTTTTTTTTTTTTATTGCCTTTTTTATGTACAAACATCTGTACATAAAATAATAATAAAAAAATTTATTGTATAAGTGCAGAAGCATAATTGCTATTTCAATGCCCGTATTGATAAGAACAAACATGTGATTACATTTTATCTTGTACACTGAACATCATAAAAAAATAAAGATTGAAAAATGACAAAATTGCTGTTTTTTCTTTATTTGTGATCGGATCGGCTATCAGAAAGGTGTACCTAACCTATCTAACCCTATCTACAACAAGCAGTAGAATTATGCCATAACTGCTGCGGTAGGGCAGCCTAAAGGGGCCACCCTAATATGAAATGACTGTAAGATGGTGTGGGTGGGTGGGTGAAATCAGCTGAATCGGCGTCAGCCTGGGCCCACAGGTGCCTATAAATAGCCTAGCAATCAGCCAGCCTAGGCCCACAGGTGCATATAAATAGCCTTGTAGTCAGCCTCCCTCCCACAAATGCAGCAATACTTGCTTAATACTTGTGGTCGGATCGGCTATCAGAAAGGTGTACCTAACCTATCTAACCCTATCTACAACAAGCAGTAGAATTATGCCATAACTGCTGCGGTAGGGCAGCCTAAAGGGGCCAAAAGAGCAGACCTTAGGTTAGAGCAAAATATATACATACCATTACTACACCCACTTTGAACGTAAAAGACATTTCCCGATGAAGGTGCGAAATATATCGTACATATCACAGTGACTACCATCTACCTTACCTCTTTGTCATGTGCACCGGCACATCGTTCTTGGAGGTGGCTAATGCTGATGCGATTGAAGGAGTGGCCGGTTATCAGAAACGATTTACTCCTATGTATACTAACAACATGTGAACATATTACGAGAAGGTCTGAATCCTAAGAGCTGCAGACTGAAACAAACAATGGTAAATCTGTTAGAAGGCCTAAAGGAATTCCAAGCATTCGCTGAGGGCCCTGATCGGGCACCAACTGTTCCTGGTTGCAAACTACTACACCTTTACTTATTCCCCAGGCCACACTTTTTATATATAAAGGGCCAAAAAGTTAGAACATGGCATATGCCATCTTTCTCTATTAGTAGATTAAGCGGAATGTGTAAACTCACCAGGCCTGGGGAACCATCAACACGAATACATGGCTATTTCAATTAATGAGCTAATGTTGCCTGTAATGAGGACAGAGAACGTACACACCATACCTGCAATTGTGACAGGAAATAAGCTTAAGGTCGTGATAACTATGTATGCTGCGCCTGTAGTAGTGATAGGACTTGTCGTGTCTGTAGACGTGAGACATTGTGAATTGCGCCTTATTACTGTACCTCCTACTGGAAGACGTACTGATACCCAGGACTTAGGCCCGACACCAACACCCTCAGCCCGAGTGGCAGAAAAAGACATGGAACCTACTTGTGGTGGGGCCACATGGCCGACCTCAAATGGTGAAGTCATATATGAAACACTTAATCGGAGAAGTTATGCGTGAAAGACTCTGATGGCGGAGTCATATGTGTAACACTAAATCGGAGAAGCCATGCGTGGGAGACTAATGGCGGGGTCATATGTGAAGCACTTAATCGGAGAAGCCATGCGTGAGACTCTAATGGCGGTGCCATGTGTGAGAGACTCTAATGGCGAAGTCATATGTCAAACACTTAATCGGAGAAGCCATGCGTGAGAGACTCTAATAGCGGTACCCTGCGTGAGAGACTCTAATGGTGAAGTCATATGTCAAACACTTAAATGGAGAAGCCATGCGTGAGGGACTTTAATGGCGGACACTTAATCGGAGAAGCATTGCTTGAGAGACTATAATGGCGGAGTCATGTGTGTAAAACATAAACGGAAAAGCCATGCATGAGAGACTCTAATGGCAAAGTCATATGTGTAACACTTAATTGGAGAAGCCATGCGTGAGAGACTCTGATGGCAAAGTCATATGTCAAACACTTAATCGGGGAAGCCATGTGTGAGAGACTAATGGCGGTACCCTGCGTGATAGAGTCTAATGGCGAAGTCATATGTCAAACACTTAATCCGAGAAGCCATGCGTGAGGGACGCTAATGGCGGACACTTAATCGGGGAAGCATTGCGTGAGAGACTCTAATGGCATAGTCATGTGTGTAAAACATAAACGGAGAAGCCATGCATGAGAGACTCTAATGGTGGACACTTGATCAGAGAAGCCATGCGTGAGAGACTCTAATGGCGGAGTCATGTGTGTAAAACATAAACGGAGAACCCATGGGTGAGAGACTCTAATGCCGGAGTCACATGTGTAACACCAAATCTGAGAAGCCATGCGTGAGAGACTCTAATGGCGGAGTCATGTGAGTAAAACATAAACGGAGAAGCCATGCGTGGGAGACTAATTGCGGAGCCATACATGCGAGACTCTAATGGCATTTTTTTTTTTTTATAAACCACTTATGCAGCACCAGTATGACTTGGGAACTCGCGTAACCATGAACCCCTCTGACAGGGAACCTAAGACACTAAACAGCCTACAACCATATGGTACCCCTAACGAACAACATAAAAAACGGTCAAAGAGCCCCCCGGAGCCATGAGGCCGAAGCGATCATTGGGCCCCCCGAAGCCATGAGACTGAACTGAATGACTTTACAGTGACGATAAGTAATTAAATGTGAGCCAGACCCGATGGGATATGCATAGACATAAGTGAAGCGAACCACGTGCATAAATAAACATTAACCAACCGCGAACCGTGAATTTGAACAGATGGGAGAAAACAAAGAGCCAGAGGCCTTGCAGTTCGCTAAGAGAAGACCCTTATCTTGACAAATGAAGGATTTGTGAAAATATAGTAGGAAACGTACTCCTATTGGCCCACTGACCGCTGAGAAGCTATTTGGTTAACTGGGGCAAGAGACCAATCTGAGTGAATATCAACCAGAAGTAAAGCGGACCAGTCTAAGTAAATGCAAACCAGGACTGAAACACAAAGAAATTTTTATTTTTTTTTTTACCGAAGTGAACAGAAAAAGTAGGCCTTCGGAATGTAACAAACCAATGAGGAAATACATGCAAGCCTGAAAAGAATGCAGCTATGTTTATCGGGAGAGCAGTGTCAGAGCGGTGTGCTGACTGCCCTAGTGAAAATACTGGCTAACCATGATGTCGAAATAAAAAGGAAAATGTAGCTATAAGTGGAAGCAGAGTATAACACATGGTGTAAGAACAGGTGGGTGACTGCAGCTCTGGATGTGAGTAGTGCCCAACACATGGTATGGGCGCAGCTCTGAGTGTGAGCATGAAGAGCATGGTATAACGCAGCCATATGAATGCAATCTAAAGTGAGCAGAGTATTAATGTGATACAACAACAGATGCATGAACGCAGCTCTAGTAGTGAATGGAGTATAGGACAAAATGTAAATGCAGACACACAGACGTAGCTTTTGAAGGTAACAAACCTAGCCATGATCATTCTACCATTAGCGCCCAACCCCCTTCGCCCCAGAGCGCTACAAGTCACAGACCGTGTAACCAAATCTGATCTCACCGTGAATGCCAGCACTCGCCCGGCACCTTCTGCCATTGCGCAGGTGCGAATGAACCTCCGCATAATGCTGCAGGATTATTATTTTTTTTCTTTTTTTTTTTTTAAATAATGGTCACCACAACACCACCTCGTGTTCCTCTAAGAAACGTAAACGTGGTTGAACATAAACCCTGATGCAACGCCAATTAATCAACACAATAGAGCACCTATAAACGTAGCACAGAACCGCTGACACATGTGTGCCCAAAACATACAATTTATAGATTAAACACACTTACCAGAACTCAAATACAGGCGCCTTGATCAATCTGCTAGTGCCCCCATATATGGACCACTGATACACATTCACCAACACCTTGCATGTCTGGCGCTAACTGCGGACGTGCGCCCCACATGTAAAATAGGTGACAGAAAAACATGCACTTTTTTTTTTTAAACTAATGACCATTGATACATGACCCTTCCAGAGAGATAAACTAAATAATACCATCACTTAAACACAGCATGCGTAGCTTGGAAACAGATATCAGAAAACATGCGACCATACCTACTCTAGGCGCATGCAACACCAATAACTATCAATAACTGGGCGATACCAGGAGCCGTTGGGCATTACGGGAGCGGATATGTTTGGAGGTGTATAAACTCCAATTTAAATGTGCCTGCTTTTCATCTATAGGCTACATTCAGGTGCACCTGTGAGGCCCTGGGCCATATCAGCCTGTCTCGGGTGGGGCTCACAGGCACCTCCCACCGCAAGCATGGTTACATGCTGGAGGTCACTGGTGAGCTGTCTGTGAGTCAGGCCTTACGCTCCCGTAATGCCCAACGGCTCCTGGTATCGCCCATACGGCTCAGGTAGGTTAAGTGGTAGGGCCTCGGGCTACTTGAGGGACCTTGCCGTGGTGTCCGAGCTTAAGACATGTCCTCCTAGTAGGATATGTCGAACTAACCCCTCAATTTTATCAGTGTGAGGGTTTAGTATTGCCGCAGAGTGCACCTGCTTTTGCTATGGTTATGTTTTTGATTGTTCTCCACATCCACATTATCGCTATCGTATGTAGGATGGTTATTGTGGTACTTGTAGTCCGTTGCTGGCATCTTCCATTGTATGCATTTTTTGTTGTTGATTGCCCCTAGCAACGGACTACAAGTGCAGGATGTGCTCCCCTAGATACATGCACAACTGCATATGGGTTGAGCATATCCTGCTTGTTAAACACCACACCACGTTTTCCAACACCAATAACTATATGCAATAGCCCCCAACAAGCCCCTAAACAGCCGGACAAAAATACTAACAACAGTCACTTGACCATTAGCGCCCAACTTTGCTTCGTCCCAGAGTATTACGAATCGCATACCGCAGTGTGGGTCTCGTGAAAACAAGTGCGATTCTACAGTGAATGCCAGCATTCGCCTGGCACTTTCTGCCGCTGCCCAGGCATGAATGAGCCTGCACATTTACTGTGTTTTTTGTTTTTTTTTGTTATTTTTTTTTTTCCTCATTGACCATCACAACACTTAAACACAGCGTGCATAGCTTGAGCCAACTGCAGACACGCACCCCAAATGTAAACCAGGTATCAGAGACATACAACCATACCTACTCTAAGCGCATGCTACCCCGATAACTGTATGCAATGGCCCCCACAGGCCTCTGAATAGCCAGACAAACTAGGGGTGGACGGTATAGGCGATATAGGCGATATGCGATATAAATTTGTGCCACGATATGGATTTTGTGCATATCGCCGGACTGCGATATGACCTTGAGCGGCAGTTCCGATCGGAGTCCCAGCAATGTAATGCTGGGGCTCCGATCGGTTACCATGGCAGCTGGGACGCTACTGAAGTCCTGGCTGCCATGGTATGTATGCGCGGTGGCCGCCGGGCGCTGCTTCTTCTCATAGATCTGTGTGGCGCATTGCTAATGCTATAAGCATTAGCAATGCGCGCTGACAGACAGAAGAAGGAGGGCCCGGCAGCCACCGCGCACGTGAGTAATGCTGCTCACTTACATACCATGGCAGCCAGGACTTCAGTAGCGCCCTGGCTGCCATGGTAACCGATCGGAGCCCCAGCATTACACTGCTGGGACTCCGATCGGAACTGCTGCTGCCACCAATGATGTGGGGTAGGGGCCCCTGCCACCAATAATTAATACTGGGGAGGGAGAGGAGGGGGCGCACTGCCCACTGCCACCAATGATGGGGAGACCATGTGGCCACTGCCACCAATGATTAATACTGGGGAGGGAGGGAGGGTTTGAGTTACCAGAGGGGGCTGATAAGAGTGAGAGCCTGGGGGGCACGTGAGAGGGTGGGGGGCACATGAGAGGCTAGGGGGGGGGGGCTGATGAGAGGCTGGGGGGGCTGATGAAAGGCTGGGGGGGCTGATGAGAGGCTGGGGGGGCTGATGAGAGGCTGGCTGCCATGGTCAACTCCCTGCTGCTGTGTGTACTATATACAGGGCAGCAGGGAGAGTGTAACGTCCTATTCACCCTAATAGATGTCTATTAGGGTGAATATGACAAGGGTTCTAGCCCTTAAGGAGGCTAATAGTTATTAAATAAAAAGAAAAAAAAGTTTAAATACCCCGCCCAAAATATAGAAAACAATATATAGCGATATATATCGCATATCGCACATGCTTAAAATTATATCGCAATATAGATTTTAGGCCATATCGCCCACCCCTACTAACACCATCGCTCGACCATTAGCGCCCAAACTCTGCTTCATCCCAGAGCACTACATGTTGCGGACCACAGCGTGGGTCCCGTGCAAACCACTCCGATCCTACCATAATTACCAGCGCCTTCCTGAGAGATTCTGCCATCGCCCAGCCGTAAGGAGCCTCTACACCATGCTGCTGTATCCTAGAGCTGACCCAGAGGTAGTGAAATCAGCTTAATCGGCGTCAGCCTAGGCCCACAGGTGGCTATAAATAGCCTAGCAATCAGCCAGCCTAGGCCCACAGGTGCATATAAATAGCCTTGTAGTCAGCCTCCCCTCCCACAAATGCAGCAATACTTGCTTAATACTCAACATCACAAAAAGTGATCAGAAAGTTGTATGTAAGTTAAAATGGCACCAATGACAACTACAACTTGCCCAACAAAAGACAAGCACTCACAAAGCTCCATCAACTGAAAAATAAAAATGTTATAGGTCTTTGAGTAAGACAACACAAAAACATGTTCTTTTGTGCAAAAGTATAAACTTATAAATTATGAATAATTGTACTGAACTACATAATAAAGTTATCATGTGGCTTATAGCACACAGTGAACACCATGAAGACAAAACCTCAAAAAACTGCGCAGAAGTTCCTTTTTTTCATGCCCCCCCAAAAAAAAAATGTTAACATTATATAATACATTAGGTTCATTCCAAAATAGCGCAGTATCCTGCGAAAAACAAGCTCTCGTGTTGATGGAAAGAAAGTTAAGCAGCGTCCTTAATTTATTGTGCAAAACAAGCACTTTTTAACCCCTATTTCCTTATGGATTGTAAAATCTCACATAAAGATTATTATTACTTTTATTATTAGCATAAAGCATTGGATTTTTCTAAATATTGGATTGGCCATTATTGAAACTCTGGCTCTATCTAGTGGTGTGAAGATTTATGGCAGTTCATTGCAAATTATAACGTAATGAACAGTCACACACAGTATATAAATATATACATATTAAACTCCATATAAGGTTTTTTTTTCTGCCAGACACAAAAAGCAGCTTTTATAAAAGGCTAATCTAATGTAAACTACGCCGACAGGTATATGCCCCCTCCCCACACACTCTGAGGATAGCTAATGTATGTGAACAAGTACAGTGGAGGTTAATGCACTCTTAACAAAATGTTCAGTAACTCTGGTATATGCATATAGAGTAAATCTGAAGGGTAGGCGCACTAAAAGTGTGATGGTGTATAGTGAGTAGTGATTGGCGCAAAGACCCATATTCGATTTCGCGATATTTGACGAATAATTTGCATCATATTCGTCATATATTCGCATTCAATATTATGACTTGCGATTAATTTTTCAAGTTATATTCGTGTGCGCATAGAATCTATTCGTTATTAATAACGTTTAAATAGCTTTACATGTTTTGAAAGCTTGAAATGGCGGGAGTCATTTGTGTGAATGGAAAGGTGCGAAAAAGACATATACGAATTTTCGCAATACATGCAGCATACTGGAGTCGGACACAACCCGTTAACGCTTGGTAGGAAAGGGAATACAAACCGCAAATAGATTAATGCGAATATTCAATTGACGAACATTCGCAGGACAGTTTTTACCTATTAAGTCTTTACTCTGACAGGAATAGTGGAAATTGTTATAGAAAGAAATTAAGGTTGGGGGAATTATGTCTGAATCTTTTATTTACAATACAGTTTCCCTATCACTATCCATCTTAAGAACGAATATTCGTAATTGCGAATATGGTGTCATGTATTCGACATATTCGCAAAATCTCAACACTAATAGTGAGGCTTCACTTTGTTGGGTTATGTACAGTATAGGTGACTGGGATCAGGGGCCAGGACGGAGAAGCAAACAGTGCTGTGTCTGTGCTTGAGGCCTTAGGGTATGCCCACATACATATTAGTTTTACCGTACTTTTAAATCAAAAAACAATACAGTAGCAAGTGGAGACCTCCCAAGTGTCCCTCTTTTGGAGGGACAGTCCCTACTTTTGACCCAAGTCCCGTTGTCCCTCTTTTCTCCTTAAATGTCTCTCTTTTTGATTTGAAGTACAGATTTGCACTATTACAATAGTGATCCAGAAAGTGTTGTCTGGTTCCTATCTACATATTACAGCCCGCCTTGTATATTATTTCATCATTTGATGCAATTTTGATTTTAGAAATTAATATATTCAGAAAAAATGCTGCTGTATTGTGTAAAAGAAAACTATTGAAGTGTATAGATATGTAGGAAAAATGGATCTTTCACACAACGAACACAAAGTGGGGAAGTATGCAAGTGAATTGGGTTATGACAAACCACAGCAAATAAGGAAAATTGCTGTAGACCAAGAAATCCAATAAAAAATAGGTTTATTTTATACATAATATTAAAGCAATCATAGGCCTCTTTCACACTTGCATTCTGAGGATCCGGCAGGCACTTCCATCCTGCCGGATCCATCAGAACGCAAGTCGCCTGAAAGCATTTGAAGACTGATCAGGATCCTGATCAGTCTTCGAAATGCTTCCAGGTTACCATGGCAGCCAGGAAGCTACTGAAGTCCTGGCTGCCATGGTACTCCGCAGCAGTATACCTACCTGTGCTGCGGCCGCCGGGCGCTCCTTCATGAAATCACAGGTCCCCGCGGCGCATAGATCAATGCGCCGCCCGGACCTGTGACATCATGAAGGAGCGCACGGAGGCCGCAGCGCAGGTAATTACACTGCTGCGGAGTACTTACCATGGCAGCCAGGACTTCAGTAGGGTCCTGGCTGCCATGGTAACCTGGAAGCATTTCGAAGACTGATCAGGATCCTGATCAGTCATCTAATGCTTTCAGGCGACTTGCGTTCTGACGGATCAGGCGGGACGGAAGTGCCTGCCGGATCCTCAGAACGCAAGTGTGAAAGAGGCCTAATATGTCTATATCTTACTTTGCATTTGGCTTTTTTTTATTTCAATGATTGCTTTAATATTATGTATAAAATAAACCTATTTTTTATTGGATTTCTTGGTCAGGGTGCAGGAGATGGGCAGTGCACACGAGATACCTTTGCTCCAGGTTACTCTCTGCACTGAGGTATCTGACCCCTCTCTAGGCGCTAAGGCAGTGCGCCAAATTATCAAGCAACACCCACCTCCAATATTTAGCTAGCTATCATGCAGGAGTTTGTTGACTCTATGTTTCACCACAGGCAGCGTTCTCTAGCACACTCTCTTAACCCCTTAAGGACACATGACGTACCGGTACGTTCATATGGTGTAGATAAACCAGTCCAGCAAAATCTGCCTTCTAAAAACCACACGGCGCTACTTTCCCTCTACGCCATGCCGCTTGGCCATACAGTAGTTTACGACTACATATCGGGTGTTTCTGCAAACTACTGAATCAGGGCAATAAAAATTGGGTTTTGTTTGGCTGTTAACCCTTGCTTAGTTACTGGAAAAAATTGATCAAAATGAAAAATTTGCGAAAAAAATCAAAATTCAGAAATTTAGCTCCATTTCCATTTAACTCGTGTGAAACACCTAAAGGGTTAACAATGTTTTTAAAATCAGTTTTGAATACCTTGAGGGGTGTAGTTTCTAGAATAGGGTCATTTTTGGGTGGTTTCTATTATGTAAACCTCACAAAGTGACTTCAGACCTGAACTGGTCCCTAAAAAGTGGGTTTTTGAAAATTTCAGAAAAATTTCAAGATTTGCTTCTAAACTTCTAAGCCTTGTAACGGCCCCTAAAAAATAAAATGGCATTCCCAAAATGATCCATACATTAAGTACATATGAGGAATGTAAATTAATAACTTTTTTTGGCGGTATTACTATGTATTATAGAAGTAGAGAAATTGAAGCTTGGAAAATTCCAAATTTTTCAAAATTTTTGTTAAATTTAGTATTTTTTAATAAATAAAAATATTTTTTTTTACTCCATTTTACCAGTGGCATGAAGTACAATATGTGATGAAAAAACGATCTCAGAATGGCCTGGATAAGTCCTTAAGGTGAAATATGGCTGTGTTCTCAAGGGGTTAAACCTGCTTGCATGCTCTTACCATGAAGTCCCTGTACTTTAATTATTTCCTATTGTTTGGAGATGCTGGTCTAACTTTGTTTTTCACAATGTACATTTGGGGAAGTATCTACCTCTATTTGGACCGTGTACTCCTGTCCATCTGCCCGGGGCTTCAAATCAGAGTATAATATAGACAGATTCTACATTGCCCTGAATTCTGTTGGCTTAGGCCCATGAGAGACAAGCAACCTTGTCGTTAGTAGATAGTCCTTACACAATTTGTGTGCAAAGAATTTTTATCTAGTAAGTATAACAGAATTTCAATTCAGATTTCTCCATGGCAAATGACCCTTCTGAGTGTGAGCATGCCTTCACTGGCTACCTGTGATGTCATCAAAAATTAAATACACATCATAACCGTGCCATCAGTTCACTGCATGCATGGTATTTTACTCACATTAGTGCCTATATCTGCTTTCCTTGCTGTCAACATTGTGTCTGTTCCATGGCACATTTAAAGCGGCTTTCTGGGACCAATTAACAACTCTTCATATATCTTATGCTGGCCTACTGAACAACTTTCAAATTGACTTATTGTGCTGTACCCATCTAGCTCTTATTGGTGAACATCACAGCGTACCACATGACGCTCCACTTCTGTAAAAAATCCTACTTCTGCCGATGTCACATCCATCTACTTAAACAACAGGCTTCCTGTCTCTGAAATGACTACGTCATTTCCTAGCACATGAGAGGGCCAGAGTCCTTAGTGTTTCCTCACAGGTAGAGTATTGACTACAGCCTCTGCATAAGTGCATGCACCACAACGCCAATAACTCCAGCAGAGCACAAATAATAAATACTATACTTTGTTAATAAATTAAATTAATTACATAAAAAACAGCAGATAAAACACACGGGAACAAATAGAACCTGGTGTCTGGATTACATATACTGTATATCAACACTACACAGTGTAAACATACAGTCCCTGACAAAAGTCTTGTCGCTTCTCTATTTTGTAGAAACTTCTGCTATTAACCTGACTTTTAATAATCAATTGGTGTTAGAAATAGCTCATATGAAAAGCTAAAGCCCTCCCAAATGATGTTTAATGCACTGAAATAAATTAGTTTCACTAAAAAAAGATTTAACATTTAATCAAGACAGAAAGGTCAAAATTTGGCAAGACAAAAGTTTTGTCGCCTATACAGAAATTGAACAACTTTACTGCAAATCCACAAATATGTCAGCAAATTAAGTAGTGGTGCTGTGAGATCCAAATGTAATATCTTGTATGACTTCCATGAGCTTGAAGGACAGCATCCATGCGGTTTGGCAAGGATTCATACAATTTATTGAGGAAGTCATCAGGAATAGCAAAGAAAACAGTCTTGCATGCCTCCCAGAGTTCATCAATATTCTTTGGTTTCGTCTTCCATGCTTCCTCTTTCATCCTACCCCACATATGCTCAATGATGTTCATGTCTGGTGACTGGGCTGGCCAATCCTGGAGCATCTTGATCTTCTTCGCCTTAAGGAATTTTGATGTGGAGATGGAAGTATGCAGGGGCGAACCTAGAAGTGACTGGGCCCCAAAGCAAATTTTTGTATGGGCCCCCCCCCCCCCAACTCCCTCCTCCTGTGTAAACCCCACTCCTTTGGCTAGACACGATCTAGACCAGACTAGGCTGCCACACCATCCTTTTCCTATATAATACATATATATATATTGTGGGGGGGGGTTAGCTCTGGTCTCGAGGATCGTTCACATACAGATAGTCGTCCACCGCAGCTTTAGGGGCCAAAACATCGCTTTATTGTCCCAGCATCAACATAAATAAATGAAATTCAAAACAAACACCTTCCCGGCTGGGCTCTAACTTAACACAGTGTGTCCCTGACTCACCTAAGACACTGTTCACACACACGGCACCCATGCGGCTTTCCCAGCCCAATGTCCATCAGCCTCCTGGCTGTTACCTCACCGGTGTCTTTGGGGGATTGTGGTCCAGTCGTCCGCCCGACGCTGACCATGCGACCCTTATCCCTAGGCGTCGCGGGACCCCCAAACTTCAGGCTACTCCCAGCCTTGTGGTCTCTCAGCGCTCCCAGATCAAACCACACACAGAACCACTCCAGGCTTCTGTACCTCACAGGACACACCCATCTCACTGTGAGGACAGCTTTATGCTCTCTTGATTGTGGCACCTGTTGCTGCCTCAGACCTGCCCACTGATGGGAAAGAGATGGATAATCCTGCCATTCCTCTGCTTCTATCAGCCATGAGGCCTGTCACTGCCTCACATATCCCCCCTTTGTTCAACCCCGTAGAGGTGAACACTAGCATCCAACCACGATGCTCGTGAGAGGGCATCGACCTGGCCTACAGTCTTCCCCTTATTCTGCCAGACCCAGGCCAATAGTGCTTGGTTTCTCACCCACATGAGTTTAGTATGGGGCAAATAAGACCTACGGGATTTTCTTGCCCATCTCATGACCCGGTACTCTCTTTCACGAGTGAGGATGATGCGCTTTCGCACCAGTGGCCTCTCTCTTTTCGTTTTTTCTCTCTCCACATTTCGCATCAGCACATGTTCCTCATGTCCTTTCTTGGACTGCTGCAACTCTCGACTAAACTGTTCCCTCACTTCGGCCGACTCTTCTTCAGCCTTATCTTTGGTCTTGGGAACATCCGAGGATTTCTCCCACTCCAACTCATCAGCCTCAGCCTTTGAGTCTCTTTTGGAGTCTTCAGTCACTTTGATAGGCTTTTCATCCTTCACGGACACAGCATTACATACTTGCATTCTTAGCTCCTCCTCCTCTTTCTCATTAAGGATGGAGGTACTTGGGACATCAGAGTCCGTTTCAGACTCAGCATCTTCTGGCAATCCCTGAAGAGGTTCACCCAGGATATGGTTCTCCTTTCGGGCAGGATTCAGGAGAGCCAGCCCATCGGAGTAGACAGCACCCTCATACTGGTCGTCGGTCCCCCGTATTTCTTCCCCAGCAGACTGCTGGCTTTCTGGAAGGCATTGACAGCAGAGGGAATGTCTTTCATGACCAGGTCCTGGCCACACACTGCCACGAGTCTCTGGGCTTCTGCATCCACCTCAGCACCATCATCTGGTTCAGCAGATACCTCTTCCATCTTCCTCTCTGCCTCGGCTGGCACCACAGCGCCACCACCTCCAGACCCATTCTTAACGGGCTCTGACTTCTTGGCATCTTTTAGAGAATCTTCCTCTTCAGGTATCTCATTTTCTTCCCCCTGCTGCGCAGGAGCACGCTAGGCCTCTCCAACTCATAGATTTCATCTTTTGAGCTCCTGAGATCTTCCATCTCTACTCTGAGTTGCTTGTTCAGCCTCTCCAATTCATCTCGCTCCTTAAGCGCTTTTTCAAGGGCTCTAGCCAAGGAGAGGGCCATAGTCGTCTTCTTAGTTTTTCGGACCAGCTTGTTAGCAGCGCCCGCTCTTGGGCCTTCTGTTCCAGCGGCTCTTCACTCTGTTCTGGTGTAACAGCAGTTGTAGGAGTACCACCATTCTTCCTTAGACACTCTGTGGGATTTCCACCCAGGGACTCTTCAAGCCCATTGTCGAGGTCTACTATAGACTTTTGTGTCTTTCTGGAGTCTTTTCCCTTCCCCAGGACACCAGGCGGTAGACCCTTCAATTCACTCGTCTTTTCCGGGGTCTCCTCTTTTGACCCTTCTGCAGCCATCTTTAGCGACTCTGTGACGACAGCTAGTCCCTTCTCTATCGTAACTAGGGACCGTGTGGCGAGAGTGAGATCAGCCTCCGGTTTGCAGCTGTACTGTTCTGTCAGGTCATCTAAGACTGACTGGATATGAGCTTCAAACACTAGGCTGACGTCACCCGACTGAACTCTCGTCTCGTCAGATATAACTGTCACCTGGTCGCTACTAGTAACCACTTTAGTTTGGCAAGACCTCGGCATGGCAGTCTTTCTCTCTGAGTTGCTATCGGTCACAGAACATGCGTTATATATACCGCTCGTGTCATTCTCAATCCTGTCCTCTAGGGGCACCGATGAGCTAATCCCCACCTGGGACATTTTATTAACCATAGAAACCTGTGGAGACTGCATATCCACTTCTAGTACGTGTGGTACACCCTCTAGGACGGCCCCATGTACTTGCACATTTTTCACAGTGGTTTCCCTCAGTTGTGAGCTCTCAACATCAATTAGCCTTTTTATACCATCCACATTTTTACCAACAGGGGGAGCTTCTTCCCTGATCACACCCTTTGAAGGAGCAGGTATATCATCATCACACATATCATTATACATTTCAACAAACTCTGCACCTTCACTTGGCACCGCGTCTGCACCACTGTTTCTAATGGTCATTTCACTTAAACCATTGCTTTCTATCTGCATTTGCCTTACACCTTCATTTAAAGGGATGGGTACAGGTTCTGTAGGAGCTTCATTACTTCCTACAGAAGTGTCTCCATTGCCCCACATTACGTCACGCATGAGCATATTTGCAACATCAAGTCCATCAGTCTCTGTTCCCACCATGGTCTCACCCTCCGTGAGGACCACCGGATAGTCCACAGTATTCACATAATTGTCCCGGACAGACATCATTCTACCTCTTACCCAGGCTAGCATGGGATCTCTGATTTTCGCCATCCCAAACCTAGCCTTGGTCACGGGCACTTTAAACAACATCTTGAGCTTCTCCCCTGCAGATTCCTGCGAGAGAGCAACCGCAACAGGCTTACCAGCCTGTTCAGACACAGCATTTTTCCCATAGTCACTAATTTTTGAGACATCTTCACGCCACAGCGCTTTATCACTCACCAGCCCGGCAGGTAGCAACTGCCGCCGGCTCACTGTCACAGGGTCTGCCACAAAATTATCAACAGGAACAGTCTTACCGATTGTCGTCACTGACTCAGCACTCCCGGAAGATAAGGGTAGTCCAGGAATATCTCCAGCACGGTCACTACCCTTCTCCTCAATGCAGTAGTTGCCACGGGAGACGCCTTGGACTTGTCTCCTGTCTTTTTCCGGACGGACATTCCAGCCGCACCCTTTAGGACTCTGTGCACAGTCGCAGGGAAAATAGGCACTCCTGAGAAACGCACCACTCTCCACCTCTTTGTCTTCCCGACGGTTGCCCTTGGCAACGGCACATATTACCTCGAACAGTCCACTACGATTCAGAGCAGCCTCTCTGAGTGCAGCACTTGACTTCCTCAACATGCAATTAGTTTCCCGCACCAGCTGCTCTATTATTTTCTCTGTGGCCTCGGTTTTCCGCCAAACCAGACCATCTTTCACCCAGGTCGCCATTTTGACCAAAAATTTCCACAGGTCAGTTTCTTTTATTGTGCTTCTGGCCCTTTAAATACGAAGCGCAAATGCAAATGTTTTTCTTTAAATACGAACACAGCTTGCACCACAGAAAAAAATAAGTCCAGAGTAACACCAGCAGTTTTCCAGCAGCACCTGCTCCAGCGAACAAGCAGGCTTCTGGCCCTTTAAATCACTGCACAGCAACACAGCAATTTCCTTGGCAACATTCAGCAGCACCTGCTCTTTTCTGTCAGGTCGTTGCCCCTAGCAACACTTTGCCTTTTTCCAGCAGGGATGACTGCCCGCATCCGACACCAAATGTGGGGGGGTTAGCTCTGGTCTCGAGGATCGTTCACATACAGATAGTCGTCCACCGCAGCTTTAGGGGCCAAAACATCGCTTTATTGTCCCAGCATCAACATAAATAAATGAAATTCAAAACAAACACCTGTCCCGGCTGGGCTCTAACTTAACACAGTGTGTCCCTGACTCACCTAAGACACTGTTCACACACACGGCACCCATGCGGCTTTCCCAGCCCAATGTCCATCAGCCTCCTGGCTGTTACCTCACCGGTGTCTTTGGGGGATTGTGGTCCAGTCGTCCGCCCGACGCTGACCATGCGACCCTTATCCCTAGGCGTCGCGGGACCCCCCAAACTTCAGGCTACTCCCAGCCTTGTGGTCTCTCAGCGCTCCCAGATCAAACCACACACAGAACCACTCCAGGCTTCTGTACCTCACAGGACACACCCATCTCACTGTGAGGACAGCTTTATGCTCTCTTGATTGTGGCACCTGTTGCTGCCTCAGACCTGCCCACTGATGGGAAAGAGATGGATAATCTTGTCATTCCTTTCTTCTATCAGCCATGAGGCCTGTCACTGCCTCACAATATATATATAGATGCAAAAAACGGACGGCAGCACTCCCCTCCAGTGGAGTGCTGCCGTCGGTTTCTAGCATCTACTACAGCGGACTTGAGTAGTCGGTCCTTGGCTGGATTTTTGCACCCACCTAAAAACAGTGTGTTGTTCCTTAATTTTCTCTTTTCTATATACATATATATACACACACACTGTCTGTCATGTAGTGTCATTGTATAATACTGTTGTGGGGGCCCTGTCACCTGGATTTTGGGTATAGAGATGAGGACATGGGCTGCTAGATGGCCGCTAGCACATCCGCAATATCCAGTCCCCATGTGCCAAAAAGGATTTTAAAGATATGCAAATTAACCTTAGATGAGTCCTGCTTGAGAGAGAGTCCAGCGAAGGAGCCCAGCACCGCCCCATCCTCCGAATCTCCTCCTTGCTTCCCAACGCCACGAAGCTAGAGCGCCGTAATCTTGCGATGCACGAGCCAGCGCATGCGCAGTTCGTTCCCTAAAGGCTGATGCCAGCACAGGGAAGGAACACCATGCCGAGCTAGCACACGCACATCGCGAGATAAAGGAGCGCTAGCTTCGTGATTCGGAGGATGGGGGCGGTGCTGGGCTCCTTCGCTGGACTTCTCTCTCAAGCAGGACTCATCTAGGGTTAATTTGCATATCTTTAAAATCCTTTTTTGGCACATGGGGACTGGATATTGCGGATGTGCTAGCGGTGATCTAGCAGCCCATGTCCTCATCTCTATACCCAAAATCCATTTAATAGTTAATAGTAAAGACTTCTTTATATAAAACATTGGGAAGGGGTCTATAGCTACATGGCAGCCTCCACTATCTGCCCGCTGTTCCGCCATGTACTAGTGCTTATTATGGCACGCATAAGTGCACACTCTCTGCATATATGAGTAACAAAACAAGCAGTAGTAGATGGCAGAACAGCAAGCAGGGGGGGCACAGACAAGGGGCGGGGGCGCGCAGACAAAGGCCAGGGGGATGCAGATAAGGACCAGGGGCTTCACTGAAAGGACCAGGGTGGCACACACAGGGGCCAAGGGAGCACAGACAAGGGCCAGGGAGGTGCACACAGGGGAGCAGACAAAGGCCAAGGGGGCACAGATAAGGGCCAGGGGAGCAGACAAGGGTCATGGAGGGGATAGAAATAAGGGCCAGGGCCCAGGGCGCAGACAGGGGCCAGGGGGGGCACAGGCCAGGGCACAGAGACAAGGGCCAGGGAGGCGCATACAGGGGCCAGGGGTATTTATCAGACTGGTGTGAGTCTGGTACACTCTATGAGGGAGAGATCAAGGAGAAAGGGAACTGCAGTTGTGGAGAATGATGGAGCCCAGCACAGAAGGGTCACACAGGAGTCAGGGAGGACTCCTCTAGGACATAGTAATGGCACACATAAGAACAAGCAGTGAGGAGCAGGAAGGGTTAACTTCAGAGGCTGCCATGCCTGTGTTATCAGTACAAGGTCAGTGTATACAGCAGCTAGGTATAGATAAGCATCTGTAGGAAAACACTATAGCACCTAAGGTTTTACCGGGACACTTCTTCACATGAATATTTATTGATTTCTCTGACAAGCAGTTTCTTCTGTAGCCAGGAGGCTTTGATCACTGTGGGAGAGGCACAGACAGGGGTCAAGGGTTGTGCTGACAAAGGAGGCGCACAGGCAGTGGGCACAGACATACCTGAAAAGCCTGCAATAGTGCAATGTGCTCCTCTTGCCTGCCGCATGTTCCTCCTGGAACTTGGTGGGCGGGGCTAATTACAACAGGAACACACCGGCTGGATTCCTGCACTGTGCCTGGCTGGCAGTAAGATGCATGGGAGAGAGAGGGTGGGAGAAGGGACAGGCGCACTGCCTGTATGTGAAGGGGCCTGGCTGAAAAACTTATTAACTAATCAAGAAACTTGACACTCTGCCAGGCGCCGGGCCCCTTGTCAGCCCGGGCCACGAAGCAGCTGCTTCCCCTGCTTCCCTGGTAGCTACGCCACTAGAAGTATGCGATGGAGCACCATCCTGCTGCAGAATTTGGCCTTTTTTATGGTTGGGAATATAAGAGGTAGCTAAGATTTCTTAGTATTTTAGACTATTGATGTTGCCTTCCACCCTGCAGATCCCTCGCACACCCCCATACTGGATGTAACCCCAGACCATGATTTTGCCTCCACTAAACTTCACTGTTTTCTGGATAAATCTCGGCTCCATGCGTGTTCCAGTAGGTCTCCTGCAATATTTGCGGCGACTGTGGTGTAATTCAACAGAAAATTCATCTGAAAAATCCACCTTCTGCCACTTTTCCAGCGTTCATCCTTTTAGCAGGCTGTGGGCCTTGGCAAATGCCACACGGTTTTTCAATTGTCTTTTGTTTAGTGCTGGCTTGGGCACTGATTCAACCATGGAGGCCATTTCGAGACAGAATCCGACAAACTGTTCTGGTTGACACAGGGACTTCAGGTGACCAGGTCTCAAGGAGCTCTGCTGCAGTGGAAAATGGGCTGGCCTCGGATTTTCGAGCCAACAAACGATCCTCTCGAGCAGTTGTCTTGCGGGGTCTGCCTGACCTGGGCTTGTCCAAAACGTCTCCAGTCTCTTCAAATCTTTTTTTTTTATCCTCTGAAATTGAAGCTGAGACACATTAAAGGTGTCTGCCACATCAGCAGTGGATCTGGTCTTCAGCCTCTTGATAATCAACACTTTAGTCTCAGGGTGAATCTTAGGCATGTTTGCAGAGGTTTAGTTGCAGTTGATGTGAAGGTCTAGTGTACTGGGGTTCTTTTTATACACACGTGAGACCTAATTGATCCATTATTAATCACAGGTAAAGCTCATATGACAAGGCGATAACACTTATGTCTTGGCAAAAAATTACTCAATGGGCTTTACCAAGCTGTAAATATTAGAATACTCTTTGTCAGTTTTGTTTTGCACTGAAACTTTATTACAAAAGCTGTTGGGATTAAAATGACCCATTTCTTGTAACAAAATCTTGATTAGAAATATATTTTAGCGGCACTTTAGGTCAATTTGTACACAAGCGACAAAACTTTTGTCAGGGACTGTACAAGTATCCGCCTCGGGCCTAGCCGCCACTACATTTACGCAGTGTGCAGTTAGGGAGATATAGTGTTCCTGCCCGTGCTTGCTGGTCCATGTATCTGTGGTTATGTGGACCTTGCCACAGAGGGCGTTATCCTCAACTTGGTTGTGCAGGGAAGGGACAGCTCACCTGGAAAATTAGTGGCGGCTGGGAATGACGTACTGGGGGACAGCCACCGCGATCAGCTGTTTAAAACAGTCCGTCTCCACCAGATGGAATGACAGGCCAGTAATTTTGAAATGTTCGCATCCAGGGTCAGCGATCAAGGGTGGGTATTTCCTCTTTCTCTCCAGTGTTTGGGAGATGGATAGCTGAACGCTTGAATGTGACATGGTGGAGATGCTTGGTGATGATGACGGAGATGGTGGTGTTGCGAGGGGGGTGCGGGCCGCACAGAGTGACACCTTCACTGCACTTCAGGATTGATCACTATACAGGGAATCCCGGTCTGAGCTCCGACTCCATATATGGTTGTGTCCATATATGGAGTCAGTGCTATGAACATGAAGGGGGTATCCCAAGCATTGCCAGTATGCTTGGGGACACCCAATGTATTTTAATCTAATTTAGCTTCTATTTCTGAAAGGTTGCCACCAGGATTCAAACTCACAACCTTTCATATCAGAGGCAAGAACACTAACCACTGAGCTATGGAGCTTAATGGAAAACTCATAGTAGTTTATCAAGTATTAGGTATTCCTATACAGCAGAAGTATAATTTACATATTTTTTCAGTAATTGTAAAAAAATGTATGACACAAAATAAATGTGTAATATACTATATATATATATATATATATATATATATATATAGTAATTACACATTTATTTTTTTATTTAATTATACTTCTGCCATATAGGAATACTTAATACATGATACACTACTATGAGGTTTTTCCAACACAATTTAGCATTGAGCTTTGTAGCTCAGTGGTTAGGGCTTTTGCCTCTGATGTGAAAGGTTGTGAGTTCGAGTCCTGGTGGAAACCTTTTACAAATAGAGACTAAATTATGCATTCATGCATATCAGAAGTATGATAATATATATTTATACTTCTGATATAGATATATATATATATATAAATAAATGTATTATATATGGGAAACTATTACTGAGGTTTTTAGCCATAATATTAGTATAGCAGGTTAATATGAAGCTCTGATGGGGGGATGTGTGGATGACACTGATGGGGGGGATGTCTGGAGGACACTGATGGGGGGATGTGTGGAGGACACTGATGAGGGTGTGTGTAGAAGACACTGATGAGGGTTTGTGTGGAGGACACTAATGGGGAAATCTAGGGAGGGGTGTGGGGATGTTGGGATGGGAGGTCCTGGAGGGGTGTTTGGGTGGAAGCTCTGGAAGGGGTGGGAGGTCTTATAGGTATGTGGGGGTGGGAGATCTGGGAGGGGGGCCCATAAATTTTTTTAGCTATAGGCGGGGGCGGGGCATACAAATTTTTGCTGTGGGGCCCAGTCATTTCTAGCTACGCCCCTGGGTGACACCACCAGGAGATAAGCGCTTGCATTATGGAAGCACTCATCTCCCTACATTCATCTGTATCGCGATACAGATGAACACTGCAGCAGGGCAAGTGAGAGGCGTCTACCTTCCTGTTGCTCTGATAGGCTGCCGGCACAAGGCCAGCAGCCTATCAGAGGCCGGTGCAGGCGGCGCGATGACGTCATCGCTCAGCCTGAGCTGTACTGCTCGGGACACAGGCCAGAAGAGGCCTGCATCGCATCGCTGCCATGGAGGTAAGTATGTGCTTTGTTTTTTGTTTTGTTTTTCTGTGAGGCGCTGGGCTGCGCTGGGGGGTCATTGCTGGCATAAAGCGGACACTTTGGGGCATTATTGCTGACACATGGGGGACACTATGGGGCAATGGCTGGCACATGGGGGACACTATGGGGGCATTGCTGGCATATGGGGGACAATATAGGGGCATTGCCGGCACATGGGGACACTATGGGGAATTGCTGGCACATGGGGGACACTATGGGGCATTGCTGGCACATGGGGGACACTATGGGGGCATTGCTTGCACATGGGGGACACTATGGGGGCATGGCTGGCACATGGGAGACACTATGGGGGCATTGCTGGCACATAGGGGACACTATGGGGGCATGGCTGGCACATGGGAGACACTATGGGGGCATTGCTAGCACATGGGGGACACTATGGGGGCATTGCTGGCACATGGGGGACACTATGGGGGCATCTACTGGCACATGGGGGCATTGCTGGCACATTATGGGGACACTATTATGTTGGAGGGGAAAAGAATACTATGGGGGTATATTATATAGGCACATTCTGGGGGCACTAAGAAGGGGCATTTAATACTGGCACATTCTGGGGGACACTATGGGGGAATCTTATACTGGCACATTCTGGGGGCACTATGGGGAAGAGGAGAGGAGCACTATGTGGGCATTTACTAGGGGCATTATATAGGGGTATTTTATACTTGCACACATTATGGGGACATTAGCTCAACTGGCGACACTGAGGGAGTTTTTTTGCACTGGCACACAAAACGGGAGCACTTTTGAATTAGTGCACATAATTATTATTATTATTATTATTATTAAAGGTGGCAGGTGAGTTATTAAGAAGGTAGGAGGAGGATGGAAAAGTAGGAACCAAAGATGTCTTTTGTCAAACTACAGAGACGAGAGATGGGTGAAAAATCATCATGGCGGTCTGGTCTGAAAGGAGAAGATGAGGAAAGAAAAGGTCTGCATCAGAGAAGTTACTGAATGTAAGGTATGTGGTGCTGTATTCTGGATAGCGCAGAATATAATATGTATGCAAATGAGGGGCGGGGGTGCTAAGCAGACAGAAGACAGGTCGCCGGGGGTTGGGGTGGGGCCTGTTGTAGGTGCTATAATTTGAACCCAAGTGATAACATGGATGGGGGTTTGGATAGTAAACAGACAGCTGATGTGGGGGGGGGGGGGGGGGCTGAGCAGACAGACAGTTTAGAACGTTTATGCCTCGCTTCAGGCTCTGGCACAACGTGCAAACCACTTGTGTCTTGTCGTCAGGACATTGTCTGAAGAACTTCCACGCCAATGAACTCCTTGGAGGTGGCTTTGGTGTGCTAGGTCCCTGGGTGCGGTGGGCAGTAGCCGGCATACTGTCGCGCGGATGGCCGCTCTGCTTTTGCACCCTACTCCCTCTTTTGCTGTGCTGTTGCCTCTGTGCGACCACCGCCTCTTCCTCAGAACTGCACACGTCCCTAGAATGAACTTGAGTCCATTCGGAGTCTAGGAGCTCATCATTCTCCACATCATCTTCCAACCATTCCTGACCCCTGCCCTCCTTGTCGGTTTGCACACTGCAGAAAGCCACAGCAGTTGGCATCTGTGTTTCGTCATCATCAGAGGTATTCCCATGTCCTCATCCTGCAACATATGTGGTTGGGCATCAGTGCATTCAATGTCTTCCACTTCTGGGGCAGGGCTATGTGGATGGCCCGGGGAAACCAGCAGAGTCATCAAATAGCATAAGAGTCTTCTGCATGACTTGGAGCTCAGGCTGCTTGTCTGATTTGCAAGGGAGTGAGGTGAAAGACTGATGGACATGGGCTGCAGGTGCCAACTCTGAGCTTTCTGCAGAGGACTGGGTGGGAGATACTGTGAAGGAACTGGAGCCCCTGTCAGCCACCCAATCTACTATCGCCTGTACTTGTTCTGACCTCACCATCCGTAGAGCGGCATTTGGGCCTACCAAATAACACTGCAGGTTCTGTGGCCTACTCGCACCTGAGGAAGGTGTTTCACTTGGACCTGTAGCTGGCGCTGAACGGCCACGTCCTCTCCCAGCAACAGGAGCTCCACCAACACCACCACGACCATGTCCACGTCCCTTATTTGATGTTCTCCTCATTATTTGCGTTCACCCACCAAACTAACAGATGGTTTATCTCAGGTGTCAATTTACCTGCCAAAAGTCAACAATTTAGTTCAGTAACAGTAAGGCCTCATGCACACGACGTATTTTCTTTCCGTGTCCGTTCCGTTTTTTTTTACGGAACCATTAATTTTAATGGGTCCGCAAAAAAAACGGAAGTTACTCTGTGTGCATTCAGTTTCCGTATGTCCGTATTTCTGTTCCGCAAAAAAATAGAACATGTCCTATTATTGTCCGCAATACAGACAAGGATAGGACTGTTCTATTAGGGGCCAGCTGTTCCGTTCAGCAAAATAAGGAATGCACACGAACGTCATCCGTATATTTTTGCGGATCGGTTTTTTGCATACCGCAAAATACGTACAGTCGTGTGCATGAGGCCTAAGGCAGTGCCCGTGTCATAAGCAGAATAAATTTATTTAGGTCACACAACAGTGTAACGGAGCAATTCAATACAATTACTCCACTATCACCAAAAATTTGATTTTTCAAACCAACAATGTAACAGCAGAGGTTAACGGTTTAATTTGACTGTCAGAAATGCAGCGTATACTGCAAATGTGCTATCTACCACAAAACCGGTGTTTTTGCAACCAACTATGTAACTGCGGAGTTCCACAGGTTACTTAACCCCTTAAGGACCCATGACGTATGGGTACGTCATGGGTCCGATCCCTAAGTATGGCGCCCGCTCCTGCCCTCTGTGGGCGCGATCGCTGCGGGGGTCCGGCTGTTTCCTGTAGCTGACCCCCGCGGCTAATGATCGCGGCCGGCAGCGATGCCGATCGCAATCATTTAACCCCGCAGATGCCGTGGTCAATCCTGACCACGGCATCTGCGCAGCTAAACCGAAAGTAAAACTTCGGCAGCTCTCCGGCTCCCCTAGTGGTGATCGGGAGAATCGGAGCGCTGTGAGTGATAGCCTCAAGCCTTTCATTCAGCATGAGGCTATCACTTACTATTTCCTATGGAGCCCTTGTTAGCAATAGGGCTTCATAGGAAAGTAGTAAATCTCATAAACTCCAATACAAGTGTATTGGAGTTTATGTTAGAAGCAATCAGATGACTGATTTATATAGGTCCCTATGGGACCTATATAACAGTGTAAAAGAAAAATAAAAGAAATAAAAAAATAAAAAAATAAATAAAAAAACCTAAAAATTCAAATCACCCCCTTTCCCCAAAATTAAAATAAAATAATAATTTTTTTTTAAAAATACACATCATGGGTGTCATAATGTGCGAAAACGCCCGTGGTATAAAAATATAAAAATATATTCCCCATACGGTAAACAGAAAAACGGAAAAGCGCCCAAATGGCGGATTCGCCATTTTTGAACGCTTCATTTCCTCAAAAAAATTAAATAAAAAGTGATCAAAAGTCCTACACACCCCATAATGGTATCAACTAAAAGTTCAGATCGCCCCGCAAAAAATAAGCCCCCATACAATGCCATACACTTAATTACAAAAAGTTATAGGGGTCAAAATATGGCGACAAAAATAAAAAATAAAAAATTTCCCACTTTTGAATTTTTTTCACTATCAAAACGCAAGAAAAACTATACATATTGGGTATCGCCGGATTCGTACTGACCTGTAGAATAAAACTAAATGGTCAGTTTTATCACACATCAAACGTCGTAATTTAAAAACCCGTAAAATTGTGGTAGAATTGTTTTTTTTTTGCAATTTCACCCCATTTGGAATTTTTTTCCCGCTTCCCACTACATCGTATGCAATATTAAATGGTGGCGTTGGAAAGTACAACTTGTCCCGCAAAAATAAAGCCCTCATATGGCCATGTGAACGTAAAAATAAAAAAGTTATGGCTCTCGGAAGGTATGGAGCGCAAAACGAAAATGCAAAAATGAAAAAACCCCGAGTCCTTAAAGGGTTAAAATGACTGAAATACAGGGTAGGCCTCAGATCTACTATGTAGCACAAAACCAGTGTTTATTGCAACAAACTACAGAACTGCAGTATGTCACCCCAAAAATTATAAAACAGTTTTTTCAGAGTTGTATGCAAACGTGCTCTGTGGTACGACAGTACGGGTTTATTACAGCAACTATAGAAATGCACTATGTCACCGCACAATTTTAAAATAGGTTTTTCAGCATTGTATGCAAACGTGATCTGTGGTATGACAGTGTGGGTTTATTCCCCCAACTACAGAAATGCACTGTCACCCCTAAATTATAAAATAGGTAATGTAGGGGGACTTGACGTGCCAGAAAAAAAGGATTTTTTTTCTCCAGAGCTACCAAAAAATAATTAGACTGATGACCCTGGCAGGCTGGCACACATGCAGGTCACATGCAGTTTCAAGGATACTGAAGTTGCTAAAATGGCCGCCGACCCCCACCTCAGTAACAGATGGATTGAAAATTATTTTGCAGTATCACTGGGCTCAGGGCTGGGTACAAATATGTAGCATAGCACCCTCAATAATTGCTGTATTTTGAAGAGTGAACACCACCAAGTTCAATAGAATTCTTCCCTAATCTCTCCCTCACAGCAGCAGCAGCAACCTGTCCCTACACTAAGATAAGCAGAGTGACGTGCGGCGCTATGTGAATCCAGCTTATATAGAGGCCGAGTCACATGCTGCACTTAGCTAATCACAGCCATGCCAATAGTAGGCATGGCTGTGATGGCTTCTTAAGGGCAAAGTAGTGAAACGCTTGTTGAGTGGCTTCCCTGCAGCCTATCAAAAAGCGGTAAGAAATCGCCGTACAATGAACCCGAATCCGGGTCCGGAAAACCGTAAAGTTTGGTACGAACCCGAACTATACAGTTCGGGTTCGCTCAACTCTACTCATAACCTTTTTACTTTTCCATTCACATAGTGTTATAAAGGATTCTTTTTTTGTTCAGGTTGAATACTTCATGGAACAGAGCCCAATTTCCTGGATGAATATTCACAAGCGTGAATATTTTCCGGTATTGAGGTTCGTCATAGGTTCTCAATACCGGAAAAAAAAACGCTTCTGTTTTTTCCCCTTTCCCCTCTGACACAATAGAAAATGAATCCATCCTCCATTCACTTTCAAGAGAGTTCATGATGGATCCGTCTTGGCTATGTTAAAGATAATACAACCGGATCCGTTCATAACGGATGCAGATGGTTGTATTATCAGTAACGGAAGCGTTTTTGCTGAGCCCTGCCGGATCCATTAAAAACACTAGTATGAAAGTAGCCTAATCCGCCCACTGATTCCTTCTTCCTTTTACATGTACTGCAATTAGAGAACAAAAGTTCATTTCTGCCCACTGGAATATGTTGTTTGATACAAACTGCACCTGGCTCGCTCTTGTACCCCCCTGATTTTGAAGAAAAGCTACTGAAAGGTTCTACTGATCTATTTTTATATGGGCTTTTTGAGTTTTCATCTATACTTTAAATATGAACAGGGCATTGCTGCTTGTGTGGAATGAACTTTGGACTGTAATGTAGCAGTAAATGCTTACATGGCAGTCCAAGGTCTATATACATTAATATATCAGGAACATGGAGGTGAGAGAGTTCTCGAGGAACTGTTTTGCTTACATATAGCATATAGATAAGGTAACTGAAATGTGTAGCTCTGTGATTGGTTTGCTCAAAGATCATGTCATTGGACTACGACTATATATGTTTCATATACCCAATAAACGTCAGAGTGGCATTGTATACCAGAATCGTATCGTGTGTCAATGCTGCTCTCCTAGCGCTAGAAAAGAATCAAATCAAGCTGAATACCGAAGTCTAGTACCAGGGGTACCAACTACCAATAAGAGGGGAAGAAATGAATATTCCTAACAATCTGGGGGCTCTGTCCGGGATCGAGAAGGTCATCCTCGGGTCTGGTGAGAAGAGACACCAATTTTGTCCTTCTGGCCGATCCGAGGGCACTGGCCACGTCTCGGAGTAAGTACAGAGTTTTTGTTGTTTTTGTATCCGGGATACATAGATAGGTACTCAGGGAGTACCCAGTATTGTGTCAGGGACACATACGATACAACTCAGGGAGTTGTATACAGTTCAGGGAACTGTCATAGGTACTCAGGGAGTACCCAGTATTGTGTCAGGGACACATACGATACAACTCAGGGAGTTGTAAACAGTTCAGGAACTGTCAGATTAGGTACTCAGGGAGTACCCAGTATTGTGTCAGGGACACATACGATACAACTCAGGGAGTTGTATACAGTTCAGGGAACTGTCAGATTAGGTACTCAGGAGTACCCAGTATTGTGTCAGGGACACATACGATACAACTCAGGGAGTTGTACACAGTTCAGGGAACTGTCAAGTTAGGAATTTAGGGAAGTCCAGTAACAAGGAAAGCGTACTTCAGAGGGCTTGACTTCACAGAAGGTTTCACAGCTTGATTTGATTCTTAATAAGATAATTATAGAAGTTTTGAATGATAAGTTGTTTGATAATTGTAGAAGTTTTGCATGATAAGTTGTTATGTCTAACATACTTATATAAGGGGAAGTGACAGGCTGGGTGGTAAGTGTACAGCTGTCATCCCAAGACTAACATTCTGTTTTGCTATTGCTGTTTTGAATTCTGTTTGTAAGAAAATAAGTTTTGATAATGAGTAGTCAAAAATCTAAGACAGAATACCCTAAACCAGAACCAGGAGAAACATGTAAATAATATGTTGCCTGAGTCAGTCCTACAAATTATTACCTTGTTAATCCATGGGTAGATAATTTGGCAGGATGGACAGAGGCAATGGAAGCGGTAGACCCCTTTCCCAGGGAAGGAGATAATAACATATATCACATGGACATGGTCAAGGGTCTATGCTTAGGCGACACTGCCGCCTGGCCGTATTTTGAACCTGACCCTTCATGGGATATGTATTATATGCAGAAAGGAGGAGAACAATGGCTAGAGATAGCTCCTCACTGGAATGACCCCAACATGTGCAAAGGTTTAAAAAGATCAAAAGACGATAGAAAACTACATGAGATACAGACTAAGAAGGAAAATGATAAAAACATCAGATGTATCCCCACCTTCATATGTACATAAAATTACCTGTTTAGCGCTCAGGATTTAATAGCAGCCAGTCACATAATAGCGGGACATGCAGTTAATAAACAACCCCCACCCTCAATTGTATCGAGATATAATTTAAGGAACAAGGGAAAAGTGGAAAAGGATAGTGAGATAAGGGGATCTGAGACATCCATGACTTTTTTGACGGTTGGTAATCAACTGATGAAAAAGGCTTTGGACATAGATGACCTTAATAAAATTATTAAACACTGCCCCAAGCCTACTGTGGCTCTGTCTGGCACAGTGGCTTATTTAAAGAAAGCCTGTAAAGGGAGAAATATGCGAAAGACAGCAGGAAACTTTCATAGATCAAATGATAGAAACCAAGACTTCCAAACCATGAATAACTGCTGTTATAACTGTGGACAGGAGGGACATTGGGCTAGACAGTGCACAACACCCAGGAGAGACACGCAGAATCAGGGGAGCACACAGCAAACAACAGCCCATGACACAAAGGGGACAGAATACAGATAGACAGGGTACACAGACTCAGCCCAGGTTCCCCATTGATTGGAATCATCAACAACCCTATTGACGGGGCCCGGAGGGAGTCACCCCAGCTTTCACACAGGTCACCACCCACTGGAAAGATAGAATAATTATTTTGCTTAAAGTTGCGGGAAGGAAGGTAAGATTCATGGTAGACAGCGGCACCACCTCCAGTGTGTTTCACAAAGACATGTACAAGGGACCTGTTTGTGAAGTTGGACTTGGCAGTGACAGTAAAAAATGACGGATTAAGTATTCACTCAGCCACCATGCCCGTAGTGACCCCGGCTATATGTACTTTTGTTAGTTTACAGGACCACCCTGAGCTAGGAGACATAAACCCTTCACTATGGTCACAGGGCGACTATGACACGGGCTAGATTGATTGCACACCTTATCAAGCCAATCTTAAACCCGGTGCCACACCAGTGTATCAAAAGCAATACTCACTGTCCAAGGAAAAGATTGAGGGTCTACGGCCAATGATAGAAGAATTTCTGAGAAGAAATCCTCGAGGAGGTGATTTCACCTTACTCTACCCCTATCAATCCTGTGACAAAGGCAGATGGTACTACCCGCTTTGTCCAGGATTTGAGGGCAATCAACAATCTCATTGTGCCCATAGCCTCAGTGGTTCCTGATGTCACAACTCTCCTTTCCTCCATCCCCGCGGAAGCCGTCTGTTTAATAAGAGTACCATTTTGATTTTTCCTTTGAGGGACGTCAACTGACCTGGGGTAGAATGCCACAGGGGTATGCTGATTCACCAGTTGTGTACAGCATTGTCCTCCAAGCCACTTTGAAACCCTGGCACCTCCCAAGGTTCCATCCTGATGCAGTATGTTGATAATCTACTGTTGTGCAGCATGTCAGTGGAGGCAAGTGTAAATGATTGTTGAAATGGTTGTCAGAATGTGGTCATAAAGTGTCGTTAAAGAAACTGCAGTGGTGCAAAAGCAGGTTGAATACTTGGGCTTTGTCCTCACACAGGGGAAAGAAGAATCAGTCCCGGGAGAATCCAGTCTATTGTGGGTCTGGTCACCCCACACCAAAAGGAAATGCTGTCCTTTCTTGGTATGATAAACTACTGTAGACAATGGATCCTCGACTGTTCTTAATATGACAATATTTTGAGGCAAGCCACTCTGGAAGAATCCCCAGAGCTAATAAGATGGTCAAAAGGAATGTTGAATGCTTTCGATACTCTGAAATGTTCATTGATGTGTAGCCCAGGATTGGGCCTCCCTGATTATAACCTACCATTCCACATGTCTGCACAACAAAACTGTAAAACCATGGCGGGGTACTCACTCAAGAACACGGGGAAAAGTTGCGTCCTTGTGCCTTTTTCTCAAAGGTAATGCCTGTCCCTGTACAAGGGATGCCGGCATGTCTATGTACTCTTGCGGCCTGTGCGATGATGGTGGAATTAGCCACACCCTTTACACTGGGACACCACACTGTCTTGCATACTATCCATGACGTAGTGGGACTACTCAGAGGTATTCATACGCAGCACATGTCAGCACAAAGATTGTCAGGATATGAAGTCCTTTTACTCAGTGATCCATCATTACAGATTAAATATGCCTCACATACGGCAGGACCAGCACCTATACTGAATGCATTACTAGGACTAAAAGGGACAGAAGACTTTTTACCAGACAAACATGACTGTCTCAAGGTACTCGAATACGAAACCTCCCCAGACTAGACTTGTCAGCCACCCCCATACCGGACGCACCAGAAGTGTCAGTAGACGGTTCATGTTCACGTCCACTCGACACCGTCTACTGTGCAGCATATGCAGTAGTGATGCTGCCAGATATTATCCTTGAGTCACGACCCGTTCATGTGCAATCAGCCCAAGCTGCAGAATTAATAGCACTTACAAGGGCATGTCAAATACACAAAAACAAACCTGTCACAATATACACAGACAGCAGATATGCACATGGGGTAGTGTGGGACCATGGGGTAATCTGGCAACGCAGGGTTTCACCACAGCTGACGGTAAGAAAATATCTCATTCCCAGCTTATAGATGATCTGTTGGCCGTCCTCCAGCTTCCCTCACAAATAGCTGTTATACATTGAAAGCACATACTCGAGGAAAAGACTGGGTTTATCCTGTTTTGCAGAAAAATCCACACACTGGATTGGTCTGCAAAGAGGGAAACCATGTATACCCCAGCACAGCGCTGCACTTTTCATAGCACATTTTTACGGAGTAGAGCACAACAGCATCAAAAATTTCTTGTAGAATGCATGAATCGAACAGTTAAAGACAAACTTAGGAAAGTACTTTTGAGAAATGGAAACAAACCCTACCTATTATATTGGCAGAAATAAGAATGACTCCTAATAAGAGGTTAGGACTGTCACCCGTTGAAATCCTCATAGGTAGGCCCTTTCCAACTCCTTGGGCAAATCACCCCTAGTGGTACAGGAAGGCGACATAGACCAGAATATGTCACAAAACTGAAGAAAAAGTTGCTTGTAAGTTTCCTCTCTTCCACAGGAACCGACGCATCTCGTTCCGAGCTGGAGACACGGTGGTGGTCAGGGTACTACGTAAAGGAAAAGATCCAAAGGAGCTGGCATTCGGACCCCCTACCACGGTGGTAGCTATCACTAGAACGGCGATTCTCACAGAGGAGGCTCCGATCTGGATTCATGCTAGCTGAGTGAAAAGGATCCCTGAGGTTTCTTCTCCGGTGTCCAACAAAGACAAAGAGCGGAGCTCAGAAGAAGCCTTGCCACAGGCTGAAGATGAAGACCCCACAATATTCTGGGAGATTTGTTTGTCTGCTGCTGATTATTAATCTTTGTGTTTTCTTGCCAATCGGACTCATTACCACTTGTATTTATCATCCAGAGGAGATGGGTTTATTTTGTGGTGCACCAAATAATCACACAGTCTCTAAAGGAGCTCAGGAGCAAGATCCAGTTGTTCCTGGACCCTCATATTCTGAACAGAATAGTATAACCAGGATAGTGAAGGCCCTAAATGTTAGCTCATCGTGCCTTACAGATTTACAGAGTCCACGAGACCTTATACAAACATGTGTTGTTACTGTATCCAATGTATACCCTCATTAGTTAATACATTTATGAGATGTAGGCGAGTCTCAGATACACCACAAGCTGCATACATTTAGGTACCCCAGGAAACCCTGGGTCTCCAGAGGATTACCAACAATACTTACAGAAATATTTTGAAAGGAAAAAGGAACAAAATGAAAAACCAAAAATGAAATATGTAGATGGTTTTTAAGAGGGGATTGAAAGGTTCTACTGATCTATTTTTATATGGGCTTTTTGAGTTTTCATCTATACTTTAAATATGAACAGGGCATTGCTGCTTGTGTGGAATGAACTTTGGACTGTAATGTAGCTGTAATATGCTTACATGGCAGTCCAAGGTCTATATACATTAATATATCAGGAACATGGAGGTGAGAGGGTTCTCGAGGAACTGTTTTGCTTACATATAGCATATAGATAAGGTAACTGAAATGTGTAGCTCTGTGATTGGTTTGCTCAAAGATCATGTCATTGGACTACGACTATATATGTTTCATATACCCAATAAACGTCAGAGTGGCATTGTATACCAGAATCGTATCATGTGTCAATGCTGCTCTCCTAGCGCTAGAAAAGAATCAAATCAAGCTGAATACCGAAGTCTAGTACCAGGGGTACCAACTACCAATAAGAGGGGAAGAAATGAATATTCCTAACAGCTACTGTAGTCATATTGTCAGAACTTATCTTTAGATAGATTTTTTATCCACCAACTTGTTCAAAGCTTTTATTACTGCTGTAAGCACCCTCAGATTTGAAGGTTTGACTATTTCCTCGTTCCAAGTTACTTGGAATGAAGTGTGACATTTGTGAGCTCCCCCAACCCTGGTCAGTGGCATCTGTTGTCATAATCTGGATCTTGTCTGGAATCCAATCTACTGCTTTGTCCAGATGATGTCTGTTCATCAACCATTTCAGAGACAACTTTACCTGGCCAGAGAGCTTGATTGATCCAGAGAAAGATTTCTGTTCCACTCTTGTAGTAAAAGTTGTTGCAATGGCCTTGACTGAAACTGAGTCCATGGAACTGCAGGGATACACGCCATCACGTGTCCCAACAGCTTCATGGCTTGTTATTTTCTTTCTTGTTGTAGACTTTTACAAAAGTGATCAAATAGTACTTCTTTTCCTGAGGGAGAAAAATATGCGTCTTTCAGGTCTATCATAATGATGTTTGAGTTCTTTGAGATTTCTCTAAAACATTTGTCTAAATCTGGTCCAAACACATATATGGAACGATATAGAACAAATCTTGTTTTTAGAAGCAACATCTCCCATACAAGACCTACGCCACAGGACTCTCCTGATAGAATTGGCTAACCCTGAGGTTCAGGATCCTTTTCCGTCTAGAAAATAGACATGAAGGAAAAGGAACCATCATCAACTAACCTAGCTACATAACTGAAATTATGCCAGTAAAAGAAAGCAGAAGCATTCAAAAGTCCCAGCAAAAGGAAACTTACAGGTTCACATGTCTTGGGCTGCGGTCCATCCCTGCTGCTTGCTTATGTGCTGGAGATTACCGCTGCGCCTGCCTGCCAAGATGGCGCTTCCAAGATGGAAGTGACAAAGCACCGGAAGTGATCTCACAGTCCACCTCACTTCTGTACAGCACCCACAGCCGCCTACGAATCTCCCCATGTGTGAAACTACTTACAAAGTGCCGTCCAACTTCTAGATCAGAGAAAATCCTTAACCAATCCAGATAAATAGTAATAATAGAGTAAGGAAGGTTTACTCTTAATAGTGTTGCAGACCTAGGCAAGCATACACTCTGGGCGTATTGGCAATGTAACTTACTAGGAATTTTCCCAGTGGGCCGGCTGCCTTTCATTGAGAACATCCTATCCACTCCTACTGTGCTTAGGAGTCCCCTGCCTAACTCCATATGTGGCTATTTCCATATATAGAGTCATCCAAGCATTCTGTTAGTGTATGAGGATACCCCTGTATATTTAAAAGTGGTCTCTACTTTTGAGCTGCTACAAGAGGAGTTGAAAATCACAACCTCCAGCTTGAGAGACAGAAGCCTTACCAGTTGTGCTACAAAGCACACTGTTGTTTATGGGAAGAATTTCTCTAACTAAAAAAACTCCATTAGTATGAATGTACAATGTACTGGTATCTACAGATACATCTCTGTATACCAGGACATTGGAATAACATCAAAAGCCCAATTTATTTAAATGAGTTTTCCAAGATTTTGATACTGATGACCTATCCTTTGATATTGTGCTCAGCCCCATTGAAATTAATCAGGCGAGCGCGATACCAAGCACAGCCGCTATACATTGTACAGCGATGTGCTTAGTAAGCAAGGAGAAGACCATGACGCTCACAGGAGCGCTGGTGCCTTCTCAAACACATGATTGGCAGGTGTCCCGGGCAGTGGCGTAACTAGAAATGACTGGTCCCCGCAGCAAATTTTTGAATGGGGCCCCCTCCCCCAGTAATTTTTTCACAACTCCTTCCTTTCATGCCGCCCCCTTTCTTGTGGCTAGTAAAGATCGCTCTCTCAGACCAGGCCGGCAGCTGTTGCATCCGTTTTCTGCACTGTCTATACTGTCACTGTATATAATTTCATTGTGTAATAATGTTGAGGGGCCCTGACAAAATCTTTTAGTACTTCTCCTCCTCTTGGATGGGCCCCTTCTGGATCAGGGCCCCAAAACAGCCGCTTCCCCTGCTTCCCCTATAGTTACGCCCCTGGTCCCGGGTGTCGGATCCCCACCAATCAGATACATATCATGAGGATAGGTCATCAGTATAAAAATCTCAGAAAACCCCTTTAATCATCAAAAAAATGTAATGGAGAAATAGGGCGCACTATGACTTCACACTATGCGCGCCAGTTCACAGCACAGGAGACGGAGGAGGAGGAAGACCGAGCGCTGGTGGTGAGGAGCAGCAGCGTCCAGGAGCAGGAGAGGTGTTTTTTTATTTTATAAAACATGAGGCTGCTGGGGGCATAATGGCTGATGGGGGCTAATCAAAGGCATAATGGCTGATGGGGTCTAATACGAGGCATAATGGGGGCTAATGAGGCATAAGGGCTGATAATGGGGGCTAATGAGGCATAAGGGCTGATAATGGAGGCTAATGAGGCATAAGGGCTGATAATGGAGGCTAATGAGGCATAAGGGCTGATAATGGAGGCTAATGAGGCATAAGGGCTGATATGGAGGCTAATAAGAGGTTTATGGGCTGATATTGGGTGCTAATGAGAGGCATGGGGGCTGATATCGGGGTGATGAGAGGCATGGGGCTCTTATCTAAGGTCTGATGGAGGGTTATTTACATTAGGGTCTGAGCTGAGGTCTGATTTGAGGTCTTATGAACATTGGGGGTCTGATTGGGGCTGTCAGCTGAGGTCTGATTAATATTAGGGGTCTGATTGGTGGTCTGATCTGAGGTGTAATGAAAAATATTTTTTTTCTTATTGTTCCACTCTAAAACCTAGGTGCGTCTTATAGGGCGAAAAATACGGTGTGTATAAATATATATATATATATATATATATATATATTTATACACACACACAAAAGTATGTATATTGTAATTAATTTAGCTCCATTAGATTTTGGTGATTACTAAATAAAGTAGAATCTGGGGTTATGCCAGGATTCAAATCCACAAATGTTGTGGAAAATCAGCACCTTACAAATGCACTACAGGGTACACTGAGGATTAAAAGCTTTTTAAAACACAGGGGTGGGGTGATCTCAATCAACATTATAATGGCCAAGGCCCTAGTTTTATGGGGGAATGACTTATTTGAACTCCTTCCCCACCCTCTGCTATAATGTACAGTTTAAGGGAGCAGCATTTAAACGATTGTATGTTAAAGTCCCCTAAGGTGACTTAAAATAAGTGAAAAAAGTTTTTAACACTATAATAAAAAATGTATAAAAAGTCTAATCACGCCCTTTTTCCATATTAACAATAAAAAATAAACAATAAAAAATAAAGATCAGTCATTGTTGTGCACAAAAATGCCTGCACTATTAAAACAAACGTATTTATTCAGTATGGTGAACTCCATAATGGAAAAGAAAATTAAAACTGCGGAGTTGCCATTTATTTGTTGCTTCATCCACCCCCCCCCCCCCCAAACAAAAAAAAAAAGATCAAAAAGGCATATTCTAAAATGGCATCAATGAAAACTACAGATGGCACTGCACAAGGACCCGCCTACTTGGCTTGTCCACACCTTCGGCCAGCTTGGCTCTGCCTTCAAAATGGTGCCACTTCTATGTTTTTCTCCCAGGGCCAATCTGCCCCTGCACATACTGAAGAAGCAGTGAGCTACTAGGTTTACCAGCTTAACCTACATCAAGCCCCGATCTTGATTCTTCTGAACATACCGCCTGAGCTCTTCGCATGTCTGTCCTGCACAGGGACAGGAAAAACACTAAAGCCTGTAGGCGGGGAGGAGAAATTTAACACCTCTGCGTGTTTTTCCTGTCCCTGGCAGGGCTGGACTATCTCAGAGGTGCCATCATTGAGATGACTGGGGAACAGAGGGTTTTTAATGCTCATTTTTAAGAAGACTGAACCAGGCTTGCTTCGGCCAATACAGGGCAATTAATGACATTATGGCTCTCTCTTCTAGCAGTATTCTGGGAATTAGAGCTATGGGCGGAAAAGCACAAGAACAGGTTTTGGAGGAAGCATCTATTGCTGTCAGCTGATCTCTTAGATTTAAGGAACAGAAATTATGGAGCTTCTGGTTGCGTCTTGTCGAAAAGATCTGTGTCTGGACTCCCCCCGCCTTTGAACTATTGACGGGAAGGCTACCTCTGACACTGACTATTCTCCTTTATCGGTTTCCTGTTGAGAAGACTGCTCACTGATGCTTTTAGAAGGTATTGCTGTAAGGGATAGTACATTCTTTTCTGCCCAAAGAAAAATCTTCCTTGCTAGTTTTTTGAAGATGCTGTTTGGTTTTCCCCGGCGTTGAATGTAAGCCACCGCAGTAACATTGTCTAAAAACACCTTTACATGTGTCTATTCACAGATGTGTCAAAGTTTTTAGACCTTCCCAGAATGCTCTTAGTTCTCTGCGATCCAGCTGTTCCATGTTCCCTGAAATTAGGTTAACTCCTACCTGGGCCCCTGACCTGATGGAGTCCATAGTTACTGTTACCAATGGTTCCTGTTTCCAGAGTATAGCCTTTAGAATTTTGCTGAACAGCCACCATCACGTTAGGGAATTTTTTTTTTCCAGTCTATCGGATAACAATATCCCTAAGGACATCATAATCCCATGCAACTTTCTCAATATCAACTTTATTGTGGCCAAAAAGCTTCATAGCTTGTCTGATAAAGGTCTTGTTCTTTCATTTTAAGCGTTTGCACAATCTGACTAAATTGTCCACCTTTTCCTGCAGAATAAATGTCTCTTTGTAGTGCTGAATCCAGGATCATCCCATACATTTTTTTTTCCCTTTGGGAAGGGACTAGATCGGACTTCTCCTAATTTAATATCCAACCTAGATTTTTTGAAGTGGACATAGCTGGGATTGTGTCTGGAATTTCTCTAGTTGGGACTGTCCATATAAGGAACCATCATCACTCCTTATATATACCCTTAGGTATGTGGATATCTATGCCATTATCTTTGTGAACAGAGTTCTGATGATATCCCAAATAGGAGACAAAAACTGGTAATGTAAAGTCTGTTTCCCTAGATGTACTGCGGACCTGAGGTATTTCCAATGATTTTAATGTATTGGAATATGAAAGTAAGCATCTTTAAAGTCTATTGTCATCATATTCGCATCCGTCATTATTGAATGAATAGCCGACTTTATTGACTACATTTTGAACTTTCTGTAAACAATGAATTTGTTTAGTCTTTTTAGAGTTATAATCAGTATTTTTCATTTGGCCTTAAAAGGAAGCGGGATGAACAGTGACCCCTTAACTGTTCATCTAAAGCAGGGATGCTCAACCTGCGGCCCTCCAGCTGTTGTAAAACTACAACTCCAACCATGCCCTCCTGTAGGCTGTCCGAGAATGATGGGAGTTGTAGTTTTGCAACAGCTGGAGGTTGAGCATGCTTGATCTAAAGGATCTGATTGAATCGCCCCTAAGTTTAATAGATCCTGAATACCTTTTAACGTGGTTTTTCTGGCATTGGGAAGAGCAGTCACTGAATATTCCTGGGAAATCTTACTGAAACTCTATCTTGTACCCATGCTGAAGTATACAAAGGACCCACTGATTTTCAGTCATTTTTTCCCCACTCAAACAAAATCTGACAGCCTCTCCCCCACTCATCTTGCTTCATTTAGAGAATGAGGTTTCCAGATCTGTGTTTTATTATTCTGACCTCTATCTTTGGAAAACCTTTTATCTTATCCTGATCCTTCTCTAAAAAAAAATTTGCAAACGTTTGTAATGCATTTTGCACGTGCGTGTGAAAAATCAGCATGTTTGGTACCCAGACCCGAACTTCATCACTAAAGTCCGGTTTCGGGTTGAGTATTCTGTAGATTTTATTATTTTCCCTTATAACATGGTTAGAAGGGAAAATAATAGCATTCTCAATACAGAATGCATAGTAAAATGTGGATGGAGGGGTTAAAGATAAAAAACTTAACTCACCACTTGATCGCGTAGTTGTGATCTCTTCTTCATTCATTAGCTGCTGTCTAAGGGACCTGTGATGAGGTCACTGAGCTCATCACATGGTCCAATCACATGGTCCATCACCATGGTGATGGACCATGTGATGTGACGTCACCACAGGTCCTTTAGATGGCTGCGAATGCTTGAAGAGATCGACAACTATGCGATCAAATGGCTAAGGCGAGTTGAGTTTTTTATTTTTAACCCCTTAATCCACATTTTACAAAGCATTATTTACTGAGAATGCCATTATTTTCACTTATAACCATGTTATAAGGGAAAATTATAAAGATCGGGTCCCGTCTCTTAGCAACCATGCGGGAAAAATCGCACGGCATCCGCACTTGATTGTGGATGCTTGCTATTTTCCCGCAGCCCCATTCACTTCTATGGGGCCTGCGTTGCGTGAAAAACGCAAAATATAGAGCATGCTGCGGTTTTCACGCAATGCAGAAGTGATGCGTGAAAATCACCGCTCATGTGCACAGCCCCATAGAAATGAATGGGTCCGGATTCAGTGCGGGTGCAATGCGTACACCCGTGTGAAAGGGGCCTTAGAAGTAACATCTCCCTTCCAGGACCTCAGCCACAACAGTTTCCTAATGGAGTTAACAATCCCTGATGTCCTGGTTGCAAGTTTAACAGATTCTGCCGTACAAAGTTAGGCTAATTTCACACTAGCGTTTTTTGCGGATCAGTCATGGATCTGCAAAAACGCTTCCGTTACAATAATACAACCGCATGCATTCGTCATGAACGGATCCGGTTGTATTCTGTCTTCTATAGCCATGACGTATCAGTCATGAACACCATTGAAAGTCAATGGGGGACAGATCAATTTTCTATTGTGTCAGAGAAAACAGATCCGTACCCATTGACTTACATTGTGTGTCAGGACGGATCCGTTTGGCTCCGCTTCGTAAGGTGGACAGCAAAATGCTGCAGGCAACATATTGGTGTCCGCCTCCAGAGTGGAATGGTGACTGAACAGAGGCAAACTGATGCATTCTGAGCAGATTCTTTTCCATTTAGAATGCATTAGGGCAAAACTGGTCCTTTTTGGACCGCTTCTGAGAGCCCATGACGGATCTCACAAACAGAAAGCCAAAACGCTAGCGTGAAAGTAGCCTAAAGCCAATGCAAACTTTACTATTTTGGCCACCAAAGCTACAACCATTGGTACGCTGTTCTATTTATCAACCTCATTATTAAAAGAGTACCTTCTTTTTAACCCTTTAGGCTATGCAGACTTCCTGTCCAAATTATTCAGTCTATCTCTGCACTATTCCATGAGATCCACTTTTCTGTATTCTAAGTTTTGTTTAAGAGCTGCCGGTGGTGGAGGGTCATCGCCTGGCGATTCTTAGACTTCTCTTATCAAGCACATAAGCTTACTGCATTATACTGGAAGGACTATGATGCCCCAACTATTAATTCATTCATTAATAGGTTTAATATGGCTAGTCGGATTAAAAAATATACCTATTAGGGATGAGGGAATAGAATTCGGATGCTACATCCAAAGTCGATTCACAAAAAATTTTGTTGTAATGCTGTACGGAGTTCCTGCTCCATACAGTATTAGAATGTATCGGCTCTGATGAGCCGAAGTTATTTCTTCGCGAAGTCGTGCTAGATTCGTGTAATGACTTTGGGAATTATTACTGTAAAAAAACCTTGGTACCAAATAACTTCCCGAAGTTATTACAAAAAGTCTTGCGACTTCGAAGTTATAACTTCGACTCATCTGAGCCAATACATTCTAATAGGCTGCATTCACACGGGCGTGATTTCCGCGCGGGTGCAATGCGTGAGGTGAACGCATTGCACCCGCACTGAATCCGGACCCATTCATTTCTATGGGGCTGTGCACATGAGCGGTGATTTTCTCGCATCACTTTTCGCAGCATGCTCTATAATCTGCGTTTTTCACGCAACGCAAGCCCTATAGAAGTGAATGGGGCTGCAGGAAAATCGCAAGCATCCACAAGGAACTGCGGATGCGGTGCGATTTTCCCGCATGGTTGCTAGGAGATGGGGACCCAATCTTTATTTTCCCTGATAACATACCGGAAAAAAAACGATTAATCGTAATGCATTCTGAATGGAGAGCAATCCGTTCAGGATGCATCAGTACAGTCACTCTTACGTTTCTAGGCCAGAGAAAATACTGTCGCATGCTGCGGTATTTTTTTCGTCCGAAATTCCAGAACACTTGCCTGAATGGGCATTCATTTCCATTGAAATGTATTAGTGCCAGATCTGGCATTAAAATTACCGCATTAACGGATCCAGTCCCGCATGCGTAAACCTTTAAAAATGTGAAAAAGATAAATACCAGATTTGTTTTTCCGGATGACAACTGGAGAGACGGATCCGGTATTGCAATGCATTTGTGAGACAGATCCGCATCCGTCTACAAATGGTAACTGTTTGCATACAGATTGCCGTGATCCGACAGGCAGTTTCGGAGACGGAACTCCCTGCCGGAATCCAGCAACACAAGTGTGAAAGTACCCTAAGGGAATGGATGTAGTATCATCCCTGCATGCCCATGTGGCCGGAAGTGATTCTACAAGGATTAATCATATGAACCTACCCCCACGCCAGGGAGCGGACATTAATCTTAACTGTCTAATATGCACACCAAGGTAAGCGGTCGTCAAGAGGGAGGTTTATATTTAATATATAGGCATCTTGTCGCCCAGTTGGAGGAAAAAACATGAATGAGCAGGGAGCTTTAGGCTATGTCACCTTCCCTCTGCAAACTTTTCCTAATCTTCATCTGACTCCTAGCAGCCCAAACCCCTACACGTGTCTATCTTGCACAGAGACAGGAAAAAATGTTTAACCTCGCAGAGTGTTTTTCCTGTTCATGGCAGAGGCAGTCTCAGGGGTGCGGTCGTGGAGACGACCAGAGAAAATAAATCGTAAATCCTCTCCGAGGCACACTTACACATTCAAACTGTGAGTAAAATCTCCCATATTAATGAAGTACACATGGAAACAAACCACGATGCAGTTTGGTTTTCAAAATATTAAAATTGTTTAGTAAAACAATTTGATCATACAAAAATTATAATTTTACAACAATTTCAAAATTGATATTGCTTTCAAGAGTGCAGGAGAACATCTGGAGCTTGCACACAGAAGAGCGTTAAAAGAATTTGCTTTGCAGAGAACGCTACAGATGGAATTACAAAAATATAACACAGCAACCCACATCTAGCCTCCATTTATTCCCCAGATACAGTTTAACAGTCCCATCATAATTTAATGGTGCAGTTGGACAGTAAATACCTTCATTTTTGGAAACCGCAAACTATTTCATTACAATCAAGTTGCTTACACCACAGCAGTGTCTGCGACATAATGTGGAAGGTTTATTCAAACTGATGTAAAGTAGAACTGGCTTAGTTGCCTATAGCAACCGTTCAGATTCCAGTTTTCATTTTCAAAAAGGTGGGATCTGATTGGTTGCTATGGGCCAACCAAGTCCATTTTCTTTTACACCAGTTTTAATGAATCAAGACCTACTGTACTTAAAGCTTTTTATGTAAAATGTTCACAGGTTAAAAACGGATGGGGGAAGAGGTATTATGGAAAAAGGGTAGTCCATCTACAGGGTGCAGACCCAATTAGATGTCTCTATACATATGATCAGATTGATTCGGTGGCTGCTTTTGGATGAAAGCAGTCCAAAAAGCACACAACCAACTTTAAAAAACTGAAAGTGACCACATGTGAAGAAAGGCACACAGGCAAGGCCTAAAGGTTCATAACGTTGAGTTGTAACCTGTTGTCACTGAATTCTACAGAATATATAAATATGAAAAAAGAAGAAAAAAAAAAAAAAAAAACAACCCCTTAGGTCTATATATATGGTTGCATTTAAGGCAACATGATGAAGACGAAGGTACTGAAGTCAAAAGAACACATAGCCGAATGAGAAATTTACAGAGCGTTTTAACAGTAATACAAATGTTACTCGAAAGAGACATACAGTGATATTTTAGACTTAATTTGCTGTATTTACACAATTGAAGGGGTGAGATTTAATTGCAAAGCCAAGACAAAAAAATAAAAAAAATATTCCTAACACAGACAGAGAAAGGTGTGGTACTAGATGCAATCTATCCATCACATAATACAAAAAAAAGGCTGCTAAATACACAGCGGCTTAAGCGGTTCTGCCCGACACCTTTGCTAGATGACGGTACTGTAAAAGCAACAGTCTTTAGAGCCGCACAGTCTCAGTATCACGGACCTCGGAAAAAGGGGAAAAAAAATAAAAATAAAAAGTAATATGTTGGACGTCGCCTGTTAATAGGAGGCACAAAGTACACGTTGCCTCTTATTGTCAAGGCCAAAGACTTTCGCCGTTTAAAAATACTTAGATTTATATATATATATATATAAAATATAATGTGAAGATTCTCTAAACACAGAAGAGTAAAAGAAAGAAAGAAAAAAATAAAAATAAAAAATAGTAAAAACAAAATTAAAAACTTCCAGACTAAAAATGGAGTAGAAAGCTGAAAAACCATAAGATTTCTCATGCCGGGCAACAATCTTCTAGATTGCCAGCCCTCTCCACTATTATTACAGTGGCACTTATAAACCACATTTGCAGCTAACAATGAGCTAGTGTAAGTGGCACCAACAGTTCTAGAGCACAGTGGATCAAGGCGTTCGCTCAATGAGTGGCAACATGAGGGGTGATCTTCTTCCGCCTTTTCTGGAGAAGTGGGTTGGACGCGTCTTCAATTTTCTTTATCTTAATCTGTTCATAATCGACCCGCATTGTGGCCAAGGCACTGGTCATCTCCTCCTGCAATAAAAATTGGAATGTGACCCCAAAACTGGAAAGCGTATATAAGAATCCATTACGTTGGCTGCTGTAAACCGTAATCTAGCGCCTCCTTTTTATTAATTAAAATTGCATTATACAAGAAAAGTTCTCACCTTGACATCTTCCCACAAATCCTTCTCTTCTTTCAAGACACGGCTAGTGTGGAGAGGAGTTGGTGGTACCTGTGTGGATTGCTGGTGGGAAGAAGAAAGGGGAAAAATTGAGACCTTCAAGAAAGCATAAAAAAGCAAACATGAAACATTGTCTAAAGCAGGCATACTCAACTGGCGGCCCTCCAGCTGTTGCAAAACTACAACTCCCAGCATGCCCGGTAAGCCTACAGCTATCAGCCTACAGCAGAGCATGATGGGAGTTGTAGTTTTACAACAGCTGGAGGGCCGCAGGTTGAGCATCTCTGGTCTAGAGAGATGAGAGAGCTAGACAGATCAGGCTGTGTTCCAATCATGTTTTTGTCTTACGTTTAATATATACAAAAAAACAAACATAAAACAGGTTCCATATAGTGGCATCCGTCACCACAGAATGCAACTAGCCTAAAGAGCCCTTTACACGGGCCGAGAATCTGCCAGATAATCAACAACGAGCGTTCATAGGAATACCTGTTAGCGACTATCTGGCGGTGTAAAGGTGCCACCGATTACCCAATGAACGAGCAAAACGCTCATTCGTTGGATAATTGTATTATTTGTGTAGGCACCTAAAATCACTGTTTGCCGCCAGCAGATCGTGCTAAACATGCTCTGCTGCCGGCAAACAATGAGTCTTTATGGGGATGAGCGATGGCATTAGCGATCACTGCTCTCCATACAGTGGAGGAGATCGCTGCATGTAATCTCCACTGACGAGCAGGCGATTGTCAGGAAGGAATGGTTCTTTCCCCATCACCTGCTGAATTGTCCTGTCTAAAAGGGACATTATGGGTATGTACAGAGTAAGCAGATTTTTTATTTTTTGCTTTTAAGGTCTGTCTGGAGGTCTTAATTATTATTTTACACACAATACTTTTCCATTGTAACTGGGGCTGCTGTGCCGGGAAAATCTGTACTGCTGACAGTGACTTCCACCGCTCGGGCTGTTTTAGTTAAGTTAGCAGCAACCTTCTGCCACCGATCATTTGACCACCAGGACTGTGTAAGCTAATGGGGCAGTTCGGCAGCACTTGCGGACCCATGTTCTAGTGATTGCTGGGGCTCCAAACACTTATTTCCTATCATGTAGATAGGGAATAAGTTTTGCAAGTGGCAAAAATATACCGTATTTTCCGGCGTATAAGACGACTGGGCATATAAGACGACCCCCTACTTTTCCTGTTAAAATATGGGGCTTGGGCTATACTCCCAGTATAAGACTACCCCTCTTCCAACGCACACCAAATAAAAATTAAACAGACGATCCGAGCATGAGAAAACCACTGAGAGCAGGGAGTGGGGGCTGCTTCAGGAGCGACTGGCTGGGATGCAGCGCACGGTGGCTAAGCTAGAGGGCGCCTGTCCCTACAGCTTCTCCAGTCCGGCTTGGAAGTAAAGAGGACCTTTCACTGGTCCAACAATTGTTAGATAATGATATATACCGTATGTGTAGAGCGGCGCCCAGGGATAATAGTAAGTGCAGGGAGATCCCTGGGCGCCGTTCTACACATACATATCATTATCTAACTATCGTTGGACCAGTGAAAGGTCCTCTTAAGTTACAGCACGCAGTATGCTGGCGTATAAGACGACCCCCGACTTTTGAGAAGATTTTCATGCGTTAAAAAGTAGTCTTATACGCCAGAAAATACAGTACTCCCTAAATAACGGTTCAACAGCTCAAAATAACTTTACAGTGGGCTTTAAAAAAAAAAAAGTTCACCATATGATAACTTTGTCATTTCTGAAATATACAACTCCTACTTAATACTCAGTAAAAGGATAATTCCCCAAAAAAGATGAAAGTTAAATTGAAAGGGAGCTAAGCTGCATTAACCTGCTAAGAGCTGTGCTTCTGGCTTCACCGGGGTACCGGGAGTCAGAGCTAAGGATAGGTCATCAATATCTAAACTGGAAAACCCCTTTAAAGAAAATCAGCTCAGTTACAAGCCGACATGAAGCTGCCGCTATACATCTCCTTTGATGTAGCATTACAATCCTCAGGGACCACTCTAGTTACAGGGACACGCCTAACTCTGGATCTCCAGTTCCATGGACAGGCGGCAGACATCATCTTTATGTAGTGCCCATCAATTAACTAGAACGCGAGCCGCAAGCAGAGCGTGTGAGCTGCACTTACCATTATCCAAGGGTGATTCATGAATTCTGTAATGGTCATCCTCTGAGTTGGATCTGTCTTCAATAGGTTTCGGATCAGCTGTTTAACTAAAATGACAAGTCCCAGTATTTATAGGTTCCCCACTCAATGGTAAAACAAGTTAAAGAAAAAATTAGTTATCTGTTTTACAAGTTTCCTTTATTTGTAAGAATATTTCTGTATGACTCACACAGCAGCATGAGGTCCTATTCACCGAGGTCACTTCTCCATTTAAGCTATGACCACAGTACAGTTAAAGGGGTTGTCTCACTTCAGCAAATGACTGATTTATCATGCAGAGAAAGTTAATACAAGGCACTTACTAATGTATTGTGATTGTCCATATTGCCTCCTTTGCTGGCTTGATTTATTTTTCCATCACATTATACACTGCCTGTACCCAGGGGTTACGGCCACCTCTGAAGCGCAGATACAAAGTGGCTGTGCTACTACACTATAGAAAAAGCGTTGGCCTGTATGGTGGCCAGGACCGTGGGAGTGCACATAGACGCATGTAGAGCAGCTCCCGTCCGGCCACCTGTATCTGCACTGCAGCGGTCGCTGTAACCACTGGAAATGAGTAGTATACAATGCAATCGAAAAATTAAACAAGCCAGCATAGGAGGCAATATGGAGAATCACAATACATTAGTAAGTGTCTGGTATTAACTTTGCCTACATGATCTATGCCATTTGCTGAAGCGAGATAACCCCTTTAAAAAGCCTGATCAACCCCTAGGAAACCAGTCTTATTGCCTGGTAGGGTTGATTATGCCGATTAAACAGATGGTTGTGGAGACAGGAGTATTTTAATCTTTATGCAAATCAGGCAGTCGGAGCACTAAAGGGCAGGCTGCAGTGCTTGGAGCACTACTACAGCTATGCCCTAATGCCTTTACACTCCCCCTCCCTTTTGATTGATGGTGCTGTCTAATGGGGTCTGTGCTGTGGCTCACTAGTAATCAATGGTGGTCCAGCATTAATATGTCATATGGAGTCATTGGTGTCAGCGTGCTTTATCAAAAACACGCATTCCCTTAGGAAGTTGTGGCTTATATGTGTGCAGTTATTGGTGGCAGTGGAGCCTCTGCAAGGGGAGCGTGCAGAAGAGAATACTTCTCTTTCCATCCTGCTGGCACCTGTGCTGCTCTGCCGTCTGTGACGCCGCCGGCGTTGGTCCACCCAGTGCCTGGAGGTACCAGTGGCTTCAGACACTGCAGAGGAGCGCAGCTTCCAGCAGGATGGAAAGATAAGCACTCTCTCCACCCTGCACAGTGTCGCTCCCCTTGTAGAATCTTCACTGCCACTAATGATAGCATACATATAAGCCACAGCATACAACACATTGACACCAATGACTTATCATAACACATTAATGCTGGAGCACCAATAAATATATTGGCCACAGTACAGGCAACATTAGATAGGGCTATTAGCCCTATCTAATAAAAGGGGAGTGTAGTGAGCACTAAGGGCGTAGCTGTAGTGGTGCTCAAAGTGCTACAACCTTCCCCTTGGTGCTCCTGATGCCTGATTTGCATGAAGATTAAATATCCTGATATCTCCACAACACTGCAAACTACAAAAGACAAATGAAGTATTGTTTTAATCAGCATGATCAACCCTACCAGGCAATCTGTCTGGTTTCATAGCGTTGACCAGGCTGAGAGTCTCCAACACTTCTTGGTTGATAGCACACAAACAACTTTCTCTCACCTTCGTCTGATACTTCAGACCACTCAGGATTAGGAAACTCATACTGTCCCATACGGATTCTCTTCTTCATTCCCGGAGATATAGCCAAACCATGGTTGGAGTAGAATGGAGGATACCCACACAATCTGTGAGAAATGAGAGTGAGAATAGGTGTCAACCATCTGAATGTAGAACTTACTAATGGAGTAAAGTACAATACAGTGTGAACTCAAGAATAATGATCCAGAACTGCCTCAGGCCAAGTGGGGCTCCTGTCATATACAATATCCTACATTGGACACATTTGCTCTGTACTTATACTGAAGCGCAAGGGCGTTCCACATGGGATGTAAAGTCAGCAGAAATAAATGTGCACCAGATATAGTGGCGTCGAGCCAACAAACGGATTAGCTACGAGCCTTAATCCACACACTGCAAAGGGTGTAATCCACAGCATAAAATTACATGCTGTGGATTAAAAATCTGAGCTGCACCTAACTTTCCAGACAGATTCTGCCTGTTTTTTTCTTCAGTGCACATCCACTTTGCTGCTGCTGTAAACTATATCCGCCCCGTGTGAACATGTCCTAAAAGCCTTACCCTTTTGGATCCACTCCTGGCTTTGGTTAAATAAAACGTCACCAAAAGCACGGACAGGTTGGCTTCTCCATGCAGTCCGCAATGAAAACTCCTGCCATTTAGGCATCAACATAATACTGTAGTTTTCCTTAACTCCAATCTTTGTGTACGCAACAGGTCATGTATTCTAAATTTTCTGAGTATTTTACAGGCAAGTCATTGAGACCTGGAGCCGAGAGACTGCTCTAACCTAAGATTGCGGCAATTTTTAGAGGTGGCGGATTTGCTGTGCACTTATGATGCAGATTCTACACCCAAAAATGTGCAGGGAAAAAATAATAATAATACATATAAACCCCCCCAAAAATAAAATTCTCTTATGGAATTTTGAAAACCCTATTCACAAGCAGTGGAAAAAAAAAAACATTTCCATTGAAAATAAATATGGAGCCACGGTATTCATGTCGATAACATATGGACATGCCCACTATGTTGTGGATTTGCCGCAGAATCCATATTTAAACCCATGCAGATTTGTAAACTCACCCCTGGGTAAACCTGACCAGGGCTGGCCATATAGCACAAAATTAGGCACGAGATGGTCATAGAGCCTAAATTCTACATGTATTTTTATAAAAATGATTCATACGATGGTAAAAAATAGAGAATGACTTAAAAGGGGTTGTACAGGACTAGAAAAGCATGTCTGCTTTCTGCCACAAACAGCTGTGGATGCCGAGTGTTGTACTGCAGCTCCACCCTATTCACTTCAATGGAGATGAGCTGCGGTATTAGGCACAAGCGTGGCACTGCTCATGGCATCTTTTTCCAATCACGTACAACCCCTTTCAGCACGGTCGCATCTCCTTGCCTCTTATTAATTCTGTTTTGTGCTACAGACCCAGGTAATATGAGGCAGTCTGATTTCTAGAGACTTTCTGCCTAAAACAGCAGCGTGTTTTCACAGTCAGGGCAGCCATTCACAATCTCGGTCTGCAGCAGGGTATTCTAAAAACGGAATTCAGGCAGAGAAACCCCCTCATGAAATTTCTATTGAGAACTTTCCACTGAGAAAGGAGACTTTCATTAAAGTAATACGGTGGTTTAACCAATAACTTAATGTAAGCTTTTAGATCTACTTAGACAGATCTTTATACAATAACGGGATATCAAAAAGTAAGGAAAAATTGGTATTTATGATACTTACAGAATATACATGATAACACCAAGTGACCACATATCACATGATTTGTCATATTTTTCTGGGCCCAGAACCTCAGGTGCTTGAAGAGAACATAACAAGAATTAGAGACGTAATCGAATAAAAGCTAAAATCAATGGACAGATTTATTAAAGGGGCATTCCAGGATTTTAATATTGCTAGACCATCAATATCTGATCAGCGGGGGTCTGACACTTGCCGCCCCCCCCCCCCCTACTGATCACAGTAGCTCTCGCACCAGAACTACACTGCTCTGAAGATAGGTCATCAATATTTTACCCCTGAAAGACCCCTTTTAATGGAGAACTCCCACAAACATTTTTATTCTCCGATCTGCTAAAAAGGTAGATGATGTCAACTGTAGTGAAGGTAATCTTCTTACTGGTGACTGTATTTGAGAGTTATAACCTCCCTTCTGATGCTCAGCTGTGTCATGTGACAAGCTTTCTGACCTCCAACTGATACAGGACAGGAAGTCAGTTACTTCTCTAGTCATTCCTATGAGACTCCCATAGTGATACATAGAGAAACTGGCTTCCAGTCCACACATAAGATGCTGTGTTCTTTGGAAAGTCTGATTGCTGGTCACATGACACAGCTGAACAGCAGAAGGGAGGTTATAACTCAAAAATACAGACACCGGTAAGAAGATTACCTTCACTACAGATTACATCATGTACCTTTCTAGCAGGTCAGAGAATAACATTTTGTTAAGGAATTCTTTAAGTGCTGCCAACTAGCATCACACAGGAGACGAGACCTGTATCACAAGTCTGAGTATAGGTCACTAAACTGTACGCGAAAAAGGTATAAATTGCGGCTTCCTGAATCAAAAGCCACAAATGAGACAGTTCATTGGTACTAGGCACATAAAACACTTTCCTACATTCATTTCAGGTAAGAAGATGGTAGTCAGCCATCGTAACAATGGGACGAATCTCTATAAAAGTCCTAATTGTTTCAACAGCGCAGATTCCTCAGGAGAATAAAAAGGCAGAAACGACAAGGTCCCAGCCATGGTGACATGGTATGTATGACAATGGTGACCTTACAGCAGAGATGACTTCTCCATTCCCAGTTCCGAACAAGGACGTCACAAGCTGCAAGGCAACCAAAACAAGACACACGGCATCATTTAGCCAGTCCAGTACTCACCCACATAATACGGTGTGTAACAAGGGGTTGCTAGAGAGTTATGAGTTGTCGTTTCTTTAGCAAAGCCAAAATCTGTGAGCTTCAGGACAGAGTTTGGTCTTTTGGACGTGTAAAGGAGATTTTCTGGCTGCAATGGAAAAATCGGAGAACAAAGAGGTTATTACCACCATATGACCAGGAATGCTTCCTACACATGGGACAGACAACACGGATACACGTGACCAAACCACCATGTCAATGCATACACGGTAAAGAACACGCAGAGAATTGGGGGATGATGGATGCAGCTGACTTTTTACATGGTAAATCAAATTTCTCACATTAACCTAAATATCAGATACGTTCTAGTCAATGGGATTCTAAAAAAAACAGACGATTTACGGGTAAGCTGTTTTCTTAAATCACAGCATGTCCTGTAGATGGCAGTATTAGCGCTCACTGCAAAAAGTATCCCTGATCCTGGCATCACCACCTAAGTGTCGTCATAGAGTTGGAAGCGTATGCTGAAGGACTGTATAAAAGCTGGCACCCAAGACCTCTACATTTAACCAGAAGGAGTAAGTGGAAAAGAATGTAGTGAGCCGTCATAACTGGAATTCCACATTACACCCGCATCAACTTATTAGACTGCCTAAGTAAATATTTAATTCAGCGAAGGCAGGCGTCAAGATCACGCCGACAACCTTGCTCGCCATGTCAGAAGATCTCGTTACTTTCTCTTTCCTTAAAGGACGACTACTACTATTAAAAAAGGATCATTCATTGCTACATAGACTATACAACGTACTGCTTATGTTCCAATAACTTTTAAAGGGGCTGTCCGAGTTATCTTAAAGTTAGCAAAAAAACTAAGTCATAACCACCAGTTAAAAGGGTTTTCCTTGGCATTTTGCTTGGCATCGCTCTGATCCCCATTAACTTCTATAGGACTGATCTGCACCACGGCCTTCCCTCAGCTTTTCCATGTGACGACATGTTTATCGGCCTCATGGCCTAGGAAAAGCGGAGAGAAGGCCGCGTTGCTACTGTGAGCACTGGTGCCTCCTCAAACAGCTGATTGGCGGTCCCGGATGTTGGACCCCCACCGAACAGATACTGATGACCTATCTAGAGGATAGGTCACTGGTATTAAAATCTCAGAAAACCCCTTTAATCTTCCACATTTTCAGTGTCAGAGTTCCGGTCCTTCCCGCTGGGTTTGGCCATGTTCCACGTCACCCCTGAAGCCAATTGCTGGCTTCAGCGGTATACAGCATGAGAACACCAAGATCAGAGATTGGATGCAGTAGTTACGTTGGCTATACACGTCATTGCTGTAATCAAGTAACCAAGCCTGGCAGGGAGGACTGGAGCGATGGGGCCGGAAATGGCAGAAGAGGAGGCAGGCGAGTACCAGTTGTTTATATCCCATTTAGAGGCTTTAGACTTTTTTTTTTTCCCTTAATAACTTAGGAAACCCCTTTAAAGTGGTCCTGCACATCTCCTGATGTGTGTTTTACTAACTACTTGCATTCCCCATGTAACAATTCTGGAGCATCTATTCTGATGACTATGTTGTACCATTCCTGTATTATTCCTGCTAGAAGTTATGAATTCATTGCTAGCAGTTTCCAATTAAGGTACATGTGGGTTTTCTCCGTTGAGGGGACGTGTGACTACAGGCCGACACAGACAGCACCGACTTGATAATGTTAACACCCAGATAGACCTTCATTATAAGTGATTCGTTTATAACTTCTGGCAGGAATAATAGAGGAATGGCACATCATAGAGTCATAAGAACAGACTATCCAGAATGGTTATTTCAGGGGGGATGCAAGTGGCTACTAAGCTAGGAGAGGCCACAAGCCCATTTTAATAGTAATTGTGCAAATTTACATGTCAAGTATAACAGAAGTGACACAGACGTGATTAAAGTCAATGGAGTCCATCAGATCCCTTGGTTTAAAATGAAGCCGTTACCACTTCAGCGAACGTGGAGTCTGGCTGATTCAAAGTCTATGATGCTAGTGTGAACAGGGCCTTGCTAGCTAGTGGTATGCACAATCGCTTACGGAGGGCACAACAGATGTAACGGCGTGTGCATCCATCTAACCGTTTACACGGTTTTGGAAATTCTCCATCACTAATCAGTTTTACATCTTTTTGACATGTACTTTACGTATACGCAGGGTCAACTGCAACTAGGGCTGCAGCTATCGACTATTTTTGTAATTGAGTATTCTATCAATGAATTCAATAATTAATCCAGGGCTCGACAAATCCCAGGCGCCAGGTCGCCATGGCGACCAGGAATTTGGTCCTGGCGCCTGGGTAGTTGTCAGCCCGTTCTCTCAGAGGGCTGGCGCGGACTAGGAGCGCCGGCCCCCTTCATGCTGCAGCCGCCCGAGCGCTCTGTATAGAGCCTCAGGCGGCTGCAGCACTGCCCGGGCTGGCGCGTCCATGAGTGCGCACCGCCCGGGCACAGCATGAAGAGAGGGACTGACAGGAGGGAAGCGCTCAGCGCTCCCTCCTGTCAGTCCCTCATATGCGTGGCCGATCCCTGTATGGTCCGTGGTACAGGAGCATCTGTCTCCTGTACCCGGCCGGACTGACATGAAGTGCGCACACAGTGTGCACTTCCTGTCAATCCGCCCGAGTACAGGAAACTAAAGCTCCTGTACCCGTGGGACTATACAAAGCTTCGGCCACGCTACACTAGAAGGCAGGGGAGGGGGAACATAATGACAAGGGGTGGGAGAAAGTGAATGACAAGGGGGAGGGGGAGAAAGTGAATAACAAGGGGGAGGGAAGAAAGTGAATAACAAGGGGGAGGGAAGAAAGTGAATGACAAGGGGGAGGGAGAAAGTGAATGACAAGGGGGGAGAGGGAGAAAGTGAATGACAAGGGGGGGGGGGAGAGGGAGAAAGTGAATGACAAGGGGGGTGGGGGTGGGGAGGGAGAAAGTGAATGACAAGGGGGGTGGGGGTGGGGAGGGAGAAAGTGAATGACAAGGGGGGAGAGGGAGAAAGTGAATGACAAGGGGGAAAGAGATTGACAAGACGGACCCCTCTGCCCTCCCCTCCGGACCCCTCTGCCCTCCCCTCCGGACCCCTCTGCCCTCCCCTCCGGACCCCTCTGCCCTCCCCTCCGGACCCCTCTGCCCTCCCCTCCGGACCCCTCTGCCCTCCCCTCCGGACCCCTCTGCCCTCCCCTCCGGACCCCCTGCCCTCCCCTCCGGACCCCCTGCCCTCCCCTCCGGACCCCTCTGCCCTCCCCTCCGGACCCCTCTGCCCTCCCCTCCGGACCCCTCTGCCCTCTTCTCCGGACCCCTCTGCCCTCCCCTCCGGACCCCTCTGCCCTCTTCTCCGGACCCCTCTGCCCTCTTCTCCGGACCCCTCTGCCCTCTTCTCCGGACCCCTCTGCCCTCCCCTCCGGACCCTGTAATCCTTGTAAAGGTTTCCACATGTCATGGCGGCCGCAAGTGGCGATCACTTAGACGCTGGCAGCATCTGACGTGTCATATAACCTATTGAAAAGGGGAAGCATTATGGGGGGCCCTATATACTCGCACATTATGGGGGGCACTATGGAAAACAGGGGTAGGAACACTATGGGGGCATCTACTGGGGGCCCTATGTACTGGCATGCATTATTGGGGGGCTCTATAGAGAAATGGGGGGGGGGGAGGAGCACTATGGGGGCATCTATTGGGAGCTTTATGACGCGGCTCCGCCTGGCTCCTAACTTTTTTAGCTGGCTCCTAGATTCCAAGGAAATTTGTCAAGCCCTGAATTAATCAAATACTCTAATAACAGAAAACTAATTAAAAGAACGTTTTTCTTTATAATAACTCATCAGCCCCCCCTCCCCCGTGCCACCAGCTCCCCCCAGTGCCACCAGCTTCCCCCTAGCTATGTCCCCAGCGCCAGTGAAATAAAATACTTACCTTTCCTGTAGGGGCGCCAATCCACAGCTCGTCCATCTTCTTCTCCGTGTGCTGCACTGTCGTCCTGACGTCACACATCGTCCGTTCATAGTGCACCCTTACGCGCAGTATGTCCGGACTATGTGTCAGGAGGAAAGTGCTGCGCAGTGCGGGCCGGCAGGTGACCACGGAGCAGTGAGTAACAGCGAGCGCTTCACTGCCGCTCCGTGGCCACATGACAAACGAATCCTCGATGCAAAAATTTTGCAGCGAGGATATCTTTGAGTCGTGTTACTCGATTCAATCGAGTAATCGTTTCAGCCCCATTTGCAACTATTCCACCCAAAAGAACCCTCGGCAGTGTAAGACACTGTTCACATCTGCATGGCTCGGGTCTGCTCCATTATAGGAGCAGGGCAATAAAAATGATGGCAGTACTAGATCTGTTGCATGACGGACCCCAATGGCACCCCACATGCCTCACCGATTATGATGGGGCTGTCGGGTTTCTGACAATACACTGCGGCATAGTCTCCACGGTACATGTGAACCCGGCCTGAAGTACAGCATATTCCAAGAACCCTCGCTTCCCAACCCCTAATATTGCAATGAAAGGACTGTCATACCTTAACATCTCTGTGGGCAATATTGATTGAGTGTAAATACTGTATTGCTTCTCCAATGCTTTTCATGATGTCTGAAGCCTCTGCAATATACAAAAAATTCATTGTTAAGCAGGATCAACCTTCATGGTGAAAACAGGTGTCACCATTCCAGAGAAAACAGAGTTTTCTTCTATAAGTAGGGCTGTAGTGCACTGAGAGGCAGGACTTTGCTGCTCGGTGCACCTCAATTCCTTCTTCTGAACCCCCTTTAACTTCACTGACAAGACGAGGCGCCTGCGTCCTCCAGCTTGGCCCTGCGGTAATGAGCCAGCTGTGTGCGCCACAGTGAGCACCTGTTTTCTCTGGAACAGATCATGAGTAGGATCAACCCTACCTGCCTTGTTTAATAGGGTTGACCCTGTTGACAGATTTTCCTATACTTAGGCGAGATCAGTCATGGCTAACCTCCGGCACTCCAGCTTTGGTGAAACTACAACTCCCAGCATGCTCCATTCATTTCTATGGCGTTCTAAGAACAGTGTACATCTTGGGTGTCGTAGTTTTACCCCAGCTGGAGTGCCGGAGGTTCGCCATCACAGTGGCTGGGTCATCAATATCCGATCGGCGGCAGAAATTTAAACAATGACAAGACAATGAGAGAGATTAGGGATGGGGCCTCTTGGAGCAGAGTGCCAGGGAGATCCGACAGTCAATCCTTCCGAGGCAAAGCAGAGAGTAGCCCCACTAGAACCAATAGGAGAACACATAAATGGCTGCCAGACAGCGAATTACGGCCCCAAATACTGAAAGCAAGAGAAATTTGGAGCATAAAGTGCTGATGCTACAGAGACCATCTACACATATGCACTCACATACACCATGGGGGTCTTCATTTTTGGAAGGCGGCGCACACACATACCTCTCTCAGTGAAGGCTTGGTCACCTCGATCCTGAATTCGACTAAAGAGTTCGCCGCCATCCAAACTGGGGGAAAAAATAAAAAATAAAATAAATGATAGTGTGAATTTAGAGTATGGCAAATAATAATGTACATCAACAGACAAACTGATTACAGACCGGCCACAATTCATGCTGCATCCTGCGTAATGAGACTACAAAGTATAGTTAAATCTCTTCTAAACTAATGATATATTTTGGTTTGGAACAGTGTTTTCTTCATGAGAAAAGTGATGTCACAGATTTCCTGCGGCAGAGGGCATGCCTGTCATTAAAGGTGGCATCTCAGAAAGACTACTTATCACTGATAGATAAGGCTAGTGGCACACTAACGGTAAAGATCCAAAACGCAGCAGTTTTCTTCTGGCCGCTTCTCTGCATATTTGCCAGAATGCGGCCAGATCTCTGCCGGTCCCCAATTATAGTGAAAGGGGCCTTACAAACCTCCGGCAATGCCCAACGGTCCGGCAGGCTGTTCCCCTCCAGAACAGCCTGCTGGATCTTTAATGCTAGTGTGCAACTAGCCAAAGTCTGATCATTTGGACCCCCAGAGAACAAGGGTCCCATTGGAATGGAGAGGTGGTCAGGCATGCACATTGTCGTCAGTCCACTAGAATGGAGGGACAATCACAGAGGACAACCATCTTCAGCAATCAGCAGTGTGCATGCCTGACTGTTATTCTAGTCAAACTGGACTTGTAACCCCTGTAGTTGTAATTGGTGGAGGGGTCCCAGTAGTTGGATTCCTACTGATTTGGTGAAGGTCCCTTTACACGGGACTATGAACAAGCAGATTGTCGGAAAGGAAGTGTTCCTTCCCGACAATCTGCTGATCTGCAGAGGAGATCGGTGCATATACAGACAGCGATCTCCTCCAGAGTATGGGGAGGAGCGATCACGAATGCCATGGCTCTTCCGCATACTGACTCGTTGTACCCCAGCAGCAGACTCCGATTACACACCGGGAAACAAGGATTTTTTCGTGCTACACTAACGATCCAATTGCGCTCGCTCATCGAGTAATCGGTGGTACATTTACACCGCTAGATCATTGCCATTACTATGAACGCTTGTTAACAGTGATCTTTTCGATTCTCGGCTTGGGAAAAAGGCCCTATATCCTTCGGAAAAGAAAATCCTATCTCAACACCTATTTATGAGGTTCCAGCTCTCCCCGGCCTCCTTGCTGCTTTCAATCAGCAGCCGGGCGGGAAAAGCTGAATCCTTATGAATAGGAGATCTCAAGGATACACACTTTGTATCATGGGGACCGTGACCTCTGGATAGGAGACGAGTAGAACGTGCTGACAAAAAATAGTCAACTCAAGCCAGCAAAGGAGGCAACATGGACAATCACTATACATTAGTAAGTGCCTTGTAGACCACCACCAATCAGATACTGATGACCTATCCTGAGGATAGGTCATCAGTATAAAAATCTCATAAAACCCTTTTAATAAAAGCTAATCAATGATTATATGTACCCCAAAAACTACAACTTGTCTCGTAGCAAAAAAAAGTAAAAATAATTTAAAAAAAAAGCCATTATAAGGAAAAATTAAAAAGTTTGAGCTTTTGGAATGTGATGATCAAAAAAAAATAAAAAATAATGAAAAAACTGCACGGCCACTAAAGACCAAAATGTATATGGGGGAAGGGGATTAAAAGGAGGTGTCGAAAACAATACAGATCTCTGAAAACGTGGTATACTCCCCCATTCCTCCAGCACAGTTCTCTGTGTGGCGGCAGTCCGGTAACCCCGCCGCTGTTGGTTTACGGCATGTGACTGCTGCTTCTAAAGAAGCAGCTGCGGGAGTACTGGGCCATCGCTGCAGAAACGGGGGAGTATACCATGTATTTCATTTTAAGCAATTGCAGGGGTTGTCTGAGATATTTAATTATCTCCAACAACCCCTTTAAGAGTAGAGGGGAGAATCAGCATGGCGAGGTAGCCACAATAAGGCAGGGCTCTGCAGTGATACCAACAGGTATGCCGTCAGCAAGTACTAAACCGAGCACACTTACTTACCATTCCATTATTATAAGTAGGCATTTTCGTGACTGGTAGAGGTTCTCGTATACATCAATAATCTTTACAATGTGCGAGCACTGAGACGCCCTCCAGTGCAGCTCCACTTCCCTGCGTGCCTTAGGACAATCCTGCAGCATCTACGGTGGAAAAAAGACACATGGTTACTACTTACGCTTATAAATAAAAAATAAAAAGTTTATAATTCTAAATCTTCTTCGCTCTTATTAACAACTACACAACCAACAAAGATAGCTGAACCCCTTAAAGCTATTGTCCAGTTATGAGTTATACAACCACAGGTAACTCCTGCTATTTAGTTACTTCATGCCTCATCTGTGACCAGAGCTCAGCTACAGTGTCTACAGGAAGACTGCGGGAGTCTGAAACACACCTCCTGTCTTCTTATTGGCTTAGGCGCCTGCTATGTCCCTCCCCCTGCCTCTCCTGATTGGTGGCTGTGTATAACCAGAAGTCGGCTCACAAGGAAACCAGAGCATGGAGGGGCTAGATGGATTACAGAAAGGACAGATATCATGCACATAGTACTAACCCTCTATTACCCAGCTGGCATCCTGCTCTCAGTCCATTCCTGGCAATGCTGACCGTGGCATCTAAGTCATTAGAGAGAGGAAACGGAAAGAGGCGCCATCTTTCAGCCTATTTTTCACTTCCCTCCGTGATGCGACCACCGAGGGGTTGACTAACAATGGCCCCCAGACCTGTCATGTATCGATGCCCATAGTGGGGCCCTAACTCTGTGACAAAATAAACTGAAATACTAAAGAACAGCAATGTACTATAAGGGCCATCGGAAAATAACAGGTCCAAGGAGCCTACTAAGACTTTAAAAAATAGTCATTCAAGTAAAAAAACGGTTATAATAATATTCACCACATCCAGCATAGCCGGATAATGCCATGAACCATCGGATCTTTATTGACCAACTGGTTCTGGCTGCTTTCTGACATAAATGCTGTCTTTTGGCCAGACTCCACATCTGCAATCTGAAATCCGGCAGGAAGAAGAACTGGCAGCGGACTTCACCGTACCCTACATACAGGTTTTTTGTCTGGCTAAAAGCTGGTATATATGCCAGAATGCGGCTGGATCCCCATCGGATCCCATTGTAGTCAGCTGGATCACCTCTTATCGAATCCAGTGCTGAGCCACGCCGCCCGCACTGATCAGATGACGGTGACGTCTCCCCAGGTCCTTAGGGTTGTCCAAGGTTCGGGTTCATTGAAGCAGTCCCTTATGGATTCCAAATGCCGTTATGGTCCGCGGTAGCGGAATCCATAACGGGATGCTTCGATAACCCGAACTTTGGACGCCGAACTAAAAATAGAAGTTTGCTCAACTCTACCCCTCTATTCCCTTAGGCCATGGTTTTTGCTACTAACTAAATAATAAACATAAATCAGTTTTTTTTTCATTCAGGAACTGTAGAGACGGAATAAAGGAAACTGTTCACGTCATGGAAAATGTAAAGTGACATATTAAAATGAAATGTTCAAGTAGGACTAGCGGAATAAACCCCCACGCAGTGTTCGGCATGATTAATGCATGGTTAATAATTTAATGGAATTAAAACAGGAAAGGCTGACAGACGAGCAAATACACAATCTTGTCATTTCACAATTTAGAGAGGCAAAGAAATTGTCAGAGCAGCTGCGCAAAAAGTTGTGTCAGACAAGATAATTTATGTGTCAAAAAAACGAAAATAAGGCCTTCAATCAAGTCATTTAAAACGCACCCACCATTAAAAAATCCGGAATTAATGAACATTGAAGTGCATTAATCCGGAATTAAGCTAAACGTCGTTTCGACGCATCGCCGGATCCGACGTTTAGCTCTGCGCGGGGCTCCAGTGTAAGCTGGGGTGCCGATCGGTTGCCATAGCGGCCAGGACGCTACTGAAATCCTGGTTGCCATGGTAACCGATCGGAGGCCCAGCATTACACTGCTGGGGCTCCGATCACTGTCACCGCCACCAATGAGGAGGAGGTGAGGGGACCCTGTGGCCACTGCCACCAATGCTTTTAATACTGGGGGGAGGGAAGAATGGGGGGGCGCACCAATGTAATAATGGGGAAGGGGGGGGACGGGGGACATTGGCCAATGTCTTTAATACTGGGGAGGGGGGGGCACACTGGCCACCAATGAGGAGTGACGTTTACTATACAGATGCAGGCAGAAGAAGCTCATTGCCGGCACCTGCCTGTGACCGGGCGCTGCGATCCGCGGCAGTCAACCCCTCAGGTGCGGCACCTGAGGGGTTAACTGCCGCGGATCGCAGCGATCGGTCACAGGCAGGTGCCGGCAATGAGCTTCTTCTGCCTGCATCTGTATAGTAAACGTCACTCCTTATTAGTGGCCAGTGACCCCGCCTCCTCCGCCCCTCTCGCTCTATTGGTGGAAGCAGCACAGGGGGTGGGAGAGACCGCCTCCTTCTCCCTGTGCTGCCGAGGAGAACATGGCCGCGCTGAGACCGGCGCAGCCACGTTCTCCGATACTGGGCTGTGCAGTGGCGCAGCCCAGTATCGATAAAATACTAATCCTGGTATCGAGCTCGATCCCAGAGAAAAGTATCAATTGGGTATCAAAACTTCGATACCCGAAACAACCCTACATTTTACTACTTTTTTTTGCAATAAAACCCCTTTTTTAAAAGAGAAAAAAAAAAAAAAGTTTGCATTGCCCCTTCCCAAGACCCCTAACTTTTTTATTTTTCCTTCTATGGAGTTGTGCGGGGGCTTGATTTTTGCGGGACGACTTGTATTTTTCATTTGCATCATTTTGGAGAAAATGGCGCTTTTTGATCGCTTGTTATTAAGTTTTTTCAGTGGCAAGAATAAATTAGCAATTCTCTTATTTTTTTTATGGCGTTCACTGTATGAGATAATTGACATGATATGCATGTAGTCTGGGTTGTTACGGACGCGGGAATACTAAACATATGGGGAAGATTTTTTTTTGCAATTTTTTTCATTGAAAAGCGTATTTTCAATGGAAAAAAAGCGTAATTTTTTAATGGGATTTTTTTTATTGAATGATTTTTCACCACTTAATAGTCCCACAAGGGGACTATAACAGACAGCTTTTTGATTGCTTTTAAAATACAATGCACTATCCCTATAGTGCATTGCATTTTAATGGCAATGCTATTCTAACATTGACCAGCAGGTTGCGCCAGAGAGGCACAGCCTGTTGGAAATTACTGAAGGTTGGCCTGGGGCCTACATCAAACCCCAGGCAGCCTACACACACATCGGCACCCCGCGATCGCATTTGCAGGGTGCCGATGGGAGACAGAGGGAGTCCGCTCCCTCTGTCAGCCCTTTACATGAGGCGGGCACCATTGCCCGCGGGATGTAAAGTGTTAGCCCCGATCGGCAATCCTGCCGGTCCAAGCCGTTAGAGCAGGGCCGCAGCTCTCATGTGAGACCCATGCAGCGCTTAGACGGGGCAGCCATAAAAAAGCGGCGGCCCAGCCTAAGGCCCCTTAGTGACCACTCATACGTGTTTTTATGGCGGTCACTAAGGGGTTAAAGACTAAACTTCAGACAAAGGCCCACAAAACCAACAGCAACTGAAAACCGCTGCAGTAAAGGCCTAGCAGAGCAGAGGAAACACAGCGTCTGGTGATGTCCATGAGTTCAAGACTTTAGGCGGTCATTGCCAACAAAGGGGTTTCAAGTATTAGAAATTAACATTTTATTTACAATTATTTAAAATTTGTCCAATTACTTTTTGAGCCCCTGAAATGTAGGGATTGAGTTTAAAAAAAGCTTTAGTTCCTCACATTTTTATGCAATCATTTTGTTCAACCCTCTGAATTAAAGCTGAAAGTCTGACCTTCAACTGCATCGGAATAGTTTTGTTGAAAATCCATATGGACCCAACTGTATGTTTCTTCCACTCCCTAAATGTAAATGGTGATTAAATTAAATATCAAACTTGTTTGTATGTAAGCTTGTTTTGGGCAGGGCAGCCTTATTCTTTTGTGTTAAACTTCACTACATGTACGAACGCATCCGGTATCCTGCAAAATCTTGTTGGTTCATAAAACAAGATCCCGAAACGAATGAGAACTACCCTACCATAGGCCAGCAAGCTGCTACCCCCTCAGGCAGGTGATGGGGCCACAAAAGCAAGCAATACTGCACTGGAGAGAAATTACATATTTAAAAAGAAATAAAAAGCACAAACACTGTGTTGTAAGGGTACTTTCACCCTTGCGGCAGGGCTATCCGGCAGGCTGGTCCGGCGGGTGAACAGCCCGCTGGATCCGCCATGCCGCAAGTACCCGTGTGCTGCCGCTCCATCCCCATTGACTATAATGGGGCGGGGGCGGAGCTACAGCGCAGCACGGCAGTGATCGGCAGACTAAAAAGTCGGACATGCAGTACTTTTAGTCCGGCGATCACTGCTGTGCTGCGCCATAGCTCCACCCCATTATAGTCAATAGGGACGGAGCGGCAGCACACGGGTACTTGCGGCATGGCAGATCCGGAAGGCTGTTCACCCGCCGGAACAGCCTGCCGGATAGCCATGTCGCTAGTGTTAAAGTACCCTTAGGGTATTTTACACAATTACGGCTTGTTCACACAGCCGTATGGTTTTGCGGTCCATTTTTTAAAGGCTCCTTTGTTCCGTTTTTTTGGATCGGTTGCGTTTCAGTTTTTCTGTAAAAAAAGGAACTTTGTAATCATTGAAAACACCAAACACATGTGCAAAATGGGCTGGGCATAGCATTTCTACAGCATGGATCTGCAAAAAACGGATGACATATGGACACGTGTTCCATATGCATTTTATTTTTTATACGGACCCATTGACTTGAATGGAGCCACTGATAGTGATTTGCAGGCAATAATAGGACCCGACTCAAAATATTGCAGAACGGAAAAACGTAAATAAAGAAACGGAATGCATACGGAGTACATTCAATTTTTTTTACGGACCCATTGAAATGAATGGTTCTGTATACGGAACGCTAAAAACGGCCCGTATAAAGAAAGCAAAAAATGTTTGTGTGAACGAGCCCTTACTCACTGGTTCTGTCCCCTTTATGTCGCCTTCTATATTCTGTGTAATGGCAGTTAGATAACATTGTGCTGACAGCCAAATTCCTGAGTGGTTACCTCAGAGACATGAGCGGTGCACACTGGACATTTTTGGGAGGTGGGGCTGAAGGGCATAAACCTGGTTTGCAGGCAATTTGCACTCCATTGAGGAACATCCAGATAGTGTTTGAAATCAATACATCCTATCTGTATCTCTTGTACCACCATGGGGTGCCAGCCATGTGCTACGACACAGCGGCTGAAGCACCCCCCCCCTCCACCCCCAATATTGTATTGGGCAGGCCATTTCATTGATTATTTACTCTGTATGTGATCTGTCTGTTTTACCTTAGATTTAATCACATTTAGTAAATATATTTATTCACTTAGCCTGCGTATGTATTCTCAAATCTTTTAATTCACGTGATAAACACTGGGGAAGACAATTAAAATAAAAAAGGAGGTTTCAATGGTTAGAGCCCAAAAAAATTGCATTGGTCATCAGAAAGTTATTTTGGAATTAAATATATAAATCACATTTACATATATACACACACACACACACACACACACACACACACACTTTTAAACACTATTTAATGGCTTTTACAATCTCAGCCAATGGGGGCAATATCGCTAGGATTTGCCCCCATTGTCTGATAAAGGTGGGTCCCACCTCTGGGAACTCACCTACAATGACAACGTAGGGGGCACTGCGCATGCGCAGCCTCCCTCCATTCGTTTCTATTGGGCCGCCGAAAATAGCTGAGCGATGGCTCGGCTATTTCCGTCTGCCCCATAGAAATGAATGGGAGCAGGGGCCGCACGTGTGCGTTGCGCTCCCATTGACTTCTATGTGAACAGCGCTCCTCGTTCCGTTCTCGTTGTAGGTGCGGGTCCCAGAGGTGGCCAATTAGATGTGGGTCCCACCTCTCTCCAGAACCAGGTCCCCAAAGCGCAGACACCCTCCATTTAAAGGAGTGCCAAAAATAGCCGTGCGTCGGCTCAGCCATTTCCGTTCCGGAAATAGCCGAGCACGCTCGCTCAGCTCTTTTAAGAACTCCCATATAAATGAATGGAGAGCACGCCATCATGAGCAGCGCGCTCTACTTCGCTTTAAAGGCCACATCCTATCTGACATTGGTGGCATAGAGTGCTAATGATATGCCACCAATGTGTGAGATGGGCCAACCCCTTTAAATCAGCTCAGAATATAGGCACACAGGAACAGAACATCCCTGAAACTAGGAAGAAACTTCTGCTTAGAAAAGAGGAATCAGAAGAGAAAATATTACGCACACATTCCAAACAGCTACATTTTCCAGGGATGCCAATGTTCCTACAATCCATTCTAACCACACGTGATGGGCCACAGGGCTTATGTCCTACTGCCCAATACTATTTAGAAATTTCACACTCGCGGTTTTCAGAGGCATTATTCTCTTTTCCGCAGATTAATCTGAACAGAAAAATGACATCAACAAATGCAGTTTTTCATTATTTCAGTCAAAACATTGCATAGAAATGGAAGTCCGCCTCTTGATCTGCTGATTACCAACCTATGGGGACCGTCGAGCATCACCGGAGGAAGCCTCATCTGCCTTAGTATGGGCAGAGGTCATCCTGATGAAGCAATCCCTTTCATGAATACTATGAAATATTCGGTAACTTTCTTATAGGCTTTATGTAAGGCCTCTTGCACATGACTGTATGGATTTTTTTCAGTATTTTGCGGTCCGCAAAAAATACGGGTGACGTACGTGTGCATTCTGTTTGCGGAACGAGACAGCTGGCCCCTGATAGAACAGTACTATCCTTGTCCCTTAGGCAGACAATAATAGGACATGTTCTAACTTTGAACGGAATGGAAAAACGGAAAGCATATGGAGTACCTTCCGTTTTTTTGCGGATCCATTGAAATAAATGGTATACGGAATGCAAAAAACAGAAGGGAAACGAAAAAAAAAAAAAAGTTTGTGTGCAAGAGGCCTAATTATAACACCTCCTTTTGCGGTCACTGAATGGAAACCAGAAAATAGTTCCGATCAGGACGATCAAATTGGCGTGCGACTTGTTAAAGCGGTTATCGGGGCTCTACCAGAAAGAAATACATTTTGAATTTGAGCACATGACGAAAAATGGAACAAGTGACCGGCCACCTATAGTTGCAGTGTATGCAATAGCGCCCGGCAGTTCAAACCTCTTTCAGTTACTAAAAAAAAAAGTGGGTATGGCATGGGCGGGGAGGCCCGTCTCTACTATTTTCTATGCATAGAGAATGGTCTAAATGCAAGACAACAAGGAAGCTGTCTTACATTTAGAACTGGAGAGGAATTTGCTGACGTTATGTAGAGGCTGGCACCGCTTCATAACTCAGAGGGATCCGCCGCCAGGTATGGAGCTTATTCAGATTAGCGTCTAAAATGCCGGTCTTAATAAATTTGCCCCAATGAACTTCTCACACCGATTTCTCCATATAACACAGACTACTCAAGCATAAGTCTGACCATGGTTTCTGAGGGATAAAAGTCCATTGAAATAATATAAAAAAAAAAAAAAAAAAAAAAAAGCAGCATTAGGGTCATCATCTGGGACACAAGGTGTTGTGAAGGTGAACAGATATGTACAGTCTTGTATTTGGAATTAAAGGGGCGGTGCAGGATTAAGAAAACATGACCGCTTTTGACCAAGCACAGTGCTCTAGAAGTTGTGTGAGGTACTGTGGCTCAGCCACGCTAACATCAATGGAGGCAAGCTCCGGTGGTCTTGCAACCTTCGCCAACTTTATATTGTTCTACAACCAGAAAAAAATAGTAATCTACTTTTTACACACAAAGGAACACGGCCTCCAATGAACACCAAGAAGGAGTGATACATGAGAGGGCCACCAGCACAGGATACAGGGATAAGCAGTGCCCTACTGAACACCCACATGAATGTGGTCAAAGGAGTCTCCTTACAGCAAGAACTAAGACCGGCAGCTCAAACATCCCTGTCATGTATGAGCTGACGTGGAAGGAATTCATCACCTCAGTGCTGATGTAACACCAGGTAAGTCTGCCACCAGTGTTGTGGAACCACAGAGGTAATCATCCTGGAGAATGATGGGAATGGGTTGTCCTAGACGCCAACATTTGGAAACCTGAATAGTTCATTGAGCCCTTACATAACTCACATCTAACAAATGATTTGTTTTATTTAGTGGCACAGGGTACAAACATTAAAGGAGTAGGGTAGGAGAAAATTAGATCTGTGGGAGGCTGCACCGATCACAAGAACGAGCATCCTGAAACGAATGCTCCATTCATTTCCAATGAAGTTCCGAAAACAGCCAAGTGCTGTAGTCAGCCATCTCCGGAACTTCTCCAGAGGTGGAGCGGAAGTGCTCGACCTGCCAGTATGGTCATTGAGGGGTGCTCTGAGGTATATGGGATATTTGTTCTTGTGATCATGGGGGTCCCAGCAGTTGGATCCCCACTAATCTAATAGTTATCCCCTATTCTGTGCATAGGGGGTAACTTTATGTAACAGGAATACCCCATTAAAGCAGCATTCCTGCACTGTTTTGTCTACATAGCGCGCACAGGATTATCTTTAACGTGGAGGCTCCTGTGAGTGCTTGTTTTAGTTAAACCACAAGACTTTTCACTTGAATGGCATTAATAGTTGCCCAGAAAGGGATACATTTTCAGAGGTTACCCTGCAGCAATAAAGCTTGGAATTACTGTCCTACGAGACGCAGCTTCACCCTGTTCTCCCGTCTCCTGCTTGTGATATAAGAGCAGACAGGGTGAAACCTAAGTAGGTGGCGGGACAGTGTTAAGTTGCAGCACTGCAATACAACTCTGGAGCGAAATATTGTAAGGACTGGTCCATAATATCACTGCACTCGATGCAATCATGTAGTTCACAGGAAGTCAGCCACACAGGGGAGACTGACTTAGGCCTCTTTCAGACTAAGGTGTCCTGTGCCAAAATCATGCTCCTTGGGTTAGCTCGATTTCCTGTTATGGACACTGCACGTTTCGAGGGGTCCAGGCATTATAATGATGTGTGTGTCTGCATGACCTGTATCTACTGAATTATACCGACATAACCCTGTCAGTATAATTCTGTAGAAGTAAGGTTATGCAGAGACACACAGCATTATAAATCAGGACACACTCATCTGAAACAGACGTGCAACGTTTTTTTTGTCCGTCCAAAAGTTAGCGTTCATGCCGGAAACCGGACGGATCCCATTATAGTCAATGCCAGATCGGGCTACTGGATTCACGCCGCTGATGTGAACCTAGCCTCATATAAACAGAAGAATATGCTCTAGTCTGGACTGGTGGTCAGACCGGGGATCAAACCTGCTCATACTAAAAGGGCTCAAATGTATGGATGCAAATGTGCCGGGGTGATACAAATGACACTGCTGGAGCACTGCTGTCGAGGTGGCATTACAAGACCAAGCATCTTTTCTCCGACATTTTACCAGACGCAAGTCTTAAAATGAAGATGGGGGACAATTTTAGAACTCATTGACTAAGCACTGAAAAGATTACAACACAATCGCTGTACAAGCGCTGGTCAGAGGGCAATAACAGGAAACCGTGTAGGGAGGGCGGCGAGAAAGTTAAACAATCATTCCAATGCATTACATCTGGGGCCTTTTTACAGGGAATATTACAAAATATTCTGCACACTAGTGTGATCCGTTTGAGATCAGTGCTCGCTGGCTACTTTACCATCGGTCCCACGTGAGAGACAGGCCACACAGTCATCGGTATGGCAGTGAATGGCTTCACAATATCCCACCAAATTAGGTTATATTGACTTAGATTTCATCACATTGAAAAAAAATCCACTCCTAATAAATCATTGCGCAGTCACTTAAAGGGCTACTCCGCCAAACTCATTCATTACCTGTCCAAGTGATAAATATGGTAGATCTCTAGGGGTCTGGCAGAAACGGTGGTGAGAACCCTACTTGTCTCGCATTTATCATCTATGAGAGGATAGGTAACAATTCCTTAAGGCTAAAACGCCTCTTTAATGAACTTTAAGCTGGCCGTATACACCAACGTAAAGACGTCAAACCCCGTTGACAGTCTTGTCCATGGAGACCTGCTGATGTACCAGGCCCTCAACATTCTTTATTCCTTCATTCAGATGGACGATAAACTGCTGCCTTAGTCCTCATGCACACGACCAGTTGGCAAATCGCGGAACCGCAAAATACGGATACGGCCCGCGCGCAGTCGGCATTTTACCTGCGGACCCACTGTTTTCAATGGGTGTGTGGTCCAATTTGGCAGACATATTCTTTTTGTGGAATGGACATACAGATGGGGAAAGCACACAGATCCATGTGCTTTCCGCATCCATAGGTCTGTTCCGCAAAAAGACAAAACCGGTCTTAAAAATGCAGACTCACTGCAACACAGATCGCAATTTACGGACCGTAAAATGGATACGGTCGTATGCGTGAGGCCTTAGCCTGCATACCCAAAAGTCCTTATTTCCATTGTTCTGCCCAGTTATAGGAAGCGCCAGATCACTTACATGACGGCCACCAACCGCGCCCAACAAACCCCACTTACTATTAGGAGTTAGCATTATATGGATGGCATTTTACTGTTGAAAATCCTAGATTTGATAGAATCCACAATGAAGGCCTCCAAGAGAGCCTGCACTGACATTTACACACTCATTCAGCCAATGTTCATGGTGGAGTCGTCAGAAATAATTGTCAGACAGCCGTCTTCGAAGCATGGACAGTTCTCTAAACCCAACGTCACTTTCTACAATAACCTTTCACATTGTTTTTCAAAGCAGGTCTCCTCAGCTTGGATAGACTTGGGAAGGTCAGATGGAAGAGAACAAAAGCTGTGTCCTCCAACTATTTATAGAATCCAGCCGCCAAGAGAAATTCCACCAGAATCAGATCCTAAACCCCCCGGAAACATAAGTGTTCCAAAATAGCATCTTAACTGGAGGAAGATACGTCCTCCTGCTCCTGGGCCTAGTGTTGGCATTCATCAACAATAATCATTCATAGTGTACTTAAAGGGGTTATTCAAGTTCTATAATGCCCCCCCATATCACCGGGCCCCTCACAGAGGTTGTACTTACCTTGCTCCCCAGCACCCGCGTCACTTCTCATACCGGCACGGCCGCCGTATCTCGCCGGTGGCAGCCAATAGCAAGGCCGCAACAGAAATGAGCCTCCTTAGCATCATGGGTGACGCTGGAGAGGCTCGGTCCCGTTGCGGCCTGCTATTGGCTGCCCCCTCCCCTTACGTCGGATGTTTTCATCCGGGCGACGAGGAGATGCAGTGGCGGCCGTGCCAGTATGAGAAGTGACGTGGGTGCCAGGGAGTGAGGCAAGTACAGCCTCTGTGAGGGGCTTTAAAGAACTTGGATAACTCCTTTAAATGGTTGTCCAAGAGAATAGTACATTAAAGTAGCTTCGGGAAAGCTGATAAAATAACCAAACAACCGTTATTCATCTGTTAAAACCCCCACCACTGCAGCCAGTTATTGCTTATGGCACGTGATTGTCAAGGCCAGTGATCTGTGCATAAAGACCAGCGAGACTCCAAGTGCCCAGTTCACATGACTGATTTTGAAATACACGCTTAAAAAAAAATGACAGTAGCCGGGATCCCACTGTAACGGCCGCTGGGGAAGAGTGGTGGACTACATGGGAGCACTAAGAACCCAGGTCTGAACATGGCTGCCGAGAACCAGGGCATCAGTACAACCAGGAGGACTGGAGGAGGGGATTGCATGTACAGTGGTCCCTCAAGATACAATATTAATTGGTTCCAGGACGACCAGTGTATGTTGAGACCATTGCAAGTTAGGTAATTGGTTCCAAAACCTCAAAATGTAATTCAAGATAAGAGAAAATTAAGATTTAAGGCAACTTTCACACTAGAGTTTTTTGCGGATCCGTCATGGATCTGCAAAAACGCTTCCGTTACAATAATACAACCGCATGCATCCGTCATGAACGGATCCGGTTGTATTATGTCTTCTATAGCCATGACGGATCCCTCTTGAACTCCATTGAAAGTCAATGGGAGATGGATCCGTTTTGTATTGTGTCAGAGAGAGAAGGGATCCGTCCCCATTGACTTACATTGCGTGCCAGGACGGATCAGTCTTGCTCCGCTGCAGGCAGCGTTTTGGCGTCCGCCTCCAAAGCGAAATGGTGACTGAACGGAGGCAAAGTGAAGCCTTCCGAGCGGATCATTTTCCATTCAGAATGCATTAGGGCAAACTGATCCGTTTTGGACCGCTTGTGAGAGCCCTGAACGGATCTCACAAACGGAAAGCCAAAACGCGAGTGTGAAAGTAGCCTAAAAAAAAATAAGCAGATAACCAAGACAGATAAGACATGTCCTTACATATAACAGGCAGGAATAGCCGCTAACTATACCAAATAGAAACTATTTTACCAGAGAAGTGGCCATGATTGGTTGGATCTGAGTCTGAGACATTGTATGTTGAGTCTGGTTTCAACTTACGATGAGTCAGAAAAGCCCATTTTATGTTGAAAATGTTGTATCCTGAGGCCACTGTATCTTGAGGGGTCACTGTATATTGATACTCCCCTCTTCCCTCTATATACATTATCTACCCCCCTCCCTCTATATACATTATCTGCCCCCCCTCTATATACATTATCTGCCCCCCCTCTATATACATTATCTGCCCCCCCTCCATATACATTATCTACCCCCCCTCCCTCTATATACATTATCTGCCCCCCTCCCTCTATACATTATCTACCTAGCTCCACGCCTCCCTGTATAAACATTATGTACCCTCCAATGTATATATGTGCACCCTGACAGGAAAAAAAAAAAAAAAAAAAAAAAAAAAAAGATATTGCCAGAAAAAAGATTATAAATTGATAATCATCCAGATTTTTTTTCCATAATCGCCCAGCCCTAATTTTAACATATAGGGCCTTACATAAACTGCAAGCCTTCTCTATCCACAACATAGGGAGGAGGGGAAGAAACCTGCACACCTCATCTCGCTTGCATAACACATATTAATAGTGCAGCCAGTAAGCATCTTCTAAATATGTATAAAGGTGTGTCTAGACTAGGAGTGGGCGATATAGATGATATGCGATATAAACTATATAAATTTGCCCAATGATAGAGATTTCGTCTATATCGCCCTACCACGATAGAACATGGGACACGCGCCGCACACCATCTTATCCTGAGCTGGCACAGTGGAGAAGGATGGAGTCCCTCCCTCCTCACTGTGTGTGGCAGCCGCTGGCCACAATCGACAGCAGAGGGGAGTAGAAGGGAGGGACTGTGGCCACTATGCCGCCAATGAATATAGTTAATGCTTGAATACAAACGTAGCCTGCATGTGCCAGCTATATCCTATACCCGGCCTCTATGACTGCGCGCTGCGATACGCCGCAATTAACCTCTCAGGGGTTAATTGCGGCGGATCACAGCGCGCAGTCTAGAGGCCGGGTAGCCCTGGCTGCCATGGTAAGCTCCCTGCTGCTGTGTGCACAAAGCCCAGGGCAGCAGGGAGAGTGTGAAGTTCTATTCACCCTAACAGATCTCTATTAGGGTGAATAGGACAAGGGTTCTAGCCCCTAAGGGGGCTAATAGTTAGTACATTAAAAAAAAAAAAAAAAAATGTAACCCCCTCCCCCAAAATATAGAAAATAATATATCGCGGTATATATCGTTATCGCACATGCTTCAAGTCCTAGTCTAGACATCTCTGTTGTTCATGCCAAGATGTAAAGAGAACCTCCACATTTTGATGCTTTAAGGCGGAAAATTAACTTGTACATTGCGCTTTATGGTAATTGTTGCCCTGATACATTATTTTGTTCATTTACATTGCACCAATGTATTCCTGTGCTGTACGCAGATTGTCATCACTCACATCAGCCCCTGTTCCCACTGGACAGTTCAAACATAAATTCCAAGTTCATTTATTGGTATGTTCCGAGTGTGGGATAAGATTGGAATCTAGGGGGGGGCACGGGGAAACAACGAAAACACAGGGAGAGCATGCACTTTGTCAGATTAGAAGCAAGGAGCGCTTCAGGACAATAGCGCTACCCACAGAGCTGCCCAGAATAATAGTCCACGACCAAAATCCTCTGAACCCACCTTAAGGGTCCATTCACACGTCGGTAGTGTATTGCGGACCCATAGAACTGCCTATTCTTGTCCGCAATTGAGGACAAGAATAGGACATGTTCTATTTTTTTCCGGAGCCGCGGACTGGAAGTTTGGGGCCACGCTCCGGAAATGCGGACAGCACACTGTGTGCTGTCTGCATCCATTTCTGCCCCATAGAGAATGAATGGGTCCAGTTCTGTTCCATAAAGTTGCGGAACAGATCTGGACCCATTCACGGACGTGTGAATGGACCCTAAAACAGCTTTGGCCAGATTTACTAATTTATCAGGGCTAAAAGTCTGTCTAAAAAATGAAGCAAATTGACACATCTAGGATTTTTTTCCGCACATGCTCGACAAGGGGTCAAGGCTAAGGCTACTATCACACTAGCGTTTTTACTGGATCCGCCAGGGTTCAGCAAAAACGCTTCCGTTACTGATAATACAACATCTGCATCCGTTATGAACGGATCCGGTTGTATTATCTGTAACATAGCCAAGACGGATCCGTCATGAACTCCATTGAAAGTCTGGAGGACAGATCTGTGTTCTATTGTGGCAGAGAAAACGGATCCGTCCCCACTGACTTGCATTGGGGGTCATGCTGGATCCATCTTGCTCCGCATCCCAGGATGGAATTCAAACTACAACATGTTGCGGTTTGCTCTCCAGTCTGGGAACACAACGCATTTTGGAGCATTCCATTCTGTTCAGTTACATTTTATCCCCACTGACAATGAATGGGGACAAAACTGAAGCGTTTTTTCCCGGTATTGAGCCCCTAGGACTGATCTCAACACCGGAAAACTAAAACGCTAGTGTGAAAGTAGCCTTAGTGGGAAGCAGACAGAGCCTAAAGTGTTTCATTTCGAGCCACGACTGCACCACATTCCGCCATAAAAATCTGTCTCAAAGAAAAGCCATCCAATAGCTGGTACAGTCGGAGAAAAGGGTCTATCTTTGCACCCCTTTATCACCCAGCCTGAGCCACCAAACCTAAAGGGATAAATAATGGTGAAGAGCATAGACCGCGCAAAAAAACTGCCGAGAAGAAAACCCCACTCCTGGAAGGACCTCTTCTGCAAGAGAAAGATGCTGATATAACAATACTTCATTCTGTGGCCGCAAATATGTCAGCAATCCTTTGCTGGCATCAGCTTTCAATACCTCATACATCATGGTGATGAGAAGTCCATTCATTATAACATTTTGTGGTATTCATTCCTTGCCATATATGCACTAGAACAGAAGCTTGGTCTGAGCAATCCGTATTATTAAAGGCACTATGCCTCACACTCAAGCTCCACCAGGTTCTCTAGGAAGCCCGGCTGGAGATGCACATTTGACATCATATTCCAGACACCCAGGCTTTATTCATGCGCTGACCTCTGTTCACACACAAACTGACCATCTCCATACTACACACAACCATCCAGCTTGTAGTACCAGAGACGCCATACACTCAGACCTACAGGAACAGAAGCTAGCATGGCTTCAGGCCCGAGGAAAAAAGTGATTGTGGAGAACCTCTAGGGATGTCCCATAAATCCCTAGAGTGGAGGCATACATAACAAGCCCACCTCTCCATCAACCACTGACGAGACCCAGATATCACAATGGTTTAGCTAGTGAGAAGTCATTGGTTTAACACAGTAAGCTACAAAAGTACAAGACCCCTATGTGGTCAAATACAGAAAGCCTGACATAATGGAGTCAGGATCAAAACATATAGAAGTTGTAGGATGCTTTAAAGTGAACCTGCCAGGTGATTTCTGATGTCCTACCCGATACGGAGTGAGCTGTGTGATATAAGAGGACTATGATTTGGAGCAGGACTCCTAGGAGAGATAGTAAGAGTCCCGATTACCCCATCCATACAGGGTGCATGGCAACTTTCCCGGTATCAATGTGTGTATACAGAAGGTTGTCGATCTTTCTATGTGGGCAGGGTAATCGGGAATCTGTCTATCCTACGAGTCCTTTCAGGAGTTACCGTTTTTTTCAGGCTATAAGATTTTGAAGATAAGAAAAAGATATTTGCCTTCACACCTGAGCAGACCCCCAAATCAGACCACCCAGCCTCCAATCAGTCTCCCATCAGAACCCCTACAGCCCTCAGACCAGTCTACCAACTGACCCCCTCAGCCTCAGATGGGACCCCACATCAGAAAAAAAATATATATATTATCTCTTGCTCCAGACGGCACCACATATCCACCGGGTCCCACTGTGTACTGTGATCCGACGTGCATAGCGCCAGGTCTTAGTGCACGCCTACGTCAACTACATCCTGCCGCAGGCATCTACAAGGCGGCCATTATGTGCATGACATATTAATGGCATATCGGTACGGGTCGCACACCTATCTCCAGTACAGGGCCCACAAACTGATCTCCATTCATTGGGGCCCGCTTGGCGATTTTCAGAATGTTTCATAGCGGGTAACGAAGTACATGACCACTGCACAGTCCACCGCTATGGGACAGCCGAAAATAGGGGAGGTCGGCACTCACTTTTGGAACTCAAATAGCAGTGAATGGAGGGTGGCCGCACTTGCACGGCTGCTCTGTAGATAGGGGTGGATCCCAGAGGTGGTACCCAGACCTATCTGACATTCATGGCATATATCCTAGTGATATGGCATCAATGTCTGCGATGAGCCAACCCCCTTAACCTCTCAAGGACCAAGCTTTGGAATTTTGCAGGTCCAGTTTGGGAGTACACCAGAAACAGACTGGCCCACTGGGATACAGGTGAATCATCCGCTGGACCCCTGGTTCCCTGGCACATGACGGTATAGTGACTGCACTACATACAGATAGGCAGAGTCCAGCATCTCAACCAGCCTATGTGCATATAAAAAACTGGGTAGATAGTTAGGGGTAGTCGTGGTAATTTACGATACAGTCAGCCCCCATATGATCGCAGGACTATTGCAGTGTACTCACACCTGCGAGTACATAAAGTAAATTTATTTTAACCCCTTCCTGACTGCCCACTGTGTATATACGTCCTATCTGCACATGCCCCGTGCAGATAACACGTATATACACGTGCAGGCAGCACTTAAGGGTCCATTCACACGTCCGCAAAATGGGTCCGCATCCGTTCCACAAAATTGCGGACCTATTCATTTTCAGTGGGGCCCACTATGTGCTGTCCGCATCAGCATTTCCGTTTACGCAAAAAAATAAAAAAAATAATAGAACATGTCCGATTCTTGTCCACAATAGCGGACAAGAATAGGCATTTTCTAATATAGTGCAGGTCATGTGCACATGGCCGGTGTCAGTGTTTTGCGGATCCGCAAGAGACTTAGGGACATGTTAATGGAGCCTTATCCTAGCGATGATCAGCGCTGGGACTAAAGCTCCTGCAATCTAGCAGGGGCAGGTCGGGTCCCGGCGGAAAGACTCAGCGGGGACCCTGAGGAGAAGACAGGAGTAGTTCATTACCGCTTCTGCCTTCTCCTGTGTCAGCAGGAGGACAGCCCTGCACAAGCGCATGGTGGAGGGAGCAGGAAGAGGCAGAGCCGCTTCCTCTTTTAGTCTCGTCGGTCACATGACCTCCGGGGGTGTCAGGAGCAGAGCTGCAGGGCCTAAGGAGCAGCTCTGCCTGTGTGTCATGCCCCCATAGGGGGCTATTTTCCCCTGTAACTGGGGCTCCAGTGGATGCCCCAGTTACAGTGGAAACAGTAAAAAAAAAAAAAAAAGCAGTGTCCTTCAGAGGTCTTTTAATGACCCCCTGGGGGGGACATAATATATGCTAAAAAGATATTAACATAAAGGTAAACATTTTTTTTTAAAATAAAAAAATAAAATGTAAAAATGCAGTCATTAACAGAAACAGTCACCATAGTCGCCCTGTTCTCTCAAACCTATACATGTTATATATGAAAACGATCGCAAACAAAATAGCAAATCATTGCAATAATTAGTGTCCGTTTTAATATTTAAGAAAAAAAAAGCTATAATTAAAAGAAAAAAACACTTTAATAATTAGCAGTTTTCTTCCAAATTAAACCTAAAAAAGGGAGAAAAAAAAACATTCTAACCAAAAAGTCCTAAGTACAACAAATAAAAAAAATAAAATATCCCAAAGTTTATTTTGGTAGTCAAACAAATAAAGCTACGGTCACTAAACCACTACGAGCACAAAATCACAAAAAGTTGCCTGGACATTCAGGCCTTTTTGGGCCTGGTCATGAAAGGGTTACGCATGATTTCCTGTGCGATTTCAGCATTTTGATGGAATTGGCGGTGCAGGCTTCAAATAAAATCTTAAACTATTTAAAGTATTCTGAACGCCATAAACAGTAAAAGTATTCCGATGGCGGTGCCTGCATTATACCGTCAAGGCGTATGAATCCTACGGGAATACCATCAGGTCACTGGTCAAGTAGGGACCAGATCTCACCAATAGTGGGGGTGGGATGCCACTTATTTAGGGAATGCCGGTTATTTCATCAATGTGCAAGGACTGAATAGCAGAACGGGGTGGAGCAGAGAAGAGGTGCGAGTATGGTGACATTACATTTTTTACCAAGATACTTCCTCTAGAAAAACCCACGGTTAGTTTTCTATCATTCATTGAGAGAGGAAACTCCTCAGCTTCACCACATGACAGCATAGTTATTGTGTAATAGCTATAAAAATACCAGAGAATCAGGGTGGGGGAGGGGGCTGAGGAAACGGGACAATATAAAATAAAAAAAGAACCTTGTGATGCTGATGAACACCAAATGAGAAGAAGAGCAAGGTGATATTTAAGGCAAGCACAGTAATACGATCCCGAGTGTCCCATCGGCAGTGAGCGAGGGAGCAGCGCACTGCTAGGCAATTGATGTCATTGAAACGTACACAGCAAGCAAGGGTTTCACCAGACCTCAGGGTCATTCCAGCTCACGCATCGACCAGTTAGCACAAAATATTCCTGACTAAACGCCTATCTTATCAGAACTCATTGTCAGGGAGAAAGTAGGCCATTTAATAAAAGAAAGGAGGATAAAACATCATCAAAATCTACCATGAGCAAGCATGGCAGACGCGTGACAACGCAGCCAGGACAGGATTTTAAAGGGGTTCTCCGGGAATTAAGAAAATGAAAATACCTAAATATTACTTTATTAGAAATATATTCCCAACTACCTTTCATTACCTATATTGGTCATTAGGAGAACTAAAACGGCCGCCGTCCTACTCGTACACACAAAACCTGTCCTAGTCACACAGAAGGACAAATTACACACAAACACTGAGGTAAAGAGCTGCCTCATCCATCTGTCTGTTCTGCTTGTCAGGAATTCTGATCCTGAATATAGCTGATAAGATCTTCAGCTGAATATCTGAAGAAAAGGAGCTCATGAGGATACATGAAGTACAGAGAGGAGGGAGAGGATAGACTGTGGTAATGGAGACTACATACAATTGCTGCTGCTCATTACTCACATCTCCACCCTCCTCTCTGTCCTTCATGTCTCCTCATGAACTTCATTCCCACAGAGATTCAGCTGAAGATCCTATCAGCTGTATTCAGGTTCATAATCCATGACAAGTAGAGCAGAGAGGAGGATGAAGCATCTCTTTAGCGCAGTGTTGTACAGTAACTTGTCCTGCTGTGTGATTAGGACAGGTTGTGTGTGCACTAATAGGACGACAGCCATTTTATTACCCTTGATGATTGCTCCCCAGACAAAACGAGCCATTAAAACTAATGAAAGGGATTTGGGAATATATTTATAATAAAGTATTATTCAAGTATTTTCATTTTTTTAATTCCCGGAGAACTCCTTTAGGAGGATTGTGCAATGTCCTTCTGTGCATAGGGAGTTAAAAGGTTATTGGCCAGACAATGCCTTTAAGGGCTCATGCACATGAACGTTGTTGTTTTGCGGTCCGCAAAAAACAAACAAAAAAAAAAACATGGATACCAGCAGTGTGCATTCTGCGGTAAGGAACAGTTGGCCCATAATAGAACAGTCCTAACCATGTCCTAATAGGACATGTTCTATTTTTTTGTGGAACGGACAGGCGGACACGGAATGCACACGGAGTCCTTTTTTTATGCGGTCTCATTGAAGTCAACGGTTCAGCATACGGGCAGCAAAAATAAAAAATAAAAAAAATCACCAATAATTGTTGAATACAGTAAAGATTGCTAATACATGCACTGCCGATCTTATCAAGTTGTTAACGTTCCCGAGCATTTATATCTTACAATATTTCATATTACCTAAACAATGATTGGTATGAATCTTCCCAGTACAGCGAGTGATTACTGCTCCGTGTAAAAGGCCCTTCAGGCCGTTTCCAGGTCTGACCACGGGTGTACTGACCTGAACCCACAGCATCATGGATCCCTATTAGGGCTGCACGATATGGGAATTTTGTGCGATTGCGATTAGGGCCCTAAAAATTGCGATAACGATATGCGATGCGATATTTTAAGGGAATTGTATTAGAGGTCTATCTGCTTGGATTTTCGAGGTAAGAGCGCACACAGATGACTGATAATGTGAAATGTAGTTCTGCTGAACTCAAGAACTGAAATGCAGTGTTTTTCAAAATGAAATACATATTTGCATTACTGCAAAAGTACAAAATACAAAACTTGCCATTTTCTTAATATCCCTGCACAGAACAGATAAATAAAATAGATAAGAACGACTTTCCACCAGCCCCTCCTCCTTCCCCGCACTGTGCTGCATAGTGGCCGGAGATACAGTGTCAGTGTCACGTAGAAAGTCAACCATCGCTTTATAAGACGCACTGCCATTCCCCCTCCCCCCACCACTTTTGGGGGGGGGGGGAAAGTGTGTCTTATAAAGCGAAAAATACGGTAATATAATTGCAGCATTTTTGGGTTGGCAAATTGCGATTGCGATATGGCGATTAATTGCGATAACGATTGCTTTCGCGATATATTGTGCAGGCCTAATCCCTATGATGTTGTTCACCACAGTCTCACCATTACACACATCCAGCCTGGCTCACAGCCACCCTTCTAGTTCATCTGAAAGGTGTTCAAAGGGGCAGAGGTCAGGGCTCTGTACAGGCCAGTCATGTTCTTCCACACCATACTCGCCCAACCATGGCGTTACAGACCTTGCTTTGTGCACTGGGGCACGGTCATGCTGGAGCAGAAAAGGGCATTCGCCAAAATGTTCCCACAAAGTTGGAAACAAAGAATTGTCCAAAATGTCAACTCAACCATTTACCCCTTAGTGACCACCAATACGCCTTTTTACGGCATCCCGTGCAGCGGAGAGCAGGGGCTCAGCTCTCACATGAGAGCTGCACTAGTGCTTCAACAGCCCAGACCAAGAAGAGCATCGATTCGGGCTGTTTAACCCCTTACATGCCGTTGGCAATGGGGCTGAAACGATTACTCGATTGAATCGAATAATTCGACACAAAAAAATACTCAATGCAAATTTTTTGCATCGAGGATTCGTGTGGTCAGAGCAGGAGTAAGGCGTTTGCAACTACTCACCACTCCGTGGTGGCTCGCGCGCTGCACTGGATCCTGACACATCATCAGGACATAGTGCACGCATACGTGCACTATGACCTGACGCTGCGTGACGTCAGGACAAAAGTGCAGAGAAGAAGACAGAGGAGTTATGGAGCGGCGCCCCTACAGGAGAGTAAGTATGAAAGGGCTGCTGGAGACTAGGAGCGGAAATGGTGGCACTGGAGAAGATGCTGGCACGCCGGCATTGGAGGGGATGATTTCACAGAGGACTGATGGCATGGGGGTGATGGCACTGAGGGACTAATGGCATGGGGGGAGCTAATGGCACATAGAGCCGATGGCACGGGGGGTGCCGATGACAATTTTTAAAGGAGAACGTTCTTTTTGATTAGTATTATTTTATGAGAGTACTCGATTAATCGTTGGATTAATCAATAGATTACTTGATTACTAAAATAAAATCGATTGCTGCAGCGCTAGTGGCAGTGGCCCCCGCCGCATGTAAGCAGTGACAGAGGGAGCGGACTCCCTTTTTTTCTCCCATCGGAACCCCCACAAATGAGACTGCGGGGTGCAAATGTGTATACAGGCCGGATGGGACCTGGTATAGGCCCCAAGCCTACCTTGAGCTTTCTCCAGCAGGCTGCGCCTCTGTGGAATTCATTCACAAATGGTAAAGGCAGACTGCATGGCTAGAGGCTGGATTTTATACACCTGCGGCAATGGGACTTAGAGGGGTTTTCCCATCTCAGACAATGGGGGCATATCGCTAGGATATGCCCCCATTGTCTGATAGGTGCGGGTCCCATCGCTGGGACCCGCACCTACAATGAGAACAGAGCGAGGGGAAATGAACGGAGGGCGTACTGCGCATGCATAGCCGCCCTCCATTCATTTCTACGGGGCTATTCCGTCTGCCCCATAGAAATAAATGGGAGCACGGGCCGCGCATGCGCGGTGCGCTCCCATTCACTTCTTTGGGAGAGGCAAATCCGGAGTCCTCCAGCCACAGCGCTCCCCGCTTCGTTCTACTAGGTGTGGGTCCCGCACCTATCAGACAATGGGGTCGTATCCTAGCGATAGGCCCCCATTGTCTGAGGTGGGAATACCCCTTTAATGAAACACATGAATTCTATGATTAATTGGTGTGTCCAACCCTTTTGTGTGTGTATTTAATATAAATTTTAATACACACACTCGGACTACAAAAATAAAATATGTATTGCATGTACAGTCACATTGACTGAGTTTTCATTTCATGCCTCACGTGGCAGTATTAATCTTCAATGCATGTTCCTGGCAGCAATTAATCACGAGTTGCCTTGAGCTGGTCTTGCAGAACAAAGAGGCACAATTTGGGCTCTGAACCAACACCACAGTATTAAGTATTAAACATACTCAGGAAACAAGACTGCATAGGACCGGTTAACCCTCTTGTCTCCTGCTCATCCATGACAACGTCGACGGCTATAGATTATGTAACTGAGCATTTCAGCAAATTCTTTCCAAAGAGCTGGGCGGGCCTTCTACCAACCTGCCCCGTCTGGAAGGTTCACAAGAGGATCCACCTTGTATTTAAAAGATCATAACTAGAAGGGTAACCCACAATGTGCAGGTTACGTCTATACACACACAATACGTCAAAGTTCAAGGAACATTTAAAGTGAAAGTCCACAACGGGACACCATTTTGGGGGGCTACAGCTTCAGGAGCAGATTTCTACAGGTTCTCCGTGGTTTTTGTCATCAAAGATACACACATAGGCATGAAAAGGGAGAAGGGAGCAAGTTGCTTCTAGACTCCTCTAACAGTGGCTTATGTTCGTGAAAACAAAAGGATCGGGCAGTAGAAATCCAACATACCAACCCTTACGTCACCCTGAACCCCCCGTCAGCCGTTGTGGGACAAAAAAAAAACCCAGCGAGGTGCAAGGATTTTACCCAATAAACTTTAGTCCTTATAGGGGTACTGCAGTTAACTTTTATTCAGTGGATCACAAGGGGGTCTCGTCTCCCCACTCGAATGGAGTGGCAGTCAAGCATGCACACTGCCCCTCTATTTCATCTTTGTGGGACCCTCCGGAGACAGTCCCATAGAGATGTATGGAGCAGCAGCACTCACGCTTGGACCACTATTTCATTCAATCATAAGGGCCTGGACCCTGTACCCTCACGGTCTTGATACCCTGTAACCAGTGGCTAGGGAAGGACTTGTAGTTACTGGAATAGTATAAGCAGCACAATTACAGGAAACTATATGTATGACATGCTGTGGCTATGCTGACAAATACGACATTGTCAGATTTCCCATACAGATAGACTCCCATAATAAAACTAGATTTCTCATTCCTCCAAAAAGTCTGTGGCAGATCACATTCTGTTCTCACCGATGGATTTATATACTTCTTCTAGATATACTTCTCCCACTCCATCACAAAGTTCAATAATCTGGGAATTCTGTTGAAATCCTACATTTTTCTAGGTTGAATGGTATAAACTATTCTTATAAGGGAAAAGAAGGCCCAAGGCTGGACATTACTGAACCTCAAGTCCACATTAGCCGTCGGCTAAACGTTCCCTCAGATGACGGCTCATCTTATTGTCTCGATAGCGAGGTAGGCCAATGCCGGACATACTGAAATTATACCTACATGAGCCTACTTCCCCCCCAACAGGGGACTCCATGGACATTAGATGGTCATCTGGTCCTGCCAAAAATCGGTGGTTTAAGCCAACCTACCTCAAAGGTGCATGGCCAGCTTCAATCAGTGTCTACAAGTCAAAGCCCAACATTTCTAAACTTTCCAATTTTTTTTCAGTTTCATTACTACGTGCTTCAAAGAAAGGAAAGAAGTAGGAGGGAAAGTTACAAAAAGCCAGTCAGCGCTGACATCGGATATAAAAAGGTCAATAAAGAAACAGAAGCCTAAAATGTAGACAGGAGAATGAGAAAAAAAAAAATCCAGAATATCAAGAAATTAGAAACATGACACCACTGATATCATTACCGTCAGGCAGTAAAAGTATATGGGGGCCATACGGTTACAAGCCGCCTGGAAATCTAGAAGAGAGTCGTTTTTCATGATTTCCGATTATACAGCAAACCGGTTCCCCATGTTCTGATTCAACCTCCCCCCGGGAGAAGCGTTCAAAGTCCAGTATAGCCTGGCGCTCACTTTGCTCTTCTGTGTGCACTCCAACGTTCTCTGAGAAGGTATCAAAACCAGCATCAATGATGTCTCCGAGAGCCTCAACCAGATCCACACGGCTCCACCTTGTTAATGCCCATAACCAGCGCAATAAAGCTGCTTCCATTACTGGCGTGCTCCTTGGACGCCATAGTTACACTGTAAGGTTAGAAAATCCACAGGTCTATCGAGTCCAACCTATAATCCAAAGGGAGGCAAAAAAAGTACTCTGGGGAGGTCACCAATTTCTCCAGACTGTCACCATGAAATGCAGTCCAAGCCGCAGCCAGCAGGAGGAGCTGAGCAGAGTTTCGCGAGAAAACAATCAATATAATTATTAAAAATCTTGGAATAGTCCCTAAAATAGCTTAAAATAAATAAAAAAATGAAAAATAAAAACATCACATACCCCGCCCTTCCTCCAGCGCTGTTCTCAGCAGCCCTTTTACAGTATTCCCATTGTGGTTTGCTTACAGAAAGAAGGGATACGGCACGTGACCGCAGCAGCCAATCACTGATCTCAGACGACCACATACTGCAGCAATGATGTGCCAAATTCAGGTATGTCACAGACTACTGGAGGGGGGAATATATGAGGTTTCCCTTTTATCTTAAGCTCCTGCAGTGGTTATTTTGAACTTTTTCACTTTCAGTCCAGCGGCCTCTCGCCATGCGCTGCTGCCGGAACTCTGCCCCTGCCCCTATTATAGTCAATGGGGACGGAGCGGCAGTCCAGGGGAAGACGTGAACCTGCTCTTCCTGCCCAGCTGCTGGTGACTGACTGTCTCTACCTAGTTTTCTCCCTTTTTCTCTAGGAGAGAACTGCCAATCATCAGCAGATGGGTGAGAGTGCAAGAGATTAGGAATAACCAGGACTCTTCTCAGGTAGATTTTAGAGTTGAGCAAACTTATATTTTAAACTCGGCGTCCAAAGTTCGGGTTATCGAAGCATCCTGTTATGGATTCCGGTACCACGGACCATAACGGCATTTGGAACACGGGGTGAAGGACCTGGGGTGACGTCACCGTCATGTGATCAGTGCAGGGGGCGTGGCTCAGCACTGGATTGGATAAGAGGTCGTAGGCTACCATCTCTTATCTAATCCAGTGCTGAGCCACGCCCCCTGCACTGATCACATGACGGTGACGTCACCCCAGGTCCTTTGTGTTGTCCAAGGTTCGGGTTCAATGAAGAAACCCCTTATGGATTCCAAATACAGTTATGGTCCGTGGTAGCGGAATCCATAACGGGACGCTACAATAACCCGAACTTTGGACGCCGAACTTAAAACACAAGTTCGCTCAAATCTAGTAGATTTGACTCTTCTCAAGGCCTGTGCTGCAGTGATTATGATGCTGGTTCTCAGGAACCACTTACTTTTAGCTGATGAGTGACACACCGCTGAAATCAGCATTTCTGTCACTATTTTATACTGCCCTCAATATAAAGCTCAGCATCAAGTTGCTGACGGGTTCCCTTTAAGGTGGAATAATTCCTTCCTGAAATTGGGCAATCAGAATAAATGCCTGAATCACCATCCTAATCTACATTTAGTAAAGGCAACAGACCCTTCTTCATATTCACCAGCAGCCATGCGGTGGTAGAGTGCTCCATCATCTCATTGCCCTTACAATAAAGATCCCCAGACCACTCCGGGATCACCTGGTGGCATCGGCGCCATCCAGGAGTTCACCAGTGGCTGCCATCCAAAGAGAACGCCGTCTGCGGGGGCAGTCCCATCACCGGAAGCGTGCCATGACCCAAAAACAATAAAACAGCCTTGTGGACCCATCGGTAAGGCCACCAATTTTTAAATGACCTATTTAAATCATGTTTTATGATAAAAAAATATATTTAAGAATCTTTGGTGGTTATTTTTAATTTTCGATGTCATTATCCACGTTAAAATACATAAAATCCTGCAGTTTTGGCACTGGCCACGAAGCCCAATAATAGAAGCACCTTTTTTGTACAGATCGCTTTACTTATCATTACAAGCAGGATTACAATGACAGATATCCCCTGTATATAGATAACACAGGATCGACCATTCGCAATAGGTGATATCACAGCTTATGTACTCCCTCCTGACCTCTGCAAGGGCCACAGCACATGCCTAAAATACTCTCCCACCTAAGATAATGAGGCCCCCTCCTGACCAGTGTCTATGGCCCATGTGGCTGCTGTAAAACATACCGGTAAATGCAGTTACCAACACCTCAGGCAAGATGGTCGCCCTCATAATCATGTTCTGGAAACAGAAATAAACTGGTTTTAACTGGAAGATAAAAATTCCAGTTCCCTTTACGTCGCTGTTGATCTTAAAGCCGTTTTGATTTATTTGTCTTTGCAATGCGCTTGTTTTTTCGGTAAACGTAATAAGGAAGAGGTATAAACAGCCGACGTGAATCCTTTTTCAGATTGCAAGTGTATTTTCACCATCATGAGTTTGACTTATGAAATGTGAGACATTCCAGAATTTCCTATTATCTCGGGTTCTGCCACCCCCTCAGTATATTCCAGCGACTTAATTCAAGTGGAAAGTGAAAACCACAGCATTTACTTCACCTGTGCGCAACGTGGGGTGTCCCTTCACATGGGACACGGTGTCAGCGTGTAGGGACACCACTGCCCTTATCGACGTGGTAACGCCCAACTGTCAATTTATTCCTACATTTCCAGGAGGAATAACAGAAGAAGCACACGAGTGTATTGCTGTACAGCAGTGGCGGCATAAAGCGCACGGCGTTTGGGGTCACGTGCACTGCTGCAGCCAATGGCTGGCTGCAGAGGTGACGTGTCCCCATGCGGCATGATACTGTGGTCAAATGCCTCTTCCAAACATGTCACAGCTGAAGCCAGTTACTGGCTGCAGCGACGCACATGACTCCATCTGTGGAGGAACCGGACTGGCCAGGGGTCACGGAGCAGGTAAGCATACTTCCCTCGACGTGTCCCGCTGGGTGGGAGGTTATTTAAAAAGCACTGGGAAGATGGACAACCCCTTTAAAGGAGTTCTTTGGAATTTTAATATTGATGACCTATCCTTAACACAGATTTTACAGAACAAAAATTCTCAACCCCTTAAAACAACTTTTAATTCCAACAAAATAATAATATATAAAGTTAGACAAACCCTTTCCTAAAACATCCCTACATTGTCCCTGCCTAAGGAGCGGGAATAGCTGCCCTAAAACAGCCTGAACAGTCTCCCGGTCCTGAAAGGGGTTCTGCAGTTATTTACTGATGATCTATCCTCTGGATAGATCATCAGCATCTGATCGGCGGGGGTCCGACACCCGGGACCCCCGCCGATCAGCTGTTTGAGAAGGCAGAGGCACTGGCGCTGTGGCCTTCTCGCCGTTTACCTCAGGCCTGGTCCATCCAGGCATCCCAGCCCATCAGCTGTTTGAAGAAGTCGCTCAGGTGAGTGCTGTGCCTTACAGTGCTCCTTAGACTTGCGTTCTACCTTTGCGGTCAGTGGCTACTGACTGCTCAGTCTTGAAGATAATTCCTCAGCTTTTACTTGCACAATCAGGCAGCCATTTAGAGGCACGAGGGGAGAGCCATGTAAGCACTGTATATGGTCATATAGTGGTGACAGACTCCCTTTAAGGTCATGCAAGATCTTTGGTGGATATTTAACTTAAAGAAAAAAAAAATTTAAGTTTACTGTCGATTTTGGCTGTAACTGGGGCGGACATATTAGACTCCGTTACATGGGGAACACCGTCTCCAGAGAGGTTGTATAGGTTTGTACAGCCTCAACGTAGAGCTGATCTGGTTCTGCTAAGACCCAGCAACTTGTGCAGTTACCTGGCCCCTAAAAACCACATGACAGATCTCTATACACAGCGCTCATTAAAGAGGACCCGTCACCGCTCCTGACAGGTCTGTTTTAATAGCTTCATGCATTCCCCAGGTAATAACTGTTCTGGAGTATCTATTCTTATGTCTCTATGTTGTACCATTCCTGTATTATTTCTACTAGAAGTTATGAATGAATTGCTAGCAGTCTGCAGTAAGGGTACAGAGGGGTGGTAACCAGTTGGGAGGGGGGTCCCTGCACAGTCTGACGTTATCTAATCAGTGCTTCCATTTTCAGTCTGTGCAGGTACACCCCCCCCCCCAACTTGTTACCGCCCCTCTGTACCCTTACTGCAGACTGCTAGTAATTCATTCATAACTTCTAGTAGAAATAATACAGGAATGGCACAACATAGAGTCATAAGAATAGATGCTCCAGAATGGTTATTACATAGGGAATGCATGAAGCTAATAAAACAGACATGTCAGGAGCAGCGAAAGGTCCTCTTTAAGCGGAAATGAATTGTCTGGACTTTGTGTTTCAGTGCAGCTTTGAGCAGCGGTGGAACGGGGGTGGTAGGGAAATAATAAAATAACCATCTGGACTCCTTATCTGCAGTATTAGTCATATAGTACTGCAGATAGTCCAAGATGGTGATGACAGATTCCCTTTAAACGGCAAGTTATAGACGGCCGGCCTTGTCTAGACAAAGGGCAAAAGAAAACCGTGAACTCTATGTCCTACTTGTAGAGAGCCTGTATATCATGCTAAATACATAGTGACCAGGACGTCAGCGTAGGCTACATATTACAAGACGCAGCCCTACCATCTTATCCAACTACTACAGCCTAAATAAGGAAACAGTCAAGCAGTTGAAATGCTCAGTGCAGGCTTCACGTGCTCCAATATCGGTGACAGGTGTCCCTGGCACTGCCTCTGTCCATACACAACATTGATTGGGCCAAGCAGCTGTCAAGCGTTCACTGCACCTGTCAGTCACACACACAAGTGTCCCCCGACGGACACAGAACCTACACACACTCAATCTCAGGTCATGGCGAGTTAAGTCAGGTTACAGCCTCCTGCCATACGTCCTGTCAGAGTATTGCGATAGCAACTTCCTTTTCCCAACGATATTGCAACGTCCACTAGGTCTGTAAAGGGGAATTAACACAATTTGCTAGCGTATATGACCTCCCACCTCAAGCTCATGGTAGAATCACAAATACTAAGGCTGGAGCTTCTTTCTCCATCCAAATATACTCACAAGGATCCCCCATCAATCTCAACCTTGTTATTGTGACCGGAAATCCTGCTGCAACCACAGATACCAATCCAGAACCTCTGTGACCCACCGACTTCTGTTACCACCATTGATTCTCAGCAGGATCACTCCATTCATCTGACGTGACGTGGGACCTAGACCAGCACCTGCTACTGCCAGATACCAGCTCAGGTACTTGGAGGCACCTGTGACCACCAACAGCACCTGTCCAGGGCACCTCTGTCTTACATACTACCACCATAGACACTGACCCTAGTCCACATTAAACCTGAATTGCATAATACCTTCCACCACAGACACTACCCGGGTCCACCATATACCTGGATCCCATACTACCACAGGAAACAGCCCAGGTCCAACGTGAACTTGCAACTCATACCGCTTCCTCATATACTGTGCCTGAGCCACCATAAACTTATATCTCACACAACAACCACAAATACCAGACTCAGTTCACCAAAAATCTGGATCTCATACTACCACCATACTAGCCTAGGTCCACCATGAATCTTGATCTCATACTACTACCACCACAAACATCAGTTGTAGTCCACTATCAATCTGCATTTCATACTATTACCACAGATAGTGGTCTTGGACCACCACAAAGTCAGATCCCAAACTACCAGCACAGATACCCGATCAGGTAAATGATCAATCTGCATCTCATATCATCATCGCCACTACCACCAATGCCACCCCTGGTCCACCAAGAATCTGGATGTCATACTACTGCCACAGATTTTGGCCTTGTCTGGATCTCAAACTACCACCCCCACAGATACTAGCACTAGTACACAATACCCTCACAACACACACCTAGGTCCACCACAAATCAGTCCTTTAACACAGACTGATAACCAAACCAATCAGGGATGAGCATTTGTAAACACTTTCCGATAATTGACCCGTATCATTCCTGCGATCAGCAGGAACAATGAATCTCTATGGGGACAAGTGATCGCAGTATAGATTGCTTGTTCCCATACAGTGGAGGCGACTGCTGCACATAAAAACAGCCCTGCTGCCCACCGACAATCAGGCAATTATCAGGAACGTCTGCCTGGTTCCCGATAATCTGCCTGATCAGTGGTCCGTGGTCGTGTTCACATCTCCGTTTAGATGTGAACATGTCCTACAAGGAGCCCAACTTCACAGAGCCCGGCTCAGATGCACCATGAATCTGGATTTCACTACCACCACAGATACCAGCTCTGCTCCATCAATCTGGATCTCACTCTACCTCCACAGATCCTGGCTCAGGCCTACAACAAATCTAGATCTTATACTACCACCATAGACACCAAACCAGGTCCACCATGAATCTGGATATAATACAACCACCACAGATACCAGTCCAATTCCACCATGAGTCTGGTTTTCATACTACTTACTGCCACAGATAACAGCCCTGGTCCACCTGAATCTCAAACTACCAGCATAGATACCAGTCCAGGTCAACCATCAATCTGGATCTCCACAGATACCACCTCTGGCCCATCAACGATCCAGATCTCACACTCCTGCAGCAGATCGCAAGTAATAACACTAGTCTACCATGTCATCAATACAAATATTGCACTGGTCCACCATGAATGTAGATCCCATACCACCACATATACCTGCCCTGGTCCAATATCAATGTGGGTACTGTACTATATTATAACAGATACCAGCTCTAGTCCACCACAAATCTGGATCTGGTACCACCACCCAAGAAGATACCAGCTCTAGTTCACCACCAATCTGGATCTGGTACCACCACCCAAGATACCAGCTCTAGTCCACCACGAATCTGGATCTCAAACCACCACCAGTGATACCGTCTCTGGTCCACCACCAATCTGGATCTTATACCACCACAACAAAGATACCAGCTCTGGTCCACCACAAATCTGGATCTGGTACCACCACCCAAGATACCAGCTCGAGTCCACAACGAATCTGGATCTCAAACCACCACCAGTAATGTGGTCTCTGGTCCACCACAATTCTGGATGTCAGAGCTCCGCCGCGCATTCTGGCCCACCAGCTATATCACAACGAACATCCTCCATGTACACACACTAGAGATGGGATGACATGAATGACCAGGCCATCTGCTCCCTATTGTCACAAGGAAGCTGCCCCACCTCCATGCCTCCATTTACCTTCAAAGCAAATTTCTCCCCGGTCTTTTTGCTGAAGATCTCCAGGACTTTGCCGTTGATGCCCAGTCCCAGCACCTGGTTGGTGACCTTGTAGTCATCAGTGATGGCATTCTTCTTGATTGGGAGGGCAGATTTATACTGTGCTGGCGGCGGCTGCTGCTGTTGGGGCGGCTGCTGAGGGGGGTTCAGGAAGGGGTGCCCCTGGTTCATCATGTCGGACCCTGTGCTCTAGTACACGACCCCAGCCGATGACCGTACTAGTACTGGCGGGGGATACACGTCCCAGTCACCGCTCACTGGAACGATCAGTACATGTAGATCGTAGTGAAGACCAAGCGAGGGCCCCTAGGAATCTGTGGGAGCCAATAGACGAGTGGGGGAGGGGTCCCCAGAACCTTCACACGGCTTCTACAAAGGGAACCGAGAGCCCGGGCACCGGAGACCCCTGAACGGCTTCGCTGAGGAGATCCCGCGCCACTCCAGCTCCCTGTGCCGCCCCGCACCAACTTCTCTTCAGGACGTTGAGTAGTGCTACAAAACGTTCCACACCGGATCACTTCCACTGTGACGTCACAGCCTCGTATTCGACTTCGGCCGCCGCTCTTAAAAGGGCAACGGCTAGTCTTAAATCGGCAACACCAGAAGTGGCGTCAACAGGCAACGGTGAAGCAACCAGAAGATACTAGCAGTGACTGGGACGGGAAGAAAATAAGGACAAAATATGTATTCTTAAAGGAACACCATTGGCAAACTGTATTAAAAGAAAAATTCCTTGTTGGCCGGAGCAGCCAATCACAGCTCAGCTTTCGTTTTCTTACTGGGCGCTTTAAAAAAGAAAAGCTGTGATTGGTTGCTATGGGCAATAACAATAAACATGACTCCCAAGTGGACCCTTTTTTCGAACTAACTCCCTCTTTGATCCTTAATTGTCTCTCTTTTTGACCTGGGAAATAAATGATTATTACTCTATTTAGTAAATTGCTCCTTAATAAACTATCTGTGTGGTTTCTAGGTGTATATTAGACCTCAACTTCATTATTTGCTGCACTGGCGTCACTTCTGACGTCGGGACGGCCGCCGCTGCATCGCCAATGAAAACATTGGATGCTTGCACACTATAGGACCGCATCGGCCTCTCTAGTGGCTGGGACTGTGCAGGAGCCCACATAGGCCGCTGTTTTTTTCGTATAGTGTGCAAGCATGGCCACCAATGCTGGATTGCAGGGTGGTCGTAACCATGGAAACGAGCAGTGTATAATGTAATGAAAAAATTAATCCAGACAGAAAAGGAAGCAAAATGGATAATTATTATTGTTATTATTAAAGCACCATTCATTCCATGGCGCTGTACATATGATAAGGGGTATACATACATAATACAGACAATTGCAGTATGAACAAGACGAGTTATAAACTGGTTCAGAAGGAAAGAAGACCCTGCCCATAAGGGCTTACAATCTACAAGGTATGGGAGAAGGACACAGTAGGTAAGGGTAAAGCTGGTTATTGACGGGCCCCTCACACTGAATCTACTTACCTGGCTCCCCGCTCTTTGTCCGACGCTGGTCCTGGAGTGGTGGGCACACATGGGTGCTATTGCCCCATTCAACTCTATAGGAGTGCTGGAGAGAGCTGAGCTCTTGTACTCGGCTAACTCCAGCAATCCCATTGAGCTGAATGGGCAACAGCACCCAATACGTGCCCTCCATTAGGGCTCATTCAGACGGCTGTATGTACAGGTCCGCATCCGTTCTGCAATTTTGCAGACCGATTCATTTTAATGGGGCCGCAAAAGATTCAGACAGCACACCGTGTGCTGTCCGTATCCGTAATTCTGCTCCATTCCAAAGCGTGTTAAAAAGTCGGACTTTGACTCATAGGGAGTTACTTCCAAAAGGTGGCGCTAGCGAGATGGCTCTATGTCCCTAGGACAGTGATGGCGAACCTTTTAGAGACCAAGTGCCCACCAAAACCCACCTATTTATCGCAAAGTGCCAACATGGCAATCTAACCTGAATACTACAGTCCAATATAGTATATCTTCCATGTACTTTATCTCTTAGCTATAATAGCCGGCCTACATTCAGTGCGCTGCTTGTGCCGTTCATAGAGCGCCCTGCGCTGATGAATGGCAGGAAAAGTCTAAGGCATATTGGTTCACCATAGATTTTTTCCAGGGTGCGGGTGCCCCCAGAGAAGGTTCTGAGTGCCACCTCTGGCACCCATGCTATAGGTTCGCCATCACTGCCCTAGGAGATACCTCATTGCAGCCTCATGGCAGATAACAGATGCAATTGCATTGATAACTGAGTAGCAGTATTTTTCCGGAGTGTTTCTTTCAATTAACCCCTTGAATGACCTTAGTGAATCAACGCTTTTCCTTTCCATTGTTTTTAATGCTAATTTATTTAGAACCATCACAATGTCCTACACAAGAGAGGTAAAAAACAATATAAATACTGATAAAATTACAGAGCAAAAAAGCTAATAGTGACTTTACTGACGGCGACACCAGACAGATGAGATACTGATATAAGGGGAAGGAAGTGGAATATATCCCTTACTGCAATGTTTTGGGTTTTCTTTGCCCCTTTTCTTGTTAAAATTTGCTGGCACTTAAAGAGGACCTTTCACCTGAAAATGCAAGTTAAAATAAAGATATACCCTTACTTGCCGGCCCCCGGTGGTGCTTATTCAGTTGTTCTTTATTCACTATGTGCCCCCGTTTGTCCGCGGTGCCCCCTCAATATATCCCTGGCATGGAGTGCATCCAATCAGCGCGCTCCGCTCTTAGCCAGTGAGAAGAAGCTCCAGTTCTTGCGAGCATTCACACTGCTCCGATGCTCGCCGTGGGAATCCAAGATGGCGCCGGCTCAGGATGGATGAAATCGCTCCAGTTCTCGCGAATCTCGCGAGAACTGGAGCTTCTTCTCCCTGGCTAAGAGCAAAGCGCGCTGATTGGATGCGCTCCGTGCCAGGGAGAAGAAAGACACACCCGGGAGAACTTTTGCAGGCCCGCCCAGTTGAGTCGAATGGCTCATTAGCATGGTAGGCGGGAAACGGGGGCACATAGTGAAAAAAGAACAACTGAATAAGCACCACCGGGGCCGGCAAGTAAGGGTATATCTTTATTTTAACTTGCATTTTCAGGTGAAAGGTCCTCTTTAACTCCTTAAGGACACATGACGTATGGGTACGTCATGTGTCCAGTCCCTGAAGATGGCGCCCGCTCCTGGCTGCTGCGGGCACCATCGCTGCGGGGGTCCGGCTGATTCCTGTAGCTGACCCCCGCAGCTGATGATCGCGGTCGGCAGCGCTGCCGACCACGATCATTTAACCCCGCAGATGCCGTGATCAATCCTGATCACGGCATCTGCACGCGCTAAAACCGAAAGTAAAACTTTCGGCAGCGCTCCGGCTCCCCCTAGTGGTGATCGGGAGAATCGGAGCGCTGTAAGGGATAGCCTCAAGCCTTTCATTCAGCTTAAGGCTATCACTTACTATTTCCTATGGAGCCCTTGTTAGCAATAGGGCTTCAAAGGAAAGTAGTAAAATGCTCATAAACTCCAATACAAGTGTATTGGAGTTTATGATAGAAGCAATCAGGTAACTGATTTATATAGGTCCCTATGGGATCTATATAAAAGTGTAAAAAAATAAATAAATAAATAAACAAAAAAAAACTAAAAATTTAAATCACCCCCCTTTCCCCAAAATTAAAATAAAATAATAAAAAAAATATAAAAAATACACATCATGGGTGTCGCAATGTGTGAAAACGCCCATAGTATAAAAATATAAAAATATATTTCCCATACGGTAAACAGAAAACGGGAAAAGCGCCCAAATGGCCGATTTGCCGTTTTGGACGCTTCATTTCCTCAAAAAAATTAAATAAAAAGTGATCAAAAAGTCCTACACACCCCATAATGGTATCAACTAAAAGTTAAGATCGCCCGCAAAAAATAAGCCCCCATACAACGCCATACACTTATTTACAAATACGTTATAGCGGTCAAAACATGGCGACAAAAAAAAAAATTTTTTCACTATCAAAACGCAAGAAAAGCTATACATATTGGGTATCGCCGGATTCGTACTGACCTGTAGAATAAAACTAAATGGTCAGTTTTATCGCAAATCAAACGTCGTAATTTAGAAACCCGTAAAACTGTGGTGAAATTGCTTTTTTTTTGCAATTTCACCCCATTTGGAATTTTTTTCCCGCTTCCCACTACACCGTATGCATTATTAAATGATGGCGTTAGAAAGTACAACTTGTCCCGCAAAAAATAAGCCCTCATATGGCCATGTGAACGGAAAAATAAAAAAGTTATGGCTCTTGGAAGGCATAGAGCGCAAAACGAAAACGCAAAAATGAAAAAACCCTGTGTCCTTAAGGGGTTAAGACACACCGACTGGCACTATTCACGTGTTATTGTACGCCATATATATAGTACGCAGGGGTGCAACACCAATGAGGCCAGGTGAGGCGATTGCCTCAGTCAGCGCCCGGTAGGGGCAAGAGGAGGGCAGGGAAGGGCCATGGGCAATGAGCGCTTTCATTGTGGCAAAGGGTTAGGATAAGAAATTGGCATTGGAGAGGGCGCCGTTTCCGTTTTCGCCTGAGGCAGCAGAAAGGCTAGGTCAGGCATCCTCAAACTGCGGCCCTCCAGCTGTTGCAAAACTACAACTCCCAGCATGCCCGAACAGCCTACAGGTATCAGCCTACAGCAGGGCATTCTGGGAGATGTGGTTTTACAGCAGCTGGAGGGCCGCAGTTTGAGGATGCCTGGGCTAGGTGCACCCCTGTAGTCACGGTTCAGTTGCAGCAATTTCTACAATAAATCTGCCTCATGTGAATTAAGCCTTAAAGAGGACCTTTCACCGGTCCAAAGTTTGTTAGTAAAAGGTATGTACATGCAGAGCGGCACCCAGGGATGTCCCTGCACTTACTTGTATCCCTGGGTGCCGCTCCGTTCATCCGCTGTAGCCCCCGGTACTGGCGCTCGTGCTTCTGATAATTTTGCCTTGGGAGGAGACATCCTCTTTTGCCCTGGGCGTCTCCTTCTCCCAGGCTGGAGCGCTGGCCAATCGCAGCGCTCAGCTCATATCCTGCAACCTCCCAGGATATGAGCTGAGCGCTGCGATTTGCCAGCTCTCCAGCCTGGGAGAAGGAGACACCCAGGACAAAAGAGGATGTCTCCTCCCAAGGCAAAATTAGCCTCCGCACGTGCATCGGTACCGGGAGCTACAGCAGGCGAACGGAGCGGCTCCCAGGGATACAAGTAAGTGCAGGGTCATCCCTGGGTGCCGCTCTGCATGTACATACCTTTCACTAACAAACTTTGGACCGGTGAAAGGTCCTCTTTAAAGGGGTTTTCCGGTCCATTTATATTGATGGCCCTTCCTCAGGATAGGTCATCAGGATGAGACTCGCCAGGGTCTGATAACAGCATCCTTGCCAATCAGATGTTCTGCAGCAGGAGTGTTGGACCCCCGCTAATCAGCTATTAAGGCCGGGGTAGGACAAGTTACAAGATTCTTAAGGCTCATTCAGACGGCCGTAGTGTTTCGGATCCGCAAAACATGGATATCTGCTCTGTGTGTTCCGCTTTTTGCGGACAGCATATGGCCGGCACTATGATAGAAATGACTATTCTCGTCCACGATTGCGTACAAGAATTTGACATGCTCTATTTTTCTTGTGGGGCCGTGGAGCAGAACTACAGCACGGTGTGCTGTCCGCATTTTTTGCGACTCCATTCAAATGATTGGGTCCACACCCGTTTTTCAATATTGCGGAATGGATGCGGACCCGTTCATACTGTTGTCTGAGTTCTTAGGGCAAGGCTAAACACTCCTCTTGGCTCTGTGGCCAGCCGCACCGCCGATGGCCGGCCACATCGCAACCCTTCCATTTGTCCTTATTCTCTGACTCTGGGAATTACATCATTTAGAAGTTTAAATAAAGAGAATTTTATTTTTTATTCCATTGGTTGCAGACACCACCTTATAGGCACCCTAGATGGTGGCCTGCTCTGACCCTTCATTCCGCCTTTATAAGTGGGCACTCTGTCATAAATGGGCTTGGTCATGGAATCAAGGGTGGTAGCAATACTAAGGGGATATGCACACCACACATCCGCATCCGACCAGCATCCGTGTTTTGCAGATCCGCAATTTGCAGACTGCAAAAAAAGGTATGGTCATGTGAATGCCCCCTTAACTATGTCCTTCAGAGGCAACATTAGGTGTCCCTAAAAATGGCATCATATTTAAATAAAAAATATAGTGTATTTTTAAGTGCCGTTTTCTATCACTTATCTGTATGGGGAGTGACACATTGATACTTATGTCCCAATGTGTATCTAAACAGTACTCTTATACAACTTATGTAACCAGTTTCAATGCCAACAACAGGCTTCCATAGTTGCTTTCGATGTACAAGTGTACCCAAAGTGTGGTCCCGGAACAGTAAGTACTGCCGACCACTGCCTGTGTATTAATGTCCCTCTGTAGCTTCTTGTTTACTGCAGTCTCCGTGGAGACTGATTCCAAAGTAGAACAAGCAGCAAAGTGCCAGGCTCTAAATATAGAAAGAAGGAATGGCATGCCCATGCCTCATGCACCCGAATGAAGGAAATCCGTTTTTCTGTTTGATTGATATTTTGTTATTTTTAGTCTTTTTTTTAAATTATTATTCAAAAGGAACCTTTATCATCCTGAAGGAAGCATTATGTCATAACTTAGTATCTGTGCCATGCTGAGTAGGTACGGGCTCAGTAATAATACATATCAATCAAATGACATGCCAGTATGTTTAGCTCAGTATGGGTGGTCTGGGAAGAGGTGCTATGGTTTAATAAAAAGCAAATACAGCAGTTTTTTTGTGCTGAAGCTTTTTAAATAAATAAAAGTTATTCTCTAATTAGAAAATAATAATTACTAACTAGCGTATATACCTAGCTTTGCCAGGGATACATTTATCTATATAAATATTTTCTAAAACTGTTTGTTACCTAGAAATACTCATTGTTGTCTTTGGCACAATTAGCAAGATAAAACATCCACCATGTTCTAAATAATAATATTTTTTTTTTTTTACTTTTTTCATTAAAGGGCTTCTGTCACCCCCACTGACGAATTTTCACTAGCTGACATTAGCTACTTGCTAATGTCAGCTGAGTTCAAACATATGTTTAATAACTTTTTTTCTGTTTGCAATCTTCTTAAAAACTTACTTTTGTCATATGTAAATTAGCTTCGCTACCAGCAAGTTGGGCGGGTACTTGCTGGTAGCCGCCGCATCTTCATGGCCTTGGAACGCCCCCTCTTCTTTTGATAGACAGGGCCAGCGCGCTCTCCTCCTCTCGCTGGCCCTGTCTGCAGCTGTAATCCCGCGCCTGCGCCGTCTCGGTCTTTAGTCGGCGCAGGCGCTCTGAGTGAAGGACGCTCGCTTAGGCGCTCCGTCCTCAGTGCGCCTGCGCCGATGACGTCAGCGCTACACCCGGAAGAAAAGACGCCGGCATCGCCTGCTCTTTACCAGGGATGCCAGCGTCTTCTCTTCCGGGTGTAGCGCTGACGTCATCGGCGCAGGCGCACTGAGGACGGAGCGCCTAAGCGAGCGTCCTTCACTCAGAGCGCCTGCGCCGACTAAAGACCGAGACGGCGCAGGCGCGGGATTGCAGCTGCAGACAGGGCCAGCGAGAGGAGAGCGCGCTGGCCCTGTCTATCAAAAGAAGAGGGGCGTTCCAAGGCCATGAAGATGTGGCGGCTACCAGCAAGTACCCGCCCAACTTGCTGGTAGCGAAGCTAATTTACATATGACAAAAGTAAGTTTTTAAGAAGATTGCAAACAGAAAAAAAGATATTAAACATATGTTTGAACTCAGCTGACATTAGCAAGTAGCTAATGTCAGCTAGTGAAAATTCGTCAGTGGGGGTGACAGAAGCCCTTTAAAAGGCACCCATACATTAGTGTATTGTCGGCAGAACCTGCCAAAAAGGCCAGTTCGGCCAATAGTTTAATGTGTGTTGGGAGCTCCCAACTCTTCCCCAGGTAATTTGGGGGGAGAGAAAAATCAGGCAAAATTAATATTTTTGCCTGATCCCTTTGTTCTCCTGGGACATAAGCCGCCGCCAGAAGTGTCTGGCAGTGCCGTTCTCCTCTCCAACCATTAAGTACACAGACACATTTGGCTAAGTTGACAAGTTTGGCCAAAAGCTACTGAATGTGTATGGCCGCTCTAACCCTTTGGTCATACCTACAAAATTTACTAGTGCCCCAGGTGCCAATTCATGGAGAAAATATCTTTCTAACTGTTTTAGGAGTGTCCCTTTGCATAGAGTCTGTCGGATCTTAGATTTCCACTGTATTTCAGTCTGCCTCTTATCTCCCTGCAGGCCCCTTCTAAAAGGAAAACTGTTTGTTGCCCACAGCAACCAATCACAGCACAGCTTTTATTTTACAATACTGTAGACCTATGTCTACAATCCCATGGCTATCCAGCTGTTGCAAAATTACAACTTCCATCATGCCCCAACAGCCTGCATCCATCAGAATATGATGAGAGTTGCAGTTTTGCAAAAGCCTCAGGTTGGGGAACATAGGTCTACAGCACTGGTGGCAAACTTATGGCACAGGTGCCAGAGGCGGCATTCAGAACCCTCTCTGTGTGCAAACTAGAAAAAGTCTATGGTGTACCAATATGCCTTAGACTATTCCTGCCATTCATCATCACAGGGCGCACTATGAACAGCACAGGCAGAGCATTCAATGTAGGCCGACTATTATAGCTAAATGATAAAGTACATAGACGATATACTGATGGTATTCAGGTTAAATTGTTGTGTTGGCACTTTGGGATAAATAAGTGGGTTTTGGGTTGCAATTTGGGCACTCGGTCTCTAAACGTTTCACCATCACTGGTCTACAGTATTATAAGAAGCACTGTAGTAAAATGAAAGCTGCGCTGTGATTGGTTGACATGGGCAAAAAACTGTTTCTCTTTTAGACAGCACATGTAGGGAGATAGGAGGCAGACTGAAATGAAAGGGAGATGAGAAGCAGTGCCTCAGCAGTTACAGTTAACATTAAAAACACATTACCTTAACTTTTATGTTTCTTTATTTTATACACTTACATAGCACGACTATATTCTGCAGAGCTTTACAGACATTAGAATCACACTGTCCCTAATGGGGCTCACAATCTATGGTCCCTAGCAGCATGTCTTTGGAGTGTATGAGGAAACCGGAGAACCCGGAGATTCAGATTCAAACCTCAGACCCCAGTGCTGCAAGGCACCAGTGCTAACCACTGTGCCACCGTGCTTTTCTATATTAAATCATTATCGTCATTGTAATACGCATGAGTGAATGGTGCGTAAGGGGGCTTTCCATTTAAGAACTTTTGGGAAATGTCAGACATGTTTATCACTGAGCTAAACTAAAACTTTACTTCCAATGTGCAAACTCACATTCACAAATAAAGGATTGCCAATACCACGGTAGAACCTGACGATTTACTTTTGAGTTAATAGGGAATTTATCATAGACATAAAAAGTGGAAGCAGCACAAGCAGAGTAGAAAAGATAGGATCACATGCAGCAGTCCGTCTCATACGGTTAGCCATACCTTTCCAGACCATCAGAAATAAAGATGGAAGTCAGCATTCCTGCTATATCCAGATTTTATTGTGCCTTCATCCAAAACCCCATGCGACATTTGAAAAAGGCTTATTTGAAGCTAAAACTTTTCGGATGAAAACACAATAAAATGCTGACGTTCATCTTGATTTATGTTTGAACCACTGAGGCAATGTATTCCAAAACTCTGGCAGAAAAGTCACACAATTGGCACTGGTGTACACCAAATCTATCTATCTATGGTTAAGATGCAGCACCAGGGGCGTAGCTAAAGGCTCATGGGCCCTGGTGCAAGAGTTCAGCTTGGGCCCCCCTTCCCTCAGTGCTTTGTGTGTCTTCTTATGCGGCACAAGTGTCTTTGGGCCCCTTCAGGCTCCTGGGCCCGGTAGCGACTGCTACCTCTGCCCCTATAGCTACGCCCCTGTGCAGCACTGTATAATCTGCTCTTCTTTACTTTTACCTACCTGTACCATCATTAGCGGGGAAAATGGACTCAAACATCAGCAGACTTACAGTTTTTTAAAGCTGGTTGTCTCACATTACTCATCTTGAGAACAAGAAGAAAGGTAAGGAGGGACACATATGAATGCATGTGTGATTATAGTGGAGCTATTATATGGATATGGTTTTAACAGATGTTTTCTAAGTTATGTAGGGCCTTGAGAAACCTGGTGTCCTATGGGAAGGTGTTTTAAAACGTTATGTTCTTGTTGAGTCATTTGAGTCATCAAATGACACTTTGCATCCATCACATTTAGATAGCTGCTACCATGTTGTACCTGGGATAGAGAAACATGACTCATATTGGAAAAAAAAAAATCTTATGTCTGTGGCATCCTTTCTCCTTTGTAAAATACTAGCTGGCGAATTAAACCAGTATTACACTTTAGATATCTGCACTCAATACATATTCCTTGGTCGGACGGCTTTATGCAGTCAGCGTTTGGTATTCTATGACACTTGCTTATTTGTCCAGAGCAGTTTGATGAGTACTGATGATTCAGGAATTATCCTCGTCAGCATCCATTGTTTTCATTCTTCTTCCATTTCTTAGGACTCACTCATCTTGACTATGAATAATATACTATGTTCTCATTCAGTAAAACACCATGTTTTAGTACACTTGTTTTTTGTTTCATCATTTAAAAATTATGTTACGTCTTGTTTTTCCCTTGTCCTCTGCTACAGACAAAGCACATTCAGACTCAACTACTGGATGTGACCCAGTAGAAATACTTTATTAATGATCCTAAAGTTATGGTCATTTAACATGAATTTTTGATGCTGACCTCAACATCTACATCCGTTAAAGAGGTCTTCCAGGAGTAGAATATTGATAACCTATCCTTAGTTAGAATACCAAGTAAAACACGTCCCTTGTTATAGTGTAGAATACACTATAGCCATGATAAAACTACGACTCCCAAGATGTCTACTTGCTTGGCTGTTCTCAGAACTCCACAGAAATGAATGGAGCATGCTAGGAGTTGTAGTTTCACTACAGCTAGCGTGCCGGAGGTTAGCCATCACTGCACTATAGCAACCACATAAATATCCACAGTGAAGCAGATATAGAGACTATAGAGTCAGATACACCACGATAACTCCTATATATGTGGACAAGATTCACTCTATATTATGTACTATCTTTGGCACTTTTTGTACATTTTTATGGACCCACTTTGAATAAAGAATCCTTAGAGGACATGCTGCTGTCTACTTTGCTTGATATTGTATTTGGAGCGACCGCCGGTTGCTGACAGGTTGAGGCATTCCTGACGGAGTCTAGGAGGAACGTTGGTGCTTCTTTCTCAATATATTTTTCTTCTATCCTCAGGATAGGTCATCAATATCTGCTCGGTGGGGCTCTGACTCCCAGCAACTCCACTGATCAGCGGTTTGAAGAGCGATGCTCTAGCCCCCTCACAGAATGCCATACATTATATAGTGGCTGTGCTTGGTATTGCAGCCCAGGCCCAACCACTTGAATGGGACTGAGTAGCACATAGGCCATGTGACCAATGAACATGACATCACTGGCCTAGGAAGAAGCCACAGTGCTCAACAGAGCTCTACAACCTTGCCAAACAACTGATCGGTGGGGGTGCAGGAAGTCTGACCCTCACCCTCAGGATAGGTCATCAGTATTCTCCTCCTGGAAAAACTCTTTAAATGTCAAATATTTTCCTGATTAGTATATACTTGACATTATGGGGTTCTCATAGTATGGCTGCAGACAACCAGGGCATTTAAAGAGTGGTAGGCGGGCCGGCTTTGATTGTACGAAGACATAAGTAATGAATATCTTTCACTGTGATAACCGACTTTTTTGTATACACAGTGTCCGACTGGGCTACCTAGGGCCCACCAGTAACAATAATTCTGTAGGCCCAGTGTACCGCTACGTACAAATACTAACTAATCCCTGTTTGCAAATACCAACCAAAAAATTCTACATACAATTCAATGAAAAGATGGCAACATTTGCGTGCAGCCCTGTCTCTACTGAAGTGCATGGAGAATGTGGAGAATGAGACTTCATGAACTCGGTCACCCAATAGGTGAGGACCTAGAGGTGGCACTTATGGCAACTCCTGTAAAGGTTGAGATCCCACAAAGCAATGGCTGCAAACTATGTTGTGTGCACAGATAAGTTGCCACCAGACATACATGGCCCTTGGGGAAACAATATGATTGTACAAGTTGAAATCTAAGGGACAGTCTGTATGTCACCTAGACCCTCATGACAGTTAAAGTTAAAGGGAGTCTTTCACCTAATCAGATCAGGTTACAGACTCGTTGCCCCTCATTACTATAGTATCTTTCTTTTATTCGTCCGTGGTCCAGATGCTGAAAAAAAGACTTTTAAACCGTATGTAAATCAGCCGCTAAAGGTGCCCAGGGGTGGCGTTACTGGGCGATGTGCCCAGAAAAACACTCCTCTTTCTGCCCTCTGGCCCGCCCTCTGTCCTATTACCTCCTTCAGCCGAGCGGCACAATAACGGCGGGCGGATGTCTTTAGTTGGCCGGTGCATGCGCATTGCTCTGCCAACTAAAGACATCCGTCCCGCCATTGTTGTGCCGCTCGGCTGAAGGAGGTAATAGGACAGAGGGCAGAAAGAGGAGTGTTTTTCTGGGCACATCGCCCAGTAACGCCGCCCCTGGGCACCTTCAGCCGCTGATTTACATACGGTTTAAAAGTCTTTTCTTCAGCATCTGGACCACGGACGAATAAAAGAAAGGTAGTATAGTAATTAAGGACAAAGAGTTCGTAACCTGATCTGAGCAGTCTAAAACGCTCAGATTAGGTGAAAGACTCCCTTTAACAAATTTAGTCACAGTTTAGATATATATGTAGTAATTTATTAAGATCAACGTTTTAGATGCCGGTCTTAATAAGGCCCTGTGCAGGTTGGCGGATCCGCCAAAGTTATGTAGAGGTGCATAACTTTGGTGGATCCACCGCTGCTTCTAAATCTACGCCAGCTCCCTTGTTGTCATAGATTTAGAGCATTTTCTACATATAAAACAGGTAAAGAAAACGATGAATGAGATGGGCCACCCCCTTGCCACGCCCACTTTTGTAGACCTGGCGTGAGCGAGTAAAAGAACCTATGCGCCGCAATCTGCTCCAGAAATAAGCCTAATGTAGACACATTTCTGTTAGTAAATAACCCCCATTGTGTTTTCATCTGCATCATTTTGTGAAAGACGTCTGTGTGTTTATGTGTCCGTTTTGCGTACAAGAATAGGCATTTCACGGATTCACAAAACACGGATACCCAAAAGTCGTACCTATTATTAGGCTTAGTGGCTAGTGTGAAAACTGCAGATTTTTTATGTGTTTTAATATAGTCAGTGATACAGAAAATTAAAAGTAACATCATCAAAAATTCTTTAAAAATGTATTTAACATAAAAACACGATTTCAACAATAGGTGATACATTCCCTAAAAGAAAACACTGGTAGATGCCTAAAATACCTATAATCCTACCACTTTCACACCCATTACAACATAAGGTCAGAGAGCAACTTGAATGATGTAATGTAATTATGTAGTATAGCTCATATGAGTCATGTAAGAAAGCACATTGATCACATAAATGCCTAAGTGCTATATTTCTAATCAAACAATATTAAAGATTGGGAACACAAAGTAGTTAAGTCATCTCAGTGTGTCTGACAAAATCTCCATGCTTAAGGCCTCTTGCACACGGACGTGTGCACCTCGTGCCCGTATTGCGGACCGCATTTGCGGATCCGCAATACTACGAGCTACCATTCCATGGCCATTCCGCATCACGGATGCGGACCCATTTATTTCAATGGGTCCGCAAATCCGGAGATGCGAGCGGTGCGAGAATGGAATGGCGGGACCCGAACATTACGGAAGCACTACGGAGTGCTTCCACGGGGTTCCGTTCGTACTTCCTACATGTCCTATCTTTTTGCGGAGCGGGCAGATCGCGGACCCATTCAAGTGAATGGGTCCGCGATCCTGCAGGCTGCCCACGGCCGGTGCCCGAGCATTGCGGGCGCAATTTGCGGCCCGCAGCACGGGCACGGGGTGCACTGCGTTCGTGTGCAAGAGGCCTAAAGCGGTTTTCCTGGACTTTGATACTGATGGCCTATCCTCAGGATATCAGTGTAGGAGTAAGCGGCACTACAGACCCCAATTTGGGAAAACATACCAGTATTGAAAGTAGTGATGATGGTGCTCGCGGATGGAGATCCTGGCTGGGGATCCGGTCAGAGAACAAATATATAGAAATCCGCAGCACTCACCAGTTGAATGAACAAAATCCGGTTACTTTATTTGTACCAGCAGCATACAGACAGCGACGTTTCGACCATCTCTGGTTTCTCAAGCATATCCTCAGGATATATAGATTACCGGTACTTTGTAAGATGGACCGAGCACTCACAACCGGATATCAAATTCAATAAAATTTAAATACATTAAAAAAAAAAAGATAGGTGAAAGATTAGGTGAAAGACTCCCTTTAACAAATTTAGTCACAGTTTAGATATATATGTAGTAATTTATTAAGATCAACGTTTTAGATGCCGGTCTTAATAAGGCCCTGTGCATGTAGAGGTGCATAACTTTGGTGGATCCACCGCTGCTTCTAAATCTACGCCAGCTCCCTTGTTGTCATAGATTTAGAGCATTTTCTACATATAAAACAGGTAAAGAAAACGATGAATGAGATGGGCCACCCCCTTGCCACGCCCACTTTTGTAGACCTGGCGTGAGCGAGTAAAAGAACCTTTGCGCCGCAATCTGCTCCAGAAATAAGCCTAATGTAGACACATTTCTGTTAGTAAATAACCCTCATTGTGTTTTCATCTGCATCATTTTGTGAAAAGACGTCTGTGTGTTTATGTGTCCGTTTTGCGTACAAGAATAGGCATTTCACGGATTCACAAAACACGGATACCCAAAAGTCGTACCTATTATTAGGCTTAGTGGCTAGTGTGAAAACTGCAGATTTTTTATGTGTTTTAATATAGTCAGTGATACAGAAAATTAAAAGTAACATCATCAAAAATTCTTTAAAAATGTATTTAACATAAAAACACGATTTCAACAATAGGTGATACATTCCCCTAAAAGAAAACACTGGTAGATGCCTAAAATACCTATAATCCTACCACTTTCACACCCATTACAACATAAGGTCAGAGAGCAACTTGAATGATGTAATGTAATTATGTAGTATAGCTCATATGAGTCATGTAGAGAAAGCACATTGATCACATAAATGCCTAAGTGCTATATTTCTAATCAAACAATATTAAAGATTGGGGAACACAAAGTAGTTAAGTCATCTCAGTGTGTCTGACAAAATCTCCATGCTTAAGGCCTCTTGCACACGAACGTGTGCACCTCGTGCCCGTATTGCGGACCGCATTTGCGGATCCGCAATACACGAGCACCATTCCATGGCCATTCCGCATCACGGATGCGGACCCATTTATTTCAATGGGTCCGCAAATCCGGAGATGCGGAACGGTGCGGAATGGAATGACGGGACCGAACATTACGGAAGCACTACGGAGTGCTTCCACGGGGTTCCGTTCCGTACTTCCTACATGTCCTATCTTTTTGCGGAACGGGCAGATCGCGGACCCATTCAAGTGAATGGGTCCGCGATCCGCTGCGGCTGCCCCACGGCCGGTGCCCGAGCATTGCGGGCCGCAATTTGCGGCCCGCAGCACGGGCACGGGGTGCACACGTTCGTGTGCAAGAGGCCTAAAGCGGTTTTCCTGGACTTTGATACTGATGGCCTATCCTCAGGATATCAGTGTAGGGTAAGCGGCACTACAGACCCCAATTTGGGAAAACATACCAGTATTGAAAGTAGTGATGATGGTGCTCGCGGATGGAGATCCTGGCTGGGGATCCGGTCAGAGAACAAATATATAGAAATCCGCAGCACTCACCAGTTGAATGAACAAAATCCGGTTACTTTATTTGTACCAGCAGCATACAGACAGCGACGTTTCGACCATCTCTGGTTTCTCAAGCATATCCTCAGGATATATAGATTACCGGTACTTTGTAAGATGGACCGAGCACTCACAACCGGATATCAAATTCAATAAAATTTAAATACATTAAAAAAAAAAAGATAAAAGATACATAAAACAAATAAGCGATCATACATACACAAATAGCGATGATCTCTTACAATTGGGGATAGCGCTGCTACACTCAAATATATTGCTTCAAGTCCAGACAAATATACTAATAGCGAATATAATGTACTACTTGAGATCAAAATAAAGTGCTATTCTCAGAAATAATGTACGTATTCCTCTTCCAAGGATATGACTAGGAATACGTGCATTATTTCTGAGAATAGCACTTTATTTTGATCCCAAGTAGTACATTATATTCTCTATTAGTATATTTGTCTTGGACTTGAAGCAATATATTTCAGTGAAGCAGCGCTATCCCCAATTGTAAGAGATCATCGCTACTTTTTGTATGTATGATCGCTTATTTGTTTTATGTATTTTTTATCTTTTTTTAATAAGTGTATTTAAATTTTATTGACTTTGATATTCGGTTGTGAGTGCTCGGTCCATCTTACAAAGTAATCTATATATTCCTTCTTGTTGATGTGGTGGATCAACAGGACCTTGTAGCACCTTCCGTGTTATTGTGGGGTCAGCCACTATATTTTTATTGATATCCTCAGGATATGTCATCAATATCAGATCAGTGGGGTTCTAACTCCTAGAACCCAACCCCCACTGATCAGCTGTTTTTGGGAAGCCAGAAACTATACAGAGGACAGAGCCAGAAACAGAAGATCAGCTGTTTGAAGGGGTTGTGGCACTCCGTCTTCATTGCAGCAGCGGTGCAGTGTAATTGCAGCTACTCGTCCCATTGAAGTGCACACCGCTACAATGGAGACAGCGTGCAGGTAAATATTCAAGAGGACCCGGAGCTCTCAAAAGCATTGCGATCCCTCCAAACAGCTGATCCATGGAGGGTGCTGGGAGTCAAACCCTCACAGATCTGATATTGATGACCTGATGATCTGATAATGATGATCTATTAAACCCTTTAACAACTGCCATAAGGATATAAAAATATATTAATTAATAGTTTTATTAATATATAAATTAATAAACATTAGGATTGTTAAACCACCACATGCACTAAATCACAAATAAGTATCTGGTCGTTAAGGCCTTTTAGGCCTGGTCATGAAAGGGTGTATTAAAAATGTCTACTAGTCATCCTTTTCTGAGGAAATGTCTTAGGGTACGTTCACACGACGACATTTGTCGCGCGGCAATTTTTATAATGGGAGTCTATGGTGTCGCATTGCACATGCGACATGCTGCGACTGCGACGCGACAGTCGCAAAAAATCCATTCAAGATGAATTTTTCTGCGACTGTCGCGTCGCAGTCGCAGCATGTCGCAATGCGACACCATAGACTCCCATTATAGAAATTGTCGCGTGACAAATGTTGCAGTAAAGTTGTGCCCTATTTGTCGCGCGACTTATTATTATTATTATTGTCGGCGTATGAACGTACCCTTACCCCTGTGTCTCCGGTGTAAAAAAATGTTGAACAACTTATTAGGAATATATCTATAAGCGACCGCTTATAACAAATACTTACTGTCATACATTCCCAGCTGCTGTGTATATAAAATGTTTCATACATGTATCACAGAGTAAGGCCTCTTTTTTTTTGTTTACGTTCCGTTTTTTGTATTCTGTATACTGACCATATACGGTACCATTCATTTCAATGGATCCGCAAAAAAACGGAAGGTACTCCATATGCCTTCCGTTTCCATATTTCTGTTTTTCCGTTCAAAGATAGAACATGTCCTATTATTGTCCACATTAGTACTGTTCTATCAGGGGCAAAAACGGAATGCACACGGACGTCATCCGTATTTTTTGCGGATCTGTTTTTTGCGGACCGCAAAATACTGAAAAAGCTATACGGTCGTGTGCAATAGGCCTAAAACACACAAATACACCAGCCTTCAAGTACGCAGTGCTTGCAGCGCATTGGAACTAAGAGCCCTTTTACACAGGTTGAGGATCAGGCCAACATTTGTAAGAACACTTATTCCCCAAAACTGCCCAATGTAAAGGTGCCGCCAATGACCTCACAAACAAGCAAACGCTCATTTGTCGGGTGATTGCATCCTTCATCTGGCACCTAAAATTCTTGTTTGTCGACAGCAAATCTCCCTGTGCAAACAGGCATGTGCTGCCAATAAACAATGAATCTATATGGGAATGAATGATCGTAGTAACAATCATTCATCCACGTACAGAGGAAAAAATTGCTGCAATTTACTGCAATATGTCTGCCCATGTAAAATTGCCCTATGTCACATGGATGAATGCAAGTCCACCTTTTAGGCCTCATGTACACAACCATATTTTTTTCTACATCCAAACTACATTCAATTCAGTGGGCCTGCAAAAAAAAAAAAAAGCATACAGCACGCCATGTGCTTTCTGCATCAATATTTCTGCATGTGTGTCCTGCAAAAATATAGAACATGTACTATTGTTGTCCACTAAAATTGCGTAATGCACGTTGCTGGTATGCGTATTTTGCAGATCCGCAGTTTGGGTCTTGTGCTTGAGCCGTTACTTGGTTATGATCCATCTTGCCCTTGCATCTGGCAGTGGTTGGCCACTTTCTGGCTACTTGTGGGCAATGTGTAGGTAAAATGACTATATGCCACTTATGGATGTAGCTTTACTGGATATTCTATGCCATGTTCTATATTTCATGAGCCATGTCCCCTTGTTAGGCAAATCTATTGCTCTGTCCGCATAGAGGTCTTGTCCATGAGATGGCCGCTGATGGAGGGTCATGTGACCAGACATCACTAAGTCTCCTCCATTCAAACACACTGCACCTGCACTAAACTCCCAACAGTGCAACTGCAAATGGCAGATCCAGTGTTTTTGAATGGAGGGGAGGTCATATGACCCTCCATCAGCAGCCATTGTATGGACAGGACCTCTATGAGAACACAGCACAAGATTTGGCAAACAAGGTGGCATCTCTCATGAAATATAGAAAAGGCCACAGAGTTTCAACAAAGGCTATGTTTGTAAGTGCCATATAATCATTTTACAAACACATTGGTGAACAGTCCCCAGAAAGTGGTCAGCCCCTTTAAGTAACATATCTGCTATGGCTATTACTGTAAAAAAAAATGAGCTAGATAGAAATGGTAGAACATTACTGACCAGAATTTCAGATTACATAAAATTTTCTGAAAATAGTCAAATGCTAACCCAACCCTAAAGCTTCTCTCTAAAAAGGAAAATCTTGCACAAAACCACCCACATCATTGCGATTAATCCATTAAGTCTACTTAGAAGCAACCAATTAGTCAAAAAGATCCCAGCCCTAATGTCCTGACTCAGTTTCACATGGGCGAGTCGATTATAGTTTAGTCACAACACCTAAGCAGAAATATTATTTTATGACAACTCCTTTTTTCATAGTATTCAAATTAAAATGTTGTCAAAACGAAATCTCATAGTAAGGCCCCATTTGGGGAGGTTTGGCACTGCTGGACCACCCTGACTGCAGACTATAAGACGCAGGCACTTTTTAGTAGGAATTTTTCTTTCTAAAAAGTGCATCATATAGACCCAAAAGTATGGTAAATATAAAACAGCAATATCCCACAAATGCTTTAGGTGACCGCATACGCGCAGGTTACACCATCACTAGCTGGTCGCCAGGGTTGAGAGGGGCTTGACCCCACTGATCAGCTAGTGATGGCCTAGGATAGGCCATCACTTATAAAAACACTTGACAACCCCTTTAATTCAGAGCACCATTCCAAGATAAGCATATTGCAGTAAGGTTCTAACCGTATGCAGAGCTGTTGGCGTACTTCCACAAAGAACAAATTCGCTATGAATTTGCAGACTGCATTTGGCAAATACGTGCCATACGTGCTCCTGCTCATATCTGCACCAGCACTCAGCAGGCACTGGTACAGGATAGTTAGGCTTAGGAGGCAACTATATCCTAACCCTTATTTAGGACAGTTAGGCTTAGGAGACCACTATATCCTGACCCTTATCATTTACCAGTCCCCTGATGAGTTGGAATATAACCAATGAAATGCGTTGGGACACTTTTGAACCATTATCTGGGAATTCCCTGCAATCTTTCCCATTTCTCCATTCCACAGAGCCGGGAAACCATTCTACTTAGCATACAGCACGGAGCACTAGTTAGATTTGAGGGACGGCTCAGAGAGGTCGCCCTTATCAGGGCAAGTGCTCCGCTACCTGAGCGTAAAGCCCCAAGTAGCGGCATTTCAGGGCAAGACACCCGGTTGACGTTGGGAGACCCCTGTTACCGATAATCTACAAAGCGGTAAGACTGTTCCTTTTCTTAAATTGCGCACTGAGTTACTTGCACTACTTGCTGTGATTTTTGTTTAATAATTATTTTGTTTGGCTTTGTTTTTATTGAACGATTAAACATTAAGTATTATAGATAGGGCCAGTTTTTTGTTAATTGCTTCTGAATATAGGGTGCACGACCTTTGAATCCCATTAACCATATCGGACTTTGGTAGTGTTACGGTCTACAATTGGCAATTCTGCAGCATTTTACAGTAGCAACAAAGTAGATCAGATTTTAAGAACTGTTGTGAAAAAAATCCACAATGTAGATTTTAAATCCACCACAGATTTGACCCTTTGCAATGCATAGGGTGAAATCCAAGGCTAATATGTGACAAATCTGCATGGAAAATCCACCCTGTGTGGCCATACGCTCAATAATCATGAAGCACTCCAAGCATTACACCAATATATAATAAATACTATAGGCCACGTAGAGCAGGGATGGCCAACCTGGGGCTCTCCAGCGAATCCCACCATGTCCTGCTGTAGGCTGATGGCTGTAGTCAGTCTGGGCATTCTGGTCGTTTTGCAACAGCTGGAGAGCCTCCGGTTGGCCATCCCTGACGTAGAGGATGAGACAACATACAAAAAAATTCAAGTTATTTTGCACAACAGTAATACGTAATGTTAAAGTGTTTCCAAACACGTGGCTAAAGTGATAGTTATTAAGCAGCAAATATATGACGGTAGCATATCTAATGTTATGTCCTGCTGTAGAAACCTGCTACACAAAGCCAAAATAGGTGTGTAGCCAAATTAAAGAGTTTATGGATGCTACTATATTTATGCTACATTCACATTACATTGCATATAATTATATACATAACCAACGGGTTCGGCTTTGGTCAACTCACACTTACATAAACAGAAAATCCCTAATACAATTTGACATTCAGAATATAGGACCATTCTGAGAATAACGCTGGGAAGCCATGTGGAATTCACATTCCCAGTGACTACTTTGTCATCCATCGATTAGGCAAGGATGATACTGGTTTTCCCTTTTGGCCCAAAAGGGCCTGGTTTACCAAAGAGGCCACCCGCTTTTCCTATAATATGCAAACACGTCCACCCCTACTGGATTACAGGGTGGTCGTAACCCCTGGATATGAGCAGTGCATAATGTGATGGAAAAATGAATTAAGCCAGCAAAGGAGGCAATATGGACAATTACAGTACATTAGTAAGTGCCTTCTATTAACTTTACCTACGTGATAAATGCCATTTGCCTCTAGTGAGACAATCCCTTTAAGCTGTGTCTTCTGGTTCCTTTGACATCAGCCCATAGGATAAGTGAGCTTTAGATAATTTCCATTAATTCTACTTACACCACTATCCTGAATAATAGGGTAGTCATTCGCCTATATCCTAAGAAGGCCTCTAATTTCCATAGGTCTCAGGAAATTGTTCTCCCCACGTTTTATAACAATCCTAAATCAGGAAAGGAAGTTGAGCTGTATTCTCTGGATGTTAGGAGGTGCTTGATTATTTTCAGTCTACTAAAGATTAGAGAAGGTCTTTTTGTACTTTTTCAGGGTTCTAATAGGGGAAAGTGGTCTCTATGAAAATCCTGGCTAGATGGATCAAATAAGGGATTTCCTTAGCCCACATATCTTCAGGACAATCTACCCATGAGGGGCGTAGAGTTCAATCTATGAGTGCCCTTGCTATTTCTTGGGCTGAAAAGGCTAGTGCCTAGGCTATTGAGCTGATCTGTAAACCTGCTAAATGGTTTGCATCGCCAACCTTCTTCAGACACTGTCAGGTGAATCTTAACTTTTCTTGTGATGCCATTTGGGAGAAAGTTTTTATAAGCGGTGTCCCCATCCTAGAAAGGGTTTTTTCTTCCTTTGTGACTGTGGTGCTATTGTGGGTTAAGGGAAAAATGTTAATTACACTTACCGTTAATATGATTTTCCAGAACCTATGACAGCACCTTTCTTATTCCCTCCCTTGTATCTTTTGGTTGAGAGGTTATTCTTCTACATGGGTGTAGCAAAAAAAAGGAAAATATATATATATCTATAACTAAACTATCTGGTAGATTTCCTCTTATTCTCTGTAAACCACACTGGTGCAGGAGGAGAGTCTCCACCTTTTAATTCTGCAAGTGTCCAGTCCCTGGGGGCGGATCCTCTCTATCGCTCTTTGGTGCTGTCATGGGTTCTGCAAAATCAAATTACTGGTAAGTGTAATTATAATTGTCAAAATTAGTTCCTAATGCAGAGAATCAAATGTAGCTTTAAACTCTTTAACCTCAAAGCAAAATTTGTACCCTCAAAGCTACATTTATAACAGGTCCCTCCTACTTACCATGTGCCCTTGTTTTTCTAAATGTTTTTATTAGATATTATTTGTATATTTATATTATTTATTTATTAGATAGGGAAGAGTGAAGGGGGAAGGAGTGAGAATACAACCGGGCTTTGTAGTCCTGAGATCAGCAGGTAGATCAGAAAGTTCATGAGACCCTACAATCTCTCAAGTTAAGACTATGGCAGTGGTTGTGTCCAAGATCCATTCCAATAACAAAACCAGGGAATTGTCTGGTCCAACATCGGTCTGAGCGTTGAGACCATATTTCAAAGTCAGGACAGAAAAGGAAAGAGTCCTTTTTATAGCACTCAATCGTCTGAAGATCAGTCCATCTCAGGCAAGTTAGCTGAGGTGTAAAGTGTGGGTGGGAAGAGGGGTGAAAGGGGAGAGAGGCCATGCAGCTTCAATTCACTCCTAGTGTCCATTGTCTTCTTATGTGGCCTAGGGGCACTAGGGTCCAGGTGTGACTACTACCTCTGCACCTTCTAAAGCTAGCCCCCTGAACATGATATTTAGAACAATCTAAATTTTTTGTAGTTAATATGTTTACATTTCTTTTTTTTTTCTCTTTATGAAAGCATAAAAGTTCAGTACCATGAAGGTATATGGGATAATTCAGCTGATGCCGCTCTGCACTTTACCAATTCTTTTCTTGTCAAGCAGAATGACCTTCCACTCTCCTTACATGTGACCTCTACAGGGTTTGCTGCACAGAATTTTTTTTTATCCTTTCTTGTGTCACGTTTTAGCATTACCTTGATGTCTTCATTTGAGACATGTACACAAAAAGTCGCACCTGTGACACTGCACCTTGTCTATATTTGCCTGTTCTTGTAGCTGTCCCCCGCACAACAGGCTTATACGAGCTGAATTCTTTCACTGCTCGCTTTGAAGCTATTATTTGAAGATCACACAAACTGCCCCCCTATTTTGTGTCTTGTTTTTCTCACTATCTATTTTGTGTCTTGTTTTTCTCACCAAATCAATGTTTTTCAGTGTAGTGAACGAGAGATATTGAATGCTGAAAGGGGGCATGACTTAACCCCTACCCGCCCCAATCTGTAGATTTACAACCTAGATGGTCATGCCCCAACCAGCCAGGTTGTAAATCTGATCTTACTTTAATGTCAGATTGCACTGTACAGCACTTTGTCTTTAAGGAGATCAGGCTCACACAATGTCATCCAGTTTCCCATGAGATAACCAGAGCTGAAATGTCTGGCTCCCCGTCAGATAAAAAAGCTAAAAGCAGTGATCAAAGTAAGCACTGTACACATAGTACTGGGACCCCAATGTAGTTCTCAGGCATTAAAACATTATAACACAGCAGAGTAAGAAAAAAAAGTTTTGGCTGAAGTAATTATATTAAAGGGGTTATCCCATGGGAGTGATCTAAAAAAAATCCGATGTCATATTGTGCATGATAATCTCTTCCTAACAAACTTAGAACCAGCCCTGTACCCCACATGGATCCGGAGAACCATAGCTCCAATTGCTCTGCTAGACTTACGGTAGTTCAAGCGGTCAGCGTGTCCTCCCTGCTTCAGCTGGTGGCATTTGAAAGATGGAACTGAGCATGTATGTCAACCTCACAGAGCTGGACAGAGAATTTATAAAAGGGGCAAACAGCAGATGGCGCTACAAAGATAGATTTCAGTGAATAATTTTTTGAAACTAACATGTTACATGTGCGCTTGGCAGCTGAAGGCATCTGTGTTGGTCCCATGTTAATATGTGCCTGCATTGCTGAGAAAAATTTATATATGCAAATAAGACTCTAGTAGCAACGGGGGCGTTGCTGTTACACCTAGAGGCTGTGTCCTCCCTGCAACTGCTGCACCCTCTGCACTTTGATTGACAGGGCCAGGTAGTGAAAACATCATCACACCTGGCAATGTCAAAGTGCAGAGGGCACGTCAGTTGTAGAGAAAGCGGAGCCTCTAGGTGTAACAGCAACGCCCCCGTTGCTCCTAGAGACTAATTTGCATATGTGAATTTTTCTCAGCAATGCGGGCACATATGAACGTGGGACCAACACAAATGCCTTCAGCTGCCAAGTGCACATGCGACGGGATCGGCTCCTGTGAGTGCAGCTGCCTTCTCCTGCTTTTCCTAGGCCATGTGACGACACATTTAACGATCACGCATCCTAGGAGCAGCTCAACCCCATACCAAGCACAGCCACTATGCAATGTATGACGCTGTGCTTGGTAAGGTGTGAGAAGGCGCCGCTGCCTTCTCAAAACAGCTGATTGACGGGGGTCCCGAGTGTGGGACGCCCACCGATCACAGGATAGGTCATCAGTAAACAAAATGTTGGAAAACTAACTTTCCTAATTACATCAAGTATTCATTTTTTTTAGTGGAAGAAAAAGTCCTGGAGAAAAGGAGCGGACACTAACTGAGAATAACTGATGCTCAAAACAACCCTTTTAAAGAAATGGGCAATAAAACAAAGTTTTTCTGTTCCTCTGATGGAGCAGAGTCACAGACAAGGTCAATACAGATGTGGTCAACCTGATGTGTTTGTGAGATTTGTGGACAAACATTGACTGTTTCTGGTAGCGCCCAGCGAAATTGTGTGCGCAACTCTGGGGAAATATGACAGGCAGTAACCATATAATTTTTATCTATATATAACTAGCATAAATAAGCAAAAAAAAGTAAGAAGAAAAAAAAAAGACTCAAAGATGAACGTGTGCTTTAGAATTCCTTCATGCATAGTTTTTTGTGGCATTTTTGGTTGCTTGTAAAAATGTCATGAAATTCATGCACATGTATTTGAACGCAAATCCATTTGTGCAAGTGTTTTTGTGTCATTTTTTTCCAACATTTGACTTGTGTTTTTACGGGGGAAAAAGTCCTAAAAACTCCATACTGAGAGCATTCTGCATTTTGAAAAAACACAATGGACCCAAAAATTGCAAGTAAAGAAACCACTGAAAACTCGTCCTTTGTACTACGTTTTATCATTTCCTACTGACTTACAGCCATGACCTTTTTTGCGGCAAAAAGTTTTTTTTTTAAACTGTGTGAAACCCCCTTAAATGTTTTTCCAGTCTAAAAAAAATATTTCCTATGAGATCATGTAACATTTCAGGGATTTTCCAAGAGTTTTATAATTTAAATAAGCTCCAGTAAATCGTATAACATAATAAGAAAATAAAAAAGGGGTTTTTAAGAGTAAGATATTGATGACCTATCCTCAGGAATGGCTATGTCAACAATATCTGATCATGGGGTCAGACACCCGGCACCCCTGCCATTCAGCTGTTTGAAGAGCCCGTGGTACAATGGTGAGCCCAACCGCCTCCTCACAGCATACCAAGCACAGCGCCGTACATCCTATAGTGTCCGTACCTGGTATTGCAGCCCAGGCCCATTCACTTGAATGGGACTGAGCTGCGTCTACGTCATGTGTCCGCTGAATGTGACTTCACTGGCCTAGGAAGAGGCCACAACACTCGCAGGAGCATGATGGCGTTTTCAGACAGCAGATCCATGGGGTGCCAGGAGTCGGAGCCCCATAGATCAAATATTGATGACATATCCTAGGATAGCTCATCAATATTGTACTCCCAGCAAACCCCATTAAATCCCACTCCACTCTGATGTGAATGCTCATTTTTCCATTTCTTAAATTTTCCTCCAGTGCTTAATTGTCATGTGACCACTGCCGCCAATGTATGACTTCAGCAGTGATACCAGCATTTACAGCACATAACTGCTGAGGCCAGCAGACCATGTTGTTCATAAGCATAGTCTATTCACATACATCTGTATATTTGTTGACGGTTCTCATGTCTATCTGAATATGAAGAGACACCAGTACAGATCTTATGCCCATGGTCAGTGCAAGCATCTCATTAAATCACACGATGGCTAAATGCAATGTTACATGCATGAACTAGCCTAGGTTTAAAACATTATGGGAACATTTATTAAGATAGACGTATCACATACAAACCCTGGGGGAGGTTTATCAAACTGGTGTAAAGTAGAACTGGCTTAGTTGCCCATAGCAACCAATCAGATTTCAACTTTTATTTTTCAGAGCTCCTTTGGAAAATGAAAAGTGGAATCTAATTGGTTGCTATGGGCAACTAAGCCAGTTCTACTTTACACTAGTTTGATAAATCTCCCCCTTTATCTACACCTTGCTGGCTACAGATTTGCCTTAGTTAGGCTTATTGCACACGACCATATGATTTTGCGGTCCGCAAAAAACGGATCCGCAAAAAATACGGATGACATCCGTGTGCATTCCGTTTTTTGCGGAACGGAACATCTGGCCCCTAATAGAACAGTACTATCCTTGTCCGCGATACGGACAAGAATAGGACAAGTTCTATCTTTTAACGGAACGGAAAAACGGAAACACGGAAACGGAATGCACACGGAAACACTTCCGTTTTTTTTTGCGGACCCGTTGAAATGAATGGGTCCGTATACGGACCATATACGGAGCTCATAAAAACGGCACGTACACCTGCAAAAAAAACGTTCGTGTGCATGAGGCCTTATTAAGACCGGATATTGCATAATCAAGATTGTCCTGACAGTTCATCACCATAGTCAGGCTTGGACTGGCCCACACAGGCACCGGTGAAACCCCAGGGGGGCCCCTGACCCCCTGCACAAGTAGCACGTGATACGGTAGACTGACTGCACTACATATAGATAGACAGCATATAGCATATCAAGCATCGCATGTTATGGGTAGGTTATCAAAGTACCCAGTATATTGTTACAGATGCCTCTGGTGGTTGAGATGATTTATGGGTAGTGTTGAGCGAATCGAAGTGTCCGAAGTGGACTTTGATCCGAATTTCAGGGAAAATTTGATTCCCCACAAAAGCCGAATTTCCTCGTGCTTCGCGATAACGAAACGATTTCCCTGAAATGTGGTAAAAAAAAAAAAATAACCAAGGTTTTCTCATAGTTTAACCACTTCAGCCCCCTAGCTTAAAGCGACCCTGTCACCTGCATTTCACTTAATAAACCATCAAAAGTACCTTATAGATCATCCTCATTGTGTTATCATACAGTCTTGTCCCGCTTTTCTGCCATGTATATGCATGAAAAAATCGCCTTATAAAGTTCTCTTCTCCAGCTCCACAAGTCACGATAGAAGTCAAGGGGGCGGCCCTTCCCTCACTCCAGGCTGTAACTCCCCTGCCCTAACCCCGCCTCTATGCAGTCTAATTGACACCCGGCTCAGTCGCCGGGACCGCGCTTGTACAGGCGGCGCATGCTTCAAGCGCGATCCTGTAACTGATTCAGTTACAGGATCGCGTTTGAGTCCACGCGATAGACGGGATCGCGCTGCTACTGAGGCCGACGGCGCATGTGCCGCCTATACAAGCCTCCCTTTCCGCTAACTTGTGACAAAAAGTTCAATTTTTCATGGACTCACTATGCCCCTCAGCGAATATTTTGGGGTGTCTTCTTTCCAAAATGGGGTTATTTGTGGGGTGTTTGTACTGTTCTGGCATTTTGGGCGGGGCTAAATTGTGAGCAGCCATGTAAAACCTAAAGGTACTCGTTGGAATTTGGGCCCCTTTGCGCACCCAGGCTGCAAAAAAAGTGTCACTCATGTGGTATCGCCGTACTCAGGAGAAGTAGGGCAATGTGTTTTGGGGTGTATTTTTACATATACCCATGTTGGGTGAGAGAGATATCTCTGTAAATTGACAACTTTGTATAAAAAATTTTAAAAGTTGTCGTTTACAGCGATATTTCTCACACAAAGTATGGGTATATATAAAAATACACCCCAAAACTCATTGCCCTACTTCTCCTGAGTACGGCGATACCACATGTGTGACCCTTTTTAGCAGCCAAGATGCGCAAAGGGGCCCAAATTCCCATGAGTACCTTTAGGATTTCACAGGGCATTTTTAAGCATTTGGATTCTCACGCTTTAGGACCCCTAAAATGCCAGGGCAGTATAAATACCCCACATGTGAACCCATTTTGGAAAGAAGACACCCCAAGGTATTCCGTGAGGGGCATGGCGAGTTCACAGAAAAAAAAAAATTTTTGGAACAAGTTAGCGGAAATTGATATATATATATTTGTTTTTTACAAAGTCTCATATTCCACTAACTTGTGACAAAAAATAAAATTTTACATGAACTCACCATACCCCTCACGGAATACCTTGGGGTGTCTTCTCTCTAAAATGGGGTCACATGTAAGGTGTTTGTACTGCCCTGGCATTTGAGGGTCTCCGCAATCATTATACGTATGGCCAGCATTAGGAGTTTCTGCGATTCTCCTTATATTGAGCATACCGGTAATGAGATTTTTTTTTTCTCCGTTCAGCCTCTGGGCTAAAAAAATAAATAAATGAACGGCACAGATTTTTTCATTCGTATCGATCAATGTGGATGAAAAAATGTCTGCCAAAATCAGTGACTGCGGTAGCTAACAAGTAGATAACTAACTGGCGGTGATAATGGACCCTTATGCCCCATTCACACGTCCGCAATTCTGTTTGCAGAACGGAATTGCGGACCCATTCATTTCTATGGGGACAGACTTTGTCCCGCTCGGATCCGGAATTGCGGATCCGCACTTCCAGGTCTGCACTTCTGTTCCGCAAAAATATAGAACATGTCCTATTCTTGTCCGCAATTGCGGACAAGAAATGGCATTTTCTATATAGTTCTGGCAATGTGCGGATCTGCAAAATGTGGAAAGCACATTGCCGGTGTCCGTGTTTTGCGGATCTGCGGATCCGTGGATCCGCAAAACACATATGGACATGTGAATGGAGTCTTACAGGGGGGTGATCAGTGACAGGGGGGTGATCAGGGAGTCTAGATGGGGTGATCAGGGGTTAACAAGGGGTTAATAAGTGACCGGGGGTGTAGTGTGGTGCTTGGTGCAACTTTACATAGCTACCTGGTCCTCTGGTGGTCGATCCCAGCAAATGGGACCACCAGAGGACCAGGTAGCAGGTATATCAGACGCTGTTAACAAAACAGCGTCTAATATACCTGTTTGATGCCTTTTATTTTAGATCTAGCCTGTTCACAGCAAATCTCGCCTCTCGCGAGATGACACGCCGCCGCGTCAAAGAGGAACAGACCTGCTGCCGCCTGGACGCATCCCTGCATTAGGCGGTCGGCAGGTGGTTAAAAGAATTAACACCTACCCTTCCATCCCTGGACTAGGAGAAATAATGGCAGGTCGCAAATCTCACATACTATACGCTACCATACAGGGGTTGTCTCCCTTCAGCAATTGGCATTTATCATGCAGAGAAAGTTAATACAAGGCACTTACTGATGTATTGTGATTGTCCATATTGCCTCCATTTTTCCATCACATTACACACTACTCATTTCCAGGGGTTTTGACCACCACCACAGTGCAGATACGAGATGGTCAGGACGGGAGCTGCTGCGCATGCTTGCCTATGTGAGCTACCACGGTCCCGGCCACCAGATAGTACAGCACTTTTTCCTTTAGTGTTCAAGCATTACCACCGTTGCTGGATTGCAGGGGGTTCATAACCATGGATATAAGCAGTGTATAACGTAATGGAAAAATGAATCCAGCCAGCAAAGGAAGCAACATGGACAATCACAATACATTAGTAAGTGTCTTGTATTAACTTTTTCTACGTGATAAATGCCATCTGCTGAAGTGAGACAAGCCCTTTAAAATGTAGTCTGTAATCTCCCCTGCATGATTGAAGTCAGCCTAGATTTTACGGCATATTAAGCAACTTGTGACCGAGCAGTTATCTACACCCAAACAACGTAGAATTTTATTTTAACCCTGTGTTGTAAAAATTTTGATTCCACATCTATGTTTAACAGACAGACGTTCGGTGGGAAAGGAAAGCGTTAATGTAGACAAAACAGTATTTTTCCTCCTGACTGTAGAATTTTAAAGACATGAGTAATTCAGCTCTCGAATTGCTGGATGATGTAATGTGTCTTCCCATCACTGGCCGCATCAGAGCAAGTGTTTGGACAGAATGCAGTAAGAGATACTTAAGCAGTATTGCATAAGCGTCTTTCCTGGTAAATTTCATCTAGGTAATTTAAGAAACAGACGTTGCTGCAGTAGATCTGCCAGATTCTCCAGGTCCATCCAAGTAGCTAAGGCTACTTTCACACTAGCGTTTTGGCTTTCCGTTTGTGTGATGCGTTCAGGGCACTCAAAAGCAGTCCAAAACGGATTAGTTTTGCCCTAATACATTCTGAATGGAAAAGGATACGCTCAGAATGCATCACTTTGCCTCCGATCAGTCACCATTCCGCTCTGGAGGCGGTCACCAAAACGCTGCCTGCAGCGGTTTGCTGTCCGCCTGACTAAGTGGAGCCAAACGGATCTGTCCTGGCACACAATGTAAGTCAATGGGGACGGATCAGTTCTCTCTGACAATTTGACACAATAGAAAACGTATTCGTCCCCCTATGACTTTCAGTGGAGTTCAAGACGGATCCATCATGGCTATAGAAGACATAATACAACCGCATCCGTTCATGACGGATGCATGCGGTTGTATTATTGTAATGGAAGCGTTTTTACAGATCCATGATATATCCGCAAAAAACTCTAGTGTGAAAGTAGTCTAACATTTAAGATTTGTCAAAATGTCTACAAAACTCGCTTCTCTTGTGAAGCTATGGAACTGCCAAGTGGTACCCAAGTTTTACAAATTTTGCGTGAATGCATTTTGTCGTCTCGTAAAAATGCCTACCTGGCGACAAGACATATATCATAAAAATTAAAATAGCAGCTATATTGCATGGCAGTGGTTTATGGTATGGTAGTAAATGTGCCTGTGTTTAGTCACACTTCTGAAAGTACACAAAGCCGCTGGTTGCCATCACAAAACTCAGGGCTTCATAAAGCTTGAAAATTGGGCCCCTGTTGCTAACATCCGCTTGTCCTTATGAGGTACACCATATGCCTATGCAAATTTAGGCAGGAGCAAAAATTACCTCAATTAAACCAGTCATTGGTATGAAACTTACCCGTCCTTGTTGTTTCTCAATGTTCCTAAGTCAATTATCCAAGACTCAGACCATAGATTATAATACTTTATGCTTCCTTTTGAATGAGAATCTTACTGGTAATGACAAAGAATGCCTGATTATAATAGGAGTTCATTGAGGAGCTGTCCATGGGGCCAAAAGCTCCCTGGAAGCCCATGGGCGCCCACAGAAAGGAAGCAGCTACAGACAGTTGCACTCAGGCCTGGTGTCAGGAAGCTGAGGGGAGCTGCAAACTGGACATTTCCCATCCTCAAAAGGGCCTGAATGTTTTCTTTTTTTTTTTTTAAAAAGGCTGTGGACAGTTTTGTGGGCATCCTTTTACAATTGTATTCTACACATTTTGGGCTAAGTATTACTTTACTGAGAGAGTAGTGGGCGCATGCAATAGCCTTCCTGCAGAAGTGGTAGCTGCAAATACAGTGAAGGAGTTTAAGCATGCATGGGATAGGCATAAGGCCATCCTTCATATAAGATAGAGCCAGGGGCTATTCATAGTATTCAGTATATTGGGCAGACTAGATGGGCCAAATGGTTCTTATCTGCCGACACATTCTATGTTTCTATGTTTCTATGTAAATCATTCCAATTGGTATTTATCACAAATGTCAACAGTTTGTCCTCTATAGCTTCTACTATAGCTTCCTCCTTCTCAATGAATCTGTCAAAGAGCATCTCTGCCAGCTCAATTTGTAGACCCTATCTCTGAACTCCTGACAGCTCAGAAACACTCATTTAATCTAAATTCTTATTAAACTGCTAAGAATTTAGCTATAGTGAGTGTTTAGGAGCTGTTTATGAGCTATTAGGAAAGTACAGATATGGGCTACAGATCGAGCCATTTTTATGTATACCGGAAGAAAGTCCACGGTTTTACAAACAGTCCAGGAATTTAGGGACAGCTGGCAACCATGCTGATTTACCGTGAATACTTAAAGGGGTTCTGCATATACATCATGCAGCTGAACAGGAAACTGGTCCTGACTCCTGACATCTGGTCAGGACCTGAGCTGAAGAGCTTTCAGCCAATGCGGGTGTGGTGGAGACAGCAACATCAAGACGTGCAACGGAGGAGTAAGTACAGAAGAAATCATCTTTCTTCCATGGGGTCTGAAGATTCCAGGATTTTCAAAAAAGCCAGGAGAACCCCTTTAATTGTGTAGTGACCCATAGAGAAATGTGTAACCTTATTTACCCCTTTCTGATTTCCTGTATTTGCTTGACCTTATTGTTGATCTGGAATATCTGACCATTACAACAAATTTTTTAACCTGATACTATTTTTCCTTCTGATTACCAAGGAGCTACAGGCTATGCTACACCAGTTTAAACATGTGGTCTGACTTGCTGGTTTTGTAGCATTTTTTGCTGAGATTCTTGTCCTTTTTTGCTACAATTTTACAATAACCACAGGAAAAATACACTTCACAAAACCAGCGCATGTGAAAACATCTTTTAAACACTGTATTTCCTACTTTACTGTCACGGATGGGGAGAGAGTGCACAGCCCTGAGCTCTACCCACACCTCTGTCCCTGCCTACTTGCACGGTCTGCCCTAGCAACTGGAAGACGTTCTCTTAAATGGAGTACGTGCTGGGCCTTAAAGGGAATAATAAAACAGGAGAAAATAATAAACAAAGTGAAAGGCACGGAGGGGTAAATGCACCAACAATGCAAATATAAGCAGCGGTCAAAAGACAGGACAACACATACATACAAGAGATTAAGCAAGGTCAAAACAAGCCAAGGTCAGTACCAGGAGGTCACATCAGTATCAAGGAATAACCAAATCACAACAAACACTAGCCGATGTCCGAATGCCAGGAGGTCACGTTAATACAGAGGAAACAGCAGAAGCGAGGTCAAGGAGACAGAGCTGAGGTCAAGGTACAATGCAATCCAATACAGAGAACTTGGTAAATGTAAAGACCTTCCTTAATCACAGGCAACCTGTGGCCTGCAGGCTGCCTGTTTAAATAGGTCTGGCTGGTGAGTCACATGACGTGGCCAGCGTCATGTGACTCACAGCAGCCCAACTCAGCCGAGCACCGATCATTATTATCGGCGCTCGGCTCCCCTGCTGCCATGGAGATGAGGACACAGGCTACATCCTTGCCCCTCTTCTTGCACAGGGTGCCAGTGGTGCTGCGAAGGAAGCATGTGTTGCCGGCCTCTCATTACAGTTCCCCCCTTCTATGAGGTCATAGGGTTGGTTTTCTCTGGATAAGCTAGATGAAACCTTTTCACCAGTCTGGAAGCATGTAACTTACTCATCGGCACCCAAGACCTCTCTTCTGGCCCGAAACCCTTCCAATGCACCAGTTACTAGAAGGAATTCCAGACCTTTCTAACATCAATAATCCTTAAGACCTGAAATTAAATTTGTCCGGCAACCTCCACTGGAGGCGGAGGTTCATGTGAAGGATTGACAGGTGCCACATACTTCTTTAGTAAAGACTTGTAAAACACATTGTGGATGTAAAAGGAGTCAGGTAGTTTTAGTTTAAATGCTACAAGGTTAATAACCTTAATAATCTCGTAAGGACCAACAAATCGTGGAGCAAACTTATTAGATAGTACTTTAAGAGACAGATTTTTGGTAGATAGCCATACCTTCTCACCCCCCACAAAATCCACCCCATCAGAGCATCATTTATCAGCCTGATTTTCTGAACCTTCTGGGCTTTTTTCAGGTTCGACTGAACCTGGGCCCAGACTCTGCACAGTTCTCTAACCAATTTATCCGCTTCTGGAACTTGTGAAGAGGACGACGACAATGAATTAAATTGTGGATGGAAGCCAAGATTACAGAAAAAGGGCGACACTCCAGTGAATGAGTTCACCCGGTTATTAATAGCAAACTCAGCCATGGGTAGATGCCACACCCACAACTGTTGGTTGTCAGCAATATAACATCTCAAAATCTGTTCCAACAACTGATTGAACCGTTCAGTTTGACCATTAGTTTCAGGGTGAAAAGCAGAAAAAAAAGCAAATAATCACATTTATGACAAAAGGCTCTCCAAAACCTAGAAACAAACTGAACGCCTCTATTGGAGACAACATTTTCTGGAATCCCGTGCAGACATACCACATGATCCACAAACAGGGAAGCCAGATTCTTAGCATTAGGGAGTTTAGCCAGTGGAACGAAATCCAACATCTTACTAAATCTATCGACCACTAACCATACCACTGATTTACCCTCAGAGGGAGGTAAGTCAGTAATAAAATCCATGGAAATATTCGACCATGGTCTACTAGGAATGGGTAATCGTTGTAACTCACCAGCCGAGCGAGTTCTGGGAGTTTTGGCTCTATCACACACCTCACATGAAGACAGATACGAGTTGACATCTCTCGATAACGTGGGCCACCAGTAGGACCTGAAAATGTGTTCCTTGGTGGCATTAACACCGGGATGTCCACACAATACTGAATTATGGCACTTACCCAAAAGCCAGGGGTGTAAGTGACCTGGAACAAACAACTTATCATTGGAGGACTGTACCGGAGCTAGATGTTCTGCCGCCTCAATTTCAGTGGTAAAATCAGAGGATATTGAGGCCACAATGATACCAGCTAGCAAAAATCGGTTCTGGAGATGTGTCTGGAGGTTGAAAGACATGAAAACTTCGGGACAAGGCGTCAGCTTTTACATTTTTACTTCCTGGCCTGAAAGTAATAGAAAAATTAAAACGTGTAAAGAACAGCGCCCATCTTGCTTTTCTAGGATTCAAACGTTTAGCGAATTCCAAAAACAATAGATTTTTATGATCCGTAAGAAGAGTGATGCAATGCAGAGCCCCCTCCAAAAAATGTCCCCATTCCTCAAAAGTGAAATATCTCTGTAAACTGACAACTTTGTATAAAAAAAAAATTAAAAAGTTGTCATTTACAGAGATATTTCTCACACCCAGCATGGGTATATGTAAAAATACACCACAAAACACATTGCCCTACTTCTTCTGAGTACGGCGATACCACATGAGTGACACTTTTTTGCAGCCAAGATGCGCAAAGGGGCCCAAATTTCAATGAGTACCTTTAGGATTTCACAGGGCATTTTTACGCATTTTGATTCCAAACGACTTCTCACGCTTTAGGGCCCCCTAAAATACCAGGGCAGTATAAATACCCCACAAGTGACCCCATTTTAGAAAGAAGACACCCCAAGGTATTTCGTGAGGGGTATGGTGAGTTCATGTAAAATTTTATTTTTTGTCACAAGTTAGTGGAATATGGGACTTTGTAAGAGAAAAAAAAATAAAAATCAATTTCCGCTAACTTGTGCCAAAAAAAAAAAATCTGCTATGAACTCGCCATGCCCCTCACGGAATACCCTGGAGTGTCTTCTTTTTAAAATGGGGTCACTTGTGGGGTATTTATACTGCCCTGGCACTTTAGGGGCCCCTAAAGCGTGAAAAGTCGTTTGGAATCCAAATGTGTAAAAATGCCCTGTGAAATCCTAAAGGTACTCATTGGAATTCGGGCCCTTTGCGCATCTTGGCTGCGAAAAAGTGTCACACATGTGGTATCGCCGTACTCAGGAGAAGTAGGGCAATGTGTTTTGGGGTGTATTTTTACATATACCCATGCTGGGTGTGAGAAATATCTCTGTAAATGACAACTTTTTAAAAAATTTTATACAAAGTTGTCAATTTACAGAGATATTTCTCTCACCCAGCATGGGTATATGTAAAAATACACCACAAAACACATTGCCCTACTTCTCCTCAGTACAGCGATACCACATGTGTGACACTTTTTTTGCAGCCAAGATGCACAAAGGGGCCCAAATTCCAATGAGTATCTTTTAGGAGGGCATTTATACTTATTTGGATTCCAGACTTCTTCTCACGCTTTAGGGCCCCTAAAATGCCAGGGCAGTATAAATACCCCACATGTGACCCCATTTTGGAAAGAAGACACCCCAAGGTATCCTGTTAGGGGCATGACGAGTTCATAGAAGATTTTTTTTTTGGCACAAGTTAGCGGAAATTGACTTTTTTTTCCTCACAAAGTCTTCCTCACAAAGTCTCCCTTTCCGCTAACTTGTGACAAAAAGT